>JARQOD010000006.1:48329616-48415215 GCA_033576555.1 Oophaga sylvatica
TTCCTGTCTTCGGACAGAGGAGGGATTCATTGTGCAGTTCAGAAAGTGGAGGCCAGTAAAGGTGAGCCAGATCACCTCAGCCTGGTCAGAGCTGTGCCCCACTGGCAGACAGACTGAGACTTTTATTGAGAAAGAAGAGGGAGTTGCAGATATACTTCAGTCTCCTGTCCCAAGGACAGTGAAGGTTCAGAGACGTGCTCCTGCCTAGAGGATTACTGAGATTCTGGCAACAAGCTCAAGAAAGAAGTTAAGAAAGGGACTGATTTATTTAACTGTGGAAGTGAGGAATGCTTATGCTACAAGCGCGGACAAGGCGAAAGGCACAGTGGAAGGATTCTTAGAAGTGCATTAGGATTGGAGTATACTGCACAATTTCACCGGTCACTGGGGACCGAAGCATCACTATAGCTTCACGCATAGTGGTAGAAAAACCAGAGGCTTACTGGACCTTAGGTAACAGAAAGCAGCCCTTGGAGTGTCGGTACGTAACTGGGGTCAGGGGGAGTGAGAACCTTGAGCCTGATCAGCAAGAATAGGAACTCAGCTCTCTCACAGGAAGGCTCCGACCACAAAACTGACCGGGCAGTACAGCTTTGAAATAGCTGGAGTTTATAGAGGGAACTACGCTTTATGCTGGTTGGACTCATCATTGTGAAAGTAAAGGAGGCCCCTAACTTGTCCAGCTGCTAACTCAAAACACATTCTCCATTGGATCAGCCTCCCTGGGACCTGCCTTACCATCTTACAAGTAAAAGGTATGGAAAGACGCTGACGGTGTGAGACTGAGTTATTTAATTGCATGCCTGCACTACCCCACCATAACCATCGACCTGAGGGAAGAGTCCCACCTGTAGGGGACCCGACATCTAGCTGCCTCACCATCCCCTCAGAGATCTACAGCAGCGCTGGTACAAATTACCAGAGACTACAGGTGGCGTCACGAACTGTAAATATATCTATCCCCTGTAAATATACCCCCCAACATACGCCTGACCGCCAGGGCCACAGACCGAGCCACCGCTACCTGTGACAACCCCATAGACTTCTACGGGCTCGGCTCTGAGTACCCCATTGCCCTGGTAACCCACAATTGTGGTGCGTGGTCGAGACAAACTTGGCGTCACGAACAGGATGCGAAACTCGCAAAATTGCGAGCCCTGTGTGCCTATGGAGTTGTTTTTGTGAAAAAGACTGTTTGCACTTTTGGCGCCAAAAATCGCCATCTTTGTCGCCATATTCGCGCCCTCAGGCGCTGGAGAAGAAGGTGGGCGTGGATTCGTGGGCGTGTGCCCCCCTGTGGCGCGAAGAGAATGCCTGCCCTCTCAAAGTGCTATTACAACATGCGATCCTGCCCTACAGCAAAGGAGGTCCGCCTCCTCTTCACCTTCCCTGCGAAGAGGAGGAAACGCAAACCCCGCCTCCACGGAAGAGACCGGACGTCTCTGGTAGAAGAAGAAAGAACGCTCTGGAACATCATGGAAGCAGGACGTGTGCAGCCAGCAGGGAAGCGGTGGAAGGCAGGCCCCGCTCCCCAGCCAAGCTGCCACTGGAACCGGAACCATCCGTGGTCCTGCACCTGCAGCAAGCATTGCTGGAAATTAAAGAAGAAAATGCACGACTGAAAAAGATGGTCCAGCACCAACCTGGATTTGAAGAGATCGAGAGACGCCGGCGTACCCAGGAACAGCGGCGGCTGTGGGACGCGGTGTTCTCTCCCCTCGACGACCCCCTACGTCTGGAGTTACCAAAACTTCTGCTGCCCAAGGCAAAGGAGCAACCGGAGGCTGCCCCCGAAAGTACCGATCCTGATCCCACCGGTGAAGCGGTGGAGGCGAAGGAGGTTGAGGAGGTACCGCCAGTTCCGGAACGCCCGCCCGGCCAGGAGGCCGCAGCAGATGATCGATCCCCGGCAGGGACACCGGAGGGGTCCTGTCCGTCATTACCAGACGTGGACTGGGACGAGATGGCGCGCCTGGATGACGTCGCCTACACCGCCCAGTGGGAACGTGAGTGGCAGCGTCGCGAGGAGAAACAGCAACGCCAGCAGGAAGAAGAGCGGGAAGCTCAGCGAAACCGACAACGGCAGCATGCAGAGCTGATCGCGGACAAGGAAAGTGTCCGTCGAGAAAAAGGTACTCTGAGGGAACCGCGGCGGCAGGGGTGTGTGACAGAGTTCCAGCTCCGAAAGGGCTGGGGCTTCATAAGAGAACCGGGCCTCTACCCAGGGGTCTTTGTTAGTCGCAGAGACGTAGAATCCCACCTACCGCAAGGCCATCCCGGGAGGGACCTAATTAATGGAGACATTGTCACCTATACACGACACTGGGGTATGAAGGGATGGTATGCCCTTAATGTCACAATCGTCCGTGACCCCGTCCCCGACGCAGGTAACGTCACCACTACCGCAGCGTCCCCGTCTCCAGCTCAAACAGCACCAGGCCGTGCCCCAGCATCGCCCCCTGCAGGCTCCTCGCAAAGGGAAGCAACATCTGCGTACTCTTCACTACCTTATCCTCATACCACATCGCAACCTGCGACTCAGACCACATCTCAAGCAGCAGTTTACACGACGACGCGCACAGCGACTATTTCTGCATCACGAGAGCAAGTGGCCATCACAGTAATGCAAACAGCGTCTCATAAAGTGAAAGCACCCGTTGCGCCCCTAGAGGTTCGTACGAGAACTGTGGCGACCCAGACTCTGATAGCAGGTCACGACTTGTTAGTCATGGGATCTAGGGACCATCGCATTGTTCCAGCCCCCGGGATGGAAAGTGTAACCGAAGTTAACAAAGAAATGTGAAGAACGGTAGGACCCAGACAGGGTTTACCGCAACTAAGAAGATGTACATAAGTTTTTATAAAAGTGAAGATAGTTTGCACAGTTAATATGAGTATATAATGTTTATATATATTGAATAGAATGCCCGGCTGGGTAAGGAGGTAAAGAGTTTTTGCACTTTATTATAATGTGATATAAATATGTGTCTTTGTCTTATAATGGACTCAGAGGCTGAGGACTGTGCCAGCCCAGAACTTATCCTGTAAATAGTTGCGCTTCGGTGCACAATATTGGTTTTACATAAAAACCACCACAACTACCTCTGAATAATAAAACCCGTGTGGTGTGGCACTGAGTGAGGTCTGCATCCAGATGTCCTGCAGCCCACCCAGGACCCACGTTGAAGGTTTGGTGCGGGTCCTTCACAAGAATCTTGCCGTTTATTATATGAACATGTCTATTTAATATTTTGTATTTTTCTATATTTAATGTTTTGTTTGCAACGTTCAAGAAATCCTTACCTCCCGGATGGGACGAGTTAATGTTAATGTTTAATGCATAAACAAAAATTGTCTCTTTGTATTTCACAGCCCGGGAGTGCTGTCTTTTACCATGGGGGAATGTGTAGCCCTGGTGTGAAGGCACACGCAGTACCCTGGAGGATGTGTGGAGAGATAGCAGTTTAATGCTCAATGAACATTCATTCCAACACACTTAGACACGCCCACAGGTATAAAGTCTAGTCACAGGGAGTGTTCAGGGTCAGTTAGTTAGTGATCCAGCAGTCTTGCCTGGACCTGTGAGCAGTTCAGTCAGTGACTCTGAGGAGTCAGCTTCCTGTCTTCGGACAGAGGAGGGATTCATTGTGCAGTTCAGAAAGTGGAGGCCAGTAAAGGTGAGCCAGATCACCTCAGCCTGGTCAGAGCTGTGCCCCACTGGCAGACAGACTGAGACTTTTATTGAGAAAGAAGAGGGAGTTGCAGATATACTTCAGTCTCCTGTCCCAAGGACAGTGAAGGTTCAGAGACGTGCTCCTGCCTAGAGGATTACTGAGATTCTGGCAACAAGCTCAAGAAAGAAGTTAAGAAAGGGACTGATTTATTTAACCTGTGGAAGTGAGGAATGCTTATGCTACAAGCGCGGACAAGGCGAAAGGCACAGTGGAAGGATTCTTAGAAGTGCATTAGGATTGGAGTATCCTGCACAATTTCACCGGTCACTGGGGACCGAAGCATCACTATAGCTTCACGCATAGTGGTAGAAAAACCAGAGGCTTACTGGACCTTAGGTAACAGAAAGCAGCCCTTGGAGTGTCGGTACGTAACTGGGGTCAGGGGGAGTGAGAACCTTGAGCCTGATCAGCAAGAATAGGAACTCAGCTCTCTCACAGGAAGGCTCCGACCACAAAACTGACCGGGCAGTACAGCTTTGAAATAGCTGGAGTTTATAGAGGGAACTACGCTTTATGCTGGTTGGACTCATCATTGTGAAAGTAAAGGAGGCCCCTAACTTGTCCAGCTGCTAACTCAAAACACATTCTCCATTGGATCAGCCTCCCTGGGACCTGCCTTACCATCTTACAAGTAAAAGGTATGGAAAGACGCTGACGGTGTGAGACTGAGTTATTTAATTGCATGCCTGCACTACCCCACCATAACCATCGACCTGAGGGAAGAGTCCCACCTGTAGGGGACCCGACATCTAGCTGCCTCACCATCCCCTCAGAGATCTACAGCAGCGCTGGTACAAATTACCAGAGACTACAGGTGGCGTCACGAACTGTAAATATATCTATCCCCTGTAAATATACCCCCCAACATACGCCTGACCGCCAGGGCCACAGACCGAGCCACCGCTACCTGTGACAACCCCATAGACTTCTACGGGCTCGGCTCTGAGTACCCCATTGCCCTGGTAACCCACAATTGTGGTGCGTGGTCGAGACATATGGACATCTATTGTGACTATATTGTAGATACCCCTGTATACATGTATGATATGTTATCATCTATGTTTATGCCTGGTTGCATTCGTGGTTCCACCCTTATGGGATACCACTGTTGAAGTCTCTTTTTTACTATGTCCTATATCTGTATTGTTGTTGTAATAAAGTGATTTGTAATTTTACCTTAAAATTCATTGTGTGCATCTTCGCTTTTTGGAGTTTATCTATTGACTGCACTGAATTGTACTTTAGTGGGCACTGTAGTATTGATGTTTGCATCTTTACATTGTGTGCTAGCCTTATTTAGGTTGTATGCCTGTACCTTTTGCAGAATATCAGTCTGTCCATGATGTTTTTTCTGGAGAGAAGTGGCTTCTTTGCTGCCCTCCTTGAGACCAGGCCTTGCTCCAAGAGTCTCCGCCTCACAGTGTGTGCAGATGCACTCACACCTGCCTGCTGCCATTCCTGAGCAAGCTCTGCACTGCTGGTAGCCCGATCCCGCAGCTGAAACACTTTTAACAGACGGTCCTGGCGCTTGCTGGTCTTTCTTGGGTGCCCTGAAGCCTTTTTGGCAACAATGGAACCTCTCTCCTTGAAGTTCTTGATGATGCGATAGATTGTTGACTGAGGTGCAATATTTCTAGCTGCGATACTCTTCCCTGTTAGGCCATTTTTGTGCATTGCAATGATGACTGCACGTGTTTCTTTAGAGATAACCATGGTTAACAGAAGAGAAACAATGATGCCAAGCACCAGCCTCCTTTTAAAGTGTCCAGTGGTGTCATTCTTACTTAATCATGACAGATTGATCTCCAGCCATGTCCTCATCAACACCCACACCTGTGTTAATGGAGCAATCACTGAAAAGAGGTTAGCTGGTCCTTTTAAGGCAGGGCTGCAATGATGTTGAAATGTGTTTTGGGGCATAAAGTTCATTTTCTAGCCAAATATTGACTTTGCAAGTAATTGCTGTTAAGCTGATCACTCTTTATAACATTCTGGAGTATATGCAAATTGCCATTAGAAAAAGTGAAGCAGTAGACTTTGTAAAAATTAATATTTGTGTCATTCTCAAAACTTTTGGCCATGACTGTAGACAGCATACGAGGGTTGATCTTACTGACAGATGCCCTTTGGCCTCATTGAGATGTACGTGTTCTATCCACGTTTCTAACAGACAAATTACATAGCCATTATAATCTATGGGGCTGTTCACATGTACACAAACAAATCACAAAAATATATTTTTTATAGCAGTCACAGATTAAAATTATCCATACAAGTCTATAGGTCCATGAAGATCACAGCAGCACACAAATGGTATCAGCGTACAATCCGAGTGCTCTCCATGATTTACACTGCTATGGGGAGAAGAAGCTTTGCAATTCACTTATTCATTTTTTCATCAGTGACAATCCTTGATGGTAAAAACTGACAGCTGACCAAACACTGATGATAACAACTGACCAAACACTGATGAAATACTGATGATAACAACTGCCCAAACACTGATGAAATACTGATGATAACAACTGACCAAACACTGATGAAATACTGATGATAACAACTGACCAAACACTGATGAAATACTGATGATAACAACAGACCTAACACTGATGAAATACTGATGATAACAACTGACCAAACACTGATGAAATACTGATGATAACAACAGACCTAACACTGATGAAATACTGATGGTAACAACTGCCCAAACACTGATGAAATACTGATGATAACAACTGACCAAACACTGATGAAATACTGATGATAACAACTGACCAAACACTGATGAAATACTGATGATAACAACTGACCAAACACTGATGAAATACTGATGATAACAACAGACCTAACACTGATGAAATACTGATGGTAACAACTGCCCAAACACTGATGAAATACTGATGATAACAACAGACCTAAAGGGTATGCCACACTAAACAAGATCGCTAACGGGATCGCTAAAAAACGTCACTATTTAGCGATCTCGTTAGTGACGCTGTTGTGTGTGGCATGTAGCAACGACGTGGCCCCTGCTGTGATCTCGCTGATCGTTCACTAGGGTTCTGGACCGTATTTTGATCGTTGGCGTCCCGCTGGTGAGCCTATATCGCTGTGTCTGGCACGTTTTGTGAACGATTTGCGCTGTTTTTTACATCGCAAAGTCGTTAAGGAGATCGCTAACCGCTTATGCGTCGTTAACGAGATCGCTAAATGTGGCAGCTACTAGAGACATTAAAACGATCACAAAAACTGATGGTAACAACTGCCCAAACACTGATGAAATACTGATGATAACAACAGACCTAACACTGATGAAATACTGATGATAACAACTGACCAAACACTGATGAAATACTGAAGGTAACAGCTGACCAAACACTGATGAAATACTGATAGTAACAACTGACCAAACACTGATGAAATACTGAAGGTAACAGCTGACCAAACACTGATGAAATACTGATGATAACAACAGACCAAACACTGATGAAATACCGATGGTTACGTCTGACCAAACACTGATGAAATACTGATGGTAGCAAATGATGAAACTTGGATGTAAGTCATTGATGACACTCAGATCGTTTTTTTGCATACTAAACCAAGTTAGATCACTAAAGAGTTCTTTGGTGACCCAAGTTCACTACAACAAAGAAAGGTCCCATGCGTTGTGGCCATAATATGCATGCTATAAGAGCCGTCTAAATGAGGCCTTACTATAGCTTCAACTATTTTTTTTTCTATTGAAAATCCTCATAATAAAAACACATTTACAAGAGACGTTCACGGTTAATTGTTGGAGCTTTGGGCTGCCTTTTTAGTAATACACATATCTACAAAATACTTTAAAAAGTAAAGCCAGAGTTGTCACTTCTCTAGGACTGTACAGAAGGAGGCTGAGAAAATCGGGGACCATTCACAATCCTAAAACAAGTTGCCAGATCATCTCTGGTGCTTGGGCCGGCGACATCTCCTGGAAAGCATGTTTCTTGTTTGACCACATGCTGATGGGAATCCTGTCTAAGATTATTGGGGGCCACTGGAACTAAAAAAAAAAAAAAGGAAACCCGATGGAAATGAGTTGGGTGGAACAATCCTTGGGAATCCCAGGGGTCAGATTCCCACCAATGTAACACTGATCACCTTTCACATAACAATATGAATTAAGCAATACAAGAACCATGACCACCCCAAAGCAAAATACTGTTATGCATTATTCATTGATAATGGAAGTTATTAGTATTTTTTTTATTTATTTTAATCATACAAAAAAATATATCCTATAAATCATTCTGTAAATTACTGTCATCTTTTACTGCAGAGCAAGTTCAAGCAATAAAAAATGTAATTAATTAATGCCTTTATCCAGTGGCCACTTTAGTCTGGTGGAACCTCTCACCCACTTAGACCCCATTGCTGTGATGCGTTCACACTTGGCTGCCCATCAGCAAATTATTTTTCCAAGATTGGGCATCAATGCCAGGGTGCAAAGAGTGGAAAGAACATATGAGTTCAGTCTTGTAATTCAATATGGTGTAAGGCAGCATGATAAGTGTAACACATCAAATCCTACCTGACTTCTCCAATATGTGCTACCACCCGAAAGTCTGACCACACGGTCCACAATCATATTGATATTTATATACGATGAGCCGATGTTACCAAAATAACATAATATATCACATGCTCTTTCAGATGTAGAAGAGCTTAATGGGTCATTTAACTTAAGGGGCGACTAAAAATAATTAGTTTTAGAGAGATGAATGTTGAGCTGGAGAACGTTCTGCAACAAAATCCACAGAATGTGAATCCACACCATTACCTGCAAGTAGTGAAGATAAAATCCCAAATTTACATCAGTGTTTCCCTAGAGGAAAAAAAGTTGCGACTGTCCCCAAATGTGACCATGATTGAAAGGTTTCCTCAAACTTTTTTTTTATCAAGAAACATTGTAAATTTCTTTGATTTTACAGTGACTCCTCGGAAATTCCAGATCTCCAAAAATCAAGATCTACACACTAAGGCCTCATACTCACTGGCTGGAAAAAAATCGGTCCGTTTTCTGCAGGAAAAAAACGGTACATTTGTTGTAAAAAGGCATGCGATTCTGATGCGATTTTAAATCGCACCATGCGTTTTCTGTCAGTTTTCCATCTGTATGCAATGCGATTTTAACATGAAGTTTTACATAGAGCATTTATCTCTATGTAAAAAGTCATGTAAAAATCACATTGTAAAAAAAAATTTTTCACAAAAAGCAAATAATATATATATAAATATATATATATACATCTAATATATATATAATATATATATAGGTCATACACTTCTACATAGTATAATAGCCGCTAATTCATCCCTGGCATTACTGTAAAATCACACTGACAGCTTTAATAAAGAATATTAAATATTAATTAAAGGTGTAAATTAGTTGAAAAAAAATGCGTGGGCTCCCGCTGTATTTTCTCCACCAGACAGACAAAGCAAGCGAGTGGGGGCAGATAATAATAGCCTAGGGAGGGTACATTTTTTTTGTGCCCCCCCTGGCTACTAACATCTGCCCCCAGACACCCCAGAAAGGGCAAATCTCTAATTAGATTCGCCCTTTCTGGCACTTTGCCGTCTATTCCCATTGCCCTGTAGCGGTGGCGAATGGGTTAATAAGGCGTTAATGTCACCTTAGTATTGAAAGGTGACCTTAAGGCAGGTTAATAATTGAGAGCTGTCAATTAGACAACTATCAATTATTAATCCTATTGTATGATACAAAAATCAAACACACACAGTTTAATAAAAAATAAGTTTAATGAAATAATCACACAGTTTTTGACCATATTTTATTTTCCTGCTAAAACCATTTCCTGTAATAAAAATAAAATAAAAAAGCAAAATTATTCTTACCAATCCGATGTACAGTCAGGTCCCCCGGTGTAATCCATCAGAAAGGGTTAACAGGTTACAGCTTGCAGAGAGCTAATGCTGTCTCCAAGTTGTAACCCCATGAATGAATCAGTTACTCTCCCAGTGAAAGGAGAGGAATAGATTCATGAATGGAGCTTAATTGATTTATTGCCACTTTCACTTCAGTGACCTGACCTAAGGTGAAAGTGGGATACAATCAATTAAGCTTCATTCATTAATCACATCCTCTCCTGTCGGCAGGAGATAAGCTCATTCATTCAGGAGCTATCAGATGAGCATGCAGGATTACTTGCGCTGCTTATCTGATTGCTAGTTAACCCTTTGTGAAGGATTACATCGTGGGACGTGACAGATCGCCAGATAGGTAAGAATAATGTTGTTTTATTATTTTATATTTATTTTAGAAGAACAAGGGCTTTGAACGGATTAAGAGTGAAATAAAAGATGGTCAAAATATGTGTTTTGATTTCATTAAAATTATTTATTCTTAAAGTGTGTTTGTGTTTTTTTATTTACTTCAATAGGATTAATAATTGATAGTTGTCTAATTGACAGCTCTCAATTATTAACCTGCCTTAAGGTCACCTTTCAATACTAAGGTGACATTAACACCTTATTAACCCATTCGCCACCGCTACAGGGCAATGGGAATAGACGGGCAAAGTGCCAGAAAGGGCAAATCTAATTACAGATTTGCCCTTTCTGGGGTGTCTGGGGGCAGATGTTAGTAGCCAGGGGGGGCACAAAAAAAATGTACCCTCCCTAGGCTATTATTATCTGCCCCCACTCGCTTGCTTTGTCTGTCTGGTGGAGAAAATACAGCAGGAGCCCACACATTTTTTTTCAACGAATTTACACCTTTAATTAACCCCTACATGTCTGAAATTTTGTACAAATACACTCATGTAATTGTAAGTTCAAACCATATATCAAAATACAGGAAATGACATGGTTAACTGTGTGGAAACAATGTATCATTTCATGTCGGCTTCTGTGATTTCACAAAAGCCGGCAATTGAATTAGCAGCTATTACAGTATGTAGAAGTGTAAGACCTATAAATATATATATATGTATGTGTTACAATGACATGTATATATATATATATATGTATTCTATGTGTATGTATCTAGTGTTTTGTGAGCTGTCAGTGTGATTTTACAGTAGCCGGGGATGAATTACCGGCTTTTCAAAGGAGACTGGTGCATATAAATCGGACAGCACGTGCATGGTGCGAGTGCTGTTAGTTTTTTAATCGCACCCATTGACTTGCATTGGCGATTTTCATCCCAAAATCGCATCAAATCGCAGCAAGCTGCGATTTTTTTCTCACACCAATATCTGATGAGAAAAAAATCGCTAATGAGAACTCACCCATTGACTAACATTGGTCAGATTTGCATCCGATTTTTTATCGTCTGATTTTCATCCGTTATCGGCACCAGTGAGTATGAGGCCTAATGCTACAGATCTGAATAAAAACTTAGGGACGTACTGATCAATCAGTTTACACCAGTTTTCTGCTTCTGCAAGTCATAATTGATCAATGATTTAGTAATTTTGGCATTTTTATCCTAATCTTGGCCAATTTTATGGATAGAGGATGGTTCTCTGCCTGGAGGGAGGACATGGCTGAGAGTGCCCATCTAAAGTGCCATAAATTACGACAGAGCTGAACGTCAGTCCCTGACTGGTGTACATTTGTTATGGCAGCACGTGACAGCTGAAAGATGTGCCCATTCATTAAGAGGTGGGCGCCAAAATTTGGCAGATCTTACTCCAACTCACTGTTTAAGAAGATAAATGCAGAACACCGGACTGGATGACTGAGGGCCTTAATGTACAAAACACTTCAGGAGTGGGGCAGATATTCAAAATGCTCCTTTAAGGCTATGGTTCCACGGTCCGGAACCATAGCGCTTTGGACGGAGCGGAAATTCCGCTCCGTCTAAGCCCCGCCCCCTTTCTGACGCGCGATCTTTCCGGAGGTGTTCAGGACACCTCCGGAACACCTCCGGAAAGAGCGCAGGGCTACATAGCCCTGTGTTAATTCTGTTGCGGCGACGCACCGTCGCCGCAATACGCGAGGACATGCTGCGGTCTAAAAAGACGCGCCGCATGTCCGTTTACGCAGGTTTGCCACCTGCGTATTGTTACGCATAGTGGAGACGGGATTTCTTGAAATCCCCTCCACTATGCTGTAACATCTGGACGCTGCGTGTTTGGCGCTGCGCCAGCGCACAGCGCCAAACACGCAGCGTTTCCTGACCGTGGAAACTCACCCTAAGTCCACTCTGAAATAGATTCCCATATTTCTCACTGGACATTGCGTCATTGTTTTATCATGATGAAACTAATATGATAAAAGCCGTAGAAAAAAAAACCCCACCATTCTTATAATGGAAAAACCTAGCGCATTACTGCCATAGTCATGTCTGGACAGAGCACATTGCTGCACCCAGGGGACTTTCATTTGGGCCCCAGAGACTCCTCAGGTTAAAAAAAAAAAACTTGTCCTGAGGGATGACTTATCCTAAATAAAGAACAAAGAGCCACTGAAACCAGGCTGGAACAGAGAGCAGGAAGAACATAGCAATTAACATTCCATTAACCCGTTCTCCTGATCTGGAAATATATTTGGGTGATGTACAAAAATGTTTTTTTTAACAACTAATGATCCAAATATCTGAATTCTATCTGCACCTTTCCATTTCCAAACCAACATCTTTTGTGATAATGAAGAAAATCACTTTGTGGGTTCAGGACTAGATCTATTCCTAATCTTTATTATAGCAAAAATGACTACTACATACAAGATCTTAGTACAACTTAATGCTCAACATATATACAGTATATATATATATATATATATATATATATATATATATATATATACACACACACTGCTCAAAAAAATAAAGAGAACACTTAAACAACAGAATATAACTCCAAGTATATTAAACTTCTGTGAAATCAAACTGTCCACTTAGGAAGCAACACTGATTGACAATCAATTTCACATGCTGTTGTGCAAATGGAATAGACAACAAATGGAAATTATTGGCAATTATCAAGACACACTCAATAAAGGAGTGGTTCTGCAGGTGGGGACCACAGACCACATCTCAGTACCAATGCTTTCTGGCTGATGTTTTGGTCACTTTTGAATGTTGGTTGTGCTTTCACACTCGTGGTAGCATGAGACGGACTCAACCCACACAAGTGGCTCAGGTAGAGCAGCTCATCCAGGATGGCACATCAATGCGAGCTGTGGCTGTGTCTGTCAGCGTAGCGTCCGGAGGCTGGAGGGGCTACCAGGAGACAGGCCAGTACACCAGGAGACGTGGAGGGGGCCATAGAAGGGCAACAACCCAGCAGCAGGACCGCTACCTCTGCCTTTGTGCAAGGAGGAACAGGAAGAGCACTGCCAAAGCCCTGCAAAATGACCTCCAGCAGGCCACAAATGTGCATGTGTCTGCACAAACGGTTAGAAACCGACTCAATGAGGATGGTCTGAGTGCCTGACGTCCACAGATGGGGGTTTATCTCACAGAACAACACCGTGCAGGACGCTTGGCATTTGCCACAGAACACCAGGATTGGTAAATTCGCCACTGGTGCCCTGTGCTCTTCACAGATGAAAGCAGGTTCACACTGAGCACATGTGACAGAGTCTGGAGATGCCGTGGAGATTGATCTGCTGCCTGCAACATCATTCAGCATGACCGGTTTGGCAGTGGGTCAGTAATGGTGTGGGGTGGCAATTCTTTGGAGGGCCGCACAGCCCTCCATGTGCTCGCCAGAGGTAGCCTGACTGCCATTAGGTACCGAGATGAGATCCTCAGACCTCTTGTGAGACCATATGCTAATGCGGTTGCCCCTGGGTTCCTCCTAATGCAGGACAATGCCAGACCTCATGTGGCTGGAGTGTGTCAGCAGTTCCTGCAAGATGAAGGCACTGAAGCTATGGACTGTCCCGCCAGTTCCCCAGACCTGAATCCGATTGAGCACATCTGGGACATCATGTCTCGCTCCATCCATCAACGTCACGTAGCACTACAGACTGTCCAGAAGACCATCCGCTGCCTCATCAGTAGCATGCCCAGGTGTTGTAGGGAGGTCACACAGGCACAAGGAGGCCACACACACTACTGAGCATCATTTTGACTTGTTTTAAGAACAAGTCAAAATGACTTGTTAAGTATATAATTCCACATGTGTTCATTCATAGTTTTGATGCCTTCTGTGTGAATGTACAATTTTCATTGTCATGAAATACAGAAAAATCTTTAAATGAGAAGGTGTGTCCAAACTTTTGGTCTGTACTGTATATATATATTATATATATATATATATATATATATAACATCAGCATATTCTGCAGGGGGTTTTAATCAGCGGAAGCACGAAACTCCTCGTTCCCTGTTTTGCACAGATTGATTACCATTTCCCAGCATGCACGTAGCCTGCGATACAATTTAATAATGCGTTACTGGCTTTTTATCAGATTAACAGATCTGACACAAGCAGCACCAACACAGAATATTTCATTTCTATGTAACTACAGACTAAACACATATGCGCTTAGCAGAGATTATAAATTGCTAGAACTCAAGGTGACATCACCATGTCTTAACTCTGATTTTACATAGGACTGCAGGTGAACCTCCTGAACTCTGATACATACCACTGGGCATAATTAAAAGAATTAAATTACACGTTGAACTGTTACATCTGAAGTCACTGTAACACCCCCAGCATATACATCACTCCAGACCCGTATTGAATGCAATGTACTACTGTATTCACCATATCCCCCTCAATATTCTACTACAAATGTATTAAGTGGAGAAAGGAAACCTGATACCATATTGATAATTCTTCAGTCTGCTGTATGGCAAAACAATAATCAATATGCACTTTTCACAATACAGTCTGATATGATGTCCTGTCTACATCCACTAAGTGTTTTCTTAAGTGAGCGGCATTAACTATTGACACAAGACTATGGCGCACATCAATCATCAAAGAAAAAGACGCAAACATCATTATTTCTACTATCAGTAATATATCAATAAACTTTTCTTTAGCATCCTATTTTTAAATGTGTGATGTATCCAATCGCACTGCACATTGCTCTTAAATAAACAAGCAAATATATTCTAATAATATTTAACATAATTAATAAATAATAATACATTCTTTTTTTTTAATATTAGACATACCAGGGTGCTTTAAAGAGACTACAAAGCATTGGTGTAAATTATTATAGGAGTACAGTAATAATAATATGATAGAGAAAGTTAGTATAGTAGTAATAGTTGGTCAAAAGGAAGAAGGAGAAGAAGATAGAAGTAATAGATGGTCAAAAGGGAGAAGAAAAAGAAGAAGATAGTAGTAATAGATGGGAAGAAGAAGAAGATAGTAGTAATAGATGGGAAGATGAAGAAGAAGATAGTAGTAATAGATGGGAAGAAGAAGAAGATAGTAGTAATAGATGGGAAGAAGAAGAAGAAGAAGAAGAAGAAGAAGATAGTAGTAATAGATGGGAAGAAGAAGATAGTAGTAATAGATGGGAAGAAGAAGAAGAAGATAGTAGTAATAGATGGGGGAAGAAGAAGAAGAAGAAGAAGAAGAAGAAGAAGAAGAAGAAGAAGAAGAAGAAGATAGTAGTAATAGATGGGAAGAAGAAGAAGAAGACGAATTTCATTGATGTTGGGCTCTAATCATATAATAGTGGTTGTAATGGTATAATAATAGCATAAAGAGCAATAATGTAGTAGTAGTTGTAATAATTCTGGTCTAATAGTAATAATTGTAGCAGGTTTAGAAGTAGTAGTGATAATAATAGTAGTATAATAGTATGATTAAGTATCATCAGTAGCAATGTCACATCCGCATCATACTAAGATACTATTATAGTAACAAACTGTATGATAACATTTAATCATTTGAAAGGAGCAGAGATTAAACCAATTCCAGTAGTATAACAATAGAATAATGTTAGTTCTAATAATGGAATTGCTATAATAATATACTGATTGCACACCAGTAGCAGTGATACCAGTATGACTCCATCACTACTGGCAATGACAGACACATCGCAGTGAACCATACTTTAATACACAGATGAGATCAATGCATGGAGGAAGCAGCACACTTCCAGCACTTGCAGTGTAGCCAGCAGCAATGCTTGCAGATAATTCAGTTACATAATCACATGGGCAGGATGAGCCCTATACTGTGCAGCTGGATAACAACTTCTGCTGCTCTTTTGCACCCATCTCATGTAATCTAATTGAATATTGTGGAGGGAGCAAAAAGCTTTATATCTAGTAGATTGTAATTCCCATGAAAGGATACAGTTAATGTTAGAGCAGGTTGTTTGCTCCTATATTACACTGTCACATGGTCTGGGATGTCTTCCAGATACATGTTATAAATCTATTCTATGTTCCATCCCAGCTCCACCTCTGCATGGACAGGTATGAATGTTATTACATATGTAGGTCTCAGTTCAGCAGAACTAAGCTCCTTAGACAAGTTTAGTAAAGCTTGAAGGTCAAGGACATTTGTATTGAAAAAATGCTAATTTAATCACTCAAGTAGTTGGGGAGTCTCCTGGATGAGCAGGACTCCAGAAGCCGATGCTTCCCCTACTATATAAGCATATAAGAGGATCAGATACTTACAGTGATTGTCCAGTAGGTCTCTAGAATTGCCTAGATCTGCAGATAATAAATTCTGTGATAAAGTCCACAAACTGTTCTGCTCTAGCCCTGGTGTTTAGTCCAATTAAAGACCCAGCTCATGTTGCTTTTGTGGGAGGCACAAAATGAGGGGTAGTCCTCCTCCACCACCACACCCTGCTGCTGCTCAATGCCAGGCTGATGAGGAGGGCAGTGGTTGGTCCAGAGGGGGTAGGTGAGAGGAGCATTAATTACCTGCTGAGGCTTGAGTGACTGCAAACCCTCAGGATGTGTGATCTCTGATCAGCAGCTCAGGACTGGTCCCAAGGTAACCACTCCCTAAGAACGAGCCAGGCAGCAGCTGCCTTCAACACTTCCAGAGCTGGGAGGTCTTTCTCACATCAGGCACCAACAATTTGGTCATCCAAGTTTTTGATGGAATTCCCTCCAAGCCTGAGAGTCCTGAGCATGAATGTGGTGAAGGTTCACATTCTTGGTTTTTCAGTTCCAGGTGGACACCAAATTGAACCCAACATCTCCAGGTTACTTTTAAGACCTTCTAGTTGCTACCGTCAACACAAGACCACTAGTCATCAGCACACATCCTCAAGTCAACAGAAGTAACTGGATCTCATAGAAGTTTTCTATCACCCATCACCATAAGGCAGATATCCAACTTACCAGGTAGACTTCTTTCTTCATCAAGTCTCCAGCCCCCACCAATAACCAATCCACAATAAGAAACTTTAAAACATCAACCACAAGTCTTGCCAAACTCTAGTTTTGTTGTCTTCAGCCTGTGCAGCTAGCTGCTGGTGGCATCAAAGTGCCAGACTCTCATCCATCCATCACAAGCTTCTCTCCACCTGACAGTAAATTCTCAGAGCAGGTGTGAGCTTTAACATGTAATCATTATAATAGGGACAGCAGGGGACTCGAAAGATGTCAGGCAAGAAGCTTCTCCTCGCTGGAGTCACTCCTGCTCTGAACCTCCCACAGCAACTAATTGAGAGGTCATTGTAAGGCTGGAGTTATGTCGCCACCTAGCGGTTATCAGAGGGAACCTTCCTGGTTAAAACAACAGCTACATAAAAAAAAACTAATGCTAGATGCAGCACACTTCCAAGACTATATGCTAATTTATAATTAACATTAAATTCCCCCCTAGCTATATATTCAGTGCATTAATATACCAGCTCCTAACATGCAAAGATGTCAGAATAAGGACCCTACACTCTGTACAATTGAGAAGTTCTGATGCTATTGTTATTAACCAAATGGTGTTTCATATAGCGTTTAATAGAGTTTTCTTCTGGTTTTAGCAGAGCTTTATGGAAAAAAAAATCAGTAACCTAAGGGTATGCTCACACTAACGTATTAGATGGCCGAGTGCTGATGTTTTTATCCATTATCTGTCTGCCCAGTGTTATACTATAGAGCTGTGCAGATCTGCGATTTTTTTCTGATGATGATTTGGCATGAGAAAACAATTGCAGCATTCTCTGAGTGCATTCTGTAATCAGATCATGTGCACCCATACATGTCTATGTGTGAGTGAAACATCGGACTGCACTCAGATGTCATCCGAGTGCAATCTGATATACGCGCATAGAGACAATGGAGAAGATGGAGACATTAAATTCCTTCCCGCATCTGTGTTCTCATGCGAGAGAATCGGATCAGACTCAGATGACACTCGGATCAAAAGTTTAGGCTGAGTGTCATTATTATAAATGATCCGATTCTGTCGCATGAGAGGACATACGCGCGTGTGAGAGAGCCCTAAAAGGAATAAAACTCACAGATACATGGATGTTATTTATCAGTCTTCATTGACGTCTAGGGTAAAACTGCCACACATGGATAATGGGGTGATTTTTTTTCATATGGTGGAGCATAAAAAAGAAAATCACAATAGGAAAAAATTATTCTCATATTATATCTCCTATATTATGATTATGTGCACAGTGCTTTATATTCACACTGAACATTGTAAAATAGTAAAAAAAAAGTATATAGTGTACAACAAAATAGTCGCAATAATCAGATTACAAGTTCTGCCTCGTTTTAAACTGCAGAACACACAGGAGATACACCTTAAAGGAAATCTGTCACCAGCTTTTTGCTACTTCATCTGAGAGCAGCATAATGTAGGGAAAGAGACCCTGATTCCAGTGATGTATCATTTAATTTACTGGGGGCAGCAGTTGTGACACAGAGTTTTTAGATTTAGCATGTAGCAGAGCTCAGAAAGCTAACCTCGCCCACATCCATCTTTGTATGTGCATTGTCTATAAACAGTAAGCTGCTAATCAGTGGTGGGGGCGGAGTTGCACCAGGTCTCACGGGAGCATCAGTCTGTGCAGTAATAATCTCCTGCTGATAAAACATTCATTGTATTGAAACAACAGTACACAACCTAATAAGTGACACATCACTGAAATCAGTGTCTCAGCCCCTACCTCATGCTGCTCTCAGATTAAATAGTAGAAAACTACTGACAGATTCCTTTAAACTCTAGGACAGTGACACCCAACATATGGCTCTCCTGCTAGAATTGTTGGCATACATAACTATAGTAGGTGCAGGAGTTGCAATTAGATCCAGGCTCAGAGACCCAAGGGACTGAAAAAGTCCCTCTGCCCCATATAGGGAGACCAGTAGCAGTATATGTAGTAGAAAATACGTCCGGACACACAGGATGGCGATGTTGGGATCCGTCCCGGATCTTTTTCATGGTGGTCTCCTGTTCCCGTCCAGTGCGCAGACAGAGGAGTCCGCAGGCGGAAATGTCGGTGATTCTGGTGTGCTGAGAGTAGCGACGTAATAGCAGTGACATTTATTGATCTCTATACTATCAGCATCAGTTATATTTATTGGTCTGATCCACGGACGCTGGTCAGAAAGTGTTTCCCAGAACACTCGACCCTGATCTGAAACGTTGACATTGCGCTAGATGTCACCTTACTGTGTTCTCCACCAGGACAAGTCTTCCAGGCGCGAAGATATTTGGTTTTAGTAACCTGCTCCTTCTTACGAAAACACGACATGACCTCAATAGGCCCTAATAATGTCACCGTTGGGTGTCCTGTCTAAAAAAAAACATAAAAAACACTTGTTCCTTTTGTCTCCACTAATTCTACACAGGGGGCGAGGGTGAAGTAGGTCATGGAAGGAGGCAAAATAAGAGACAGACCATTTCCCGAGAATCTTTTAGGTATCCATGTATAATTCGCGCTTAGTAGGGTATGTAGTCGTTATATTAGCAGCCTAAACAATTCTTCTTAAAGGCTTGTTCAGGAGAGGAACTCGGGCAATGCGTTTGACCCCAATGCTATGTGCTCCTGACTTCCTTGCACACTAAGGGTTAAATTATGGTCTCAATACCAGAGAAGCCTGGGCGCACTGGGGACATGACAGCTGCTCTACCAGTACATGCCACAAATACTTTGACTTCCACAAGATACTTGTAACATATGGTTCCTGGCATGGCCATTGATTTCAACACATTACTGCCCTCTTGTGGTCAAACCTATGAACTACAACTTCTGCACTTTCTATTAAAATAAGTGAAATCAATTGTGAGATTTGACAGGACAAGTTATTTGCAAGGCTTTATTGTTCACTGATTCGGTTCCAAGAGGAAACGTTTCTCAGCGATCGGAGCTGTATATTCTGTAATCGTCAATGTAGAGACGACATCAGAAATGGAATGTTGCTGCAAGGAACTTAGTTGAACTCTATGGAGAAGTTTCAGCACCTTGGACAAGAACACTGGTAGAATAATAATCAGAGATGCGAACAGTGACTACTTCAATTCAGATGACTTCTACTGATAGCTGCATGTTGCAGGTGTAATGTTTCCATTTATCCAGAATGGACCTAGTTAAAAATATTTTCTAACCAAAATGCCTTTACTTAAAGGGGTATTGCCATCTGCAAGATCCTATCCCAATATGTAGTAGGGTTAATAATAATAATAACAAATACCTCCAATTAGAAATGTAGTATAGTTCTTCTGATTTGCTATGTCTCTTTCCTTGTGTGCAAGCATTGCAGGACCAGAATCCTCACATCCCGCTAACTGCACGATTGAGAGGTAGCGCTGGGAACGGCGGGCATAAGAACGTAAGTATGTGACATGGATACTCCTGGCCACAATCCGATTAGACTGCTTCTGGCCTCACTCAATATACTCGCACTAAGAAAAGTGCGCGCCCATCTAGTCAGATAGAGGCCAGGAGTATGCGTATCATCACGTAGAGTGACTGCAGACTTGTTTTAGTTAAACTGCTAAAAGGAGGCTTGTATAGGGCACTGGTCACACACAGGTAATGCACAGTGTCTGACTTACAGCCTATGAGTGACGCCCGTATTATTAGATTAGGCAGGCTACCCAGCACTATGTAAGTGCACTCCATGAGGACAGACACCCTAGTTTACAAGGCCAATGTTAATGGGCCTGGCTGCATCCTGAAAAACAACCTGCAAAGACATATACAGTGCATAATATGTGAGGTATTGGTCGATATTTTGGCCAGGATATGCAAGCTCGCAAACCACGTCAAGGGTCCTCACAATTTGCGAGTCCTAACACCAAAATAAAAGCAAAGCCCCAAAAAGAGGAATAAGAATCCCCCCCAAAATTCAAAAATGAACACAGCAAAAAAGGGTCAGCAGGGCTTACCTGCCCAGGTCTCAGAAACTAATGCAAAATACTGATATCTTGGCCAAAATATCGACCGATACCTCTTATATATTATATGTATTCTTGCACGCTTATATTTATATTTACGAGTCAAGAACTTTGGACTCATTTTTGGCCGAACCCAAACTTCCATGGGTCCGCTCATCACTACTAATTGGCCGTTTCATCCTATCTCCAGATTACCATACTTAATACAGGTCCTTCTCAAAAAATTAGCATATAGTGCTAAATTTCATTATTTTCCATAATGTAATGATTACAATTAAACTTTCATATATTTTAGAATCATTACACACCAACTGAAATTTGTCAGGTCTTTTATTGTTATAATACTGATGATTTTGGCATACAACTCCTGATAACACAAAAAACCTGTCTCAAAAAATTAGCATATCAAGAAAAGGTTCTCTAAACGACATATTACCCTAATCTTCTGAATCAACTAATTAACTCTAAACACATGCAAAAGATTCCTGAGGCTTTTAAAAACTCCCTGCCTGGTTCATTACTCAAAACCGCCATCATGGGTAAGACTAGCGACCTGACTGATGTCAAGAAGGCCATCACTGACACCCTCAAGCAAGAGGGTAAGACCCAGAAAGAAATTTCTCAACAAATAGGCTGTTCCCAGAGTGCTGTATCAAGGCACCTCAATGGGAAGTCTGTTGGAAGGAAACAATGTGGCAGAAAACGCTGTACAACGAGAAGAGGTGACCGGACCCTGAGGAAGATTGTGGAGAAGGACCGATTCCAGACCTTGGGGGACCTGAGGAAGCAGTGGACTGAGTCTGGAGTAGAAACATCCAGAGCCACCGTGCACAGGCGTGTGCAGGAAATGGGCTACAGGTGCCGCATTCCCCAGGTAAAGCCACTTTTGAACCATAAACAGTGGCAGAAGCGCCTGACCTGGGCTACAGAGAAGCAGCACTGGACTGTTGCTAAGTGGTCCCAAGTACTTTTTTCTGATGAAAGTAAATTTTGCATGTCATTCGGAAATCAAGGTGCCAGAGTCTGGAGGAAGACTGGGGAGAAGGAAATGCCAAAATGCCTGAAGTCCAGTGTCAAGTACCCACAGTCAGTGATGGTGTGGGGTGCCATGTCAGCTGCTGGTGTTGGTCCACTGTGTTTCATCAAGGGCAGGGTCAATGCAGCTAGCTATCAGGAGATTTTGGAGCACTTCATGCTTCCATCGACTGAAATGCTTTATGGAGATGAAGATTTCATTTTTTAGCACGACCTGGCACCTGCTCACAGTGCCAAAACCACTGGTAAATGGTTTACTGACCATGGTATTACTGTGCTCAATTGGCCTGCCAACTCTCCTGACCTGAACCCCATAGAGAATCTGTGGGATATTGTGAAGAGAAAGTTGAGAGACGCAAGACCCAACACTCTGGATGAGCTTAAGGCCGCTATCGAAGCATCCTGGGCCTCCATAACACCTCAGCAGTGTCACAGGCTGATTGCCTCCATGCCACGCCGCATTGAAGCAGTCATTTCTGCAAAAGGATTCCCGACCAAGTATTGAGTGCATAACTGAACTTTATTATTTGATGGTTTTTTTGTTTGTTTTTAAAAAACACTTTTATTTTATTGGCCGGTTGAAATATGTTAATTTTTTGAGACAGGTTTTTTGGGTTATCAGGAGTTGTATGCCAAAATCATCAGTATTAAAACAATAAAAGACCTGACAAATTTCAGTTGGTGTGTAATGAATCTAAAATATATGAAAGTTTAATTGTAATCATTACATTATGGAAAATAATGAAATTTTGCACTATATGCTATTTTTTTGAGAAGGACCTGTATATCTCTGCACTCCCAAGGCCGGTATATACTCATCCAGATCTGCTCTTCTGTGTGGAGCTGATTCCAAAAGTCACCATCTGGAGACCTGTTCTTTATAGCCATTAGACCTGGCGGTAATGTCCAAAGCTAGCAGGCAGCCACGATCCACCCATCATGGGCCCTCAAGTCAAATGTGGCTCCCAAGTCACAAGTTGGGGACCCCAGTCTTAAAGGATACATTTATCAGCATTTTGAAAAGATCGATATATATATATCATTTTAGGCGGAAGGAAACCACAGTGTTCATTTTTCAAGGTGATGTTGGGTTTCAAGAGCGTTCTTGCAGCGACCTAGCTCCTTCTCCCTATTAAAATGAATGCATGCCCCCAACAGCTGAACGGGCAATTCACATACAGCTTTATAGAGTTTTTAGCCTGCTTTATACACGGCTAGGTTTCCATATCTGCAATCATCCTCCATTGCTACTGCTGTCCCACTATCCAACAATCCTTTGACTTCAGGCTGTTCTTCCGCCATAAATAGCATCTTGGGTTCTGCTGACATCATCTCAGGACATGCACAGGGAATTTACATTGGAATTTCACAGACAGCAGAAGCCAGCTGATGCGAGAACATCCTCTGAGCGTGTCGGTAAAATGTTATATCTGAGGGAAGTCTAGTTACTGGATGAGAGGCAGACACGGAGTGATGACTAGCAAAGTCTGGCTCTCGGCAGTTGCACGGCATTAATCACTATATCAGTGACAGGATATTTTTTCTCCATTCACGTAGCTTTTTATTGTTGTAGCGCAGATTACCTGTTCAGTTGAATCACTGTCGGCGATGTCTGACAATGGTTTTCTATTTTAGGATCTCTGATGTGAGATGCAAACTGCCGGTATTTTCTCAATATCAGCGGCATTTCCAAGCTTTAATATTTTTTCACAGCTAAATTCTACACTGGATTCTAATATATGGCTTTTATTTTCTTAGGCCTCTTCACACTTCCGTTGTGTGACGTCCGCCAATCTGTGAAAATGGCGGATCCGTCAGAAAAGGAAAAAAACGGATTCAGAAATGGTCAGTTTTCTGACGGATCCGCCAAGAAGATTTCACCCGGAAATGAGGAAAAGAGAGAGAGAGAGAGAGAGGAGAGAACCCCGGACACTGGTTTCTGCATTTTAGTATGGTTTTCAATAGAGGCGACGGATCCGCAGGCGGATTCCGTCAAAAACGGATGCTGGCGGATCCGCCGCCCATAGGCGACCATTGTAAAAAATGGCGGATGCGGCGGATCCGCCGTTGTCCGCCATTTTGGCGGTCAAAAAAAACGTTGCATTGGACGTTTTTTTGGAAATGACGGATGCCATTTTTTGGCGGATCCGTCAAAAAAAGGACCTAACGGACGACCATCCGTCAAAATCCGTCACTAATGCAAGTCTATGTGAAAAAAACGGATCCGCCAAAAAAAAATGGCGGATCCGTTTTTTTCACATTTTGACGGATTTGACTGACGTCGCACGACTGAAGTGTGAAAGAGGCCTTAAAGGGGTTTTCCACTGCTATGGTATCACTGATAGTTCATCCATAACAGATAAATGGGTGGTTGACATTCATCTCCCTCTAATATCAGCCGTTAGTAGCGCAGTTGGCGGCTGAACAGTTGCTGAACAGCACAACTACATTACATTGTTTAGTGGCCCTGCTGAATACTGCAGATCAGCTGCTATTCAAGTGAGCTACCGTCCCTGGCAGTGGACAATAACTGTGGTGGTGAAGGAGTGGTGTAGCTGACGGTCTGCTCCCTGACACTCTAAAGGGTTAAATGTATTTGATGTTTATGTATGTTATAAAAGGGTAATACTCACCGGGGCTGCAGTTAGTTTAGACAGGGTTAACTGTAATGGCCGGCCCAGTTTGGGAGGGGGGAGCTGAGAGCTTGTGTCAGGTACAGGAATTGATAGAGTCAATGAGTCCTGAGCAGTGAGAAATAACAGGCTCAGGACAGAGGGTTGCTAGGGACAGGGTGAGCCCGGAACCTCGGAGCAGTGAATTACCAGAGAACCCCTCCAGACAAGTCCTCCTTTGCCAGCCTGGGAACCTCGAGATAGACATCGGGGCCCGTGGGCACACTCCTTCTGCAAAGCTGTAGGTGAGTTTGGACTCAAACCCTAAGAGGCAGAGTAAGATGGAATCCAGATATACTGCTAGAAAAGGAGAAGATCACCTAGAGCTAGAGACGATAGTAAGAGGGATGTTCTACCTATAACAAGAACCAGGACTGAAGTTGTGCCTGGTACCTGTAGGAAAGATGACAACCCGATAGGTCTTATCCTGTATACCTGCCTGTAAATAGTGAAAATACTGCCATTTATCAAGTAAAAGTTTGGTTGTTTTTATGAACCTCGTGTCTCCTGGATTGATTGCTGCCTTGGTTCCAGAAGAGGGATTCCTGGAGTCAGAAGAGGCCTGGGGCCCTGAAGTAAATGTGATGCACTTCACACACAGGAGCACTCCAGGGCTTGGACACGAGTTGTCTGCAGGACGCCAAAGCAAGTGGGAACAGAAACTCACCCACAACTACCTCGCTTGGGCATCTTACAGTAGTGGGGTCTCGGATCCATATGTTAAAGGGAATCTGTCACCCCAGTTTTGCGATATCAGATAAAGATATCACTGAATTGTGCGTCCCATAAGTAATCTATTGGTACCTATCATGTCTCCTGACACCCCAGTTTTCATGTCAAAATACCTTTGTAAAGTTCGTTTTTCAGTATGCAAATACTTACGGTCCGGTCCGATGGGCGGCGTTTATTCTCATTCCCCCACCGCCTCCATTCTTGCCCTATGCATTTTTCTTCTTGTCAGTGCGTTCACGTACGATTTTCGCGCTTTCGCTTTCAAAATGCCCGTCGCGCGTGCGCAGTGTGCTTTGCCCAACAGTGGGCAAAGCATAAAAATCAGTTCTGCGCATGCGCCAGTGGATGACTTCTGGGCATAGAAAGGGATGCAAAATACTGGCGCATGCGCAGAACTGATTTTCTACTTTGCCCACTGTTGGGCAAAGCACACTGCGCATGCGCGAGGGCACTTTTGAATGCACAAGCGCGGAAACAGTACGCTGTCTGTGATATTCACAGACGAAGATACGTCCAGCAAGCTGAGGAGCGGGGGGGGGAGAATCGGAATAAACGCCGCCCATCGGACCGGACCGCATGTATTTGCATAC
Organism: Oophaga sylvatica; assembly: GCA_033576555.1. Classification (NCBI taxonomy): domain Eukaryota; kingdom Metazoa; phylum Chordata; class Amphibia; order Anura; family Dendrobatidae; genus Oophaga; species Oophaga sylvatica. The sequence goes on from JARQOD010000006.1 coordinate 48,355,686, forward strand.
TGAAAAACGAACTTTACAAAGGTATTTTGACATGAAAACTGGGGTGTCAGGAGATATGATAGGTACCTATAGATAACTTATGGGACGCACAATTCAGTGATATCTTTATATGATATCGCAAAAATGGGGTGACAGATTCCCTTTAACATCCAGCCACTCCCAGAGCCAGCAATGGCTGGTCAGTGGGGATAAAAAGATTAGATCACCATTTTATATTGATGAATTGAGAAGTCTTTAATATCATAATAGTGGAAAAAACCCTTTTAAGATTTTACATGGGATTTGTGAAAAATCTGAACTTAGAGGCAGACAGATATGCAGTAGTATTGGCCATATAACTCTAAGTGGTAAGGACCTATAATACAGTGAAGAACATGAAGCTTTATTGTATGAAGAGCACTTATAGATCTCTACGTACTGAGAACTGTCTGCAGATAAACCACCCATAGATGCAGACACAGAGAATTGTATACATAGGCCCCGATTAATCAAGACCAGCAAAGTTTACACCGGTCTTGATGAGGGATGTGCTGGAGTCAGGCACTCCTGATTAATTAAGAAGCAAACGCCTCTTAGTGAATCGTGTGTTTGACAAGTGGTGTGCACCCCCATATGTGCCTCACCACAAACCTGACTGGAGTAAGATTTATGGCATAAGGAGCTCCACAGCCCGTCGTGCATTAGATGAGCTATGGTGTCACTCTCCAGCTCTGCCCATTTTGGTGGCGTTGGGAAAAACTGTTATGAAAACGTCAAATATGGCATAATTTTTGCACAACTCTGCCTTTCGAAAAGAAAAATTGCGCCTTTTCACAACAATTTACAACAGAATTCTGGAGTAATCGCTTTCATAAATCTGGGTCTATGAGTCCATCCATAATGGCAAGCATGTGGAAAAGCAGAAAAAAAAAAAGTAAATTAAAATATAACGTTTATTTCAACCCAATTAAAATAATTTCTATATTGAGAGCATTGTGTTTATCTCTCAAATAATAATATACATTTGGTTCTGACCTACTGACCAATGCCAAAGGCAATTCATGTCTAATGTCGGGAAAGACAAATTGTTGATAGGTAGGTGGCACAAGTCAAAACAACATCCACATAAAATAGTCGAAGTGTTTTGTCTCCTGATGATTACTGAAGCCAGAGCAGAGATCAACTAATCGCCAAGGGTTCAGCCGCTCTCCCCCCTGGACCAGCTGCTCCTCTTGGGGAGGCTTTAATGAGACATTTTTCTTGAAGTGAGCCCAGTCTACCACAGTGAGCTGTTTTTAAAGAATGATTCTCCATTATGGTACATACAGGTTGTCCCTAGCAAGGAAGCCCCTGTATGAGGCCTGTATACCCCTCTTACAGGACTGACAATGTCGACAGCAACAAACATTTGTATTCCACTTTTCTCAAAATGGACAAGAAAAACCCGGGACGTACTAAACTGCATATTGGGATTATGGGATGATGGGATTATGGGCTGCAATGCTAGACTCGACCACTAGATGGCAGCACATTTTTCAAATGCAGACCAGGAAATGACTTCTGGCCTTGATACTGGATTAGAAGAAGCTGCAGTTTTTAACTCTTGACCTGTAATATAGAAAGAAATCAGAGGGAATACAATGGAATTAAAGTTTAATAATAGAACCAGGGAAAAAAGATTGCAACTATTTGGGATTATGTGTAGAATATCGGGGTTACTCACTCCTGGAAATATATCTCATCAACATCTCATAGGAATATAGGTATATTTATTGTTCTGTAAGGGGATTATGGCTAAAATATCACAAATACACATGCCCAGGAACATACTTCATGTACTTCTCATAGGAATATGTGTATAACTACTGTTCTGTATGGGGATTATGGGTGAAATATCACAAATACACATGCCCAGGAACATACTTCATGTACTTCTCATAGGAATATGTGTATAACTACTGTTCTGTATGGGGATTATGGGTGAAATATCACAAATACACATGCCCAGGAACATACTTCATCTACTTCTCATAGGAATATGTGTATAACTACTGTTCTGTATGGGGATTATGGGTGAAATATCACAAATGCACATGCCCAGGAACATACTTCATCTATTTCTCAAAGGAATATGTGTATAACTATTGTTCTCTATGGGGATTATGGGTGAAATATCACAAATACACATGCCCAGGAACATACTTCATCTACTTCTCATAGGAATATGTCTATAACTACTGTTCTGTATGGGGATTATGGGTGAAATATCACAAATACACATGCCCAGGAACATACTTCATATACTTCTCATAGGAATATGTGTATAACTACTGTTCTGTATGGGGATTATGGGTGAAATATCACAAATACACATGCCCAGGAACATACTTCATCTACTTCTCATAGGAATATGTGTATAACTACTGTTCTGTATGGGGATTATGGGTGAAATATCACAATTACACATGCCCAGGAACATATTTCATGTACTTCTCATAGGAATATGTGTATAACTATTGTTCTGTATGGGGATTATGGGTGAAATATCACAAATACACATGCCCAGGAACATACTTCATCTACTTCTCATAGGAATATGTCTATAACTACTGTTCTGTATGGGGATTATGGGTGAAATATCACAAATACACATGCCCAGGAACATACTTCATATACTTCTCATAGGAATATGTGTATAACTATTGTTCTTATGGGGATTATGGGTGAAATATCACAAATACACATGCCCAGGAACATACTTCATCTACTTCTCATAGGAATATGTCTATAACTACTGTTCTGTATGGGGATTATGGGTGAAATATCACAAATACACATGCCCAGGAACATACTTCATATCTTCTCATAGGAATATGTGTATAACTATTGTTCTGTATGGGGATTATGGGTGAAATATCACAAATGCACATGCCCAGGAACATACTTCATCTACTTCTCATAGGAATATGTGTATAACTACTGTTCTGTATGGGGATTATGGGTGAAATATCACAATTACACATGCCCAGGAACATATTTCATGTACTTCTCATAGGAATATGTGTATAACTATTGTTCTGTATGGGGATTATGGGTGAAATATCACAAATGCACATGCCCAGGAACATACTTCATCTACTTCTCATAGGAATATGTGTATAACTACTGTTCTGTATGGGGATTATGGGTGAAATATCACAGATACACATGCCAGGAACATACTTCATCTACTTCTCATAGGAATATGTGTATAACTACTGTTCTGTATGGGGATTATGGGTGAAATATCACAAATACACATGCCCAGGAACATACTTCATCTACTTCTCATAGGAATATGTGTATAACTACTGTTCTGTATGGGGATTATGGGTGAAATATCACAATTACACATGCCCAGGAACATATTTCATGTACTTCTCATAGGAATATGTGTATAACTATTGTTCTGTATGGGGATTATGGGTGAAATATCACAAATGCACATGCCCAGGAACATACTTCATCTACTTCTCATAGGAATATGTGTATAACTACTGTTCTGTATGGGGATTATGGGTGAAATATCACAATTACACATGCCCAGGAACATATTCATGTACTTCTCATAGGAATATGTGTATAACTATTGTTCTGTATGGGGATTATGGGTGAAATATCACAGATACACATGCCCAGGAACATCCTTCATCTACTTCTCATAGGAATATGTGTATAACTACTGTTCTGTATGGGGATTATGGGTGAAATATCACAAATGCACATGCCCAGGAACATACTTCATCTATTTCTCAAAGGAATATGTGTATAACTATTGTTCTGTATGGGGATTATGGGTGAAATATCACAAATACACATGCCCAGCAACATACTTCATCTACTTCTCATAGGAATATGTGTATAACTATTGTTCTGTATGTGGATTATGGGTGAAATATCACAAATGCACATGCCCAGGAACATACTTCATATACTTCTCATAGGAATATGTGTATAACTACTGTTCTGTATGGGGATTATGGGTGAAATATCACAATTACACATGCCCAGGAACATATTTCATGTACTTCTCATAGGAATATGTGTATAACTATTGTTCTGTATGGGGATTATGGGTGAAATATCACAGATACACATGCCCAGGAACATCCTTCATCTACTTCTCATAGGAATATGTGTATAACTACTGTTCTGTATGGGGATTATGGGTGAAATATCACAAATGCACATGCCCAGGAACATACTTCATCTATTTCTCAAAGGAATATGTGTATAACTATTGTTCTGTATGGGGATTATGGGTGAAATATCACAAATACACATGCCCAGGAACATACTTCATCTACTTCTCATAGGAATATGTGTATAACTACTGTTCTGTATGGGGATTATGGGTGAAATATCACAAATACACATGCCCAGGAACATATTTCATGTACTTCTCATAGGAATATGTGTATAACTATTGTTCTGTATGGGGATTATGGGTGAAATTGTTATGATCTGCTACAAGCTCTAAGGAAAGGTGGGAATTCTGTCCCTACAATAGGACTGAGCTGGATCCCTACGATGTAACGGGGGACCTGATCCTGCGACCAGACCCACTAAAGTCCTCAGCTAGTCTGAACGAAGACCTATAGTTGCGAGGGAGGAATCCCTACAAGATCTAGGGACTGGGTGAAAAGGTGGACACCTCCTAACAGAAAGTGTAGCAGGGAATATAAAACAGAAAACAAATACTAAGAGATCCTAAGATCAAGCAAAACTGACAGAGTAAGGCACCTAAGCACCCGGCTAGCTTAAGAGTAGATAATACAATGCAGTCCAGCAAAGCCAGAAGGGCGGAGCCAGACTAAATAGGGAAAAAGGTCATGTGACCAGCAAACTGAAACAAAATCTAACAAGAGGGTTCTAACAGTACCCTCCCTTCTAAGAGGATCCTCCGGATCCCCTAGGACTTAGGCTTATCCGGAAACCTCTTGTGAAACGCTCTGACAAGTCTAGACGCAGAAACATCATCCGCCCTCACCCATGAGTTATCCTCGGGTCCATAACCCTTCCAAGCGACGAGGTACTGCAAACTCCCTCTATACCGTCTAGAATTTAGGATGCGGGAAATCTCATATTGCCCGTCCTCCACCACCAGGGGAACAGTGACCGAGACGTCTCCATCTGAGACCTCAGCTTTTTTCAAGAGAGAAACATGAAACACCGGATTAATCTTTCAGGAGGTAGGAAGCTCCAACTTAACAGCAGATTGGTTAATAACCTGAAGCACCTTAAAGGGCACTACAAACTTGGGACCCAATTTCTTAGACGGAATCCTCAAGCGCAGATTCTTAGAGGACAACCAAACCATGTCACCAATAGCAAACAAAACCTCTTGTCGTTTTCTATCAAAATACACTTTGGATCTTTTGTTAGCCTCCTGAAGATTACCACGCACATCAGTCCAAACTCTCTCCAACACACCAGAAAAATTCTCCTCTTCAGGTACAGCCGATCCCAACTTGGAAAATGACCCAAAAGACGGATGTCTCCCAGTACAACAAAAAAAAGGCGAACAACCAGCAGAAGCGGATGTATGATTGTTAAGAGCAAACTCAGCAAGTGGCAGAAACTCAGACCACCCCTCTTGATTATCAGTCACAAAACAACGCAAGAACTGCTCAACATCCTGGTTTTTCCTTTCTGTCTGGCCATTAGACTCAGGATGATATCCAGATGAAAACGACAAATGAACTCCCAACCTGTCACAAAAAGCGCGCCAAAAACGAGCCACAAACTGAGGTCCCCTATCAGAAACAATGTCAGTAGGAACACCATGTAGTCTATTTCCTTGACAAAGGCCTTAGCGAGAGTCTTAGCGCAGGGCAATTTGATGAAAGGAACCAAGTGACACATCTTGCTAAAACAGTCCACGACCACCCAGATGACAGTGAAACCCTCAGAGGGGGGAAGGTCAGTAATAAAGTCCATAGCCAAATGTGTCCAAGGTGCACTAGGGACCTCCAGAGGGCAAAGCAACCCGCAGCAGGAGTATGAGAAGACTTAGATCTAGCACACACAGTGCATTGACGCACCCACTTAATGACTTCCTTCTGCCATCCTGGCCACCAAAAACTGCGACCCACAAGTCTCTTGGTCTCAGAGATTCCAGGATGACCTGCCAACCGAGAGTCATGACATTCAACAAACAAATCTCTCCTCAGGGTACCAGGCACAAACAACCTCCCATGCGGAAAAAAAACTATCCACTGATCAAAAACATGGATCACTAGGCTGCAGAGAAAAGGCCCAGTCCTGAGGTTCTTTGCGCAAAAGTGACATTATGAACCCTATGCGCTGTGATTCATCACCAGAGGATCTGGGTCTCAAACGGAAATACAACAATCAAGCATTTTTAAAAGAAAAAAAATCTTGTTGTTCACCAAAAAATAAATCAGGCAAACGTACCTTTGGCTCCACGAAATCAGCTCCAGAACAACTACTCACGTGTTGCTGGATTTCAGCCACCTCCAGAGAGAGTCGCTGCAGGCGTTGAGCCAAATCCTGAACCGACACCATAATAGAAACTGAAAATCTTTCCTTAGAGATTTTTTTTTTTTTTCTTTGGGCTGGACTTACTGTTATGATCTGCTACAAGCTCTAAGGAAAGGTGGGAATTCTGTCCCTACAATAGGACTGAGCTGGATCCCTACGATGTAACGGGGGACCTGATCCAGTGGCGTAGCAACTGTTTGTGGCGCCCGGGGCGGCAAATTTTAGACCACACCCCTAGCCACACCCATTTCACTGGTCACACCCATATCCACGCCCTGACCACACCCACTTAGCACTGCTGATCACACTGTTTCATAAACAATAATTATAAACACATACCTCTCAACCGTCCCGGTTTCAGCGGGACAGTCCCGATTTCGGGACCCTGTCCGCTGTCCCGGCCAGGCGGTTTACTTTCCGCATTAGAATCGTCCCGGGGACCTCCCACACCTTCTGGCAGCCACAAGTCACGTTCCATCGCTGACCTCATTTCCCCAGGATGTGGGGATCTCACCAGCTATGAGGCGCTCCATTCAATACCCGGCTCTCACTGAGCGAGACAGGCAGGATCTGGGGATCTCTTCATCTGTTGAACAGATCCCATGTTGAGATCCCCACATGCTGCTTGTCTCGCTCAGTGAGAGTCGGGTATTGTATGCAGCGGTCCGTACAATACCCGGCTCTCACTCCAACAGATCCAGCGGCTTGATGCGTCGCCGTTCTGAAGACTCTCCCGAGAACGAGTTACAGTACCTGCTGCTGTAAGCTGACCGCCGGAGATGAGGTCAGCGGTCATTTCCAGCGTTCAGCTGACTTACAGCACGTCACCTCCGGTGGAACGTGACATGTGGCTGCCAGAACGTGTGGGAGGTCCCCGGGTTTCCGCATGTACGATTCTAATGCGGGAAAGTAAACCTCCCGGCCAGGACAGCGGGACAGGGACCCAGCCCTACACAGATAACAGCATTCGCTCCGTCCCCACGCAGACCCATGCACATAATGGCACCCCTCCTTCCCCCCTGCAGCCCCCAAGCACACAGATCCCGCAAGTAACAGGACCCTCGTACATGCCCGGCTCCGCTCTTTGTGGCCCTGTACACACACGGGTCCGCTCCACACACCTCACACGCACAAGGCTCCGCTCCGTACACCTCGTACACACACGGCTTCGCTCTGTACACCTCGTACACACACGGCTCCGCTCCGTACACCTCGTACTCACACGGCTTCGCTCCGTACACCTCGTACACACACGGCTTTGCTCCGTACACCTCGTACACACACGGTTTCGCTCCGTACACCTCGTACACACACTGCTTTGCTCCGTACACCTCGTACGTACACCTCCGCTCCGTACACCTCGTACACACACGGCTCCGCTCCGTACACCTCGTACACACATGGCTCCGCTCCATACACCTCGTACACACACGGCTCCGCTCCGTACACCTCCGCTCCGTACACCTCGTACACACACACGGCTCCGCTCCGTACACCTCGTACACACGGCTCCGCTCCGTACACCTCGTACACACGGCTCCGCTCCGTACACCTCATGCACACACAGCTAAGCTACATCCACACTGTAAACCCCTTATGATCCCACATATAAACTTACCATCATCCAGCACCATGACGACCAAAACAGCAGTTTCCTGCACACAGGGGCCTGAAGATCATGTGACACCTAACTCCTCCCCTCCTGTGACCTCATCACAGGTCCTGCTACCACCTTTACAAAGCACAGCACAGCAATGGTAAATGCTGGCTGTGCGAAGTTGGGAGTGCAATGAAGGGGTGCATATGGAATTGCTGCTGCGCCGCCCCCACACACACGTGCCGCCTGGGGCGGACCGCCCCCCCCGCCTCCCCCACGCTACGCCACTGACCTGATCCTGCGACCAGACCCGCTAAAGTCCTCAGCTAGTCTGAACGAAGACCTATAGTTGCGAGGGAGGAATCCCTACAAGATCTAGGGACTGGGTGAAAAGGTGGACACCTCCTAACAGAAAGTGTAGCAGGGAATATAAAACAGAAAACAAATACTAAGAGATCCTAAGATCAAGCAAAACTGACAGAGTAAGGCACTAAGCACCCGGCTAGCTTAAGAGTAGATAATACAATGAAGTCCAGCAAAGCCAGAAGGGCGGAGCCAGACTAAATAGGGAAAAAGGTCATGTGACCAGCAAACTGAAACAAAATCTAACAAGAGGGTTCTAACAGAAATATCACAGATACACATGCCCAGGAACATACTTCATGTACTTCTCATAGGAATATGTGTATAACTACTGTTCTGTATGGGGATTATGGGTGAAATATCACAAATACACATGCCCAGGAACATACTTCATCTACTTCTCATAGGAATATGTGTATAACTATTGTTCTGTATGGGGATTATGGGTGAAATATCACAAATGCACATGGCCAGGAACATACTTCATCTATTTCTCAAAGGAATATGTGTATAACTATTGTTCTGTATGGGGATTATGGGTGAAATTTCACAAATACACATGCCCAGGAACATATTTCATGTACTTCTCATAGGAATATGTGAATAACTATTGTTCTGTATGGGGATTATGGGTGAAATATCACAAATGCACATGCCAGGAACATACTTCATGTACTTCTCATAGGAATATGTGTATAACTATTGTTCTGTATGGGGATTATGGGTGAAATATCACAAATGCACATGGCCCAGGAACATACTTCATCTATTTCTCAAGGAATATGTGTATAACTACTTGTTCTGTATGGGGATTATGGGTGAAATCACAAATACACATGCCAGGAACATATTCATGTACTTCTCATAGGAATATGTGTATAACTATTGTTCTGTATGGGGATTATGGGTGAAATATCACAGATCACATGCCCAGGAACATACTTCATTATTTCATAGGAATATGTGTATAACTACTGTTCTGTATGGGGATTATGGGTGAAAATCACAAATCACATGCCCAGGAACATACTTCATCTATTTCTCAAAGGAATATGTGTATAACTATTGTTCTGTATGGGGATTATGGGTGAAATATCACAAATACACATGCCCAGGAACATACTTCATCTACTTCTCATAGGAATATGTGTATAACTACTGTTCTGTATGGGGATTATGGGTAAATATCACAAATACACATGCCCAGGAGCATATTTCATGTACTTCTCATAGGAATATGTGTATAACTATTGTTCTGTATGGGGATTATGGGTGAAATATCACAAATACACATGCCCAGGAACATACTTAATTACTTCTCATAGCAATATGTGTATAACTATTGTTCTGTATGGGGATTATGGGTGAAATATCACAAATGCACATGCCAGGAACATACTTCATCTATTTCTCAAGGAATATGTGTATAACTATGTTCTGTATGGGGATTATGGGTGAAATATCACAAATACACATGCCCAGGAACATATTTCATGTACTTCTCATAGGAATATGTGAATAACTATTGTTCTGTATGGGGATTATGGGTGAAATATCACAGATCACATGCCAGGAACATACTTCATGTATTCTCATAGGAATATGTGTATAACTACTGTTCTGTATGGGATTATGGGTGAAATATCACAAATACACATGCCCAGGAACATACTTCATTACTTCTCATAGGAATATGTGTATAACTATTGTTCTGTATGGGGATTATGGGTGAAATTCACAAATACACATGCCCAGGAACATACTTCATCTACTTCTCATAGGAATATGTGTATAATATTGTTCTGTATGAGGATTATGGGTGAAATCACAAATACACATGCCAGGAACATACTTCATCTACTTCTCATAGGAATATGTGTATAATTATTGTTCTGTATGGGGATTATGGGTGAAATATCACAGATACACATGCCAGGAACATACTTCATCTACTTCTCATAGGAATATGTGTATAATTATTGTTCTGTATGAGGATTATGGGTGAAATCACAAATACACATGCCAGGAACATACTTCATCTACTTCTCATAGGAATATGTGTATAACTACTGTTCTGTATGAGGATTATGGGTGAATATCACAGAATACACATGCCAGGAACATACTTCATCTACTTCTCATAGGAATATGTGTATAATTATTGTTCTGTATGAGGATTATGGGTGAAATCACAAATACACATGCTCAGGAACATACTTCATCTACTTCTCATAGGAATATGTGTATAATTATTGTTCTGTATGGGGATTATAGGTGAAATCACAAATACACATGCCAGGAACATACTTCATCTACTTCTCATAGGAATATGTGTATAATTATTGTTCTGTATGGGATTATGGGTGAAATCACAAATACACATGCTCAGGAACATACTTCATCTACTTCTGATAGGAATATGGTATAACTATTGTTCTGTATGGGGATTATGGGTGAATATCACAAATACACATGCCAGGAACATACTTCATCTACTTCTGATAGGAATATTGGTATAACTATTGTTCTGTATGTGGATTATGGGTGAAATATCACAAATCACATGCCCAGGAACATATTCATCTACTTCTGATAGAATATTGGTATAACTATTGTTCTCTATGGGGATTATGGGTGAAATATCACAAATACACATGCCCAGGAACATACTTCATCTACTTCTCATAGGAATATGGGTATAACTATTGTTCTGTATGGGGATTATGGATGAAATATCACAAATACACATATCCAGTAACATATTTCTTGTCCTTCTGATAGGAATATTGGTATAATTCGTATTCTATCTGGGGATTTTGGGTGACATATCAGGAATACATATGTGAACAATTTTCAAAAAGAATGATTTTCCCCGGACCTTCAGGAGGGGAATACACGGCATTATCTGGTGCCTTGTATTCTCTGGTACTGAAGGGGTGAAATGGAGGGAAGATGTTTTCCCGCTATTTTTTTGGTAGGTCACGTCAACAAGGTGATAGGGTTAAGTGATTGGTGAGTGGGTCCGGCCACTCAGGGGTCAGTAGTAGACAGACAGTATTTTTTGCCCTGGTGACTGCCCCTGATTGGTCTGGACTTTGGTTACCGGGGAAGTGCAGGGGGATATAAGTGGGCAGCGCCGGAGGTGTGTGTCTGTTCTCTGGCGCTGTCATACCTGGGAGCTGCCCCACCCTCCCTCCCCTATTTTATGCATTTAGTCACGGCCGGGGTTAGTCGTCCAGGGATCTGGATGGACAGGTAATTTTGGTTAACGGGCTTGAGCCTTATGGCTAAGCTGCGGGTTGATAAAGGTTTGAACTTGGTTTTTAATAAAGTTGAAATATTTATTGGTTTATATTTAAATTTATGAGTTTTTAATATTTTAAATATTTAAATAAAGGCCATGGCCAATTGTTTTCCATCTAATCAATGTGTCGAGTATGTTGTTTGTTGCGCTGTTTAGATAAAGGTTGGGGTAATGTATAATGCCATGTGAGTTGTGGCAGGTTGACCACAGTAATGATAGTTGTTTGCAGCTAGGAGGCCATATGGACACCCATCCCAGCAGCATAGGGGTTAATCTATTGAGTGGGGCAATTTGGACACTGTTGGGAGGGTTATTTGTAGGCCCTATGCCCTCACAGCAGTGTCGTGCATTGCTTCAGGAGGGAGCCGGACCCGGAAGTCTGAAGGGTCCCATGCAGACGAGAGAGGCCTGTGGGCAAGGAAAATTATTGGGGCATGGGGCCCAAAAGTGTTTGAACAGTGCTGTAACTGAGCCGTATCTTTTTCTGTTGAAATAAACCTGGCAGGAGCCAGAATTCCCTTTAAAACCCATGTGAAGTGCCTTTAATTGAAGAGAGCCATGCGCCTGGAGACGCTAGGCGGCGATCCCGAGACTGAAGTCGTCACAGGGTATAAATATTTTTACTGGGAATTATGGTTGAAATACAATGAATACACATGCCCAGTAACATATATGATTTACTTCTGCTAGGAATATGGGTATAATTGTTCTTTGTGGGTATTATAGGTGATATATCATGAATACACATGCCCAGTGTCATATTTGGAACAATTCCCGGTAAGAATATGTGTACAATTATTGTTTTATATGTTGACTATTGGTAAAATATGATGAATTCACATGTTGAAACATTTCATTAACTTGCTGTAAGAATATGGGTATATTTATTATTCTATATGGGGTTATGGTCAGAATGCCATGGATATACAGCTCCTGTAACCTATTTGCATCTGACAGGATTACATGTCCATTGACTTCTCCCACCCCTGGGAGATGTGAGCCCTGGTATCATAGCTTTTTGACCCAGTGTTCCCACCTCCTTATTAGATAGGCTGGCCATGTCAGAGTGATGAGCAGTCTTGCACCATACTTCTTGCTTATATACCTATATTATTCTCAATATATTGTTCTTTATAGGATGTTGGATCTTTTGGAGGGTTTTATTGGTTACTTTGGTTTGTTGACATCAATAACTTTTAATGGAGATATATAGAATTTTTTTTAAGCAACTGTTAATAAAAGTCTAAGTTACTTACCGTTAACAGTATTTTTCGAAGACCATGACAGCACCCAATGAGAGAGGGGATCCGCCCTTCAGGAACAGGAAACCTACAGATACATAAGGGCGGCACCTCTCCCACGCATCAGTTGGTTTACAGAGCACAAGAGGACCACCAAGGTTAATGACAATCACAAGCTCTGTACAACATTATTGCGTTTCAGTATTTCATCCTATGTGAAACTTATAAGAGGAAGAAGTGCACGCCGATAAGATAAAGGGAGGGAATACAAGGGGTGCTGTCATGGTCTTCGAAAAATACCGTTAACGGTAAGTAACTTAGACTTTATTCGAAGCACATAACAGCACCCAACGAGAGAATTACAGAGAGTAATAACTACTCAGGGAGGGACTACAGCCTGCAGCACCCTTACCCCAAAGGAGAGATCAGAGGAAGCACCCAGGTCTAATCTGTAATGATTAAAGTGCTTGGAGAGTACCAAGTGGCGGCCTTACATATCTGGTCGATGGAGACTTCCGACCTTTCTGCCCACGAGGTTGCCACGGCTCAAGTGGAATGTGCCCTCAGTTTTCCTGGTGCCAGCTTGCCTTTTGAGGTGTAAGCTAATGCAATGGCCTCCCTGATCCATCTAGCTAGTGTGGCCCTTGATACTCTAAGGCCCTTCCTGGGCCTTGGAAGGAAACAAATAAGGCGTTCTCTTTTCCAGGGGTCAGTTATAGCTAGATACTCCAAGAGACATCTCCTCACATCTAAGGTATGGAGTTTTTCTTCTTTTTGGTTAGTAGGATTAGGCAGGAATGATGGCAGGATTATCTCCTGAGATCTATGGAAGGTGGAGGCCACCTTAGGTAGGTATGCCGGATCGGCCCTGAGTATCACTCTATCGTCCTGAATTTGTGTATACGGAGGAAGCCTAGAGAGCGCCTGAATGTCACTCACCCTTCGTGCTGATGTTAGAGCCACTAAGAAAGCTACTTTGATGGAGAGGGTTTCAATCGAGGCAACTGAGATGGGTTCAAATGGGGCCTCCGTCATGGCTGTGAGCACTAGGTTTAAATCCCAAGGCATAAACATATTCTTGACTATAGGCCTGGACCTAGCTGCCGCTTTGATAAATCTACTGACCCAATAGTTTCTGGCTATGTCACAGTTAAAAAGGGCTCCCAGGGCAGAAACCTGCACTTTAAGGGTACTGGTGGAAAGACCCATATTTAAGCCTTTTTGTAGAAACTCTAGGATTTGAGCTATTGGAACTGATTCCCTAGCTACAATTTTTGAGTCCTGTAAAAATTTCTTCCAGGTCCTGGCATAAATCTTTGTTGTAACTTCCTTCCTGCCCTTAAGGAGGGTACTTATGAAATCTGGAGAAAACCCCTTATCTAACAATAGCGACCGTTCAAATTCCACGCCATCAGATGCAGGCCAGCCACCTGAGGATGGTACACTGGACCCTGGGACAGGAGATCCGGAACGTCCGTTAGGATCCATGGGTTGGCTACTGACATGGTCCTGAGGCTCGAGGACCACGCCCTCTTGGGCCAAAAGGGTGCTACCAAAATCACTTTTGCTTTGTCCTTTCTGATCTTCCTGACTACCAGAGGAATCAGAGACAAGGGAGGAAAGGCGTAAGCTAGTACAAAGTCCCACTGTATCAGAAAGGCATCTACCGCCAGCGGACTTTCTCTGGGGTTTAAGGAGCAGAACTGTTTTACTTTCCGGTTCCTTCTGGTGGCGAAGAGATCTACGTCTGGTTGCCCTCATTTGTGCACAATCAGGTCGAAGATGACACTTTTTAGTGACCACTCCCCCTGTCTTAGAAGGTGGTGGCTTAAAAAAACTGCGGTGGTGTTTTCCTCTCCTTTTATATTTAGTGCTGTTAAAGATAGACAATGTCTTTCTGCCAGATGGAACAGGCGCTCTGTCACTTGCATGAGAGGACTGGATCGAGTGCCACCCTGGTGGTTGATATAGGCTACTGCGACCTGATTGTCGGATAGAACTCGTACGTGATGACCCTGTAGATAAATGAGGAGTCTTTTTACTGCCAGTTCTACCGCTGTAAGTTCCTTCATGTTAGAGGACATGTCTATCTGATGATGTTGCCATAAGCCCTGCACTACAGAATCACCCATATGAGCCCCCCAACCAGTGGGACTAGCATCTGTGGTGACCACTCGGGTTACATTATACTCCCAGGGCACCCCTTTGGATAGGTTACGATCATCCAGTCACCATTCTAGGGATTTTATTGTGGCCTGGGATAAGGTTAATCGGCTTTCCAAGCGACCCCCCAGATTCTTATCATATCGCAAGACTTCAGCTTGTAAAGTCCTAGCATGAAACCGTGCCCATTGCACCGCAGGGATGAAGGAAGAAAGAGAGCCCAACAAGGACATGGCTTTCCTGAGGGACATGGTGGGGTTATTGGAAGCATTTAGTGTTATGATTTGGTAGCTGAGGAGTGGAGGTAAAAAGGCAATACACCAGAGCAGTTGGAATCTATGAGATTGCAGTACCCTGACTAACCACCACAACTAGAGGCAGCCGTGGAGCGTTCCTACGTTGGTCCTAGACGCCTCGTCACAGCCTGAGAAACTAATTACACCTAAAGATAGAAATAGGAAAGCTATCTGCCCCGGAGCAGAACCCCAAAGATAATAGAAAGCCCCCAAACATGTAATGGCGGTTAGACAAGAAGAAATACTGACACAGAAAGAAAATAGTATGAGCAAACGCTGGGGCCCAAACTAACTAAATAGAAAAGGATAGGAAGGGTACTTACTGCAATCCCAGAAAACCCTGAAAAGCACCAACTCTACTAATTTCAAAAACACCTGAGATCACACGACCTCTACCACCTAAATTAGTTCTCTGGTGTAACAAAATCAAAACAGCAGCCACTGAAAAAACTGTAAAAAGCAAAAGTACAAACATCAGTGGCTGAACTAAACTGAGAGGGCAAAAGCCCCCGGAGGGGACCCTGAAGGCCCCCACAGAAGTGCAGGACAAAATGCAAAAATCTAGCACAAAAACAAAAAGAAGAAAATGTCTTATCTGATAGCAGGAGATGCAGACACGACACAGCAGGCTACAAGGGAAACAGGATTCAAGGATTGAGACCAGAACAATTGATCACCGGCAACCCTGATGGGAAGGTGACTCCCTTATATAAGACCAGTCAGTAACACCTGATTCCCAATCCTCACAATCTTCACTGGACAGACCAGCACTGCTTGTAACCACCAGAGGGAGCCTCTGCTCAGAACTCATCTCAAGCCCATTCACAACAGTACCCCCCCCTTGAGGAGGGGTCACCGAACCCTCATTTGAGCAACCAGGTGGGTCAGGATGAGTTCTATGATACGCACGGATAAGTCTCCTAGCATGGATGTCCGAAGCAAACACCCAAGAATTGTCTTCCTGACCATAACCTCTCCATTTAACCAAATACTGGAGTTTCCGTCTAGAAAAACGAGAATCTAATATTTTCTCAATCACATACTCCAGATTGCCCTCAACCAAAACAGGGTCAGGAGGCACAGCAGCAGGAACCACTGGCTCAACAAACCTCTTCAACAAGGACTTGTGGAACACGTTATGGATCTTAACCCTTCACCCCCAAGGGTGGTTTGCACGTTAATGACCGGGTGTCATGGGTGCATCGCCACGAAGATCGTCGCGATTGCACATTCTGACTTCTCACAGCTGAGCTGCTGTTTCTTTGTGTTTGGTAATGAGAGAGTTAATTTTACCTAGCTCTTTGCTAAGACTAGGTCCAGCCTCGCCCGGCTGCTTTGGATTATGTTCTAATTAGTTTCCTTTATATTCCTGCCAGTCTGGGTGTTGGATGCCGGTGAAAGCATTCATATAGTTTAGCAGACTGGATCGGTTCTGGGAATACTTAAGCTAAGAGCTCCTTAGTTGTTTTTACTCTTACAGCTTATAGTTTATCTCTGAGACCTAAGGTGTTCCTACTGTGTGTGAGTGTTGTATGTAAGACTTTATTTACTTTATTTCTTATCTTTCTTGTATGTCTTTCTGTTCATTAACCGTTACCTGGTCATTCCCTTTGGTGGTAATCAGGGTCCTTCTTAGGACTAGATTACAGTTGGCAGGGATTGATAGGAGACAGGGTTTACGCTGGTGGCCTGGACCTCTGTACCTTTAACAGTACCTCCAGGTAGAGGGATTAGTTAGGACCCCAGTTTAGGGTCAGCATAGACCCCGGTCACCCTCTAGCCGGAGACAGCGTATAACGAATTCCGTATTGACCCACTGGACTTTCTGTCAGGTAAATCTATGTTATCATATAGCTATGCGCATGTTATATAGTATGTTGCCCTTTTGATATAGATTATTGTCATCACATATATATATCTGCTATACAGCGTGACACCGGGCCAATTTTTACAATTCTGACCACTGTCTCTTTATGAGGTTATAACTCTGGAACGCTTCAACGGATCTTCGCGATTCTGAGAATGTTTTCTCTTGACATATTGTACTTCATGTTAGTGGTAAAATTTCTTCGATATAACTTGCGTTTATTTTTGAAAAAAAACGCAAATATGGCGAAAATTTTTAAAATTTTGCAATTTTCAAACTTTGAATTTTTATTCCCTTAAAACAGAGAAATATATCACACAAAATAGTTAAGAAATAACATTTCCCACATGTCTACTTTACATCAGCACAATTTTGGAACCAAAATTTTTTTTTGTTAGGAAGTTATAAGGGTTAAAAGTTGACCAGCGATTTCTCATTTTTACAACAAAATTTACAAAGCCATTTTTTTTAGGGACCACCTCACATTTGAAGTCACTTTGAGGGGTCTATACAGCAGAAAATACCCAAAAGTGACACCATTCTAAAAACTGCACCCCTCAAGGTACTCAAAACCACATTCAAGAAGTTTATTAACCCTTCAGGTGCTTCACAGTAACTAAAGCAACGTGGAAGGAAAAAATGAATATTTTACTTTTTAGCCACAAAAATGATCTTTTACAAACTTTTTTTTTATTTTCATCAGGGTAAAAGGAGAAAATGGACAGATAAAGTTGTTATGCAATTTCTCCTGAGTACGCCAATACCCCATATGTGGGGGAAAACCACTGTTTGGGCACACGGCAGAGCTCGTAAGGGAAGGAGCGACGTTTGACTTTTTCAAACTAAAATTGGCTGGAATTTAGATTGGATGCCATGTCGCGTTTGGAGAGCCCCTGATGCGCCTAAACAGTGGAAACCCCCACAAGTGACACCATTTTGGAAACTAGACCCCCTAAGGTACTTATCTAGATCTGTTGTGAGCACTTTGAACCCTCAAGTGTTTCACAAAAGTTTATAAAGCCTGGGTGTGAAAAAAAAAAATCAATTTTCCACAAAAATGATTTTTTAGTCCCAAATTTTTGAATTTTCCCAAGGAAATTGGACCCCAAAAGTTGTTGTCCAATTTGTCCTGAGTACGCTGATACCCCATATGTGGGGGGGGGAAACTGTTTGGGCGCACGGCAGGGCTTGGAAAGGAAGTAGTAACGTTTTGGAATGCAGACGTTAATGGGGGTCATGTTCCGTTTGCAGTGCCCCAGATGAGCCTAAACAGTGGAAACCCCCCACAAGTGACCCCATTTTGGAAACTAGACCCCCTAAGGAACTTATCTAGATCTTTGGTGAGCACTTTGAACCCCCAAGTGCTTCACACAAGTTTATAATGCCCGGGCATGAAAATAAAAAATCCTATTTTTTTTCCCACAAAAATTATCTTTTAGTCACTAATTTTTTATTTTCCCAAGGGTAACAGGAGAAATTGGACCACATAAGTTGTTGTACAATTTGTCCTGAGTACGCTGATACCCCATATGTGGGGGGGAACCACTGTTTGGGCGCACGGCAGAGCTCGGAATGGAAGGAGCACCATTTGACTTTTTCCAACCAAAATTGGCTGGAATTGAGTTTGGATGCCATGTTGCATTTTTAGAGCCCCTGATGTGCCTAAACAGTGGAAACCCCCCACAAATGACCCCATTTGGGAAACTAGACCCCCTAAGGAACTTATCTAGATTTTTGATGAGCAATTTGAACCCCCAAGTGCTTCACACAAGTTTATAACGTAGAGCCGTAAAATTTAAAAATCATATTTTTTCCACAAAAATGATCTTTTCACCCCAATTTTTATTTTTCCAAGGGTAACAAGACTCCAAAAGTTATTGTGCAATTTGTCCTGAGTGCGCTGATACCCCATATGTGGGGGTAAACCACTGTTTGGGTGCATGGCAGAGTTTGGAAGGGAAGGAGCGCCGTCTGACTTTTTCAACGCAGAATTGGCTGGACGCCATGTCGTGTTTGGAGAGCTCCTGATCTGCCTAAACAGTGGAAACCTCCATAAATGACACCATTTTGGAAACTAGACCCCTCAAGGAACTTATCTAGATGTGTGGTGAGAACTTTGAACCCCCAGGTGTTTCACTAAAGTTTATAACGTACAGCCGTAAAATAAAAATCTTTTTTTTTTTTTTACAAAAATGATTTTTTCGCCCCCAATATTTTATTTTCACAAGGGTAACAGAAGAAATTGGAACGCAAAAGTTGTTGTCCAATTTGTCCTGAGTACACTGATACCCAATATGTGGGCGAAAACTACTGTATGTGGCGCACGTCAGGGCTCGGAAGGGAAGTAGTGACGTTTTGGATTGCAGACTTTGATGGAATGGTCTGGGGGCGTCATGTCACATTTGGAGAGCCCCTGATGCACCTAAACAGTGGAAACCCCCCACAAGTGACCCCATTTTGGCAAATAGACCCCACAAGGAACTTATCTAGATGTGTGGTGAGCACTTTGAACCCGAAGTGCTTCACAGAAGTTTATAACGCACAGCCGTAAAAATAAAAAATCCTTTTTTTTTTACAAAAATGATTTTTTCGCCCCCAATATTTTATTTTCACAAGGGTAACAGGAGAAATTGGACCCCAAAAGTTGTTGTCCAATTTGTCCTGAGTACGCTGATACCCAATATGTGGGAGAAAACTACTGTATGGGCGCACGTCAGGGCTCGGAAGGGAAGTAGTGACGTTTTGGATTGCAGACTTTGATGGAATGGTCTGGGTGCGTCATGTCGCATTTGGAGAGCCCCTGATGCGCCTAAACAGTGGAAACCCCCCACAAGTGACCCCATTTTGGAAAATAGACCCCACAAGGAACTTATCTAGATGTGTGGTGAGCACTTTGAACCCCGAAGTGCTTCACAGAAGTTTATAACGCACAGCCGTAAAAATAAAAAATCCTTTTTTTTTTTTTGCAAAAATGATTTTTTGCCCCAATATTTTATTTTTACAAGGGTAACAGGAGAAATTGGACCCCAATAGTTGTTGCCCAATTTGTCCTGAGTACGCTGATACCCAATATGTGGGAGAAAACTACTGTATGGGTACACGTTGGGGCTCGGAAGGGAAGTAGTGACGTTTTGGATTGCAGACTTTGATGGAATGGTCTGGGGGCGTCATGTCGCATTTGGAGAGCCCCTGATGCGCCTAAACAGTGGAAATCTCCAACAAGTGACCCCATTTTGGAAAATAGACCCCACAAGGAACTTATCTAGGTGTGTGGTGAGCGCTATGAAGCCCCAAGTGCTTCACAGAAGTTTATAATGTACAGCCGTAAAAACAAAAAAATAATTTTTTTTGTACAAAAATGATATTTTCGCCCCCAGTTTTTTATTTTCCCAAGGGTAACAGAAGAAATAGGACAAATTGCACAATAACTCTTGGGGTCCAGAGTACGCTGATACCCCATATGTGGGGATAAACTACTGTTTGGACGCATGGCAGAGCTCAGAAGTGAAGGAGCACCGTTTGACTTTTTCAACGCAGAATTGGCTGGAATTGAGATCAGACGCCATGTCACATTTGGAGAGCCCCTGATGTGCCTAAACAGCGGAAACCCCCCAATTCTAACTCCAACCCTAACCCCAACACACCCCTAACCCTAGTCCCAACCCTAACCACAAACCTAACCCTAACACACCCCTAATCCCAACCCTAACAATAATCCTAACTTTAGCGCCAACCCTAACCCTAACTTTAGCCGCAACCCTAACCCTAACCCTAATGGGAAAATGGAAATAAATACATTTTTTTAATTTTATTATTTTTCCCTAACTAAGGGGGTGATAAAGGGGGGTTTGATTTACTATTTATAGCGGGTTTTTATGATTGGCAGCTGTCACGCTAAAAGACGCTTTTTATTGCAAAAATAGTTTTTTGCATCGCCACATTTTGAGAGCTATAATTTTTGCATATTTTGGCCCACAGAGTCATGTGAGATCTTATTTTTTGCGGTACGAGTTGACGTTTTTATTTGTACCATTTTTGAGCAGGTGACATTTTTTGATCGCTTTTTATTTCGATTTTTGGGAGGTTAGAATGAACAAAAATCAGCAATTCATGAATTTCTTTTGGGGGAGGCGTTTTTATTGTTCCGCGTGTGGTAAAATTGATAAAGCAGTTTTATTCTTCGGGTCAGTATGATTATGGCGATACCTCATTTATATCATTTTTTTATATTTTGGCGCTTTTATAGAATAAAAACAATTTTATATAAAAAATAATTATTTTTGCATCGCTTTATTCTGCGAGCTATAACTTTTTTATTTTTTCGCTGATGATGCTGTATGGTGGCTCGTTTTTTGCGGGACAAGATGACGTTTTCAGCGGTACCATGTTTATTTATATCGGTCTTTTTGATCGCGCGTTATTCCACTTTTTGTTCGGCGGTATGATGATAAAGCATTGATTTTTTGCTTCGTTTTTTTTTTTTTTTTTTTAAGGGGTTCACTAAAGGGTTAACTAGTGGGACAGTTTTATAGGGGGGGGTCGTTACGGACGCGGCGATACCAAATATGTGTACTTTTATTGTTTTGTTTTTTTTATTTACAGGAAGAAATGAATTTATTGGGGAATATTTTTGTTTTTTTTTATTTATTTTGGATTTTTTTTTATAACATGTTTATTTTTAATTTTTTTAACTTTTTTACTTTGTCCCAGGGTGGAACATCACTGTATTTTATCAAATCGCTGGTGTGACAGTGTGCACAGCACTCTGTCACACCAGCGATCGCTCAGACATAGCTGCAGGCTTCTCAGTGCCTGCTCTCAGCAGGCACTGAGGAAGCCGCCTCCCTCCAGGACCCCGGCGCCATCTTGGATCCGGGTCCTGGGAGGGAGGAAGCCCTCAGAACAGCGCGATCACATCGCGCTGGTCTGAGGGTCTCAGGGGGCGCGCAGGGAGCCCCCACCCTGCGCGATCCTCCCCTGTGCCCCCAGTACACCGCGATCATGTTTGATCGCGGTGTGCTAGGGGTTAATGTGCCGGGAGCGGTCCGTGACCGCTCCTGACACACAGTCACGGGTGTCAGCTGTGATAATCAGCTGACACCCGGCGGCGATTAGCTGCGCTCCCCTCAGGAGCGCAGCTGATCGCCTATGACGTACTATCCCGTCCATAGGCAGAATGGCACGGGTTTTATGGACGGGATAGTACGTCTAATGTCAGAGAGGGGTTAAATGTCCCTGGAAGAAGCAAACGAAAAGAAACAGGATTAATAATCTCCATGATCTTATAAGGTCCAATGAACCTAGGCTTAAATTTAGGAGATGCTACTCTCATAGGAATATTTTTTGAGGACAACCAGACCAAGTCCCCTACTTTAAACCGAGGACCATCAGTCCTATGCCGGTTAGCAAACCGCTGGACCTTCTCCTGAGAGAGGGACAACCTCTCCACTACCTGGTCCCAAATCTGTTGCATACGCTCCACAACAGAGTCAACACCTGGACAGACAGAAGCCTCCGTCTGTCCTGAAGAAAATCGAGGGTGAAACCCAGAATTACAGAAAAACGGAGACATCAAAGTGGCAGAGCTAGCCCTATTATTAAGAGCAAACTCAGCCAAAGGCAAAAAAGAGACCCAGTCATCTTGATCAGCAGACACAAAGCATCTTAGATAAGTCTCCAATGTCTGGTTTGTTCTCTCAGTTTGACCATTGGTCTGAGGATGAAATGCCGAGGAGAAAGACAATTGAACACCTAGTTTAGAACAAAAAGTCCTCCAAAATCTGGAAACAAACTGGACTCCTCTGTCAGACACAATGTTCTCAGGAATGCCGTGTAAACGAACCACGTGCTGAAGGAACAACGGCACCAATTCAGAGGAGGAAGGCAACTTAGGTAATGGCACAAGATGTATCATTTTGGAAAACCTATCACAAATTACCCAGATGGCGGTCATTCTCTGAGAAACAGGAAGGTCGGAAATGAAATCCATAGAGATATGGGTCCATGGTCTCTTGGGCACAGGCAATGGCATCAACAAACCACTAGAGCGAGAGCAAGGCTTGGAGCGAGAGCAAGTCCCGCAGGACTGCACAAATTCCCTGACATCACGAGACAAGGTAGGCCACCAAAAGGACCGACTAACCAAGTCTCTGGTACCAAAAATTCCGGGATGCCCAGCCAATGCGGAACAATGAATCTCAGACATCACACTCTTTTTCCACTGGTCCGGGACAAACAATTTTCCAACAGGGCAGCACTGGGCCTATCCTCCTGACACCCCTCCAGAGCAAGTCTCAAATTGGGCGAGATGGCGGAAAGAACTACACCCTCTTTCAAAATAACAGAAGGATCAGATAACTCAGGAGAGTCCGCAAGGAAACTCCTCGAGAGGGCATCCGCCTTAACATTCTTAGTGCCAGGAAGAAAGGAAACCACAAAATTAAAATGTGTGAAAAACAAGGCCCACCTGGCCTGTCTAGGATTGAGTCGCTTGGCAGATTCCAGATAGACCAGATTCTTATGGTCCGTAAGGACCACCACCTGATGTTTGGCTCCCTCCAGCCAATGTCTCCACTCTTCAAAAGCCCACTTCATGGCCAATAACTCCCGATTACCCACGTCTTAATTACGTTCAGTAGGAGAAAATTTTCGAGAGAAAAAGGCACAAGGGTTACTTTTAGAGGTCTCTGGATCTTTTTGGGACAAAACGGCACCTGCCCCAATTTCATAGGCATCAACCTCCACCTGAAATGGCAGAGAAACATCAGGCTGCCGTAGAACAGGAGCAGAAGTGAATCTTTGCTTAAGTTCCTGAAATGCAGAGACTGCCTCAGGAGGCCAATTCACCACATCAGAACCCTTTTTGGTCAAATCAGTTAATGGTTTAACAATAACCGAGAAATTACCAATAAATTTACGATAAAAATTGGCAAAACCCAAAAATCTTTGAAGAGCCTTTAATGAAGTAGGTTGGACCCAATCACAGATGGCCTGAACCTTGACCGGGTCCATTTCAATAACAGATGGGGACAAAATGAATCCCAGAAATGAGATCCTCTGTACGCCAAAAAGACACTTTGATCCCTTCACATACAGAGCATTCTCTCTCAAAATCTGGAATACAGTTCGAACATGTTTCACATGAGAGTCCCAGTCATTAGAAAAAATCAAGATATCATCCAAATAAACAATCAGAAATTTGTCCACAAAATCCCTGAAAATGTCATTCATGAAGGACTGGAAGACGGAAGGAGCATTAGTGAGCCCAAAGGGTATCACTAGGTACTCAAAATGCCCTTCAAGGGTATTGAATGCCATCTTCCATTCATCCCCGTGCTTAATGCGAATAAGGTTATACGCCCCCCTGAGGTCAAGCTTGGTAAACCAAGTAGCGTTTTTCACCCTGGAAAACAGGTCAGAAATCAAGGGTAACGGATATTGATATTTCACAGTAATATTGTTCAAAAGACGATAATCAATACACGGCCTTAATGAACCATCCTTTTTGGCCACAAAGAAAAAACCGGCACCTAAGGGTGAAGAGGATGGTCTGATATGACCCTTCTCCAATGATTCCTTGATATAAGACCGCATAGCGTCATGTTCAGGTACAGACAAGTTAAAAAGGCGACCTTTAGGGAATTTACTACCCGGCACTAATTCAATAGCGCAGTCATAGCTCCTATGGGGAGGCAGGGATGCAGATTTACTTTCGCTAAACACATCAGAAAAATCAATCAAAAAGTCAGGAACATCCTGAGCCTGGGGGGAGGCAGAAAAAACAGGAGTGTTGGTATTAACACATTGGCAGCCCCAACTGGTTACAGACACAGATTTCCAATCCAAAACAGGATTATGAGACTGTAACCAAGGGAAACCCAGTACGATAATATCATGCAGATTATACAGAACCAAAAATTTGCAGCACTCCTGGTGATCAGGTTCAACCCTCATTATCACCTGAGTAGAGAACTGAGGTTTATTCTCAGCCAAAGGGGTAGAATCGATCCCCAGTAGGGGAATAGGCTTCTGTAGGGGTATCAAGGGAAACCCACAACGTTTAGCAAAATCATAATCCATCAGGTTAATAGCTGCTCCAGAATCAACGAAAGCCTGAGCAGAAAATGAGGACAGAGAGCATATCAGAGTGACAGTTAATAAAAACTTAGTCTGAACATTACCCAAGACAACTGAGCGTGCAAAACGTCTTCCCCGCTTAGGGCAGACTGAAATAGCATGAGAGGCATCACCACAGTAGAAACATAACCCATTGCGCTTTCGAAACTCATGACGCTGTGCCCCAGACACCACTCTATCACACTGCATGGATTCAGAAGCAGGTTCACAAGGCAACACTATTCCACGCATACTTCTCCGCTCACGCAAACGTCTGTCAATTTGAATCGCTAATGACATAGAATCATTGAGACCAGAGGGGACAGGGAATCCCACCATAACATCCTTTACATTATCTGACAGACCCTTCCGGAAAAGGGCCGCCAAAGCGTCGTCATTCCACTTGGTCAGGACTGCCCACCTACGGAATCTCTGACAGTATAACTCAGCGTTATCAAGCCCCTGATTTAATGCCAACAAGGCTTTTTCAGCTTGATCAGTGACATTAGGCTCATTGTACAATAACCCCAAAGCCTGAAAAAATGCATCAACATCACTCAAAACAGGATCCCCAGGTGTCAGGGAAAAAGCCCAATCCTGAGGATCGCCGCGCAGGAGAGAGATGACAATTTGAACCTGCTGCGCTGCGTTCCCTGAGGACTTAGATTTTAAGGCAAAAAACAATTTACAATTATTTTTGAAATTCTGAAACTTAGCTCGATCCCCTAAAAACAAATCTGGCATGGGGATCCTAGGTTCCACAACAGGCAACCTAGCAAGATATGCAGCAATACTCTGAACCTCAGTGGCAAGCTGATCCACACTGCCAGACAACTGTGCAAACTCCATTGAGAGAAAAGATCCTCCCCAGCACCCAGAGATACAGAGGGAAAAAAAAAAAATGCAACAAACAGAAAAATATCTCTGACAACCTTTTTTTTTTTTTTCTTTCTTTCTTTCACAATATTTTTCCCTTCTGTGAGAACCATACAATATAAAAATTTTTTGGGCCGGTGATACTGTTATGATTTGGTAGCTGAGGAGTGCAGGTAAAAAGGCAATACACCAGAGCAGTTGGAATCTATGAGATTGCAGTACCCTGACTAACCACCACAACTAGAGGCAGCCGTGGAGCGTTCCTACGTTGGTCCTAGACGCCTCGTCACAGCCTGAGAAACTAATTACACCTAAAGATAGAAATAGGAAAGCTATCTGCCCCGGAGCAGAACCCCAAAGATAATAGAAAGCCCCCAAACATGTAATGGCGGTTAGACAAGAAGAAATACTGACACAGAAAGAAAATAGTATGAGCAAACGCTGGGGCCCAAACTAACTAAATAGAAAAGGATAGGAAGGGTACTTACTGCAATCCCAGAAAACCCTGAAAAGCACCAACTCTACTAATTTCAAAAACACCTGAGATCACACGACCTCTACCACCTAAATTAGTTCTCTGGTGTAACAAAATCAAAACAGCAGCCACTGAAAAAACTGTAAAAAGCAAAAGTACAAACATCAGTGGCTGAACTAAACTGAGAGGGCAAAAGCCCCCGGAGGGGACCCTGAAGGCCCCCACAGAAGTGCAGGACAAAATGCAAAAATCTAGCACAAAAACAAAAAGAAGAAAATGTCTTATCTGATAGCAGGAGATGCAGACACGACACAGCAGGCTACAAGGGAAACAGGATTCAAGGATTGAGACCAGAACAATTGATCACCGGCAACCCTGATGGGAAGGTGACTCCCTTATATAAGACCAGTCAGTAACACCTGATTCCCAATCCTCACAATCTTCACTGGACAGACCAGCACTGCTTGTAACCACCAGAGGGAGCCTCTGCTCAGAACTCATCTCAAGCCCATTCACAACAATTTAGGATCTGATAGCGCAGGCGTATTAGTTTGTCGGTGGAAGCCGGCATTCTTGTTTTTGGGAATCTAAGGTTAGGCCTAAAAACTGTTGTACTCTGATGGGCCGCAACCGAGATTTCGCGACATTTAGTAGCCACCCCAACTGTTCTAGGACAGATATTGTTTTATTTAACTGTTCCCTACAATGGTCCGCTGTTCTACCTATTATCAGGAAGTCATCGAGGTAGGTGTCACGCTGAATCACAGATACACATATGATGTCAGTAATCAATACTAAGAGGGACAACATGCAATATAACATATAAATAGGAAATCTCAACATGTATATAAAGTATAGTATTACCTGACATAATATCCGTTGTACTGTGGGTGAATCCTGAAGACGTATAATACTGTACTCAGGCTGCAGGTGGACCGGGGTCTATGCTGACCCTAAACTGGGGACCTGACTCGTCCCTCAACCTGGAGGTACTGTTAATGGTACAGAGGTCCAGGCCGCCAACGTAACCCTGTCTCCTATAAGTCCCTGACAACTGTAATCTAGTCCTCAGAAGGACCCTGATTACCACACAGGGAATAGGCAGGTTACTGCTTAACAAACAGTACAGACAAACGAGACAGACAGGGGACAAAGTAAACACTGTCTTGCATACAACACTTAAATACAGAGGGAACACAAAAGGTCTAGGAGATAAACTATAATCGAGGAGAGGAGAAACCACAAAGGAACTCTTAACTTAAGTCTTCTCATGACCTGATCCAAACTACTGGTCTGCATGTAAGCTTTCACCGGCATCTAACAAGCAGACTGGCAGGTATATAAAGGAAGCTAATTAGTGCATAATCAAAAGCAGCCGGGCGAGGCTGGACCTAGTCTTAGCCAAGAACTAGGTAAAATTAACTCCCTCACTACCAAACACAAAGAAACAGCAACTCAGCTGCGAGAAGTCAGAATGTGCAATCGCGACGATCTTCGTGGCGATACACCCATGACAGTACCCCCCCTTCTACGAGGGGCCTCCGGACCCTCAGGGCCAGGTCTGCCCGGGTAAGTTGTGTGGAAGGTCCGAACCAATCGATCTGCGTTAACATCAGACGCAGGAACCCACGTCCTCTCCTCAGGACCATACCCCTTCCAATGAACCAAGTACTGAAGGGACCAGCGATTCAGACGTGAGTCAATGATCTTCGACACTTGAAATTCTAAGTTACCATTGACCACCACTGGAGGAGGAGGTAGAGGTGACGGTATAACTGGCGCCACGTACCTCTTAAGCAACGATTTGTGGAACACATTGTGGATTTTAAACGTAGGAGGAAGGTCCAGACGAAATGCCACAGGATTAATTATAGAACTGATCCTGTATGGACCGATGAACCTGGGACCCAGTTTCCAGGTGGGAACCTTGAGTTTTATATTCTTGGTAGACAACCATACCAGATCGTTCACACAAAAGTCCAGACCAGACACTCTCCTCCTATCAGCCCTCCGTTTGTAACGGTTCCCCATAGCACTCAGATTATTCAGTACTCCTCTCCAAACTGAAGCAAGTGATGACGAAAATCGTTCCTCCTCAGGAACCCCAGAAGGGCCCCCCCATTGAAAGTACAAAACTGGGGTGAAAACCATATGCCCCAAAAAACGGGGACTTACCAGTGGACTCGCTCCGCCTATTGTTAAGAGCGAACTCTGCCAGAGGCAAGAAAGAAGACCAGTCCTCCTGGTTCTCTGAGACAAAACACCGAAGATATGTCTCTAGGCTCTGATTCAGACGCTCTGTCTGACCATTGGTCTGCGGATGAAAAGCCGAAGAAAATGACAACTGCATCCCCCGACGTGAACAAAATGCCCTCCAGAATTTGGACACAAACTGAGACCCCCTATCTGACACCACATCAGAAGGCAACCCGTGAAGTCTCACAATCTCCCCAATGAACACCTGCGCCAGAGTTTTAGCATTAGGAAGAGCAGGAAGAGCAATGAAATGTGCCATCTTACTGAACCTGTCAACTACAACTAGAATGACAGTCTTCCCTGACGACGGAGGGAGGTCCGTAATGAAGTCCATAGACAGATGAGTCCATGGACGCTCCGGAATTTTCAAAGGCAAGAGGGTCCCAGACGGATGGGTATGTGGGGTCTTAGAGCGAGCACAAACTCCACAGGACGCGACAAAAGTTATTACCTCTTTATTTAAGTTAGGCCACCAAAACCGGCGAGAAAGGAGATCCACAGTTGCTTTACTCCCTGGGTGTCCTGCTAAAGCAGAATTATGATGTGCCTCGATAATCCTTTGTCTCAACTGATTAGGAACAAACAGTTTCCCTGGAGGTCCTACAGGGGCGTCCCCCTGAGCCTTCAATATCTCCTCCTCAAGCTCAGAGCATACAGCCGACACCACAACTCCCTCCTGAAGGATAGGAACCGGGTCATCCGTCTTCCCGGCCCCCGGGAAACTACGAGATAAGGCATCAGCCTTTACATTTTTTGAACCAGGATGATAAGTGACGACAAAATTAAACCTGGTAAAAAACAACGACCATCTAGCTTGTCTAGAATTCAGACGCTTTGCAGATTCTAAATACAGCAGGTTCCTGTGATCAGTAATAACGGTGACCGGGTGGACTGCCCCCTCCAAAAAGTGACGCCACTCCTCAAAAGCCAACTTAATGGCCAAGAGTTCCCTATTGCCGACATCATAATTCCTCTCGGCGGGCGACAATTTCTTGGAGAAGAAAGCGCACGGACGCCATTTACCAGGGGACGGACCTTGGGATAATACTGCACCCACCCCTACGTCAGACGCGTCTACCTCCACAATGAACGGATGTGATGCATCAGGTTGGATGAGTATGGGGGCCGAAGCAAAACATTTTTTCAAGGAGGAAAATGCTTGACAAGCTTTGTCAGACCACCTAGAAAAATCCGTCCCTTTTTTAGTCATGTCAGTGAGAGGTTTGACAACAGATGAGAAATTACGAATAAATTTCCGGTAGTAGTTAGCAAACCCCAGGAAACGCTGCAGTGCCTTAAGATCCTCTGGCCGATCCCATTCAAGCACTGCTCTCACTTTCTCAGGGTCCATACGGAAACCGGAAGCTGACACCAGGAAACCCAAAAATTGAAGTTCCTGTACGGCGAATACACACTTTTCCCATTTGGCGAACAACTTATTATCTCGCAAGATCTGCAACACCTGTCTCACATGCTCCTGATGAGACACAAGATCTGGCGAGTAAATTAAGATGTCATCTAAATAAATGACCACAAACTGCCCCACAAGGTGGCGAAAGATGTCATTAACAAAATGTTGAAACACCGCCGGGGCAGTAGTCAGACCAAAAGGCATGACAAGGTTCTCATAATGTCCTTCCGGAGTGTTAAACGCCGTCTTCCACTCATCCCCCTCCTTTATCCTAATCAGATTATACGCCCCCCTGAGATCCAACTTAGAGAACCATTTGGCGCCCACAATCTGATTGAAGAGATCAGGAATAAGTGGGAGCGGATACGGATCTCGGACCGTAATCCAATTAAGCTCACGGAAATCCAAGCAAGGGCGTAGGCCTCCATCTTTTTTCTTCACAAAGAAGAACCCCGCGGCCACTGGGGAAGATGAAGGTCTAATATGCCCCTTGGCCAGACTTTCCGAAATATAATCCTTCATAGCCTGTCTCTCAGGACCAGAAAGGTTATATAACCTAGATTTAGGTAATTTAGCATCAGGAAGCAATTTAATTGAGCAGTCATACGCACGATGAGGAGGTAACTCTTGACACCCCTCCTCTGAGAACACATCCTCAAAGTCCTCCAGAAAAGGAGGCAAGGTTCTAGGCACGACCGCACTGATGACCGTTTTCATGCAGTTATTCTTGCAAAATTCACCCCACTGGCTTATCTCTCTGGATTGCCAATTAATCACTGGGTTATGTTTAGCCAACCAAGGAAGTCCCAACACAATAGGAGTAGGAAGACCCTCCAACACATAACAAGACAATTGTTCTTTATGTCTTGCCCCTACTCGAAGGTCTATGTTATGAACAGCTTGTACAAAGCTACCTTGACCGAGAGGTCTGGCGTCAATAGAGAATATAGGGATCGGTTTGGCCAATACACTCAGTTGCATACCTTGCACCTGGGCAAACCGAGCGTCCACCAGATTAGCCCCAGACCCACTATCAAGAAGAACAGAAATCCTCTCAACTCTCGTACCAACCACCACCTCCGCAGGTACGAGAAACTGAGACGGACCTAGGGACGAAACACACACTCCCAGGCCGTCGTCCACCACACAACCTGGGATCAACAGTTTTCCGGCGACTTTTTTGCTCAATGAGGCACGGGACGGACACCCCTCAACAAAATGTCCCTCTTTCCCACAGAAGAAACACCTTCTTGTCTTGCGGCGCACCGCCGATCCCCCCCTACGAAATGATGTCCCTCCCAACTGCATAGGCTCCTCAGAACAGACCAGGGGAACCTCAATATAAGGGACCTTAGTAGTAGGTGGAGTCACAACAGGGGGCGGAGTTACCTCGCACCTCTCCCGAAGCCGTCTATCAATACGAATATCAAGGGCCATAGCAGCCTCCAGTGACGGAGGAGAATCATACTGAGCCAAAACATCTTTTAATTTGTCCGATAACCCTTGACAAAACAGGCTCCTAAGAGCTGGGTCATTCCACTGAGTATCTGTGGCCCACCTACGGAACTCAGAAGAAAATTCCTCCGCTGGACGATCTCCCTGCTGTATCTTACGTAACTTCATTTCAGCAAGGGAGACCCGATCCGGGTCGTCATATACCAGACCCAGGGCAGAAAAAAATCGATCTACTGACTGGAGTGCCGGGGAGCCCGGAGGAAGAGAGAACGCCCAGGATTGAGGGTCCCCTTGTAAGAGCGAGATGACAATTCCCACCCTCTGCTCTTCACTCCCCGATGACTGAGGCCGAAGCCGAAAATATAATTTACATGCCTCCCGGAAGGTAAAAAATTTGTCCCGCCCACCAGTAAACCTGTCCGGGAGAGCAACTTTAGGTTCAGACCTGGTTTGCTCCGGGGGAGACAAAACCCTGGACTTAATGTCCGTCAGCTTCATGGATAAACTCTGCAACTGCAGGGCTAGCTGGGCAACTGGATCCATGGTAGCTGGGGAGAATCTTTTTGGGCCGGTGAAAATGTCACGCTGAATCACAGATACACATATGATGTCAGTAATCAATACTAAGAGGGACAACATGCAATATAACATATAAATAGGAAATCTCAACATGTATATAAAGTATAGTATTACCTGACATAATATCCGTTGTACTGTGGGTGAATCCTGAAGACGTATAATACTGTACTCAGGCTGCAGGTGGACCGGGGTCTATGCTGACCCTAAACTGGGGACCTGACTCGTCCCTCAACCTGGAGGTACTGTTAATGGTACAGAGGTCCAGGCCGCCAACGTAACCCTGTCTCCTATAAGTCCCTGACAACTGTAATCTAGTCCTCAGAAGGACCCTGATTACCACACAGGGAATAGGCAGGTTACTGCTTAACAAACAGTACAGACAAACGAGACAGACAGGGGACAAAGTAAACACTGTCTTGCATACAACACTTAAACACAGAGGGAACACAAAAGGTCTAGGAGATAAACTATAATCGAGGAGAGGAGAAACCACAAAGGAACTCTTAACTTAAGTCTTCTCATGACCTGATCCAAACTACTGGTCTGCATGTAAGCTTTCACCGGCATCTAACAAGCAGACTGGCAGGTATATAAAGGAAGCTAATTAGTGCATAATCAAAAGCAGCCGGGCGAGGCTGGACCTAGTCTTAGCCAAGAACTAGGTAAAATTACCTCCCTCACTACCAAACACAAAGAAACAGCAACTCAGCTGCGAGAAGTCAGAATGTGCAATCGCGACGATCTTCGTGGCGATACACCCATGACAGTAGGGAATTATCAGGATTTGGAATTCTCGCAGGTGGGCCATCACTTCCGCTACATTCTTTGTGAACACCCGAGGGGCAACTGCAAGACCAAACGGAAGGGCTTTATATTGAAAATGTTGTAGCGAACCTTTCAGCCAAACTGCAACTCTAAGAAAGCGCTGATGGGTTACATGGATAGGGACATGGTAATAGGCGTCTTTCAATTCTAATACCACCATGAAACAGTTTTCAAACAATAATTTTATTGTGGAATTGATGGTCTCCATCTTAAACGGCCGTATTACCAGGAATTTGTTCAAGGCTTTTAAATTAATTATCGTCCTGAAGGAGCCGTCTGGCTTCCGGACTAAAAATAGAGGGGAGTAGAAGCCTCTACCCCTTTCCATTGCCGGTACTTGCACCAGGACCCCCTTATAGCATAAATCGAGAATTTCTGCATCCAGTACCGCCTGTTTTGATGAAGAAGACCGGGTGGGAGTGATTTTAAAGGTATCTCGGGTAGCTCAGAAAACTCTAACCGGAGTCCTGAAGCCACTAGGCCCAAAATCCATCTGCTGTTGGATATTCGGGACCAGGCCGGGTAGAAGGCTGACAATCTACCTCCCACCGGAGCCGCTAGTCATTTGGAAGTTTTCTTGGAATCTCGAGACGGGCCCCTGAACATGTATCCCGTACCTTTCCTCTTTCTATCGTCCCATGTGCCTCGTTCCCTGGACGACCTTCTACGGTTAAATCTCTTCCTGCCAAAGGGACGTCTATATGAGGGATTCGGAATACTGGGGAATTTTTTCTTATCATCCCCTGCCTTTTCCAAGAGTTCATCTAGGACAGGGCCAAACAAGTATTCGCCCTCACAAGGGATAGAACAGAGACGGGTTCTGGCCTGAATATCTCCCGGCCAACAATTCAGCCATAGCGCTCTCCGCACTGCATTTGATAGTCCCGCAGCCCTGGCAGCCATCCTTACAGAGTCGGCCGAATAATCCGCCAAAAAAGCTGCTGCACTCTGGATTATTGGAAGGGACCTTAGCATGGACTCCCGGGAGGCACCTTTTTCTAACTGCGATTTTAGCTGGTCCAGCCAGACCATCACGGATCTAGCCGTGCAAGTGGCAGTCACCGCTGGTCTCAAGGCTCCCGCTGACATCTCCCAAGTACCTTTCAGAAAAGAGTCTGCTTTTTTATCCAGCGGATCTTTTAAGCTCCCCATGTCCTCAAAGGGTATGGAGGACTTTTTGGAGGCTTTAGCTACTGCAGCATCTAGTTTTGAAGCTCTGTCCCATTTATCCACTGATGGATCTTCAAAGGGGTATCTACGCTTGAATGCCGGGGCAAATGAACCCCTTTTTTCTGGCTTTTTCCACTCTTTATCTATCAGGTTCTGAATCGTATTATTTAAGGGAAAAGACCTACGTTTCTTTGGGTCTAACCCCCTGAAGATAAAGTCCTGCACAGAACGCTCAGGTCTCGAGTCTTCTATCCCCATGGTGGATCTGATTGCCCTGACTAATCTATCCATCTGATCTAGGGGAAAGCAAAATCTGGTAGAATCCTCCTCTGACAAGGAAGATGAGTGGGAAGGAGATGATGAAGAAGTGGACCTCAGGGAGTCTTCACCTCTCCTAAGTCTAGCTGGGGAATCTGAGTCCGAAACCCTTAATCCCCGTTTCGACCTAGACGATTCTCCTTGAGAAATGGCTTTCATCTCTGTCCTAATCATATCCCTCAGGTTCGAAGTAAAGTCAGGGGTTTCTTCAGCTACCTGTAGGGAGTGTGGGGGAAGATTCATAAGGCGCTGTCCTGTTTCAGTCAGGGACTATCGCCCCCCCTTTTTTCCGACCCCTACTGTCTGCTGAACACAAGGCTGACACAACCTTTTAGGGTAGGCGTCAGGCAGGGGCTGACCGCAGAGGGCACACTCCCTATGTTTCAATTTTCCTGCACACTTCTTTCCCTGATAAATGGAAACACAAGGGAGGAAAAAACTGCATCATCGGGTGTACTTTCACGGAGATCTCTTACCCGCCAGCAGCAATAGGTACCGGATCACGGGGGGGGGGACCAGATGATGATGATGCCTCCACCGCCCTGGAGGAACCTTTACGGTTGGACTGACCATGACCTTTGGTCTTCAGCTGCGGCCTTGTGCGAGTCTCCTGCTCGTCATGCAGACCCTGCTGCTCTGCGGGAGCTTCTGACCCCTCCATAGTGGATCAGAAGCGTTTGTGCAGCAGGTCAGGCCCCTTTTATCCCCGGATATCCGGACGAGCAGCATCGAGGCCAGGGTTCCGCCCCCCTGGTCTAGCCCGCCCCCTGCGACGCAGCGTCCACGCTCCCAGCGCCTGCCGGCCTAGTAGCCCCGCATACCGAGTCGGGCCATGACACCCAGCGGCGCAGGTGATAAAAAAGCCGGCCGGCTCCTGACTTCCGGTCCGGCGCCCCAAGCCCCGCCCCCCACGATGCGTCACCTCCGCCTTACAGGAAGATCGCAGGAACACGCCTGGGGAAAATGCAGAGGCGCCGAACCAGGCCCGGATACCCCCAGAAGCCTGCCACCTGCGCCGACTCCGTGCCAGACAGCCGGCCAGGCGCCACAGAACGCCAGGCCGCTAAGGAGGACTGAGCACCCAGGAGGGGATGGACCTATACTTACCATCATGCTGGCTAGAAGACGGGATCCTCCGGATACCGCTCCCTGCTGCTCCGCACACTGCCGTGGAGCCCTGCCCGGACCCACCGTGGTGCCTCCAGGGGTCCCCGCACCAGGTCGAGGTAGGAGACTACTCGCTACCTGGGTCGACCGGCCGGCCTGGGAAAATGAAGATCTTCATTCTGTAGGATTTCCATCCTCCAGGAACAGGAAACCAACTGATGCGTGGGAGAGGTGCCGCCCTTAGGTATCTGTAGGTTTCCTGTTCCTGAAGGGTGGATCCCCTCTCTCGTTGGGTGCTGTCATGTGCTTTGAATAAATAATAGGTTTTATCTTAGGCCTCTTTCACACTTCAGTCGTGCGACGTCAGTCAAAATCCGTCAAAATGTGAAAAAAACGGATCCGCCATTTTTTTTGGGCGGATCCGTTTTTTTCCCATTGACTTGCATTAGTGACGGATTTTGATGGATGGTCGTCCGTTAGGTCCGTTTTTTGACGGATCTGCCAAAAAAGGAAATTAGAACTACCGGTAATTCTATTTCCAGGTAGTCCCTCAGGACAGCACCATGAAGGACGTCCTCCCTTGACCTATAGTGGGACAGGATCACAGAGAGGTTAAAAGGCCCCTCCCACCTCCACCCTCCAGTGTTTTTTCAAAGTACCACCGAAGGATGGCAGGAAATGGTCTAAACGCGCCCTTACAAACGCGTATGTAAGAAACCATTGAACAACTTCTTCTTTATCTCGAGCCTTGGCAACTCGACGGACCATCCGCCGAAGATTGATCCCGTGCAATCCTAAAGAGAAACATAACGGAGGGAATTAAGGGTGCTGTCCTGAGGGACTACCTGGAAATAGAATTACCGGTAGGTCTAATTTCTTTTTCCCATTACGTCCCTCAGGACAGCACCATGGAGAATACCAAAGAAATATCCCAGGGTGGGTACAGAAGCTCAAGGACCAAAGTCCCAGGCAAGAACCAGGTTAGATCTAGAAATGATCTGAAAGATCAAAAAGAAATATAGATATCTAAAGAAAACCGTAAAGATAATCACAGTAGTGAGTGTCCGATATATGTCTATAATGGCCAATTCCAGTATGAATGTGGTAAACAAGATATGCCGCAGAGACGGAGAGTGAAACACGGCCGTTGTACCCCAATACCACTAATGAACCACAGAGAATTACAGTTAGTGTGATAGATATAGACACCGCAGCCACAGAATAGCCTTAAAAACCTTATTGCCCAGCAAAAATATTGTGATAGTCACAGCCACCAAACAATGAGGACTGTACAGACCAGTAATCGGCTGGATGTGCTTAACAACACGGGACTGTTCCTTCATCGGTCCTCCTGGGCTCAGATTAAACCTTGGTTAGAGACCGGCTTACCATACTACAAGGAGACCTGCAGAACAGAGACCCTGGACTGCTGAAAGATCAAGCCAAATAACAGTTAGTACATGGAAAATGACAGAGCATTGGGATGTATGTACCCTACTCATTCTGGAGATCATGTCTACTCCGAATCCTTAGATGTCTCAACCCCCAGTAAGGGTTGGATATTATTGAAACTAAGGAAATACTCCATCTGGCAGGTAATATCTCCTGCTAGTACCAACATTGGGCTTCTCGGTAGAAGTGTTGAAAGGGAGATATGGATCACTACTCTTGCTTTACTGATGTTAGACGCGAGGAGTCTGGACTCTGGAATCGATGACAGTAAGCGGTGGGTGGGAGGATGTTGGTAAAAATCCTTTGACACAGGACATTTGACTCTGTCTCTATAGAAGTTATTAGCCACGACATTATATATACAGTATGTGTCAACTTATTTATTTATATATTATATCGTAAAAGGCAATCTTCTTAGAGATGTTTATACACCCCGACTGCCCTGGTGGGAGGAACCATACTCTAAAACTAGAGGGAAGTAGGATCCTTCCCCTCCAGAGGGAGATTATTTACTGTGAGTCAGAAGGACTATGGGGCCTCAACTGTAAGAGTCCTGGATACAGATTTTTTACCTTAGGAGCCCTGACTGCTGTACGAGCAGTGGGTATGGGATCCTCTGCCACATGACAGTGCCGCCGATTTGCCACAAGGTACAAAGGCAGTAATGCCGTCCCTGGTAAACCTAATACAACGGATTTATGGGCCAAGAATCTGTCTACCGGGTGTTGATCAAGGAAACTAGTCCGACTGCCATATGTGGAGTTGGGAAGGATTCTTTTCTTCCACCTCATGGGATTTTCTGCTTTCAGCACAGTAGTATGTCCACTTATAGGATGAGCCCCAAAGACGTCTGTCTCCCTTTAAAGCCAACTATGGAAGAGACTTGCCTTTAGTCCTCAAGGCAGTAACTCACTTGAGAGTTCTGTTCCAATCCTGACGAAATGCTAAGTTACTAGGCCAATTTAGGCATAGCTGTTCGTCTGGCTAAGCCCAGTTGCAAGGAATGAAGCAACAGAAGCTGGACCTGGGTCCTAAAACATGAGGACTCTATAACCGGAGTTGGCCCGAGACAAAATGTGAAGTGGTGGGCCGACCATACAATGTGCGGCCACGCAATAAGGCACAAGTCAGAAGGTCTAAGCCAGAGGCACAAAACCACAATGCCCGAGGTACTATGAAGCACTGAGGTACTATGACACACGAATGACACACCTCGAGGCACTGAAGCATTATGATGCAATATGCACAGAAGCACTATGATGCAATATTATTATAGAGCCATTAATTACATGGTGCTGTACATGAGAAGGGGCTACACAAAAAGTTATAGATATAGTCTACAGTAAACAAATTTACAATGACAGAGTGATACAGAAGGGAGAGAACCCAGTCCTTACGGACTTACAATATGATGCAATATGATGCACAAAGACAATGATGCAGTGTGATGCAATAAAATGCACCAAGACACTATGATGCAGTATGATTCACAGACACTATGATGCAATGTAATACAGAAAGACACTATGAGGCATATAGACACTATGATGCACCTTATGCACAAAGACACTATGATGTAATATGATGCAATATAATGCAGAAAGACACTATGATGCAATATGATGCACAAAGACACTATGATGTAATATGATGCAATGTAATGCAGAAAGACACTATGAGGCATATAGACACTATGATGCACAAAGACACTATGACGTAATATGATGCAATATAATGCAGAAAGACACTCATGTAGTATGATGCAACATAATGCACAAAGACACTCATGCAGTATGATGCACCCTGATGCAATCTGATGCATAGAGGCACTATAAAGTGCTTTGATGGAATCTGATGCATAGAGACACTATAAAGCACCCTGATGCAATCTGCTGCACAAAGGCCCTATGAAGCACTATGATGCACCCTGATGCAATATGATGTAATATGATGCATATAAGTACTATGTAGAACTATGATGTAATATAATGCATAGAGGCACTATGAAGTACTATGATGCCCAAAGGCACTATGATGTAATATGACGCATAGAGGCACTATGATGCACACAGGCACTATGATGCAATATGATGTTATATGAAGCATAGAGGTACTATGAAGCACTCTGATGCAATATGATGCACAGAGGCAATAAATATGATGCATAGAGACACTATGATACAAAGTGATGTACAGAGGCACTCAATATGATGCATAGAGGCACTATGATGCAATGTTATGTACAGAGGCCCTCAATATGATGCATAGAGACACTATGATGCAATACGATGCCCAGAGGCACTTAATATGATGCATAGAGGTACTATGATGCAGTACAATGCACAGAGGCACTCAATATGATGAATAGAGGCACTATGATGCAGTACAATGGACAGGGGCACTCAAAATGATGAATAAAGGCACTATGATGCAGTACAATGCACAGAGGCACTCAATAAGATGCATAGAGGCACGATGATGCAGTACAATGCACAGGGGCACTCAATATGATGAATAGAGGCACTATGATGCAGTACAATGCACAGGGGCACTCCATAAGATGCATAGGGGCACGATAATGCAATATGATATATGATGTAACATGACACAAAGGCACTATGAAGCCCTATGATGCCGCTCTCTGATGCAATATGATGCACAGAGGCACTATGCTGCAGTACAAATGCTATACCATGCTTGAAGGTGTCCAAACAAGAGACCAGGTCCCAGTTAGAGCCAAGAGAGCAATCTCTCAGAGTTCCAGATAAACCTCAAGTCTGAATAGTACTTCTCAATTGTCAGACTGACCCCACCCGAAGGAGCTAATTAATGAGCCACAGCTGGAGGGCAGTCTTCATGGAGACTATGTGCTGCATTAACACTATGCGTCCTTCTATGGATGGAGTAGTTAAGTTGCAAAGAAAAGTGAAACACTTGTTTATTGAATAAAAAAAATGGAAAACATGCTTCACAAAAGTCACTCTGAAGTCCGATCATAAGGCTCTGTGCAGCCCTGACATGCAACTAACTGAAGTCAAATCATGAGATGTAGCCTGGACATATGGCCTTATCATAGCCTAGAGGTCCAAGGCCTGACTGCGTACATGTGAAACACACCTCAGCATATGAGGCTCTATGCTCAGCTTCGGCACAAAGGCATGAGACTAGCATCAGTCCAGAGGCCTAGGCCATCAACACATTCCATCATGCACTCACTTGTGCTGGTTCCATACCTGCTAGAAAGACAGGGGGAGCTGGTAACGCTGAGAGCCCAGCATGGAGGGAAGCGGCGTCCCGCCAGGAATGCTGCATTACTGCCAGTGATTTCCTCTCCTGTGCCCCACGAGATCCAGGAAACCAGCCTGTTGCCTATCTCGTTCTGCACCTCCGCGTTCAACCGTGGAACGCACGCTGGCCTTCTAGCTCCGGCGCCCTGACGTCACCGGAAGTGCCATGGCTTTCTCCCCCGCACGACTTCCGGTATTTTGCGCTGGAATGCCGGCCAGCGTCAGAGCCGAGAGCCTCCACTGCGGAGGAAGCGGCTCTACCAAGGAGCTTCATCCACTCACTGGTCTTTGTGGCTGAGGGACTCCCCCCAGGAGAGTTTCAGCCCCGGCTACTTGACAGGGGGAAGGATTGGACCTGTCAGGAGTCGAACCCAGTACCTCTTGTCCACTGGCCAGCAGCTCTACCATCTGAGCTATTCTGCTGGCTGCAAAGTTCCTTGCTGAACCCAGATACCATTGACTGTTCTTCCTGATTGGCTACACCTAGTGCTCTCTTGATTGGGCCTCTGATTGCCAATTACACACCCTATATAAACCTGGCCCTGTGGGTGT
Source organism: Oophaga sylvatica (assembly GCA_033576555.1). Lineage (NCBI taxonomy): Eukaryota > Metazoa > Chordata > Amphibia > Anura > Dendrobatidae > Oophaga > Oophaga sylvatica. The sequence continues at coordinate 48,396,917 of JARQOD010000006.1, forward strand.
GTCATTGCGAGATTATTGAGCTCCAAGCCTTTAGTCAAGCGTTTCCTGCTGATCCATTGCTACAAACACTGCTCTCCTGTGAACCGACCTCGGCCTGCCTTCTGACTACGCTCTCCGCCTGATCCATTGCTACAAACACTGCTTTCCTGTGTACCGACCTCCGGCTGCCACCTGACTACGTTATCTGCCTGCTCCTCTGTTACCGAACTGCCTTTCCTGTGTACGACCTCCGGCTGCCACTGACTACGTTATCCGCCTGATCCATTGCTACAAACACTGCTTTCCTGTGTACCGACCTCCGGCTGCCACCTGACTATGCTACCTGCCTCTGCTTCCCCTAGTGTTTGCAGTAACATCGGCTCCAACCCAGACGGGATCTTGACAGAATAATCTCGCGCCAAAATGGAGTCCGCTGTGAACACCCTGAGGCGGCAAGTTACGGAGCTTCAAAGTTTTTGTACTGACTCTCAAGGAAAATATGCCAAGTTACAAACTGATTTCACGGCGATACAACAGGAAGTAATTGAGCTACAAAAACAACTTCTGGACGTGCGCAATTCAGGGTCCGAATCAAACGCGCGGCTGCCGCTGCCTGCAAAGTTCAGTGGGGATCGCAAGCAGTACCGAGGATTCCTCAATCAATGCCGCATATACTTCCAGATGCAACCTGCTCCCTTTACCAGTGACAGGAAGAAAGTTTTTTTCATGATAAATCTCCTGACGGATGAAGCTCTTGCTTGGGCTTCACCTTATGTAGAAAAGGACTATGCCCTCCTTAATGACCTGGAAGCTTTCATCGCAGCTATGAATCAAGTTTTTGATGACCCAAACCGCTGTGCCACAGCAGAAACCAAATTACATAATTTGCGCCAAGGACGTCGCTCTGTTGCGGAATATACATCGGAGTTCCGTCGCTGGGTGGCCGACACCACCTGGAATCCAGCGGCCCAGAGAAGTCAATTTCGACGAGGGTTATCAGAACCAGTGAAAGACGAGCTTGCCAGGGTTGAGACCCCTGACCAGTTGGAGGACTTTATTCAACTATGTATCCGGATTGACCAGAGACTTACTGAAAGGAGAAAGGAGAGACTGCGAGCACTTGGGAATAGCCCTGGCTTCTCATTTTCAGCATCGGACCACCAAGAAAAGACGCAAGGCGTGTCTGAACCGATGCAGATCGACGTCATCCGAAGACCACTTTCTGCACAGGAGAAGGAGAGGCGACGTGCAGAACATCTCTGCCTCTATTGTGGGGACCCTGGACACTATGCCATCAACTGTCCTAACAAAAGGACTATAGCCTTTACCAACAACAGGTCTGCCAGCAATATGGACCTTTCTCAGCAGTCGGATTCCATCTTGCAGACTATCTCATCAGTAACGCCAGAAATAGACAAAATACATACTACATCATCTCATTTTGTAATCCCCATTCAGGTTGTAATGGGCACCCAAAAAATACAATGCTCTGCCCTGTTGGATTCGGGAGCAGGAGGAAATTTTATGGACTTAAAATTTACACGTGATAATAATATTTCCAGTAGGACCAAATCCACACCAATTGAAATGGAAACTGTGGATGGATCACCCTTGTCTTCTGGACCTGTCACGCATGAGACAATCGAACTGGAGATTTGTATTGAACCGGATCATCATGAAGCTGTCAGTTTCCACCTTATTTCATCTCCGAAATTTCCGGTTATTCTAGGGATCCCCTGGTTTTCAGTCCATAACCCTTCTATCAACTGGGCATCAAGGACCATCACCTTTCCATCTGACTACTGTAAGAATAATTGTCATAAGGAACCCCCTGTTCTCCAACAAGTCCAAATCTCTGAGATTTCGCATGAGAAGGAAGAGAAACTACCACCTCAATATCAGCAGTTCTCTGATGTCTGCAGTAAGAAGAAAGCAGATCAATTACCTCCTCACCGTCCTTACGACTGTCCCATTGAATTGCTGCCAGGAGCAACCACTCCATTTGGACGGATTTACAATCTTTCCGAACCTGAATTGAAGGTATTAAGAAAGTTCCTGGATGAAAATTTAGAGAAAGGCTTTATTCGACCTTCCACATCTCCAGCTGGGGCACCCCTGTTCTTTGTTGAAAAGAAAGACTCCACTCTGCGGCCATGTATTGACTACAGAGAGATGAATAAAATCACTGTCAAGAATCGCTACCCGCTACCCTTGATTCCTGAACTATTTGAGAGACTCCGTTCTGCGAAAATCTTTACGAAGCTGGATCTTAGAGGGGCTTACAACCTCATACGGATTCGCCCAGGAGATGAGTGGAAGACCGCCTTCAGAACGAGATATGGACATTTTGAATCTCTGGTTATGACCTTTGGTCTTAGCAATGCCCCAGCCACCTTTCAACATTTTATTAATGATGTATTTCGAGATTTCTTGGACCAATTCGTTGTGGCTTATCTCGATGACATTCTTATATTTTCAGACACCTTGGAAGAGCATCGCAGGCACGTCCAGTTAGTCTTGGAACGACTACAGGAGAACCATCTTTACATTAAACTTGAAAAATGTGAGTTTGAACAAACCAGTATCCAATTTCTGGGATATATCATCTCCCCAGAAGGTCTGAGCATGGATCCCGGCAAAATCAATGCTGTAGTGGACTGGCCTGTTCCAAGAAATTTAAAAGACGTCCAGCGTTTCATAGGATTTGCAAATTTTTACCGAAAATTTATAAAGAACTTTTAACGGATCATTCTACCAATTACTACACTAACAAAAAAGACCAAAGCATTTTTCTGGTCTCCGGAGGCACAGGAGGCTTTTGACAAATTGAAAACTCTTTTTACGTCTGCTCCATTGTTAGTACACCCAAATCCTGAATTGCCATTTACTGTCGAAGTGGACGCCTCGGACTCTGCAGTGGGAGCCATTCTGTCTCAGCGAGTTGGGGACAAAATGCAACTTCACCCATGTGCGTTTCTTTCCCACACCATGTCATCTGCAGACAAGAACTACGACATCGGTAATAAAGAACTGTTAGCCATTAAAGTTGCCTTCTCCGAATGGAGACATCTTTTGGAAGGTGCCAATCACCCTGTGACTGTCCTCACGGACCACAAGAATCTTGAATTCCTCCGTACAGCAAAAAGATTGTCTGCAAGACAAGCACGATGGGCCTTATTTTTCACAAGATTCAATTTTATAATTTCTTACCGGCCTGGTTCAAGAAATGGCAAGGCTGACGCCCTGTCCAGGATGTGTTCGGAACCTCAGGAGAGGTCTAGTAATGACGATACAATTCTAGGCCCTAAAATTTTTTTGGGAATATTGCACTCTAGAGGACTATGTAATAGAATTAAAGATGGATATCAAGAGGACTCTTTCCTTAACCATCCTTCGGAAGACGTCGATCTTTCATTCAAAGAAGGGTTTTGGATGCAGAAACACAAAATATATGTATCTGAATCTTCTCGCCTTGAAGTCCTCAAAAGTGTCCATGATTCTAAACTGGCAGGACATCCTGGAGTTGCAAAAACACAAGACTTACTACTTCGTTTCTTTTGGTGGCCTAATTGTAGGAAGGACGTGAGGAAATATGTTTCAACCTGTTTAACATGCGCACGAAACAAGACCCCACGATCGTCTCCTCTAGGACTCTTGCAACCACTTCCAGTTCCATCCAGGCCTTGGGGATCTATTTCCATGGATTTTATTGTGGAACTACCCCCTTCCAAACAGATGACGTCATCCTTGTCATAGTGGACCGACTCACAAAAATGGCCCACTTTATTCCAACTGAAGGAATTCCTACTGCTGAAAAAACTGCAGAACTGATAATCAAAGAGGTATTCAGGTTACATGGAATTCCTGACAGCGTGGTGTCTGACAGAGGCATTCAGTTTACGTCAAAATTTTGGAAGAGTTTCTGTACAGCCTTGGGAGTCACGGTGAATCTTTCTACCGCTTTCCATCCTCAGTCCAATGGCCAGACGGAGAGAACGAACCAGACTTTGGAGCAATACCTCCGTTGCTTCATTTCCTATCTTCAGGATGACTGGGTGGACTATTTACCAACAGCAGAGTTTGCCTACAACAACTCCATACATAGCGCTACATCTCAAACCCCATTTTTTGCTAATTATGGAGTACATCCAGTATTTATCCCATACTGCCAGTGAACACTCCCATTCCTGCTGTAAATGACAGGCTTGCAAAATTACAGGAATCCCAGAAGGAATTATCAGAGATATTACTCAAGACCCAGGAAGTATATAAGGAAGCAGCAGATAAACATCGGAGAGTGCCCCCTGCTCTTCAGGTTGGAGACAAAGTTTGGCTGTCCACTAAAAACCTTAAGACACATGTGCCATCCTCCAAATTGGGTCAGAAATTCATTGGACCTTTTCAAATTTCTGCAAAAATTAACCAGGTTGCTTTTCGTTTAAAACTTCCCAACAATCTAAAGATTCATCCAGTGTTTCACATATCCTTGCTCAAACCCTTCTGTGAAAATCCGTTTCCAGGAAGAATTCAGCCACCTCCTCCACCAGAAAGGATCCGTGGTGAAGAAGAATACATTGTGGATAAGATTCTGGACTCCCGAAAATTCAGAGGTAAACTGCAGTATCTGGTGCAGTGGAAGGGTTACGGACCAGAGGAAAATTCATGGGAACCAAGGGACAACGTCCATGCTCCTAGACTAACAAGAGCCTTTCATCAGAGGTACCCGGATAAGTCAGCTCCTGAGATGTCCAGAGGCCATCCTGGAAGGAGGGGAGTACTGTCAGGAGTCGAACCCAGTACCTCTTGTCCACTGGCCAGCAGCTCTACCATCTGAGCTATTCTGCTGGCTGCAAAGTTCCTTGCTGAACCCAGATACCATTGACTGTTCTTCCTGATTGGCTACACCTAGTGCTCTCTTGATTGGGCCTCTGATTGCCAATTACGCACCCTATATAAACCTGGCCCTGTGGGTGTGTCATTGAAAGATTATTGAGCTCCAAGCCTTTAGTCAAGCGTTTCCTGCTGATCCATTGCTACAAACACTGCTCTCCTGTGAACCGACCTCGGCCTGCCTTCTGACTACGCTCTCCGCCTGATCCATTGCTACAAACACTGCTTTCCTGTGTACCGACCTCCGGCTGCCACCTGACTACATTATCTGCCTGCTCCTCTGTTACCGAACTGCCTTTCCTGTGTACCGACCTCCGGCTGCCACCTGACTACGTTATCCGCCTGATCCATTGCTACAAACACTGCTTTCCTGTGTACCGACCTCCGGCTGCCACCTGACTACGCTACCTGCCTCTGCTTCCCCTAGTGTTTGCAGTAACATCGGCTCCAACCCAGACGGGATCTTGACAGGACCAGCCGCACGATCCCCTGGGCCCTGTAAAACGTCCACCTTCTATCTTCACTCCTGGAGCAACCTCTCATACAACCATCCCCTGTAGGTGTCACGTTTGTGGACTGCAACCGCCCACCATGGCGTGGGGCGGGCATCCCTCGGGTACGAAATCTGGACCCTCCATACCACAGAGGGGGACCCGGTCCTACCCATACTAGGGAAGGGCAGAGACCGGGGTTCTGTGGAACTGAGCATGAGGACAAGATAGAGAGACGTAGGACTTGATCACACCGCACAACTTCAGGTATAGTGAAGTAAAGTTTACTAAAGTAAATACGTGATGACACACAGTACATAACTCAAACATGAGACGAGGTTATCAGAATCACGAACTCAGGAACACGAACTGAACTTCAGGAACACGGACTGGATCTCAGTAACACGAACACACGAACACGAACTCAGGAACATGGAATCAGGAACACGAACTGGACATCAGGAACACTAACTGGATCTCAGTAACACGAACACACGAACACAGACTGGACATCAGGAACACGGACACCGGAACACGGACTGGACATCAGGAACACGGAGAACACTGGCATCGGACTCCGGACATCTGGCAGTGATCTGAAAAGGAATCCAAGCGGTCTGGTGCAAGTCCCACCAGGCTCAACTGGAGCCGGGCGGGGATTGCACCAAAAGCAAGCTGAGCACAAAGTAACAGAAACTCAGCACACCCACACCGGACTCCTTCTTCCAAGATGAACCCAGGTAGTATCAAAGGAAGTCAGTAGCAAAGTCTCACAGTCACTAGGCACTGGTTCAGGACACAGAAGGTTTCAGGAACAAAGCACAGCAGACACAGTTCAGACAGTCAAGTACAGGACAGGTACAGGATCAGAGATACGAGCCTAGAATTACCGCCTCTAGGAAAGGCACAGGAACGAGTTCAGGATCAGAGATACGAGCCTAGAATTACCGCCTCTAGGAAAGGCACAGGAACGAGTACAGGATCACAAGACAGGACGAGGGTATCAGCTCTCCAGAGCTGATCGAACTCAAAGCAGGAGCTGAACACACACACACACAAGGCTAGTTTCAGAAGCTATGTGAGTAGCAAAGGCCCCGCCCATAGGGCAGGGAGCCTTTATATATGAGCTGCCCCTCAGCAATTGGCTGGGGACAGAATTTCAGGTACACACACTAACCCTGATAAAAGCAGGGCAGGTGTGGCCTGCGCACCCTATGAAAGCCAGACATAAGCACAGCAAGGGCACCTGGAAATGGCTGCAGCCCAAACCCACGTAGCAAGCCATGCACCAGTGCAGAGGAACTTGCAACCTAAGGGTAGCTTTCACAGCAGTAGCCAGGGACCGCACATGCGGGTGATCATGCAGCGCAGCGGAGACACCCACGCATGTACGGTTACGCAGAGGAGCTGGGAACTGAGCATCATCCATACAGGTAACGGATATCAGTATCCCAGCTATATTAGGGGGAAAAGGGTTAAAGCACACACATGCATGTCACAACATGACAGTAGGGACAGGAAAAACACTGGAGGGTGGAGGTGGGAGGGGTCTTTTAACCTCTCTGTGATCCTGTCCCGCTATAGGTCAAGGGAGGACGTCCTCCATGGTGCTGTCCTGAGGGACGTAATGGGAAAATTGGCGTCCATCATTTCAGAAAAACGTCCAATGCAACGTTTTTTTGGTCCGCCAAGATGGATCCGCCATTTTGTATAATGGCCGCCTATGGGCGGCGGATCCGCTGGCATCCGTTTTTTGACAGAATCCGCTCGCGGATCCGTCGCCTCAATAGAAAACCATTGAAAATGCTGACAACACTGTCCGGAGTCTCTCTCTCTCTCTCTCCTCGGTCCGGACTTACATTTCCGGAACAAAAATTTCATCATTTCCGGGTGAAAACTTCTTGGCGGATCCGTCAGAAAACTGATCCGTTTTACATCCGTTTTTACACTTTTCTGACGGATCCGCCATTTTCACACTTGGGCGGACGTCACACGACTGAAGTGTGAAAGAGGCCTTAACCAACAAATTTGGAAATGGAACATGTATTTTAGTGTATACTGGTCTCTAGGTTAATACGAAGGCCATCATAACAAATACAACAAAATAGCTTTCATGGAACAATAAATTATCCTGCTTACGTTCACGTCTGATATAGGACTCGGTATTGCTTCTTAGTCAGTAGGCAAGGCATAATTGAATCTTATGTGCCTGTTTTCCATCCAGGTTCACTTGAATGGGAATGGAAACTTTCATATTGTTTCCTGCTATACAGGGCATTTTTTTTTTTTTGTGTCCGTTTCTGTGCTGCCACTATCATCCTCTGCTGTGCGTTGGAAACCCGGGTTTCCTTCTACTTCTTTAAGAGAATTCTGACCTCTGCCGGAACACTCATGTGGAGGGGTGGACATCAAGGGAGGATGATGTCTGCCTGACATAGGTCACAGACATCATCCTCCCTCTCCACTGTAATAGGGATTGGCGGTGGGCAGACCTACCCACCCCTCTCCCTCTGCCCTCACTGCCTCCCTGATTGCACAGTTTAGCTGTGCCACCATCAAAAAGTCCTATGTTCAGCACATTCGTTCCTGATCTACAGAACACACATTATGCCAATTCAGAGCCTTTATACACTCTTTATTGTATTTTATGGGCACTTTTGGAAAATAGTGAAAGTCTAAAGCGCCCATAAAATACAAATTATTTGTAAAATTCTGGATTCCAAGCTAAAAATATCAATCTTCCTTGTTTTTGATCTGTTTAAAGAGTCAGTGTACTTTTTACTTACCTGTCATTTTCAGCTCCGTGCCGTCCTTCAGATGCTTTTTGGACCCACGATGCCGGGTCTCCTCATGCTCCTTCACCGCTTCTGACCCACCGCAGCTCCGGAGTCCGGTCTCAGCACTGCGCTCCAACAATTGAGAAAAATCGGAGCGCAGCACTGAGACCGTGTGCCTGATTGGCTGGCTGCTCGCAGCAGTTTGCAGCAAGCCAATCAAGATCGCTGTATTAGCGCTGGCACTTCCGTGTCATGTGACACAGCTTGCTTAGCGCTGATACAGGATCCGGGATCTTTAGCGGGTCAGAAGCGGGTGAAGGAACGCAAGGAGACCTGGCACCGCTGGACTGAGGAGGATCGGGAGGACAGCACGGACCTGAAAATGAAAAGTTAGTAAAAAGGACAGTTACTCTTTACAAAGTAAGTCCACATTAAAATATAAAGTTTTTTTTAACCCCTTCAAGACCCAGCCTATTTTGACCTTAAAGACCTTGCCATTTTTTGCAATTCTGACCAGTGTCCCTTTATGAGGTAATAACTCAGGAACGCTTCAACAAATCCTAGCGATACTGAGATTGTTTTTTCGTGACATATTGGGCTTCATGTTAGTGGTAAATTTAGGTTGATAATTTTTGCGTTTATTTGTGAAAAAAATGGAAATTTGGCGAAAATTTTGAAAATTTCGCAATTTTCAAATTTTTAATTTTTATTCTGTTAAACCATAGAGTTATGTGACACAAAATACTTAATAAATAACATTTCCCACATGTCTACTTTACATCAGCACAATTTTGGGAACAAAATTTTTTTTTGTTAGGAAGTTATAAGGGTTAAAAGTTGACCAGCGATTTCTCATTTTTACAGCAAAATTTACAAAACCATTTTTTTTAGGGACCACCTCACATTTGAAGTCACTTTGAGGGGTCTATATGGCAGAAAATACCCAAAAGTGACACCATTATAAAAACTGCACCCCTCAAGCTACTCAAAACTACATTCAAGAAGATTATTAACCCTTCAGGTGCTTCACCAGAACTAAAGCAACGTGGAAGGAAAAAATGGACATTTTAATTTTTCCAACAAAAATTTTCTTTTAGCAACAATTTATTCATTTTCACATGGCCAATAGGATAAATTGGATCCTAAAATTTGTTGGGCAATTTCTCCTGAGTACACCGATACCTCATATGTGGTCATAAACCACTGTTTGGGCGCACGGCAAGGCTCAGAAGGGAAGGAGCACCATTTGACTTTTTGAATGGAAAATATGCTGGAATATTTAGCGGTTGCCATGTCGCATTTGGAGAGTCCCTGTGTGCCTAAACATTGGAGCTCCCCCACAAGTGACCCCATTTTGGAAACTAGACCCCCTAAGGAACTTATCTAGATGCTTAGTGATCACTTTGAAACCCCAGGTGCTTCACAAATTGATCCTTAAAAAAAAGAAAGTACTTTTTTTTCACAAAAATTTTCTTTTAGCCTCAGTTTTTTCATTTTCACATGGGCAACAGTATAAATTGGATCCTAAAATTTGTTGGGCAATTTCTCCTGAGTACACAGATACCTCATATGTGGTCATAAACCATTGTTTGGGTGCACGGCAGAGCTCAGAAGGGAAGGAGCGCCATTTGACTTTTTGAATGGAAAATATGCTGGAATATTTAGCGGTTGCCATGTCGCATTTGGAGAGTCCCTGTGTGCCTAAACATTGGAGCTCCCCCACAAGTGACCCCATTTTGGAAACTAGACCCCCTAAGGAACTTATCTAGATGCATAGTGAGCACTTTGAACCCCCAGGTGCTTCACAAATTGATCCTTAAAAAAAAGAAAGTACTTTTTTTTCAGAAAAAATTTCTTTTAGCCTCAGTTTTTTTCATTTTCACATGTGCAACAGGATAAATTGGATCCTAAAATTTGTTGGACAATTTCTCCTGAGAACACAGATACCTCATATGTGGTCATAAACCACTGTATGGGTGCACGGCAGAGCTCAGAAGGGAAGGAGCGCCATTTGACTTTTTGAATGGAAAATATGCTGGAATATTTAGCGGTTGCCATGTCGCATTTGGAGAGTCCCTGTGTGCCTAAACATTGGAGCTCCCCCACAAGTGACCCCATTTTGGAAACTAGACCCCCTAAGGAACTTATCTAGATGCATAGTGAGCACTTTGAACCCCCAGGTGCTTCACAAATTGATCCTTAAAAAAAAGAAAGTACTTTTTTTTCAGAAAAATTTTCTTTTAGCCTCAGTTTTTTCATTTTCACATGGGCAACAGGATAAATTGGATCCTAAAATTTGTTGGGCAATTTCTCCTGAGTACACAGATACCTCATATGTGGTCATAAACCACTGTTTGGGCGCACGGCAGGGCTCAGAAGGGAAGGAGCGCCATTTGACTTTTTGAATGGAAAATATGCTGGAATATTTAGCGGTTGCCATGTCGCATTTGGACAGTTCCTGTGTGCCTAAACATTGGAGCTCCCCCACAAGTGACCCCATTTTGGAAACTAGACGCCCTAAGGAACTTATCTAGATGCATAGTGAGCACTTTGAACCCCCAGGTGCTTCACAGAAGTTTATAACGCAGAGCCGTGAAAATAAAAAAACATTTTTTTTCTCAAAAAATCATTTTTTTAGCCCACTATTTTTTATTTTCACAATGGTTACAGGAGAAATTGGACCCCAAAAGTTGTTGTCCAGTTTTTCCTGAGTACGCTAGTACCCCATATGTGGGGGGGAACCACTGTTTGGGCACACGTCAGGGCTCGGAAGGGATGTAGTGACGCTTTGAAATGCCGACTTGATGGAATGGTCTGCGGGCATCTTGTTACGTTTGCAGAGCCCATGATGTGCCTAAACAGTAGAAACCCCCCCAAGTGACCCCATTTTAGAAACTAGACCCCGCAAAGAAGTTATCTAGATGTGTGGTGAGCACTTTGAACCCCCAAGGGCTACACAAGTTTATAACGCCCGGGCATGAAAATAAAAAAATCATATTTTTTCCACAATCAGGATCTTTTAGTCCCCAATTTTTTTATTTTCCCAAGGGTAACATGAGAAATTAGACACCAAAAGTTGTTGTCCAATTTGTCCTGAGTATGCTGATATCCCATATGTGGGAGAAAACTACTGTATGGGCACACGTCGGGGCTCGGATGGGAAGTAGTGACGTTTTGAAATGCCCACTTGATGGAATGGTCTTCGGGCGTCATGTTACGTTTGCAGAGTCCCTGATGTGCCTAAACAGTAGAAACTCCCCACAAGTGACCCCATTTTGGAAACTAGATCCCCTAAGGAACTCCTATAGATGTGTGATAAGCACTTTGAATCTCCAAGTCCTTCACAGAAGTTTATAACGCAGAGCCGTGAAAATATAAAATCAATTTTTTCCACAAAAATAATTTTTTAGTCCCCAATTTTTTTTCCCAATGTTAATAGGAGAAATTAGAACCCCCAAAGTTGTTGTGCAATTTTTCCCGAGTACGCTGATACCCCATATGTGGGGATAAACCACTGTTTGGGCATACATCGGGGCTTGGAATAAAGGGAGCACTGTTTGACTTTTTGAACGCAAAATTTGCAGGAATCAATGGTGGCGCCATGTCGCGTATGGAGACCCCCTGATGTGCCTAAATAGTGGAAATCCCTCAATTCTAACTCTAACCCTAACCCCAACACACCCCTAACCCCAACCCTAACCCCTACACACACCTAACCCTAATACAAACCCTAACCATAACCCTAACCCCAACACACCCCTAACCCTAATCCAACTCTAACCATAAACCTAACCACAAGCCTAACCTAATTCCAACCCTAACCCTAATTCCAACCCTAACCAAATTCCACCCTAACCCTAATTTAACCTTAACCCTAAGCTAACCCTAACCCTAAGGCTGGTTATATTCTTTACCAGCCCGTTCAACACGTAGTGTTGACAGGCTGGTAACGGTAATGCATAACGCGTCGTGTTATGCATACCCTAGCGCAGATGATCAGCAGATGATCATCTTCTAGCGGTGACGGAGCCCAACCTGCGCCCGTGTCCGAGACTCCTTCACTGAATGACGCACGTCGCGGACCCCCAGCAAAATCCGCCGAGGATCCCAGCAAAATCCGCCACGGATCAGCAGCAAAATCCGCCACGGATCAGCAGTAAAATCCGCCGTGGATCAGCAGCAATATCCGCCGTGGATCAGCAGCAATATCCGCGGATCCGCAGCAAAATCAGCCGCGGATCAGCAGCAAAATCAGCGCGGATCACAGCAATATCCGCCGCGGATCGCAGCAAAATCCGCGCGGATCAGCAGCAAAATCGCCGGGATCAGCAGCAAAATCAGCCGCGGATCAGCAGCAAAATCCGCCGCGGATCAGCAGCAAAATCCGCCGGATCAGCAGCAATATCTTCCGGGATCAGCAGCAAATCCGCCGCGGATCCGCAGCAAAATCACCGCGATCAGCAGCAAAATCCGCCATGGATCAGCAGCAAAATCAGCCGCGGATCAGCAGCAAAATCAGCCGCGGATCCGCAGCAAAATCCGCCGCGGATCAGCAGCAAAATCCGCCGCGGATCGCAGCAAAATCAGCCGCGATCGCAGCAAAATCACCGCGGATCGCAGCAAAATCAGCCGCGGATCCGCAGCAAAATCACCGCGGATCCCAGCAAAATCAGCGCGAATCCGCAGCAAAATCAGCCGCGGATCCGCAGCAAAATCAGCCGCGGATCCGCAGCAAAATCAGCCGCGATCCGCAGCAAAATCCGCCACGGATCAGCAGCAAAATCCGCCGCGGATCCCAGCAAAATCCGCCGCGGATCAGCAGCAAAATCAGCCGCGGATCAGCAGCAAAATCCGCCACGGATCAGCAGCAAAATCAGCCGCGGATCCGCAGCAAAATCCGCCGCGGATCAGCAGCAAAATCAGCGCGGATCAGCAGCAAAATCCGCCGCGGATCCGCAGCAAAATCAGCCGCGGATCCGCAGCAAAATCAGCCGCGGATCCGCAGCAAAATCAGCCGCGGATCAGCAGCAAAATCCGCCGCGGATCAGCAGCAATATCTTCCGCGGATCAGCAGCAAAATCAGCCGCGGATCCGCAGCAAAATCCGCCGCGGATCAGCAGCAAAATCCGCCGCGGATCAGCAGCAATATCTTCCGCGGATCAGCAGCAAAATCCGCAGCGGATCCGCAGCAAAATCAGCCGCGGATCAGCAGCAAAATCCGCCGCGGATCAGCAGCAAAATCAGCCGCGGATCAGCAGCAAAATCCCAACTCTAACCATAAACCTAACCACAAGCCTAACCCTAATTCCAACCCTAACCCTAATTCCAACCCTAACCCAAATTCCAGCCCTAACCCTAATTCTAACCTTAACCCTAATGCTAACCCTAACCTAAGGCTGGGTTTATATTGCGTTTTACCAGCCCGTTCAACACGTAGTGTTGACAGGCTGGTAACGGTATAGCATAACGCGATCGTGTTATGCTATACCCGCTAGCGCAGATGAATCAGCAGATGATTCATCTGTGCTAGCGGTGACGGAGCCCAGACGCTGCAGCCCGTGTCCGAGACTCCTTCACTGAATGACGGCACGTCGCGAGGATCCCCAGCAAAATCCGCCGAGGATCCCCAGCAAAATCCGCCACGGATCAGCAGCAAAATCCGCCACGGATCAGCAGTAAAATCCGCCGTGGATCAGCAGCAATATCCGCCGTGGATCAGCAGCAATATCCGCCGCGGATCCGCAGCAAAATCAGCCGCTGATCAGCAGCAAAATCAGCCGCGGATCAGCAGCAATATCCGCCGCGGATCCGCAGCAAAATCCGCCGCGGATCAGCAGCAAAATTAGCCGCGGATCAGCAGCAAAATCAGCCGCGGATCAGCAGCAAAATCCGCCGCGGATCAGCAGCAAAATCAGCAGCGGATCAGCAGCAAAATCCGCCGCGGATCCGCAGCAAAATCCTCGCGGATCAGCAGCAAAATCCGCCGCGGATCAGCAGCAAAATCCGCCGCGGATCCGCAGCAAAATCAGCCGCGGATCCGCAGCAAAATCAGCCGCGGATCCGCAGCAAAATCAGCCTCGGATCCGCAGCAAAATCCGCCGCGGATCAGCAGCAAAATCCGCCGCGGATCAGCAGCAAAATCCGCCGCGGATAAGCAGCAAAATCCGCCGCGGATAATCAGCAAAATCCGCCGCGGACCCGCAGCAAAATCCGCCGCGGATCAGCAGCAAAATCCGCCGCGGATCAGCAGCAAAATCCGCCCGGACCGCGGATCCGCAGCAATATCCGCCGCGGATCAGCAGCAATATCCGCCGCGGATCCGCAGCAAAATCAGCTGCGGATCAGCAGCAAAATCCGCTACGAAAAAAAAAAAAATTCTTTATTTTTTTATTTGTCCCTACCTATGATAAAGGGGGGTTCATTTACTTTTTTTATTTTGATCACTGTGACAGTTTATCACAGTGATCAAAATAAATTTTTGAACACATTCCAGGTTGGCGGCGCCCATGAAGAGGCCCGGGCGGACGCCGGGACCGATCCAGGGACATCGGTGGACCAGGAGAGGTAAGTAGGGGGGTCGGAATGTTAGGGGGGACGTCGGAACATGGGGGCAGCGGAGCAAAGGGGGAGGGGAGCAGATAGTGACGGCGGTGACCGATCACCGCCATCTTTTGGTGGCGGCGGCCGATCGCCGCCGTGACTACGTGTGGGGGGGTTAGGGCTCGGTGTCCAGCCATGGCAGATGCTATTGCAGCATCGGCCATGGCTGGATTGTAATATTTCACCAATTAAATTGGTGAAATATTACACATTGCTCTGATTGGCTGTTTCACTTTTAACAGCTAATCAGAGCGATCGTGGCCACGGGGGGGTTAAGCCAACCCCCCTGTGGTGAAGCACAAAGGGTCCTGTAACTGCGGGTCGGGTGACCTTTGAGTGACCCCGGTCTCCCGGCCCGCAGGAACGCGATCCTTTCATGACGCAGGGTATGCGTCATAGGTCGGATTGGCACCGACTTTCATGACGCATACGCTGTGTCAAAGGTCGGGAAGGGGTTAATATCAAGTCTCTCACTGTAAACAAAATGGCAATAACATTTTGCACTAGTTTCTTTTACATTGTAAAACATAGGAAATATTTTGGTGGTCGGCCCATCGGACCCGCACACTTCTGGTGATACCAATTTCGACACATTACACACAGGATCTGTTTTTCTTCATGGTAAATGTCACCTGTGCAATAGCAAGACCTGCAAAATGTCCACCCTTCTGAATTGCTGTAGCGGGATGCAAGAGTACTTATTTCCTGCTGTGTTTCCTTTTCTATTATTTTGATCATTGATGGGCTGTAGGTCTTCATTTTCTCAGCCACAATTTTTTGTTGTGGTGTTTGTTTGGAGCTGAAATGTGAGTAATTAACTTCCCTAATCTTGGTCTGTATCCACCTTCTAACATTATTGCTGTCAAAGCAATGAACATAGTTAATACCATTACATATCACATATGAATTTAGTATGACATGCACTCCACAGTCATATGAATTATTCTGTTTTCGGCAGTCGGCGCTCACAATAAAAGTCCATTCATCTTCAAAAAACTCCACTGAGGTACATATAGAGTGGATGCCATAGAGAATTTTTTTGAGAGCAGCACAGTGTATGTTGTATTCGGAGATCATAGAGTCCATTATTGTCACTGTTTTAGATTTTAGGTCTGCTAAAGCAGGGGTCGACAAAGTTGTTCAGAAACTAGGAGCCAGCCAAAACATTTAGGAGCCAGAATTTTTTTTTTCATTTCATCATCATCGCCTCCCCATCAACATCATTGACTCCTCATCATCATCATTGCCTCTCCATCATCATCATGGCCTCCCCATCATAATCAATGCCTGCCCATCATCATCATTGACTCCTCATCATATCATTGCATCCCCATCATCATCATCGCATCCCCATCATCATCATCGCCTCCCCATCATCATCATCGCCTCCCCATCATCATCATCGCCTCCCCATCATCATCATCGCCTCCCCATCATCATCAATTCCTCCCCATCATCATCAATTCCTCCCCATCATCATCAATGCCTCCCCATCATCATCAATGCCTCCATATCATCATCAATGCCTCCCCATCATCAATGCCTCCCCATCATCATCAATGCCTGCCCATTATCATCAATGCCTGCCCATTATCATCAATGTCTCCCCATCATGAACAATGCCTCACCATTATCATCAATGCCTCCCCATCATCATCAATGCCTCCCCATCATCATCAATGCCTCCCCATTATCATCAATGCCTCCCCATCATCATCAATGCCTCCCCATTATCATCAATGCCTCCCCATCATCACAATGCCTCCCCATCATGAACAATGCCGCCCCATCATCATTAATGCCTCCCTATTATCATCAATGCCTGCCCATTATCATCAATGTCTCCCCATCATGAACAATTCCTCACCATCATCATCAATGCCTCCCCATTATCATCAATGCCTGCCCATTATCATCAATGCCTCCCCATTATCATCAATGCCTCCCATTATCATCAATGCCTCCCCATCATCATCAATGCCTCCCCATTATCATCAATGCCTCCCATTATCATCAATGCCTCCCCATCATCATCAATGCCTCCCATTATCATCAATGCCTCCCCATTGTCATCAATGCCTCCCCATTGTCATCAATGCCTCCCCATCATCACTGCCCTCCCCCCACCACCATCACACATGCAGCACACAAGCACGTCCTCACATACACATACACACACATCACATCTCACCTGTCCGGCGTCCACGCTCTCTGCCACAGCCGGCCGCTGAATGATGACGTCATTCAGCGGGGCTGCTGTGAAAGGAAGCGCAGGCGCCCCCTGGAGCCCAGAGCTGCGGCAGCGGAGGCACGGGAGAGGTAAGTATTGTGCCAGCTGCTGCGGGGCCCTGAGCAGGCGGAGACGGGGGCGGGTGGCGGCGCTGACACCGCTCTCCTCCGCTAACGGCGCCGGGGAGCTCGACGGCGAGTGGGCCCCCCCGCCTGCTCAGGGCCCCGACAAACCCGGGCGCCAGGCATGATTTTCTAGGCACCACTGACGACCTGGCGCCCGGGTTTGTCGAACCCTGTGCTAAAGCCAAAAACCAGTGGAAACCTCGTCCGTATAAAGTGTTTATTGGAAATAGCAAAATGTCATAGTTTAAAAGTGCTAAGGAATCAGCAAATCTTAAAAAAGATGCGTGTTCTCCATTACTAACAGCATTGAAAAAATGTGGAAGAACAGCCAAACTACCACTGGAAATTCCAGATTCCTTAACCAACTGTATTATGGCACTGTCTATTACTTCTCCTTCAAGCCAGGACTTTGGTTTTAGACATAGTGTCAGACTGTCAATTAGGTATACTGGTTCATCCAAGGCTTTCTGTCTATAAAGCTACCAGACTTTTCTTGGTGTGCTTTCATACTTTGGAGATTGTAGTTCAATACAAGAAAAGGTGAACGGATGGACTCTACATGCCTGGTTCCCACCGTGAAGCATGGAGGAGGAGGTGTATGGTGTGGGGGTGCTTTGCTGGTGACACTGTTGGGGATTATTCAAAATTGAAGGCATACTGAACCAGCATGGCTACCACAGCATCTTGCAGCAGCATGCTATTCCATCCGGTTTGCGTTTAGTTGGACCATCATTTATTTTTCAACAGGACAATGACCCAAACACACCTTCAGGCTGTGTAAGGCTATTTGACCAAAAGGAGAGTGTTCGGGTGCTACGCCAGATGTCCTGGCCTCCACAGTCACCAGACCTGAACCCAATCGAGATGGTTTTGGGGTGAGCTGGACCGCTCACCGCTTCAGTTTAGAATAAATCCGCCACAGTGTCACCAGCAAAGCATCCCCACACCATCACACCACCTCCTCCATCTTCACGGTGGGAACCAGGCATGTAGAGTCCATCCGTTCACCTTTTCTGCGTGCAAAGCAGTCATCAAAGCAAAAGGTGGCTACGTTGAAGAACCTAGAATATAAGACATATTTTCAGTTGTTTCACACTATTTTTTAAAGTGTATTGTATAATTCCACATGTGTTAATTCATAGTTTTGATGCCTTCAGTGTGAATTTACAATTTTCATAGTCATGAAAATACAGAAAAATCTTTGAAT
>JARQOD010000006.1:48415315-48475056 GCA_033576555.1 Oophaga sylvatica
AAACTAACGACACAACTAGAGGTAGCCGTGGAGCGTTCCTACATTGATCCTAGACGCCTCGTCACAGCCTGAGAGATAACTACACCTAAAGGCAGAAAGATGAAAGCTATCTGCCCCGGAGCAGACCCCCAAAGAAAATAGGAAGCCCCCAAACATATAATGGCGGTTAGACAAGATGAAAATACAAACATAGGCAGAAAATAGACTGAGCAAACGCTGGGGCCACAAGCTGACTAAATAGGATAGGACAGGAGAGATTACTTTCTGCAACCCAGAAAACCCTACAAAAATCCAACAATTCTGTTTACAAAAATACTGAGATCACACGATCTCGCCACCCACTAAATCAGATCTCAGTGTGAACAAAAACCAAGCCGCAGTCGCTGAAAAAACAGGAAAAAGCAAATGAGCAAATAACAGTGGCTGCAGAAAAACTGTGAGGAGCTCAGGCCCCAGGAGGGGACCTGGCAGACCTCCACAAAAGTGCAAAAAGCAAGCACAAAAAAAAGCAAAAAATATCTTATCTGAAAGCAGGAGATGCAGGCAAGACTCCAGCAAACTTCCAAATGAACCAGGAACCACAATTGAGACAAGAACAATTGATCACCGGCAACCATCATGGGAGGGAACCTCCCTTATATCAGACCAGTCTGTGATTCCAGATTGCCACTCCTAGCTGAAAGGTTCAGTACTGTCTGTAACCACCAGAGGGAGCCTCTGCTCAGAAACCATCTCTAGCACATTCATAACAGTACCCCCCCCCTTGAGGAGGCGTCACCGAACCCTCACTTGTGCAACCAGGCCGATCAGGATGAGCTCGGTGATAGGCACGGATCAGTCTCCTAGCATGGATGCCCGAAGCAAACACCCAAGAATTGTCTTCCTGACCATAACCTCTCCACTTAACCAAATACTGGAGTTTCTGTCTAGAAAAACGAGAATCCAATATTTTCTCAACCACATACTCCAGATTCCCTCAACCAAAACAGGGTCAGGAGGCGCAGCCATAGGAACCACTGGCTCGACAAACCTCTTCAATAAGGACTTGTGGAACACGTTATGGATCTTAAATGTCCCTGGAAGAAGCAAACGGAAGGAAACAGGATTAAGAATCTCCATGATCTTATAAGGTCCAATGAACCTGGGCTTAAACTTTGGAGATGCAACCCTCATAGGGATATTTCTTGAGGACAACCAAACCAAGTCCCCCACTTTAAACCGAGGACCATCAGTCCTATGCCGGTTGGCAAACCGTTGGGCCTTCTCCCGAGAGACAGACAACCTCTCCACTACCTGGTCCCAAATCTGCTGCATTCGCTCCACAACAGAGTCAACACCCGGACAGACAGAAGCCTCCGCCTGTCCCGAAGAAAATCGAGAGTGAAACCCAAAATTGCAGAAAAATTGAGACATAAAGGGTGGCAGAGCTAGCCCTATTATTAAGAGCAAACTCAGCCAAAGGCAAAAAAGAGACCCAGTCATCTTGATCAGCAGACACAAAACATCTCAAATAAGTCTCCAAGGTCTGGTTTGTTCTCTCGGTTTGTCCATTGGTCTGAGGATGAAAAGCAGAGGAGAAAGATATTTGAACACCAAGTTTAGAACAAAATGTCCTCCAAAATCTGGAAACAAACTGGACTCCTCTGTCAGACACAATGTTCTCCGGAATGCCATGTAACCGAACCACGTGCTGAAGGAACAAAGGCACCAATTCGGAGGAGGAAGGTAACATAGGTAATGGCACAAGATGTATCATCTTGGAAAACCTATCACAGATTACACAGATAACGGTCATTCTCTGAGAAACAGGGAGGTCGGAAATAAAATCCATAGAAATATGGGTCCATGGCCTCTTGGGCACAGGTAATAGCATTAACAAACCACTAGAGCGAGAGCAAGGCTTGGAGTGAGAGCAAGTCCCACAGGACTGCACAAATTCCCTGACGTCAAGAGACAAAGTAGGCCACCAAAAGGACCGACTCACTAAGTCTCTGGTACCAAAAATCCCGGGATGACCAGCCAACGCGGAACAATGAATCTCAGACATCACACTCTTCTTCCACTGGTCTGGGACAAACAATTTCCCAATAGGGCAGCGCTCAGGTTTATCCTCCTGAAACCCTTCCAAGGCCAGTCTCAAATTGGGCGAGATGGCGGAAAGAACTACACCCTCTTTCAAAATAATAGTAGGATCAGATAACTCAGGAGAGTCCGCAAAGAAACTCCTTGAGAGGGCATCCGCCTTAACATTCTTAGTGCCAGGAAGAAAAGAAACCACAAAATTAAAACATGTGAAAAACAAGGCCCACCTGGCCTGTCTAGGATTAAGTCGCTTGGCTGATTCGAGATAAACCAGATTCTTATAGTCCGTGAGGACCACCACCTGATGTTTGGCTCCTTCCAGTCAATGTCTCCACTCTTCAAAGGCCCACTTCATGGCCAATAACTCCCGATTACCCTCGTCATAATTACGTTCAGTTGGAGAAAATTTTCAAGAGAAAAAGGCACAAGGGTTACTCTTAGAGGTCTCTGGATCTCTTTGGGACAAAACGGCATCTGCCCCAATTTCAGAGGCAGCAACCTCCACCTGAAACGGTAGAGAAACATCAGGCTGCCGTAGAACAGGAGCAGAAGTGAATCTCTGCTTAAGTTCCTGAAACACAGAGACTGCCTCAGGAGGCCAATTCACCACATCAGAACCCTTTTTGGTCAAATCAGTCAACGGTTTAACAATACCGGAGAAATTACCAATAATATTACGATAAAAATTGGCAAAACCCAAAAATCTCTGAAGATCCTTTAATGAAGTAGGTTGGACCCAATCACAGATGGCCTGAACCTTGACCGGGTCCATTTCAATAACAGACGGAGACAAAATGAATCCCAGAAATGAGACCTTCTGTACGCCAAAAAGACACTTTGATCCCTTCACATACAGAGCATTCTCTCTCAAAATCTGGAACACAGTCCGAACATGTTTCACATGAGAGTCCCAGTCTTTGGAAAAAATCAAGATATCATCCAAATAAACAATCAGAAATTTATCCACAAAATCCTGAAAATATCATTTATGAAGGATTGGAAGACGGAAGGAGCATTAGTGAGCCCAAGGGCATCACTAGGTACTCAAAATGCCCCTCTGGGGTATTAAACGCCGTCTTCCATTCATCCCGTGCTTAATGCGAATAAGGTTATACCCCCCCTGAGGTCAAGCTTGGTAAACCAACTAGCACTTTTCACCCTGGAAAACAGGTCAGAAATCAAGGGTAACGGATATTGATACTTCACAGTGATCTTATTCAAGAGACGATAATCAATACACGGCCTCAATGAACCATCCTTTTTGGCCACAAAGAAAAAACCGGCACCCAAGGGTGAAGAGGATGATCTGATATGACCCTTCTCCAATGACTCCTTGATATAAGATCGCATAGCATCGTGTTCAGGTACAGACAAGTTAAAAAGGCGACCTTTAGGAAATTTACCACCAGGCACTAATTCAATAGCGCAATCGTAGCTCCTGTGAGGGGGCAAAGATGCAGATTTACTTTCACTAAATACATCCGAAAAATCAGTCAAAAAGTCAGGAACATCCTGAGACCTGGGAGAGGCAGAAAAAACAGGAGTGTCAGCATTAACACATTGGCAGCCCCAACTGGTCACAGACACAGATTTCCAATCCAAAACAGGATTATGAGACTGTAACCAAGGGAAACCTAGTACAATAGTACAATAATGTCATGCAGATTATACAGCACCATAAATTTGCAACTCTCCTGATGATCTGGTTCAACCCTCATTATCACCTAGAGTAGAAAACTGGGGTTTATTCTCCGCCAAAGGGGTAGAATCAATGCCCAGTAGGGGAATAGACTTCCGCAGGGGTATCATGGGAAACCCACAACGTTTGGCAAAGTCAAAATCCATCAGGTTAATAGCTGCTCCTGAATCAACAAAAGCCTGAGCAGAAAATGTGGACAGGGAGCAAATCAGGGTAACAGTCAACAGAAATTTAGTCTGAACACTACCCAAGACAACTGCGTGTGCAAAACGTCTTCCCCGCTTAGGGCAGACTGAAATAGCATGAGAGGCATCACCACAGTAGAAACATAACCCATTGCGCTTTCGAAACTCATGACGCTGAGCCCCAGAAGTCACTCTATCACACTGCATGGGCTCAGAAGCTGGCCCACAAGGCAACACTATCTCACGCATACCTCTGCGCTCACACAAACGTCTGTCAATTTGAATAGCCAATGACATAGAATCATTGAGACCAGAGAGAGCAGGGAATCCCACCATAACATCCTTTACATTCTCTGACAGCCCCTTCCGAAAAAGGGCTGCCAAAGCATCATCATTCCATTTGGTCAGGACTGCCCACTTTCGGAATTTCTGACAGTACAACTCAGCGTCTTCAAGACCCTGATTTAATGCCAACAAGGTTTTTTCAGCTTGATCAGTGACATTAGGTTCATCGTACAATAACCCCAGAGCCAGAAAAAATGCATCAATATCATTCAAAACAGGATCCCCAGGTGTCAGGGAAAAAGCCCAATCCTGAGGATCGCCGCACAGGAGAGAGATGACAATTTGAACCTGCTGTGCTGCGTTACCTGAAGACTTAGGCTTTAAGGCAAAAAACAACTTACAGTTATTTTTGAAATTCAGAAATTTAGCCCGATCCCCCAAAAACAAATCTGGCATGGGAATCCTAGGTTCCACAACTGGCAACCCAGCAAGATAGGTAGTAATACTTCGAACCTCAGTGGCAAGCTGATCCACACGGCCAGACAACTGTGCAAACTCCATTGAGAGAAAAAAAAATCCTCCTCAGCACCCAGAGAAAAAGAGGGAAAAAATGCAACAGACAGAAAAAAAAAAAATCTCTGACAACTCTGACAACTTTTTTCTTTCCACACTATTTTTCCCTTCTGTGAGTACCATATAATTTTCAGTTATGGCCGGTGATACTGTTATGTTTCGGTAGCTGAGGCGGACAGGAACAACAGCAGGGCAGCCGAACACCTGAGATGTTGGTAACTGATGGGTTGCAGATTCCTAAACTAACGACACAACTAGAGGTAGCTGTGGAGTGTTCCTACGTTGATCCTAGACGCCTCGTCACAGCCTGAGAGATAACTACACCTAAAGGCAGAGAGATGAAAGCTATCTGCCCCGGAGCAGATCCCCAAAGAAAATAGGAAGCCCCCAAACATATAATGGCGGTTAGACAAGATGAAAATACAAACATAGGCAGAAAATAGACTGAGCAAACGCTGGGGCCACAAGCTGACTAAATAGGATAGGACAGGAGAGATTACTTTCTGCAACCCAGAAAACCCTACAAAAATCAAACAATTCTGATTACAAAAATACTGAGATCACACGATCTCGCCACCCACTAAATCAGATCTCAGTGTGAACAAAAACCAAGCCGCAGCCGCTGAAAAAACAGGAAAAAGCAAATGAGCAAATAACAGTGGCTGCAGAAAAACTGTGAGGAGCTCAGGCCCCAGGAGGGGAACTGGCAGACCTCCACAAAAGTGCAGAAAACAATGCAAAAAGCAAGCACAAAAAGAAAAGCAAAAAATATCTTATCTGAAAGCAGGAGATGCAGGCAAGACTCCAGCAAACTTTCAAATGAACCAGGAACCACAATTGAGACAAGAACAATTGATCACCGGCAACCATCATGGGAGGGAACCTCCCTTATATCAGACCAGTCCGTGATTCCAGATTGCCACTCCTCGCTGAAAGGTTCAGTACTGTCTGTAACCACCAGAGGGAGCCTCTGCTCAGAAACCATCTCTAGCACATTCATAACATCCCGCAGCGCAATACATATATGGCACATGACGGAAAGGGGTTAATCATATAAAAATGATTTAACCCGAGAAGACCATATTTTGCTTACTCTCTTCCCTAGCAATTCACTTGGAGGGAAGGGCAGCTTTAGGACCTTTTCTTCATATTAGCAGACATATAGAAGATTCCTGCCACAAGGCCACACATTGTGAAAGAAGAGACCTGCTATTGCCAAAATAAAGTGAAGAAGTCTTTTATTTATTAGAACTACACTACTAATCCTTCTTAAATATGTTTCCATTCCATGGAATCACTAAAGATAATCTATGACTAAGGCAGCCAAGGCAGCCCATGGCTTCATCACAAAGAAATCAAAATTGTTATGTGTCCTGTTTACTGCTAATAATGTCAGTCAAAGTATATATAATAGACTAAAAGTTTTCCCCGAGGATTGGAAGAATTCCAGACTGCCTTAGGGCTACCTCCAAACGTCTGAATTATATAGGTAAATACATAATTATTACTTTCTAAACCAATGAAATTGGGTTTTTTAATTTCAGATTCTGACAGGTGTCACTGCAATTTTTAGTTGTCTTTAGGGCTTTTTGGACTGATTTCCATAAATATTTCACAAAATAAAACTATGAACACGTGATGACTTGCAATCATATTTTTTATTGTAAAAAAGATAAAGGTGATTGCTAAAGTGTGAAAGTCATCATCATAGCTTCTCTACTTCATTCTAGATCAGGTGTGTACTGGTGGTTGTTTATTATTAGTTTATTTAGGTGGCCATAGACAGATCTGATAATGAGTCATTAACTGATCATTTATTTTGTCCAAAAAACCCTACTTATAAAAAATAATTTGCCAAAAAACTGATCTACCAATAGCTGCTGAAACCTGAAGTTAAAGAGGTTGTCCACTACTTTAACATTGATGATGTAGGTAGTGGATAACCTCTATAATGTTATCTGACAGCTGCTTTCCAGGTTATAGTCTTTTGCCAGTTTCATGCCCTGTGCACAATGAAGTTTTTAAAGAATCCAAAAAGTGGAATTAAACCCACTTTCTCTGACAGAAAGTCAATGTCGATGCAGGCAAAAGACTGACTGGAATCATTCAATCAAGTTTAACTAATAGTGGCTCCAATAATGTTTCTCAACCAGGACACAGATCTTTAGACTGGGATAGGAGTCAATTTCCTATTAAAAGAGTCCTTTCAGCCTCCTGACATGTCCATTACAGTAAAAACTTGCATTCTTCATGAAATATCTATTGAGCAATTTTTTTTAACTCTACAATGTGCCATTCCTGTTATTCCTCGTAGAAACGTATGAATAAACTGACAAGTAGGTGTAACCGGCTGTAGGTGTGCTTCATATTATAGCATTGTCCAATCAGAGCTGACACAATGAAACTGTGTACGGACACATCCCTGTTACAAGCAGTATAGTAACATCCAGTTGTACATTTTTTTGTGGACATTTTTAAAAGTAAAAATAGAGGAGTAGTACAATGCAGAATTTCAAGAAAAAAACCCAAAACATTTCCCGATGTAAGATATAGTAGTACATACTACAACGGATCCCCATGTATAAAGCAGACCAAGACCATGTAGTATATACAGTACAGTATATAGCCGGCAGATGATGGCTGTGTTACACAGTTGGAACCTGCCTATAACATCAGTGACCAGATCAGACTGTGATCACTGCTGTTTAATTATTTAAGTGCCGCTATCAATTACATATAGTGGCATTTAAATTATGCCATTGCAGGTGTGCACCAGCATTCACTCCCACTGGCCCCCCGAGACCAATCACAGGGGGTCAATAGGTTGTCATGATTGCTGGGAGCCAACTAAGGGCTCTCATTTCTGCCACATTACTTCTCCTGTGAATGCCAGCCTGTGGTTAGGCTTCATATGAGAACGTCACTTTATCTATATAATATACTGCAATACAGCATTATGGTAATATATAAAACAAATAATCGCAAGTTCAAGTCATCTCAAAGATTTAAAAAAACTGTGCTTGAAATTTTCGCACACTGGTTGTTGGGGGCGCAGGCAATTTCAGAAAAAGTAAGCTGGTCAAATGTAAATCTATTTCATGAGATGAGCACAGACAGGTATTTATATATGTAGCTTGGTAATACAATAATAAATTGGTTTGATAAGTAGAGGCCAAAAAATGTCTTTCGGTTGAGGTGCCACCTGCAGGTCATTGTGTCTTTCTGTTATGAAAATAAATGTTTAAACTGTCTTTAGTGATAAAATCGTGAATGTGTGGTTTGTTTGGCTCTTTTCTTGCTGAAGGGAGGAAGTTTACCTTTCAAATGGTGTATCATTTGTGTGTGTGGGGCGAAGTAATCAGCGAAAAAGCAGTGCATGTATACAAATGTGTTTGCTTATGTGACTCACCTGCAGTAAAGTGTGCAATCCTCCAATGTGCCTGAAATAAGCTGGGCAAGCACTTGAGCAAGCTGGAAAGACCCCAAGGCAAATGTTTGGATTTGTTTGTGATGTCTCTAAGCAGCTTTGTGGTAGTGTGCTTTGGGGTAGTGTGCTGCCACCTGCAGGTAATTTGACCTTTCAAATGGTGTATCATTTGTTTGTGTAGGTGGAGTATGAACGGAGCAAGTGTGCAATTCAACAGGCAGTGCATGTTTACAAATGTGTTTGCATATCTGCCTGTGCAATCCTCCAATTTGGCTAAAATAGGCTGGGCAAGCAGTTCAGCAAGCTGGAAGCCCCCAAGGCAAATGTTTGGATTTGTTTGTGAGGTCTATAAGCAGCTTTGTGGTAGTGTGCTTTGGGGTACTATGGTGTCATCTGCAGGTCATTTTTCCTTATTGCAGGTTTATGAAAATTAATGTTTAAACTGTATTTTGTGATCAAATCATGTATGTGTGGTTTGGCTACTTTCTTGCTGAAGGGGGCAAGTTTACCTTTCAGATGGTGTATCATTTGTGTGTGTGGGTGCAGTATGAATGGAGATACAAATGCTTGATTTCCATTGCAGAAAAAAAAAACCTCTTCCTCAGCCCCCAGAGAAAAAGAAGAAAAAATATATAAAAAATTCTGACAACTTTTTTTTTTTACTATTTTTCCCTTCTGTTGAGTACCATAGAATTATCAGTAAGGCCGGTGATTCTGTTATGATTTGGTAGCTGAGAGGACAGGAGCAAAAAACAGCCAAGGCAGCTGAACACCCAGAGAGGTTGGGAACTAATGGGTTGCAGATCCCTAAACTAACCGCACAACTAGA
The DNA here is from genome assembly GCA_033576555.1 of Oophaga sylvatica. NCBI lineage: Eukaryota > Metazoa > Chordata > Amphibia > Anura > Dendrobatidae > Oophaga > Oophaga sylvatica. The sequence continues at coordinate 48,424,396 of JARQOD010000006.1, forward strand.
AGCAGCCGTGGGACGTACCTACGGTGACCTAGACGCCTCGGCACAGCTGGAGAGCTAGCTACACCTAAAGATAGAAACAAGAAAGCTAACTGCCCTGGAGTAGAGCCCCAAAGGAATAGGTAGCCCCCACACATGTAATGGCGGTTAGAAAAGACGAAATACAAACGCAGGCAGAAAATAGTGTGAGCAAACGCTGGGGCCAAACACTGCCTAGATAGGACAGGACAGGACAGAATACTATCTGCAACCCAGCAAAACCCTAGAAAAACTTCCAACACTTCTGATTTAAAAAATGCTGAGATCACATGATCTCGCCACCCACTAAATCAGATCTCTGGTGTGAACAAGTGGCTAACCCGCAGCCACTCAAATACACAGTGGCTACTGAAAAACAGAGAGTAGCACAGGCCCCTGGAGGGGAACCCGGCTGACCTCCCACAAAAGTGCAGACAAAAAATGGAAATAGCAAACACGATAGAAACAAGCAGCAAATAACTTATCTGAAAGTAGCTGACTAAGGCAAGACACCAGCTGACTTCCAAATGAACCAGGAAACAACAATTGCTCACCGGCGAGGATCATGGGAAGGGAGCTCACTTATATCAGCCCAGTCCGTCTCTCCTGATTGCCAGTCATCGCTCGCAGGTGATGGACTTCTACTATTCAACACTGGTTCAATACCCTCAGCAACTACCAGAGGGAGCCCAACTCAGAAGTCATTTCCAACATGCTCACAACAGGTGAGTGTGGTGCAGGGCAGGTGACACAAGAATAATTCAGAGGACACAGCAGGGTGCAGTTTCCAATGCTTTACTCACAGTTCTCTTATGCACAGTTGCCCGCTTGGTGCCGTGTCCTCCAGGTGAGGGGCCCAGCAAACTCCCAAGTAGATCAGAATACACCTTTCCAGGACTCCCTTCAGTATGTTCCTTTCCTGGCCGTCTCACTGCACTGGCTTCTGCCCTCCTGCCCAGCGCCAACACAATCATTGTCCCAAGCCAACAGCCGCGGACCTTGTCGGGCGACGTTTTCTAAGTCCCCTTGCTCCTATATGGCTGCCTTTTTGACGATTAATTGTGGATGTGGCTGAGGGACATTAAGATACCTCCGCCTCCGTCTTGCTAGTTGAGTCTTGAAGTCTCTCACTAGGCTTGGGGGCCGATTCCCCACTGCAACCTTGTCCCTCCACTACTGGATCTGGCCTCACTGATGGATCTCTCACTATTCATGCCCTTAGGACCCCTTCTGTCCTTCCGGGAGCTTTCTTCTGTCTCTCCCTCTCAATTCTCTCTCAACACGTCTGGGGACAAGCTCCTGACAGCTTTAGCTCCCCTCTCCTTCTGACTCTGCAGCCTCTCTGCTGCACTCCTTCTCCTAGCTCCCTCTGACAGGGAGCTCCTTGTCAGCATGTCTGCTCACTTTCACTTCCCCCTCACAACTCACTGTTCTTCCTGCTCTCTAAGCACCTCCTCCTTTCTCTACCTTCTCCACCCACACCCCAACACTATTTCCTACCCAGCCTGAGATGAGGCCCTCCTCCCCTGGGGTATGCCCAGGTGCCCTGACTGAACTAGTGTGTGTTGGGTGAAAATGTTAGAGTCCTGGGTAGTGCTCCCTCCTTACCTAAGAGTGGGATACCACAACTCTGGATGAGGTGCAATACCTCTGTGGCGACTGGACCCTCAGGATCACCACATTTCTACTACATACTAGTGGAAGACGAAACATCCTCGACCTTGCTTCCTTTTCCAAATCTAATACCAAGAACATGAGGTGGGATAATGAAGGTTCCCGGAAAATATAGATGTTGAATAGAGAAAATTGTTGCATGGATAGGAAATGACACATCTTTGACAGTGTCCTTCGCTGTTTCACACTTAGTGATCCCCACTGGAAACCTTCCCGTACAAGTGATGTGTTTTTTACATTGAACACTGAACCCTTTTGAAATGTCATTCATAATCATACCCCCTTTTATTTATCCTTGCTTCTTAGCTTGAGCTTTCAAGGGACTAAGGTCTTTGTAAGAGAAACACAAAGGCATCATGATACGCTGGAACACAAAAAGACAATACATAGTACAGTGTTGGGTCTTGGCCACTATTTTCACTTATTGAATTATGGAAGAATTTATCTATATTCAAGACGGAAAGTATCAATACAATTATACAGCTTTTTGAGTGATTAGTACGTCTCAGTGGCTAGCACTGCTGCTTTGTAGTGCTGGGGTCCTGAGTTCTGGTGTAGAGTAAAAATGTAAAAGCCATGAAGACATCTGCAGAGAGGGGACATATCACCCTCATATTGAACATATAGGATTAATTATAACTGGGGAAGTGAGAAAGAGATCCATTGAAGTAGGGCTTCCTGCCGTGAACAGGTAATTACAACAGGGAAACTGTTGAGAGACAGCCACTAAGTCTAGGATTTGTATAATCAGAGGCAGAGAGGTACAATTCCCGAGGCAAGAGCTTCCTCTGCTCAAAGGAATTATTTAATCCTTTCTAGTGGTCAGTGGTCTGACTTCAGTGGTCAGTGATGAATATTAGGGTTTATACTGATCTGATATTTATGGGAGTTATATTTTTGGCCCGTAACGAAGGGGCAAATATAACGCATTCATTCACATCACTGTAAAGCCGGCCACACACCTCCAACTTAATATTAGGCTGATGGATTATGCTATCTATGCCATGCTTCATTTCTATAGCAGGGTAAAATTGTGATAGGAAACATCACAACAATAACTCCCACATGGGTCCTCCAGGGGTGAAGATATCCTGAAAGTTGGGGATCTCATATACTTCTAAAATATCTAGCACATTGCTTGAGCAGCCCCCAATATGAGCTTACCAAGTGGAGGTACATGGGTGTAACCTTGATCTAATAAAATTCAGAGTTTGCATTTTTGTAATTTGTTAGTCCTGGAAGGTATAGCTTGCTGCGGTTCTGTCCAATTCCTAAAAGGAGTACCTCATTCTGCTAAGCTCTGAGCCATTTCTGTGACACAGGTTTAGTACTTTCTCTTTTGCTATCCCTTTTAATGTATATAACATATTGTTTTGTTCCCATTTTGTAACATATTTGTATATTTTTTGTAAACACTGCTTACTTTTCTGGTTAAATATATAAAATTTAATAGCTCCGCTCCTCTTGCTCTGTAAACCACACCCTTGAAGCAATTCGCTACCTGCAATAGGTGTCCAGTTGGCCTGTATAAACGACTGGTGGGGGCAGCTAGAATTTCCTTTTTTTATTGTAGAGTTGGCAGTGACCATGTCGGAGTATATATAAATATATATATATATATATTCATGCGTTGGAATCAGAGGTATATATACCATACGCTCACTGTGAGTTCTACAATAATTGGCCGAGTAGGGAAAGCAGCTGCGGCCCCGTCTATTCCTTGTCAGTCAATTGCGTGATTGTCTTTACATTGGAGGCAGCAGAGTTGCGTTCCCTGACAAATTGATGGCAGCGGTGGGATCTGCGTGATCTCTCTTGTATTCTCCCTGGCAAGTTGGTGGCAACGGTGTGATCTGTGTGATCTCTCCGGTGTGCTCTCTTCACAAGTTTAAATCCACCAAGATCAACATCTACAAGGAGTTTGTACATTCTCCCTGTGTTGTGTAGGTTTCCTCCGAGTTCTCCAGTTTCCTCCACGCAAACACATGCTGATAGGGGATTTAGATTGTGAGCCCCAATTGGGACAGTAATGATAATGTCTGTAAAGCGCTGTAGAATATAATGGTGTTATATAAGTAAGTAAAAAAATATAACCTGGATCTCTGTAAAGGAGAAACTACCATGTTTAACAACTTATACAAAACACTCTCCTGGTCATTACCCAGTCTGTGGGTGAGGGGAGGCTATGTTAGTATGGTGGACATAAAGCAAAATACCCTGCTTCCCTGATTATCAAAATCAGAGTTGTATCTAGGTTTTCCAGCACCCAGGGCAAGAATTCAGTTTGGCGCCCCCACTGCACATATGCAGTCTGTACACTTAGTCACATGCCGACTAGCTGCTCTAACTAATTCTGTCAATGTTCAGTGAAAAACTGAGGGAGGCTCCTCGGCATTTCGCTCCTGCGCTGGCGTACTTCTCTGCCTTGTTAAGGGCAGAGCAAAGTACTGCAGTGCGCAGGTGCCGGGGCTCTTTGACCTTTTCCGGCACCTGAGCACTGCACTACTTTGCTCTGCCCTCAACAGGGCAGAGAAGTACGCCTCGCAGGAGCGCGATGCCAGAGAGCCAGTGTGGATGACGCAGGGTCGCGTCATCCACAAGAAGCAAGCAGGGGGGCAGCGATCATAAGAAGATGGGAGGCGCCCGACTAAGACCATCAACACCCATCGGACCGGACCGCCCTGCAGGTGAGTATAATAAAACTTATTTTTCATTTCTTCCAGGTTGGGTTGGGGTCTTATCTACAGCGTTATAGAATGCTGTATATAAGTCCTGAAAGGTTATGGCCGTATCTTATAGCGGCCAAAACTGCTGACAGGTTCACTTTATCATGGAAAATTGGAAAAAAAATTATAAAAGATAAAAAAAAGTAATAAAAACCTTGTTCAGACGATAAATTATTTTCTTCTGACACATTTCCTGTTAGTTTATGTGCACTCGATGTCTTTTGAACTTAGGTGAACCAACTTTTTCGAGGAGAAGATGCTTTAGGAAAACACTGGAAGTGCTTTCTCTGAAGTGTTTTTTTTTTTACGTTTTGGTCATTTTTTTTTACTTCTATGTATGAAAAAAAATGAGCGGCTTTCAAGCGTCAATCTCCTGAAGAACGGTCAGATCACTTCCTTTAGCCGCTGCCCAGTTCTCTATTTTGTGAAGCTGAAGCAGATAAAAGATGCTGAAAAGACAAAACATATGAGCAGAAAGTTGTTTTTACATTGCAATGCATATGTTCATTCTTTTTAGCGTTTCTTTCGCACTTTTTCAGGCGGGTTACGGAACGTACTGTAGGGATGTGGTCTCGCTGGTGTGCGACCGGAGGTAAGCAGGAGGGCGACTCTTCCAGGTTCTTTAAGCAAGTTTATTACAACTTCATAAACTTGCCTTAAAACAGAAAAGAAAACAGCCTTCTCTGGCACAAAGTAACAAAAGCAGATATAAAGTCCTGGTACTCTAACTGAGCACTCTTTCAGCAACCAGACTGGTGGTCTCCTCAGAACTCCCACACTGGAGGTTTCCACACCTCCAGCCACTCACACCTGTGGTCAGCAGCAGGCTCACTTATATACACCAGACATTCAGCTAACACAGAGCACATGACCTGTCATGTGCTCTGTGACCTCATCACAGGTCCTCAAACCACATACAAAGTTATAGTGAAGTCTTACTATCACTACATACCTCCCCCCTCTGCCTAAAGCCGTGGGCTTGGCACATTTCATTCACCGACTAGAAACTCTTTTCAGTCGTCTCCACAATTAACCGGTCTGTCAGAGTCCTGAGCTAATTGAGGTGTCACTGCCTCTACCTCTCATTTCAGGTGATCTATGTCCTGTCTTAGTTCCACTTCGATGACTTTCACTCTGAAGCGAACTTTTGCGCCTCTCTATATTGTGGTTTGAAGGTGGCTGCCTTTTTTTTTTCAACTCTTGCAGATGTCTGTTGGTCTGCTTCTTCTCAAGTTTTAGCTGCTCTATTCTTCCCTGGTTCACCTCCAAGAGCATCCGGATCTTCCCAAGGCTTTCCACCAACGCCCTCCGACTTGGAGGTTTTCTTGTTGGCTCCCGACATCTCTGCTTCTCGTGGAGGTATTGTAGTGGCATAGCTCTTATGTCCGCCTCTCGCTTCACTGTGACTTTCCGGGTGTGGCCATCTGGGTGGCGGTTCCCTTGCTGGCTTTCTTTCGCCGTCGAGGCCCCTTCTTTGGACAACCTCTTCAGTTCACTCTCTTCCCGTACACACGGACCGGGAGAGCGCAACCGTTCGATTTCCTGGTCTGTCGTGGATTTCCTGAGCTGTGCGTTATCTTCCTTCTCTATCTGGAGTTTTTGGAGAATTTTCTCTTGCTCCTCTGCCCAGCATCGGTGCTCTTCTTCTCTCCGTAGAAGTTCCTGCTGATGTGTGTAGCCCTGGTACACAATACCAGGAGGATGAGTGGAGAGGTAACAGTTAAGGTCTCTTCATGATATCGTGTACACTTCTGACACACCCAGCAGGGGTGTGGAAGGGAGTGATTTAGTCAGTCAGTGTCCGGACTTCAGAGTGAGAAGTCAGTTTCCTGTCCTTGGACAGAGTAGACGTGTCCAGTTTAAGTCTATCATCAGTTCAGAAAGTGGAGTCTGGTGTAGGTGTCTGTATACACCTTAGTCTAGTCAGAGCTGTGCCCCACTGGAAGAAAGACTGAACTATCTATTAAGAGACAAGCAAGGCGAAGGGTAAAGTGGAAGGAAGGTAATTGGAGAAGTGCTTTTGACTTGGAAAAGTCCTGCACGTTGCAACCGGTTACTGGGGACCGAAGGATCACTATTGTACAGCATAGTGAAGAGAAAACCAGGAATCTACCGGACCCTAGGTCGCGGCAGACAAGCCCTTTATAGTCAGAACGTAGCTGGAGTCAGGGGGTGTGAAGACTTTGAGTTGTGCACGACAAGAAAAGGATTCAGCTCCCTCGCAGGAAGGCTTCTAACACAAATTTGACTGGGCAGAACAGCTAAAGACTAGCTGGAATCATAGAGAGGATTACGCTTCAGGCTGGTCGTACTCAGCTTCATTGGAAAGTAAAGGAGGCCCCTAACTTGCTTATCTGTTGCCTCAAAGCTCATCCTCCATCAACCCCATCAGCCTCCCTGGGACCTGCCTTATCATCCTGCAAGTAAAGGTATGGAAAGACGTTGACTGTGTGAGACTGAGTTATTATTGCATGCCTGCACAATCCTCACCTAACTACCGACCTGAGGGAAGAGTCCCACCTGTAGGGGACCCGACATCTAGCTGCCTCACCATCCCCTCAGAGATCTACAGCAGCGCTGGTACTAATTACCAGAATACTACAGGTGGCGTCACGAACTGTATATAAATCAATCCCCTGTAAATATTCCCCCAACATACGCCAGACCGCCAGGGCCACAGACCGAGCCACAGCTACCTGTGACAAACCCCATAGACTTCCATGGGCTCGGCTCTGAGTACCCCATTGCCCTGGTAACCCACAATTGTGGTGGCGGGTCGACACAAAAATTTGGCGTCACGAACAGGATACGAAACTTGCAGCATTGCGAGCCCTGTGTGCCTGTGGAGTGTTTTTGTGAAAAAGGACTGTTTGCACTTTTGGCGCCAAAATCGCCATTTTTGTCGCCATATTCGCGCCCTCAGGCGCTGGAGAAGAAGGTGGGCGTACCTGAAAGAGCGCGCCAAGTCTGGGACACGCCCCCGGCTCTGACTCATCGGCAGGTCCTGCAACAGGAAGTGAACGCTCTGACATCAGAGCGCCTGCGACGAAGGTCCTGTTCCCACTGCTGTGCCTGTGAAGTAGCAGCGTCTGAAACCGGTAGGCTCCGTTTAACCAAGGGGGCGCTAAGATGTCACAACAACCGGCTGACAGTGCGGCCCCGGCCGGAGGCCCCAATCCCGCACCGCTTGGTATTGTAGCGCCGGATGGGGGCGCAGGCCCTGCACCCAGTCCGGTAGTCCCGATCATGCCACTAACGCTCCCATATATGCCTGGGGCGAAATGGCTTCCCCAATACAGCGGTGGGCCAGGCACATTAGCAGGCTTCAAGCGGAAGTTATGCAGCATCCTAGAAATGTACTCCATGCCTGAGAGACAAAAAGCTGCTGTGCTAATAGGGCAGCTAACTGGCGCTGCTGAGAGGGAAGTGGAGACTTGGGATACCGTTGATCAGGAGTCGGTGCCTGCGATCTTCCTGAAGCTTCATGCCATATTTGAAGACCGCACAGAAACGGATCTCCGGATGGCCTTCTATCACTGTTCACAACAGCCAGGTGACAGCATCCGGGACTATGCTTGCCGACTACAGGGAGCCCTGAGAGCCCTCAAGCAAATTAACAATTTAAATGCTATCGACGAGAATAGAATGCTGAAAGAACAATTTATACAGGGATTGAGATCCCCAGAGGAACGCAGAACTGTAAATTGGTGGTCCTTAGATCATCCGGATGCTACCTTTGATGCCCTAAAGGACATGGCAATTAAAAGGGCTGCGGCCCCTGGGCAAACCTGAGGTGGCCACCCAACATCATCAGGGTGAAGTCACTCTGGAACCGGCAGTAACCCCCTGTTCCCCGCTAGTGGCTGAAGCCAAAGCGCAGGTGACACCTCCTAGTGAATTGGACTGTCTGCGCTCAGAGGTGCGCCAGCTGACTAAAAATCTGGCCGCTGTGATGAGTGCCCTACAGCTGCGGAAAGAAGAGGAAGGGAAGATCTTGCTAGCTGACTGCCCAGAGGACGTTCCGTGGATGCACCGGAGGAGAAAGAAGACGTCGCCCCCCCGGAGGAGGACAACGCCACCCCCAGGAGCAACCTCTGATCAACACCCTTCTCGTCGAGAGATCATCTGTTACCGCTGCAACCGGAAAGGTCATCTGTCTACACAGTGTCCTTTAAACGGGCAGAACCTGGGTCCAAGGGCCAACACCCAGGAGAAACCCGTCAGGCCCCCTAGACTGGAACCGCAGGTATGTGGGCGGGCGACCCTACCTGTCTATTATTCTAGATGGTATTGCTGTTCCAGCATTGTTAGACACTGGGTCCCAGGTGACCCTAATACCTGATGCTCTATATACCAAGTACTGGTCAATGGACAGTCTTAAACCTCCGAGCCTTGACTTTACTGTGTATGCTTCGAATGGTCTTCCTGTAGAAGTACTCGGAACAAAATGTGTAGATGTAAAGGTGGGCAGAGAGGAGTTGAAAGACCAAGGGCTTCTGGTAGTAAAGACTGTAAATGAGGAGAACGGTTTAAATATCATTTTGGGTACTAACATTATCGGTAATTGTTTGGGAGAAGTTGTGTTCTTGCTCCAACAGCTCGCTGAGATTGCCCGACCAAGGCAGAGAGGAGTAATCCAAAGAGAGATCCGGGCCCTGGTGTGTCAGCAGCAAGCGAAGCTTACCGACGGCGAAATTGGTAATGTACGGGTCACTGACTCAGATCCTATTGTGATACCCCCAATGAGTGAAATGATCATTTGGTGCAGGGCGGCCATAGGTCTGAGAGGACAGAATTACCAAGCTGTAGTAGAACCCCACCATTCAGAACATAGACCTACACTTATGACTGCTAGAGGAGTAGTAGAGGTGGTGAATGGAAGAGTACCGGTACGGCTTCTCAATTGGGGAGATGATGAGGTAAACTTACCCCGTTATGCAACCATTGCTAAACTTCATGCTGTTGATAATAATTCTATTCTCCCGGCTGAGTCCTTAGACTCCTGTCAAATAGAGGAGGACAATGACCCAGCAACCAGGTGGCGGAATGGTGTCAGCAACTCCATGTTGGGACGGACACCACTCCCGCTCACCAGAAGCAAGGGGTATTACGGGTGGTGCAAGAGTACGCCCAAGTGTTTAGCAAAAATCCACTTGATTTTGGGACAATTAAGGGAGTACAACATCATATTCCTACAGGCAGTCATCCTCCCATCAAAGAGCGGTATAGGCCCATACCTCCAGCTCATTATCAGAAGGCTAAAGAAATGTTGAATGATATGAAGAAAGCTGGGGTGATAAGGGATAGTTGTAGTCCCTGGGCAGCCCCTCTAGTTCTGGTTAAAAAGAAAGATGGTAGTATGAGAATGTGTGTGGATTACAGGCAGGTGAACCGCATAACACACAAGGATGCATACCCGCTACCACGTATAGAGGAATCATTAGCTGCTCTGAAAACGGCTAACTACTTTTCTACCCTTGATCTGACTAGTGGTTACTGGCAAGTGGCTGTGGCTGAGGAGGATCGTGAGAAAACGGCTTTCACCACCCCAATGGGGCTCTGTGAGTTCGACAGAATGCCGTTTGGGCTCAGTAGTGCCCCAGGAACATTTCAGAGAGTGATGGAAAACTGTCTGGGACATCTCAATTTTGAAACCGTGCTGCTATACCTAGACGACGTTATCGTGTATTCCAAGACATATGAGGACCATCTGAAGCACCTGGCAGAAGTGTTTGAGTCCCTGTCCAGGTACGGGATGAAATTAAAACCCTCAAAATGCCATCTACTCAAGCAGAAGGTACAATACTTGGGGCACATCGTCAGTTCGGAAGGAGTAGCGCCGGACCCAGAGAAAGTCACTGCCATCCAGAAGTGGCCGGAGCCGAAAAACCTTAAGGAAGTGCGACAGTTCCTGGGACTAACGGGTTACTACAGGAGATTCGTGAAAGATTACACGAAGAAGGCAGCTCCTTTACAGGACCTCCTGGTAGGACAATCTTTAAAGAGCAGAAACCCTCCTTTCAATTGGGGTAAGGAACAGGCTGAAGCATTTCAAAAGATGAAAGAGATCCTGACAGGTGATGAGATCTTAACCTATCCTGATTACAGCCAACCGTTCCTGTTGTACACCGACGCCAGTAATGAAGGGTTGGGAGCCGTTCTCAGTCAGAAGCAGAATGGACAAGAAAAAGTCATCGCATATGCTAGCAGAAAACTCAGGCCAACTGAAAGGAATCCGGAAAATTATAGCAGCTTCAAGCTAGAGTTTCTGGCGCTGGTCTGGGCCATTACTGAAAGATTTAAGCACTATCTGGCCTCCAATAAGTTCACGGCGTACACAGACAACAACCCGTTAACGCACCTGGAAACCGCCAAGCTGGGTGCCATGGAGCAGCGATGGATGGCTCGGTTGTCCAATTACCAGTTTACTATCAAGTACCGGGCAGGTCGAAAGAATGCTAATGCTGATGCGTTGTCCCGAATGCCGCATGACTCTGATACGGAAGAAGAATCGGACGACCTGGAAGAAATTGAGCTACCTGCGTTCCATCGAAATGGGGTAGTCCACGAGCATCGAGTCCACAGAAAGCAGAATGGTGCAACATTAAATCCTTTACCCCATCACAGCTGGAAAGAGACTCAGGACAGTGATCCAGTGGTCAGCCGCATCAAGGAGTTGTTAAGACAGGAAGGCTCCTCTTGGAAAAGGATGCACCTATGTCAGCCAAGCTCCTGTGGAACGAGAAAAGCAGGTTGTTCCTATACCGTGAGAAGTTGTGCAGAAGATACGTCAACCCCAGAACCCATGAAATGGTCTGGCAAATAGTGGTCCCCAAGGCAGACGTCCCAATGGTGTTGGAAGCGTACCACGATCAAGCAGGACACTTTGGCTGGAGGAAGCTGGAGACCCTGTTGAGATGCCGGTTCTACTGGGTAGGGATGCGCAGCTCTGTCGAGAGGTGGTGTCGGAACTGTGGACCCTGTGGTCTCAGAAGAAAGGACTACGGTAGTCAAAAGGCCCCCCTGCAACCTATTCGGACGACTCGTCCCCTGGAGATTGTGGCCCTGGACCACGTCAAACTGTCGCCGAGTAGATCTGGATACTCATACGCCTTGACCATGGTGGACCATTACTCCAGATTTCTGGTAGTCGTTCCAGTGAAAGACCAGACCGCAGTGACGGCCGCGAAGACCTTTCAAGCAAGCTTCTGCAGACCGCATGGGTATCCCGAGCAAGTCTTAACCGATCAGGGACCTGCTTTCGAAGCTGATTTATTCAAGGAATTCTGTCATATGTACGGGTGCAAGAAAATAAGAACAACACCATATCACCCTCAAACCAACGGTCTTTGTGAAAAGATGAACCATATTGTCCTTGACTTGTTGAGATCCATACCGTTGGAAGACAGGAATCGATGGCCGGATTTACTACCTGATTTGGTTGATTTGTACAACCATATACCTGTAAGCTCAACTAACTGCACTCCAGCCTATCTTATGAGAGCAAGGCCCGGAAAACTACCAATGGATCTAGAACTTGGAGTGGTAGAACCGGAGGCAGACGACGCTGTTGAGAACTGGGACGTCAATCGGCAAGAGCAATACAGAAGAGTACAAATCTGTGTGGAGGAAAGTCTCAATAAGGCACGGGAGAAACAGGAAGATGTTTACAACCGAAATGCTCCTGCCAAGCCTCTGATGCCTGGAGAGGTAGTATTAAAAAGAAAAAGAAAGATGCACAAACTGGATAATCAGTGGGAGCAAGAACCCTACGTCATACAAGATTCTAAATACGACAACAGAAAAGTCTGTGTCGTCAGTAAAGACGGAGGAAGAACAACAACCACGGTGTCCAGAGATCATTTGAAGTTGTGTCCAGAACACTTAAAGAGTTGTGAAAAGAACCCTGTCCTCAATCAAAGAGAAAGAAAGGAAGAGGTCATACACACCGATCTGGGAGATTTTCCTGCGGATTGGCCCCGACTGGGAGATGCTGTGATAATTCCAGTGTTGCAGTTTTATCAGCCACAAGAGGAAGTTCTACCTCCAGTTGTGCCTGTGGTGCCAGTTGAGCCCGCTCAGGAGTTACCCATCCAGCAACACCTCAACCTGTGGAACCTCAAGATGGATCATCTGAAGCAGCGCCCCATACTATGGGATCTCCTGGTGAAGCTGACTCACACCGCCCAGCCATCAGTACGCTTGCCAGATCCATAGAAAGGTTAAGGCAGTTCTATAGTTTGCCGTTACGCAGTGCAGACAGATCGCAACTTGTTATACCTGAAACTACACCACGTAGATCAGAGAGAATCACAAAAGGGAAATTACCCATTAGATATCAGCAGTGATTATAACGAATTTATGTGAACATTGTAAAAGTCTATATATATAAATGTGTTTTTTCTCTATTATGTCTTCGTTTAACAATGGACTCAGAGGCTGAGGACTGAGCCAGCCCAAAAACTGTATCCTGTACATAGTTGCACTAAAGTGCCTTCTTAATGGTTTCACATGAACCCTTGACTCACCTCTGAACCAAAAACCCGTGTGGTGTGGCACTGAGTGAGGTCTGCATTTGGATGTCCTGCAGCCCACCCAGGACCCACGTTGAAGGTTTGGTGCGGGTCCTTCACAAGTATCTTGTATATATATTTATTAAATGCTATTTGATACTTTTGTATTTCTATATGTAAAATGTTATTGTTCGTAACGTTCAAGGTGTTCTCACCTCCCGGATGGGAAGATGTTATTGTTTCAATGTTTATTGCATAAACAAAAATGTCTCTTTATATTTTACAGCCCGGGAGTGCTGTCGTTTACCATGGGGGAATGTGTAGCCCTGGTACACAATACCAGGAGGATGAGTGGAGAGGTAACAGTTAAGGTCTCTTCATGACATCATGTACACTTCTGACACACCCAGCAGGGGTGTGGAAGGGAGTGATTTAGTCAGTCAGTGTCCGGACTTCAGAGTGAGAAGTCAGTTTCCTGTCCTTGGACAGAGTAGACGTGTCCAGTTTAAGTCTATCATCAGTTCAGAAAGTGGAGTCTGGTGTAGGTGTCTGTATACACCTTAGTCTAGTCAGAGCTGTGCCCCACTGGAAGAAAGACTGAACTATCTATTAAGAGACAAGCAAGGCGAAGGGCAAAGTGGAAGGAAGGTAATTGGAGAAGTGCTTTTGACTTGGAAAAGTCCTGCACGTTGCAACCGGTTACTGGGGACCGAAGGATCACTATTGTACAGCATAGTGAAGAGAAAACCAGGAATCTACCGGACCCTAGGTCGCGGCAGACAAGCCCCTTTATAGTCAGAACGTAGCTGGAGTCAGGGGGTGTGAAGACTTTGAGTTGTGCACGACAAGAAAAGGATTCAGCTCCCTCGCAGGAAGGCTTCTAACACAAATTTGACTGGGCAGAACAGCTAAAGACTAGCTGGAATCATAGAGAGGATTACGCTTCAGGCTGGTCGTACTCAGCTTCATTGGAAAGTAAAGGAGGCCCCTAACTTGCTTATCTGTTGCCTCAAAGCTCATCCTCCATCAACCCCATCAGCCTCCCTGGGACCTGCCTTATCATCCTGCAAGTAAAGGTATGGAAAGACGTTGACTGTGTGAGACTGAGTTATTATTGCATGCCTGCACAATCCTCACCTAACTACCGACCTGAGGGAAGAGTCCCACCTGTAGGGGACCCGACATCTAGCTGCCTCACCATCCCCTCAGAGATCTACAGCAGCGCTGGTACTAATTACCAGAATACTACAGGTGGCGTCACGAACTGTATATAAATCAATCCCCTGTAAATATTCCCCCAACATACGCCAGACCGCCAGGGCCACAGACCGAGCCACAGCTACCTGTGACAAACCCCATAGACTTCCATGGGCTCGGCTCTGAGTACCCCATTGCCCTGGTAACCCACAATTGTGGTGGCGGGTCGACACAGATGCTTCTCCTGGGCCTCTCTGAGCATCTCCATATCTTTCACTAGGACTTGGTTCGCCGTCAGGCACGCTGATAGTTGACCTTGGACTTTAGAGAGTTCTTTCTCCAGGTCCTTCATTCGTTGCTCAATCTCTTGTCCCCGTATCTTTTCTCGCATGACTGTCTCTTTAAGCAGCTCTATCTCATGGCCCTGCTCTCTTTTATCCAGTACATGTGGCACCATCCTTCTCCCCTTTTTTCTCTTTTTAGAGAGCATAGGCTGTCTGGCCTTCCTGCAGCCCCTGCGGTGAGGAGAAGGTCTGCCACTTGTACCTGACTCCACCTTGCTGCACTCGCTTTCACTTGCGGTTAAGTTACAGTCTGCATAGGAGTCATTCCCACTCCCTCTGTCATCTTGGAACGGCAAGTCCCCACTTAACCAGGTGTCGGCCCCTATTCCTGGGGCGACCCAGTTTTCTGCGGACCTATATTTGGTCACCCCAAAGTCCTCACTTTGGTCTGAGCCACCCTTTCTTACGGCTACCAGGCACTGGGTATCTTTGACTTTAGGGGTGGCTACCTCTGTTTTACCCACCACACTATCAGCAACCACTACAGCCTCCTGCAGGGGTGGGCCTCTCTTAGGGTCATTCTGGTTCCCTTCTGAGCAATCAGCCAGTGCTTCGTCCCACATCTCCCAAAACCATTTACAATCCTGGCCTATTATTATAGGATATGGTAAGTCTGGGACTACAGGGACATCCTGGGTAGAAATAATAGTGTCCGTCTCAACAATTACCCTGTGTTACCTGATACTCCCTAGTGACCCCATGAATGAAAGGGACTTCCATCTTTTTTTTGGGAATCAGATAGACAGGGAGTGTGTCGCTCAGCAGAGTCACCTGGCTTCCTGAGTCTAGAAGTCCACTCACACACTCTCCATTCACTATTAGAGAACAGTTCAATGCCCCCCGGTCAGATGTAAAGTCAGTACACCATTCGCGACATACATTGTTCAAACCCCAAACCCGGCAACAGTTCCTCGGCTAATCCGCCGCCACCTCTCCTCTCCTCATCGACTCAGCTTGAGACTCCGCCCCTTCTGAGTGTGGCAGTAGTTTGTTAGGGTTTATTGGTTCCCCATTCTCGCTAGGGACCTCAGAACCCTTTCTCCACAGATCCCAAAACAGACAGAAATCCCGGCCTATAATTATAGGACACACCAAGTCCCGAACGACGCCGACTTCATGGGACTCAGTGCCATGCGTCGTTTCAATGTCTACTCTGGCCATAGGGTAGTCCTTTACATCACCATGTATGCATTGAACACCAACTTTTTTTCCTGGTAGTATGTTGAGAGGAAAAGTGGCCCTAATCAAGGTCACTAAGCTCCCAGAGTCTAGCAGCGCCGTTACTGCTTCACCGTTCACCTTCACGGGACATACTTGAGGACCCTGATTGGGGAACGGGTTTCCACTGCAGGCTGGATATGCATACCATGAAATACGGTGTCCTATGCTGCAGTCCATCTGCTCAGTGGTCTGCGGACACCGGGCAGCTATATGTCCTGGCTCGAGGCACCTCCAACAAATAATATCACCCGTAGTGACCTTGGGCACCACCTCCCCCCGCCATTTTGACCTTGGGCTCCCCACCCCTTTTTGGGACTCTGCCCCCTGTTGGGGCCGCCAGTACGGAATAGGCAGCTTCCCCAAGGCACCTTCCATTCCCTGGTACCTCTCGACCAGTCCGACCAGTTCATCAGCATTCCGGGGATCACCCTGGGCAACCCAAGTCTGTAGGGGTTTTGGCAGGGAGTGCACAAACCGATCCATGACGACTCTTTCTACCATCTGTGCCGGCGTAGCGGACTCTGGCTGTAGCCATTTCTGGACCAGGTGCAGTAAGTCAAACATTTGGGAGCGAGGTGGTTTGTCCCGGTGATAAGCCCAGCGGTGCACCCTCTGTGCCCTGATAGTCATTGTTACCCCCATACGTGCGAGGATCTCTACCTTTAGCTTAGGATATTCCTGAGCGTCCTGCACAGTCAAATCGTAATACGCCTTCTGGGGTTCACCTGTCAGGTATGGGGCCAATATCTCTGCCCACTGCCCTGGGGGAAGTCTTTCCCTCTCAGCAACCCTCTCAAATACAGCCAGGAAGGCTTCCACATCATCCCCGGGGGTCATTTTTTGTAATGTGCTCTTACCGCCTTTCTGACGTGGTTGTCATCAGCCAGACCTGGGGTTGGGGCGCTCGTCCTGCCCTGGATGGCGGTTGTCAAAAGCTGCATCTGCTGCCATGTTCCTGCTGGCTCAGCTGTATCTGCTGCCGATGCTCCTGCTGCATCTGCTGCAAGAACATCCTGTTGGCTTCTTGCTGCTGTTCCTGTGCCTGTTGCTGCTGTACCTGTGCCTGGACCAAGTGTTTCAGCAGGTCTTCCATTTTCTCCGGCAATGCTGGCTGGATTGCTATAGCCTTGACCCACGACATGCAGTAACCAGTCTCACTTCTCTGCTGGGAACGCTGCCCGCATTTACGCCACCAATTGTAGGGATGTGGTCTCGCTGGTGTGCGACCGGAGGTAAGCAGGAGGGCGACTCTTCCAGGTTCTTTAAGCAAGTTTATTACAACTTCATAAACTTGCCTTAAAACAGAAAAGAAAACAGCCTTCTCTGGCACAAAGTAACAAAAACAGATATAAAGTCCTGGTACTCTAACTGAGCACTCTTTCAGCAACCAGACTGGTGGTCTCCTCAGAACTCCCACACTGGAGGTTTCCACACCTCCAGCCACTCACACCTGTGGTCAGCAGCAGGCTCACTTATATACACCAGACATTCAGCTAACACAGAGCACATGACCTGTCATGTGCTCTGTGACCTCATCACAAGTCCTCAAACCACATACAAAGTTATAGTGAAGTCTTACTATCACTACAGTACCCTATTGAAAAAGACATTGTGTTCTCATAGCCTAAGAACGACTAAGCATTTTATATGTGCGTGCAGTGAGGAAAGTGAAATGTGCGTCTCCTGGTTGATATTTTACTGCAGGCAGAATGCTATTAACTTGCTTTACAGGTTTTGCAGCACCAGATAATCATTCTTGTAATAATCGCTTCTTTACTAAAGTTTACATAACTCTAGAAGTTGGAATCCAACCAGCTGCATTTTAACTTTCCTTTCCACAGAGTAGTGTGCGGCTTATGAGGCTAAATACGGGTCCACGATGTTCATTCTTGATTCAGGGACATGTTTGAGATAAAAAAAAGCGCATTCTAGAACAGAATACACTAGTGTGCTGCGTTTCATTACAGCCTGTACTTTCATTAGGTGATTAGACTTGCCGTTCCTTATTTCTTTTAATAGGCAGATTCCAAACAATGGCAGATTGTGCGACTTGGACATTATTGGTTTTTATTGCTTGGAGAACTAAATTTTTACTTCTAATTACTTATCCCAAAACTAAAAGAAAAAAAACAGCCTGAATCAGCACGAATACTTAATGTCAACACATAGCTGACAGCTTAGTATGCCAAGGCCGTAATGCAATATATTTTCTAGCTATATTTGTCTAGCTAAACAATATATGACTATTATGTCAATAATATAAAACCCATCAGATCCATTAAGGCAAAATGAAAATTCAACTGTGCTCCCACCAAATCTTTCCTCTCGAGTCTATACAGTGAAAAAATGGAGGCAAAATCTACTGCAGCACATAAAGTTACGGACTTTATTGCGGAAAAGGTGTGGATTTGGCACACATGCAATGCAAAGGGTGAAATCTGCTGTGATATCTGTAGCATAAATTCGCAGGCTGCGGATTTCAGATCTGCGGCACCAATTAGTTGACGCTGCCAATTTTGTCTGCAGCACATAAATGAAATTTTCTGAAAATGTCCTTCACAATGCTACCACTATGGTATGCACTGGAATTTCCGATGGGAACAGAATCATATGCTCTACCCTTTTGCCATTAGATTTGATATAAAAGTAATTCTTCTGATATTCAGGAAGAGTCATGCAATTAACTTTTGGTGTATTTTTAACGCGTTGGCATCAAAAAATATTTTTGACTCTTTTTATTAACATAACTGTAGGCTAAAAGAAGCAAGAAGTAATTTTTAGAAAAGAGATAATGACAGACGTCTCCAGCTGTATGTGTATTAGGATATACGGCACTCCTATTAGGTGTAGGGTGCTCAAGAAGGTTTCTACATCCAAGAGATCAAAAAAAAAAAAATACTTGGAACTCCAAATTGAAAATTTTATTTTTCTCAGATTTAATTGCAAGGCAATCCAACAAAAACTGTACTGTTTCAATCCTATACTTGGACCTTTATCAGACACAAATTGCCATTGGTCTAATAGAGAATATAACAAGAAGTGCTATAGAAAGACGACCTTAGTCACAATGGATGAGGGGAGACAAAAGAAAATAAAAAAAACAGCCAAATCAAGCTCTTTCCTCAATTTTGGGTCAGGACTGGAGTAACAAAAAAACAAATGTGAACCTTTCACTATGAATTTGAACTAATGATTTCAGATGCATCAATTTATCAAAACTTTACTATGGATTTCATTGATTGATTTATGTAAGTAGATGTCAACATTATTGTTCACTTTGTCATAATTTGGAGTCCTTAAGCTCCAATACATTTATATCTTACCTACCACGTGCAATTTAAAGTGACTTTGTCAGCACAGAATGACTGTTCAAACCAAGTACAGGTCATCGGAGCACCCTTGGTGTGGCCAAAGATTTAAGTGTACCTTCTCAGCTACTTGTTTTCCATCTATCTCCACCCTTCTCTCGCTTTATAAAGCCAAAACTGTTGACCAAAGAAGAAGGAGAGGGTAGAGAAAGAAGGAAAACAAGTAGGAAGGAAGATGCACTTGAATGTTTGGCAACACCAATGGTGCATCAAGCTCCTGTAATTGATTTGAACAGTCATTCTGTGCTGACAAACTCCCTTTATTGTCCCCATACGCACTAGATTAAAGACAGAAAACCTACTGAAATCGGGAGGATAATATGACTATCTGAAGTGTATGGAGTCCTCCTGATTATGCTCATACATCATCTAATCAGCTCAAGTTATACATTTATGTGTATGGAGGAGTCGGAAGAAATGGATATTGAACAATGAGCTGAGCAACCACTGGAGAAGGACATCATGGTCAGAAGAATAGAAGGAACAAGAAGAAGAGGAAGACCGGCAACCCGATGGCTTGATACTATCAAGATAAAGTCGGAGAAGACCCTGGTGGACCTATTTAGGCTTGCACAAGATCGATCTTCCTACAGAGCGTTCATCCATCAAGTTGCCATGGCTCAAGATCGAGTTGAAGGCCGTTAAAAAGCAAACAATGAGCTGACTGCAATGCCCTGTTTATGTAATAAAAATACTAGTGACCCCCCTCAGGAATCAAATTGTTCTACTATCTATTGAATTAAAATAAATCAGTCATTCTGGTATCTTGTACATCTGTATCTGTTAGTTGTTTCTGAAAGTTGATTTTAAAAAAGTTAAACTTTCCAATAAGATTTCCTACAATTTTTCTTGATTTTGTGGAAAGCTCTGTGTCAGACTGAAATATCACAATTGAGAACTGTGAGAACATGTTCCCATCTTTTGCAATTAATTATTCCCTTTCAGTTTGTTCTCAGCTGTCTCCCAATCAGTGTCATTGTTTTTGTTGGCAGGAAAGCACTTGCTATTTGGGTAGGGCTCGCCCATCTGCAGGTCGCTTGTTTGCTGAAATTAGACTCTGCAAATGTCTTCAATTATAAAACATTCTAGCCCAAGTTCCTTCACTTGATCCTCACCATATATCACACAGACACAATCGACAGTGAACCTAAACAGCGAAAACAATATATGTGCCAGGCCCAGAATGACATAGTCTGCCAGCCCCAGGACATATTTTCTCACTTCTAAGATTGCACAAGTCAATGCATTGCATATGTATAAAAGAAGAGGTATGTACTGTACGATTTATAGCTCAATTATAGTTTGGACCCGTGTTGTACAGCTCAGTAATACTGCACCCATGTGAATCCATTGGTTCATACTGCCAATCCATATGCATTTAATATAATAAAGAAGCATGTGGATGTCATTTCTCATGAATTTGTATGGAATCTATAAAAATTATAATGCGTGGTGTGTCTCATTACACTCTTATAATGCACTTATTGCTTCAAAGCAAACAAAGCTCTGGATTGGGTTCTAGAGCACTCAGGGGTGGGATTCAGCCGGTTCTCTCCCGGTTCGATGGAACCGGTTGTTCAAAAAGCAGTTCGGGGAGAATGAGAGCGGCGATCCGGTACTATTTTGCGCCTGGGAGTCGGCTATTCCCTGTGCCGGCTGTCAAGCTGACAGCCGGCGCAGAGAAGCTGCAGCGTGCCGGCTCCCAGGGATCAATTGTACTGGCGTCTATACAGACGCCAGTACTATTGAAGCTCTGACCCCTGGGTCAGAGAGACGCCAGCAGCGTGATCAGGTCATGTGATCATGCTGCTGACGTCACTCGCCGGCGGCGCCCAGAAGGGGGACCTGCTCTGGTGGTAAGTGTGCTCCAGAGGAGCTGAAGAAACCACTGAAGACGGGGGTACATAATGTGGGGTGGCATGGGGGAGTACTTTATTGTGGGGGGATTAGGAGTGGGAATGATGGGGGGAGTACTTTATTGTGGGGGGATTAGGAGTGGGAATGATGGGGGAGTACTTTTTGTGGGGGGATTAGGAGTGGGAATGATGGGGGAGTACTTTATTGTGGGGGGATTAGGAGTGGGAATGATGGGGGAGTACTTTATTGTGGGGGGATTAGGAGTGGGAATGATGGGGGAATACTTTATTGTGGGGGATTAGGAGTGGGAATGATGGGGGGAGTACTTTATTGTGGGGGGATTAGGAGTGGGAATGATGGGGGGAGTACTTTATTGTGGGGGGATTAGGAGTGGGAATGATGGGGGAATACTTTATTGTGGGGGGATTAGGAGTGGGAATGATGGGGGGAGTACTTTATTGTGGGGGGATTAGGAGTGGGAATGATGGTGGAGTACTTTATTGTGGGGGGATTAGGAGTGGGAATGATGGGGGGAGTACTTTTTGTGGGGGGATTAGGAGTGGGAATGATGGGGGAGTACTTTATTGTGGGGGGATTAGGAGTGGGAATGATTTGGGGAGTACTTTATTGTGGGGGGATTAGGAGTGGGAATGATGGGGGAGTACTTTATTGTGGGGGGATTAGGAGTGGGAATGATGGGGGGAGTACTTTTTGTGGGGGGATTAGGAGTGGGAATGATGGGGGAGGTACTTTATTGTGGGGGATTAGGAGTGGGAATGATGGGGGGAGTACTTTATTGTGGGGGGATTAGGAGTGGGAATGATGGGGGAGTACTTATTGTGGGGGATTAGGAGTGGGAATGATGGGGGATACTTTTTGTGGGGGGATTAGGAGTGGGAATGATGGGGGAATACTTTTTGTGGGGGGATTAGAGTGGAATGATGGGGAGTACTTTATTGTGGGGGGATTAGGAATGGAATGATGGGGGTACTTTTTTGTGGGGGGATTAGGAGTGAAAATGATGGGGGAGTAATTTTTTGTGGGGGGATTAGGAGTGGGATGTGGCGGTACTTTACGTGTGGGGGGATTTGGAGTGGAGATGGGGGTACTTTATGTGTGGGGGATTTGGAATGGGAATGATGGGGGGTACTTTATGTGTGGGGGATTTGGAGTGGGAATGATGGGGGAATACTTTTTGTGGGGGATTAGGAGTGGGAGTGATGGGGGGAGTACTTTATTGTGGGAGGATTAGGAGTGGGAATGATGGGGGGAGTACTTTATTGTGGGGGGATTAGAAGTGGGAATGATGGGGGAATACTTTATTGTGGGAGGATTAGGAGTGGAAATGATGGGGGAGTACTTTATTGTGGGGGGATTAGGAGTGGGAATGATGGGGGGAGTACTTTATTGTGGGGGGATTAGGAGTGGGAATGATGGGGGAATACTTTTTGTGGGGGGATTAGGAGTGGGAATGATGGGGGGAGTACTTTATTGTGGGGGGATTAGGAATGGGAATGATGGGGGAGTACTTTTTTGTGGGGGGATTAGGAGTGAAAATAATGGGGGAGTAATTTTTTGTGGGGGGATTAGGAGTGGGATGTGGCGGTACTTTACGTGTGGGGGGATTTGGAGTGGAGATGGGGGGCTATTTTATGTGTGGGGGGATTTGGAGTGGGGATGGGGGGCTATTTTATGTGTGGGGGGATTTGGAGTGGGGATGGGGGTATTTAATATGTGTGGGGGGATTTGAGGGTACTGAAGAGTATGTATGTATGAGGAAACAGCATGGGGGATGGTTGCAGACAGTATGGGTGAACGGGTGAATGTATGTGGACACAGTATGGGGAGTCAGGGGTATGTGTGAGCAGACAGTATAGTGAGGGGGTAAATATATGAGGAGACAGTATGCTGAACAGGGGGGATGTGTGAGGAGGGAGGGGAATAGTGTGAGGTGACAGTATATTGCAGATATTTTTATTTAGGGGCATTATAATGACTCCTCTGTCTTTAAGGGCATCGTGTGGAGAGTTGGTGCAGAAGAGCGGAGAAGATGGAGGTCTGCAGAGACGGCTGTGGATGAGAAAACTGATCATGGGATCTGTGTCACGACGTATAACAGATATATTCAAAGATAGCAACCTATATCTAATGTGACATCATTCTAAATATCATATAATAGAGAAAATCAACATGTATACATAGTATCTGCCAGCAATGTCTTACCTGACATAATATCCTATGTATTGTGGGTCAATACTGTGTACGTGTCACGCTGTCACTGGATAGAGGTGGACCGGGGTCTATGCTGACCCTGAACTGGGGTCCTGACTAGTCCCTCTACCTGGAGGTACTGTTAATGGTACAGAGGTCCAGGCCGCCAGCGTAAACCCTGTCTCCTGTAGATCCCTGACACTATAATCTAGTCCTAAGAAGGACCCTGATTACCACCACAGGGAATGGGCAGGTCACAGTTTACACACAGTCTTAAGGTACTGCCACACTACACAATCCCGCTAGCGATCTCGTTAGCGTCGCATACTAATGAGATCGCTAGCGGGATTGTTTTTATATCACTAGTAGCTACCTAACTTAGCGATGTCGTTAAGGACGCTATCGCGGTTAGCGATCTCCTTAACGACTTTAGCGGTACAAAAGTACCGCTAAATCGCTAAGAAAAGGTGCTACACTCAGCGATTATACTTACCCAGCGGGAGCGCCGACGATAAAATAGGGTCCGGAACGATTCCAGCGACGAGCGAGATCACAGCAGGAAGCTCGTCGCTGGCAGATGCCGCACAGAACAACATCGCTAACGGGATCGCTAAATAGTGACGTTTTTTAGCGATCCCGTTAGCGATGTTGTTCAGTGTGGCATACCCTTTAGACAAACGAGACAGACAAGGGGTAAAGAAAACACAGCCTCGCATACCACACTTCCACTACAGAGGAACACAAAAGGTTAAGGAGATAAACAATAAGCAAGGAGAGGAAAAACCACAACAGGCACTCTTAGCTTAAGTCTTCTCAGAAACGATCCGCTCTGCTGGTCTGAATGAATGCTTTCACCGGCAACTTCCCCCACAGACCAGCAGGTATAAGAAGGAAGCTAATTAACAAAACATCAAACGCAGCTGGGCGAGGCTGGTCAGCCCAGCACCGAGAGAGAAAGGATTAACTCCCTCAGTGCCGAAAAACACCCAGCACCAGAAACTCATCTGTGCGAAGTCAGGGTGTGCAATCGCGACGATCTCCGCCGCGACACACCCGTGACAATCTGGACAAGATGAAGAAAAGGAGAACGACTCGAGAGACGACGTCATCTATAAGGTACCTGGATGTAAATATTATTTGTGAAATTGACTAATTCTCATGTCTTTATTTGTTAGGAGCATTAAAGGGGTTCTCCAGGTCTGTGTCACATAGAATGACTGCAGACTCAGCACAAACCTGGAGAACCCCTTTAATGCTCCTAACATAAATAAAAACATGAGAATTAGTCAATTTCTGAATTCTCACAGTGCGCTCTGCTCGCTGTCAGGATTCTCTCATGCCGGTGATTTACATACATGCGGTCACATGCTGACTAGACATGTGTGGCCTCACTCAATGAAAATGAATGGAGCGAGGCCGGGCACATCTAGTTGGAATGTGGCCAGAAGTATATAAATCACATGCTTGTGCTGACATGACCGTGTACTCTCGCCACTGGTAAGGGAGAATCCTAAAAGTGTGCAGAGCATTCGTTGTGAGAATTCAGAAGCTGCAATGTCAGGATTCAGCTCTGCAGGTTCCAGCAGTCATCACATGGACACTTCACTCATATGCGATTTTCATACTTATGGTCCTGTGACAACGAGCTTCTCCTCCTGCTTCTCTCAGTTTTTCACTGAACATTGAGAGCATTAGGGAGAGCAGCTCGTCGGTACATGACTAAGTGTGCAAATCGCATGTGTGCGGGGGGGGGGCGCCGAAACAAATTCTTGCCCGGGTGCCAGAAAGCCTAGATACGCCTCTGGCCGCAACACACCGCCAGCCCCATCCCCCGCGGACTGATCTCTGCAGTGCGGCGATTGGGTAGCGGCGCGCCGCGCCATCTTCAGTCATGAGGAGAGAGGAGAGAGCAGAGGCTGCGAGGCAGAGCTGCAGAGTCTCTGAGGTACTGTGTGTGTGAGCAGCTGCCTGAGCTGCGGCGCTACCTGGGGCTGACCTGGCCTGGAGACTATTTTGGCAGTATGTGCTAAGTTCTATTTGGGCAGTGAGTGTAGTATGTCACTGTATTATTTGGGGCTGGGCAGTGGGCCCTCAGCACTGTATGACAGTGTGAGCAGCTGCCTGAGCTGCGGCGCTGCCTGGGGCTGGCCTGGCCTGGAGACTATTTGGGCAGTATGTGCTATTTGGGCAGTATGTCACTGTATTATTTGGGCACTGTATGAGGTATTATATGAGCACTATGTGATGATATTATTTGGGCACTGTATTGTTTGAGCATTATGTGACAGTATTATTTGGGTACTCTGTGACTGTATTATTTGGGCACTGTATTATTTAGGCACATTCAGTGTCTTGCCTGCGTCTCCTTAGCTGCTGCAGAACCTCTTTTTAAAGAGGGAAGGGAAGGAGAGTGGAGTGGTTTTTGTGAAGCTATGAGGGGCTGCCTTGCTTCTGCAGAACCTGTTTTTGCCTAAAACCTTTTATGTGGAAAAAATTAATCACACCTGGATCCTGCAGTTCCTCCAGGACTACAAGTCCCAGCAGAACGTGGGGAGCAGTGATGTAATCCTTCAGCCTCTGACTAGCTATACCTCCCCCTTCTTTAAAAAGAGGTTCTGCAGCTGCGGAGGGAACATATATGTATGAATCACAACCCAGCTGCTGCAGAACCTCTTGAGGGAATCCCATTCTGCAGGCTTCGGGGGTGTGGCTTCAAAAAATGGGTGTGGCTTAAAAATGGGTGTGGCTTAAAAATGG
Source organism: Oophaga sylvatica (assembly GCA_033576555.1). Classification (NCBI taxonomy): domain Eukaryota; kingdom Metazoa; phylum Chordata; class Amphibia; order Anura; family Dendrobatidae; genus Oophaga; species Oophaga sylvatica. Next base: position 48,450,279 of record JARQOD010000006.1, read on the forward strand.
GTGTGGTTTACCGACGCACAAACACAGAACCTGTTGTTAAAAATTTGAATCCCACCCCTGAGAGCACTGTGATAAAAAGATGAAAAATTGGAGATCTACACTACACCCTTGCCTATGTTGCCATCTTTTACATCAAGCCCTCTTTATGTATCTTACTGAAATTAAAAGGATTCTTTATTAAACTGTTATGTTGAAGTAGGCAGTTTGGACCAACTGCAAAAATCAAAACTTCACCTGCTTGCAAATCTTTAATAGTGATATTAAATTCCATACAAAATGCGTAGTTTGCACGTAGTACACTTTAGGACCCTAAAAAATTTCTCGGGATACATTTTTAATACAAATGGATGAGCAGATGCTTTGAAATTTGAATTTGCCGTCTCTGCCGAATTTTCACTTACACTCTATAAGTGAGAGACACAGAGATAGAGAGAGAGAGAGAGGTGATCCCAGTAACCATAAGAGCTTACACTCTACAGGAAAGAGAGACAGAAGACCCTGATACCCTGATAACCATAAGAGCTTACAATCTATATAAGACAGAGAACACCCCACTGACCATAAGAGATTACACCACAGTAGAGAGAGAGAGAGGACCCTGACTAAGCATAAGAGCTTACACTCTACAGGAGAGAGAGAGGACCCCACTGACCATAAGAGCTTACACTCTACAGGAGAGAGGACCCTGACTAAGCATAAGAGCTTACACTCTACAGGAGAGAGAGAGGACCCGCTGACCATAAGAGCTTACACTCAACAGGAGAGAGGACCCAGCTGACCATAAGAGCTTACACTCTACAGGAGAGAGAGGGCCCCACTGACCATAAGAACTTACACTCTACAACAGAGAGAGAGAGACCCTGACATAAGAGTTACACCCTAGGAGAGAGAGGACCCGCATAAGAGCTTACACTCTACAGGAGAGAGAGGACCATGACCATAGAGCTTACACTCTAGAGAGGGACCGCTACATAAGAGCTTACACTCTACAGGAGAGAGAGGACCCTGACCATAAGACTTACACTACAGGAGAGAGGACCCTGACATAGACTTACACTCTACGGAGAGAGGGACCGCTGACCATAAGAGCTTACACTCTACAGGAGAGAGAGGACCCACTGACCATAAGAGCTTACACTCTACAGGAGAGAGAGGACCCCGCTGACCATAAGAGCTTACACTCTACAGGAGAGAGAGGGACCCACTGACCATAAGAGCTTACACTCTACAGGAGAGAGAGGACCCAGCTGACCATAAGAGCTTACACTCTACAGGAGAGAGAGGACCCCTGACCATAAGGCTTACACTCTACAGAGAGAGAGGACCCCACTGACCATAAGAGCTTACACTCTACAGGAGAGAGGACCCGCTAGCATAAGAGCTTACACTTACAGGAGAGAGAGAGGCCGCTGACCATAGAGCTTACACTCAAAGAGAGACTACTACCATGAGCTCTACAGGAGAGAGAGGGACCCCACTGACCATAAGAGCTTACACTCTACAGGAGAGAGAGGACCTCCGCCAAAAGCCCCGACCGCTCATAAGAGCTTACACTCTACATGAGAGAGAGGACCCCGCTGACCATAAGAGCTTACACTCTACAGGAGAGAGAGGACCCCGCTGACCATAAGAGCTTACACTCTACAGGAGAGAGAGGACCCCGCTGACCATAAGAGCTTACAATCTACAAAAGAAAGAGACTTATCCAGTGGCTCTGGAAATGGAAAACAACTCTGCCGTACTGACCATCCCTGTACAAGGTATGATAAGCCTGAAGATGTCACTATGTCACTATGGGGAGGACTGCGTGGCCGCACAAAAATATGTTCACCTGCTCTCTATTGCTTTAGCAGTTTGTAAAATGGTGCCGTGGAGCGATACTCTCAACTCTTATCTTTAATCCCTTTCCGACATCGTAATAGTACGCCGATGTCGGACAACCCGTTTGGTGCGGGCGCCGGTGCTGAGCCGCACGCAACAGCAGCGTGTGGAATCGCGATCCACCTGCGGCTGTTAACTAGTTAAATTCCGCTGTCAATTTCTAACAGCGGCATTTAACGCGCGCTTACCAGAAGAGCGTCACTAATCCCGTCCTTCGGTGACCCGGTCACATGATTGCGGGTCACCAATAGGTTGGCATGACAACCAGAGGTCTCCAGCAGACCTTTATGGTTGTCATAGCCAGATTGCTATGAGCGCCGCCCAGTGGTTGGCACTCATAGCAAGTGAGCATTTCTGCAATGTACACGCGATCTGATCATCGCCTGTAAGTAGCAGAGGCGTTCAGACAAGACTATTGAAGCATGCAAAAAGTAAAAAAAGGTTTTTAAAAATATTACAAAAATTTAAAAAATATAAAAGTTCAAATCACCTCCCATTCGCCCCATTCAAGATAAAACAATAAAAAAATCAAATATACACATTTTGTATCACCGCATTCAGAATCGCCCGATCTATCAATATAGAAAAATAATTTACCTGATCGATAAATGAAGTAATGAAAAAAAAATTCAAAACATCAGAATTACGTTTTTTTGGTTGCCACTACATTGCAATAAAATGCAATAACGGGCGATGAAAAGATCATATCTGCACCAAAATGGTATCAAAGAAAACATCAGCTTGGCACATAAAAAAAGCCCTCACCCAGCCCCAGATCACAAAAAATTGAGATGCTACAGGTTTCAGAAAATGGCGCCATTTTTTTTATACCAAATTTTGGATTTTTTTTCACCACTTAAATAAAAAAGAACCTAGTCATGTTTGGTGACTATGAACTCGTAAGGACCTGGAGAATCATAATGGCAGGTCAGCTTTAGCATTTATTGAACATGGTAAAAGAAGAAAACAACTGTGGAATTGCACTTTTTTTTTCCGTGTTCCAGTACATGATATGTTAAAATCAATGGTGTTGTTCAAAAGTACAACTCATCCCGCAAAAAATCAAGACCCCACATGGCCATATTGACAGAAAAATAAAAAAGTTACGGCTCCGGGAAGAAGGGGAGCAAAAAAATAAAATGAAAAAACGAAAATTCCTCTGGTCTTGTAGGGGTTAGAATACTTCTTTTTATTGCTTACTTAACTTGAGGGATAATGGTGACGAACTAATACTGATTATCTGAAATGCACTGAAGTTTGGATGAAAACCATTTGTAGGTATAGAAGATATTTGGATCAACATGTAATCTAGACATGCAATTATTTATTAGGAATTACTATACTTCGTGGTGTACGGTCTTCTAACGTTGTTCTTTCTTGTCATCACTCAGATGGTGAAGCCATTGTTCCGGGAACGGCTTGTTTAAAGCGTCAGTCCAGACATATTTTCTATAATCCTGAGTATTTTCTAACTATTTTAATTGTGTTCTTGCTCTTTCTGTAGTAGAATATCTCCTATTGTCTCCGCTGCTACATGATAAAGCAGTCTCTTAGGGCTCATACTCACTGGAGAGGAAAACGGACAAGTGCAAGCCGATAAAAAATCGGATTGCACTCGGACCAATGTTATTCAATAGGTGACTTCTCATTTGTGATTTTTTTCTCAGCTGAAATCAGTCTGAGGGCTCCTTTCCACTTGCGGGAAATACGTCCGATTCTCGCATGTGAAATCCCAGCTCTGGGGCCGGCATTCGGGAGTGGAGCGAGCAGCTGCATACAAATACATGCAGCCGCACACTCCACTCCCGAGTGTCGGGGCCGAGCTGGGATTTCACATGCGAGAATCGGACGTATTTCTCGCAAGTGGAAAGGAGCCCTGAGAAAAAAATCACAGCATACTGCGATTTGCAGCGATTTTTGGATGAGACTCGCCAATGCAAGTCAATGGGTACGAGAAATAATAGGACAGCACTCGCACCATGCGAATGCTGTCCGATTAATACGCACCGGAGTCCTTTGAAAAGCCGGCAATTCATCTCCGGCTACTGTAAAATCACACTGACAGCTCACAAAACAATAGATATATATACACATAGAATACATATATATATATATACATGTCACTGTGACACATATATATATATATATTTATAGTTCATACACTTCTACATAGTATAATAGCCGCTAATTCAATTGCCGGCTTTTGTGAAACTACAGACCCGACATGAAATGACACAAGGTTTACATACAGTTAACCATGTCATTTCATGTAGCTTGATATATGGTTTTCTCTAACAATGACATGAGTGTATGTGTGCAAAATTTCATACAGCTAGGGGTTAAGCGGTGTCCCCGGCTGACCTGAAGTGAACTGATTACCGTGGGAAGCAATCAATTAAGCTTCCCACAGTAAGCACTTCCTCTCCTGTTGCCAGGAGAGGAACTCATTAATTCAGGGGATTACAGCTGAGCAGCAAGCATTAGCTGCGCTGCTTGGCTGTAACCTAGTTGTGCTAAAAATGACCCTAGATTTAGCATTTGAATGTGCTTAAAGTGAACATGTCAGCTGATACTTGGTGGCCAATCCTAAGATGACACACGCTGACCAATCCTAAGATGATACATGGTGGCCAATCCTAAGATGATAAATGCTGGCCAATCCTAAGATGATACATGGTGGCCAATCCTAAGATGATACATGATGGTCAATCCTAAAATGATACATGCTGGCCAATCCTAAGATGATACATGGTGGCCAATAGTAAGATGATACATGGTGGCCAATCCTAAGATGATACATGGTGGCCAATCCTAAAATGATACATGCTGGACAATCCTAAGATGATACATGGTGGCCAATAGTAAGATGATACATGGTGGCCAATCCTAAGATGATACATGGTGGCCAATCCTAAAATGATACATGCTGGACAATCCTAAGATGATACATGGTGGCCAATAGTAAGATGATACATGGTGGCCAATCCTAAGATGATACATGCTGACCAATCCTAAGATGATACATGGAGGTCAATAGTAAGATGATACATGGTGGCCAATCCTAAGATAATACATGCTGGCCAATCCTAAGATGATACATGGAGGCCAAAACTAAGATGATACATGGTGGCCAATCCTAAGATGATATCTGCTGGCCAATCCTAAGATGATGCATGGTGGCCAATAGTAAATGATGCATGCTAGCCAATCCTAAGATGATACATGCTGGCCAATAGTAAAATGATACATGGTGGCTAATCCTAAAATGATACATGCTGGCCAATCCTAAGATGATACATGTTGGCCAATAGTAAATGATACATGCTGGATAATCCTAAGATGATACATGCTGGCCAATCCTAAGATGATACATGCTGGCCAATCCTAAGATGATACATGCTGGCCAATCCTAAGATGATACATGGAGGCCAATCCTAAGATGATACATGGAGGCCAATCCTAAGATGATACATGCTGGCCAATCCTAAGATGATACATGCTGGCCAATCCTAAGATGATACATGCTGGCCAATCCTAAGATGATACATGCTGTCCAATCCTAAAATGGTACAAGCTGGACAATCCTAAACGCGCACATCAATCCAGGGCAGGAGGTGAGAGAAGACATAAAATCATAGAATTATAGAATGTAAAGTATACAGTTGGAAGGGACCTCCAGGGTCATCGTGTCCACCCCCTGCTCATTGCAGGATTCACTAAACCATCTCAGACACATCTCTGTCCAGCCTGTTTGAAGACTTCCAACGTTTCAGACTTAGTGAAACATACCTGGCTGAGATAATACAGCCAGTGCCTGATACATGCTGCCCACTGATTGGGAAGCATGTATCAGCTGACAGGTTCACTTTAAGGCAATATTCATATATTCTCTGTCCATGTAACATTAGTATTGCCATGACGGTCCCATAGAATAAAATGAATGCCGTATGTTAAACAATGCAAAAAAAAGCCAATTGTGGTAAAAATATTCCCACCCTTTAAAAAAATAAAATCAATACATCATATATAAATAACACATTCCAAAACTGTAATTCAATACAAAAATAGCCGTCATCTAGTTATATTTATGAAAAAATAGAGCATTTATGGCTCTCAGTCATTAATGAAACGAAACAGAATAAAACTGCTGCACCATGAAGCACAGTAATAGCCGCATTCCTAAAGGGTTAACTCCCCTCGGCACTGCAAATAAATTTTTGTTTCCAGAAATCTGACACAACACTCTTAGCACAGTTTATCTGAGTGACGCTTTGCTTAGTCTGTTGTGGCAGATTACTAGTAACAGGCAGGTAATAGACAATGCCAATGAAGTTTACGGATGTATTAGATTAGTGGCAGAAATTTCCGTCATCTGAATGCGGTTGTGTTGGTGGCCAGTACATGGCTTTCTGCAAACCTAATAAAGAAGTATGTAACAGTCGCGACTCGCGGAACATTCTGCAGCAAATCGGCAGCATGTTACATCCTTTTTCTTTGGGGACTTGCTGCTGAATAAGATCCTAAACGTTACCCATGTCATTCTTTCAGTAGCATGTATGACTTACTGTATCATTCAGACTAGTCTTCATCATGAAGGCTGATTTCAGACTGATGAAGTGTGAACTTATTTTCATGTCTGTTTCATGGTTGCACCATTCGCATCCCCCAATGTAAAATGAACCAAATTGACATAACCATAGAAAGTGACTTGTGTCGTGCAAATGGACAACATATTTTTTTTTTTAGTGGACAGATGTTCCAGCTGACGGCTTTTGAATGTTTAGGGTCAACACATTAAAGGGCTATTCCCATTATAGTAAGTGATGACATATTTCTTATTGATTGCTGGCGATCTGCCCTCTGGGTCCTAAAATCCTGAGAATAAAGGGCTGCAGTGCAATGGAGCAGTCACAGGTTTCCCCTGTACAAGCAGGTCTACTGGTCACCTGGCTGTGCAGGGAGCACTGCACCTGGTGGCCAGGAATCCCCCTGTACGCATAAAAGAACCAGTAAAGGGGACACAGCACTAATGCAGTACAGTGGTCCCTTAATTCTTAGGATAGATGAAGGTCGTAAAGGTCAGACTACTAGAAATTAATATCCTATGCCATCACAAACTGATATAAATATACCCCAGTAAACACACCTGTTGCAGATTTCAGCTTTCAGCAGAATCATCAGCATACAGATATTCTATGAGAACTATTAAACTTGGGACATATTATTTTCATGATCACAACATGGTGGAAAGAACTGACATAATACTGAGGCGACACAGTGCAACCTAAAGGAACTACTCCACATATCAACAAACTGCAGCGATTGACACAGTGCCATGTGTTATTTTCATAAGATAGCGAATCCAGCATAAGCCTGCAGCTGTTGTATGCTTCAAAAAAACATATATATATATATATATATATATATATACACACAGTACAGACCAAAAGTTTGGACACACCTTCTCATTCAATGATTTTTCTGTAGAATCACACTGGGGGCATCAAAACTATGAATTAACACATGTGGAATTATACATTACACTTTACAAAAAGGTGTGAAACAATTGAAAATATGTCTTATATTCTAGGTTCTTCAAAGTAGCCACCTTTTGCTTTGATTACTGCTTTGCACGCAGAAAAGGTGAACGGATGGACTCTACATGCCTGGTTCCCACCGTGAAGCATGGAGGAGGAGGTGTGATGGTGTGGGGGTGCTCTGCTGGTGACACTGTTGCCGATTTATTCAAAATTGAAGGCATAGTGAACCAGCATGGCTACCACAGCATCTTGCAGCAGCATGCTATTCCATCCGGTTTGCGTTTAGTTGGACCATCATTTATTTTTCAACAGGACAATGACCCCAAACACACTTCCAGGCTGTGTAAGGGCTATTTGACCAAGAAGGAGAGTGTTGGGGTGCTATGCCAGATGACCTGGCCTCCACAGTCACCAGACCTGAACCCAATCGAGATGGTTTGGGGTGAGCTGGACCGCTCACCGCTTCAATTTTGAATAAATCCCCAACAGTGTCACCAGCAAAGCACCCCCACACCATCACACCACCTCCTCCATGCTTCACGGTGGGAACCAGGCATGTAGAGTCCATCCGTTCACCTTTTCTGCGTGCAAAGCAGTAATCAAAGCAAAAGGTGGCTACTTTGAAGAACCTAGAATAAAAGACATATTTTCAGTTGTTTCACACTTTTTTGTAAAGTGTAATGTATAATTCCACATGTGTTAATTCATAGTTTTGATGCCTTCAGTGTGATTCTACAATTTTCATAATCATGAAAATACAGAAATATCTTTGAATGAGAAGGTGTGTCCAAACTTTTGGTCTGTACTGTATATATATATATATATATATATATATATATATATATATATATATATATATATATAAACTTACACATTGATATTTTATTCATATTATTCATATTATCCCAGTCGCTATATTTCTACTTCTATAACAAAAATAATGTAAGCGTAGTGCAAAGAAACACTATGGCATCCAATCAGATTCTATAAAGTTGTTTTAATGTAGTAAGACAAATAGTATCAGTAATTCCACAAAAGTAATGTACTCATTTTAGTTATCTGTCTAAAGTACAATAAAATCACCTTAATAAATAACAGACATCCTTGCACTCATCTTTTATTGATCAGAAAGAAGACGATAAGTATCAAACAGAATTAGCGCTCAGTAGGAGACAACATAAATGTTGCAATATAGAAAATTGCCTATTGGATGCTGAATATAAGATCTACAGGACCACACAGCCGAATGCTAATTTATGAAAAAATAACAGAAAAACAAAAGCACAAAGAGATGCAAAGATGCCCTTGTCCGTGCCAGTCTACAATAGGGCTTTATGTCCCCGGCCTGGTATTTGTGTATACTGGACACACTCTATCCATGTGGAAACGACAGGCAGCTTCTTTATTGTCTTTGCAGGTGTTTAGTTAACAGGGACATTCACACACTCAACGTGGCTTGTAGCTTTTTCATTCGCAAAAACTGAGAACACTGAGCTTGACAGAGGCTGTTAGACGACTGTATTAATTATCTCCCCTCCTGCTGCTCGCTATGAATTGGCTGGTTTAATATATCAGGTCCCCCACAGCTCCAAAGTAATAACTTAAGATCATGAAATTCTTCCTTTTCCACTCAGCCTTTCTCTTACTATACAATCATTTTTGATAAACTAAGTGCGCTTTTATGTATATTACATACTTTTGCTAGGCTTGTTAACATGTCACTGAGCAGATAAAATAACTAAAAAAAATGATAATTAAATGAATCCTCTGGCTGCTCATTTATGAAGTGGTTGTGCCATGGTAATTGCCATGTGGCAAAACCACATGCGGTTTATAGTTGATTACATAAAGACCTTGTGCTCTTTCAAAGAATATTGAGAATACAACATTGGCAAAGGCACTTGGATCTCACCAAACCCAGCAATCACCAATACAAATCATTAGGACCACCAGGATAAAGAAATCAGGAAATGACTTTCTTTTTATACATTCATATCAAAAGCCACATCAACAACATTTTATGATGGCAAACAGTTATGACAGTACAACTTCAATTTATTCACTGCATCGATGTTGGTCTTTTGATTGTTCATAGACATAGTCAATTGTGGTCCATAAGACATAATGGAGGAATGGAGAAAGTTTAGGAAGGGGATCTGTCCCAGAAACATCTAGTTATGGTGATCCTTGTTGCAATCACTCTGTGTAGCGTCTTATGGTCTACAATGGTGTCATTACTCTGTTGGGTATCCTGGGTCAGGGGCTGCTACCCTGTCCCTAGCACTGGGGGGGTGCCCTATTTATCCCTCATTCCCGGATTAATTCTGATGGTGAAGATGCCGGGGCCACTGTCATGTATAGTGTACAGTTCCTATAGCGTCTTGTGCTTGGGTGCGAGGAAAACACAGGAGACATAGGTTGAAATGAAATGACTTGTATTACTTCATACAAGCATGCTGAAAAGTTCACACAGTTTGCAGGAACAGCGACAGGAGACACAGCAGGCCAGAGTAACTTCAAGCACTACAATAAATCTCCAAAGCAGGTTCAGGATCTCTTCTCTGTACCGTAATTCCTCTGCAAACATGGATTCACCAAACAGCAGGTTTCCAGAGTCCAAAAGTGTTCCAAGGTTCCTCAGTAGGGAATAGCTGGAGTACAAGTCCAAGGTTTCCAGAAGTCAGGTCACAGACTGACTGAGGCTTGATTCAGGAGCACTGATTGTTCAGCTGAGGCTGCTTAAGAAGCAAGAGGGAAGAATCAGGGCGGGAACATGAAAACTGGAAACTCCATATTAACTGAGGGCAAGAGCTGCAGAAAGACAGAAAGCAAAATGGCCGACGAAAAACTGAGTTTCAAGGAACATGTCAACAGAGACAAAGAACCTTACATTACTCCCCCCTTAGGGACAACCTCCGGATGACCTCAGACCAGGCTTGTCAGGGTACCTCTGATGAAACTGGCGGAGCAGGCGAGGAGCATTTACATTATTGACTGGTTCCCATGAGTTGTCCTCCACTGGGTAGCCCTGCCATTTAATCAAACATTGCAACTGATTTCTGTACAACCTGGAATCTAGAATCCTTTCCACCATAAATTCTTCCTGACCATCGACCAGCACTGGGTCAGGGCAAGGAGAAGAACGTCCAGGAAACGTATTGGGTATTGCAGCCTTTAGTAGGGATACATGAAAGACAGGGTGGATTCTCATAGTTCTGGGCAGTTGAAGACGACAAGCAACAGCACTTATAATCTTATTGATCTTATAAGGTCCAATGTACTTATGTCCCAATTTAGACGATGGAATCTTTAATTTAAGATTTCTGGTTGACAGCCAGACCAAATCTCCTACCTTGAAAGCTGGTGCAAGTTTACGAAATTTATCTGCTGCTTTCTTGTACCTTTCCTGAGCCAATTCTAGATTTTCCTTTAGAAGATCCATATTCTTTTGTAAAGAAGTGATTCTTTCAGCCACTGACGGCAAGTGCGTATCTATGGGAAATCGAGGAAGAATGTTAGGATGATAACCTAGATTGGAGTAAAAAGGAGACTGCTTAGTGGAGGCGCTCTGAGAGTTGTTATAAGAGAACTCAGCCAGTGGAAGTAGATCCACCCAATCATCCTGTAGGTGGAAGATAAAACAGCGGAGATACTGCTCCAGGGTCTGATTGGTTCGTTCTGTCTGTCCATTAGTCTGGGGATGAAAAGCAGAAGAAAGGTTTACTTTAATGTCCAATGCTGCACACAAATTTTGCCAAAACCTTGAAGTGAATTGCACCCCTCGATCCGAAATGACCTCATCCGGTACTCCATGTAAGCGAAACACATTCTTAATCATCAAGTCTGATGTCTGTTTTGCAGTGGGTAAGCCGACACAAGGGATAAAATGAGCTGCCTTTGTTAGACGGTCAACCACCACTAGAATGGTGTTCTTCCCTTGAGAGGTTGGTAACTCCACAATGAAGTCCATAGAAATGGATCCCCACGGGCGGGACGGGGTGGGAAGAGGTTGTAACAGACCAGTTGGTGAGGAGCGAGGTGTTTTGCATCTTGCACAGACTTCACATGAAGTGACATAGTTTAAGACATCTTTCCTGTAAGTGGGCCACCAAAAGAAACGAGAAAGAAATTCTTGTGTCTTTAGAATTCCCCTATGCCCGGCTATCTTGGAATCGTGGATGAGTTGCAATACTCTCAATCTGACTGTTTCAGGTATATACAGACGTTGTCCCTGAATCCACACACCATTCTTAAAGACAAGACTTACGTCCCTTGGGGGTTGAGCCAACAAAGAATCCGCATGGTATGCTTCCTTGATGTCCTTAAGTAGGTCTTGATTATGAATCACTCCCAGGAATCTAGAGTCAGGAAGAATAGTCTTAGGAGGAGTAAGTGGACGTGTCTCTGCTGAATGAATCCTAGAGAGTGCATCAGCCTTTCCATTGCGCGATCCTGGTCTATAAGAAATGACAAAATTAAATTGGTTTAGGAAAAGATTCCAGCGAGCCTGGCGAGAAGTCAGGCACTTAGCCGACCTGATAAATTCAAGGTTACGATGGTCTGTCAGGACGACTATTTGCTGTGCAGCTCCCTGAAGAAGGTGTCTCCATTCCTTGAAGGCGGCAATAATGGCCAACAATTCTCTATTGCCCACATCGTAGTTCCTCTCAGCCGAAGACAACTGCTGGGAAAAGAAGGCACAGGGATGCAAGACATTCTTCTCACCTGTTCTCTGAGAGAGTATAGCTCCAACGGCACAGTCTGAAGCATCCACCTCTATTATGAAGGCAAGCTCGGGGTTGGGATGTACTAAGATAGGTGCGGTGGTAAATTTATCCTTTAAACAGGAAAATGCTTCCTGAGCTTGCGGGGTCCAGGAGAACCTAGACTGTTTCCGGGTAAGTTGGGTGATAGGTGACACTACCTCAGAAAAATTCTTAATGAAACGTCTATAGAAGTTGGCAAACCCGATGAAACGCTGCACCTCCTTCACATTTCTAGGAATTGGCCAATCCTTGATGGCTTGGGTCTTGCTTCCATCCATACTAATCCCTTGCGTAGATAGTACATACCCCAGAAATTGAATTTCGGTCCTATGGAATTCACATTTTTCAAGTTTGATGTAGAGATGGTTTTGTCTTAGGCGTTCTAAGACCATTCTCACATGTCCATGATGTTCCTCTGTGGAGTTAGAAAAAATTAGAATATCATCCAGATAAATCACCACAAATGTATCTAGGAGATCCTGAAGATATCATTCACGAAGTGTTGGAAAGTGGCTGGGGCGGTACTCAGACCAAAAGGCATAACTAGATATTCAAAGTGTCCATAGCGTGACCTGAAAGCAGTCTTCCATTCATCCCCAGGTCTAATACGGACCAAGTTATAGGCCCCACGGAGATCCAATTTAGAGAAAATTTTGGCATGCCGCACTCTCTCCAACAACTCAGGGATTAAAGGCAATGGATAACGGTTTCTAATAGTAACCTTATTGAGTTCCCTATAGTCTATGCAGGGTCTCAGAGATCCATCTTTCTTCTTCACAAAGAAGATGGGTGCACCTGCGGGAGATGAAGAGGGGCGTATGAAGCCCTTGGCTAAATTTTCGTCTATATAATCCTTCAAAGCTTTTAGCTCGGGCCCCGCTAGGGGGTAGATCTTACCAAAAGGTATCTCGGCTCCAGGCAATAATTCAATTGGACAATCATATGGACGGTGAGGAGGAAGCTGATCAGCGTTCTTCTTGTCACATAAATCCACATAGTCCTGGTATACAGCTGGTAGTTCAGGGACTGACATGGTTCCTTTAGGAACAGAGCAAGCTGAAACTCCTTGACTCATCTGTTTCTCCGGAAAGTGTAATTCCTTGGTCTCCCAGTTAATCGTAGGATTCTGCGCCTGCAGCCATGGTAGCCCTAGAATAATGGGAAAGTGGGGAGAAGAGATAAGCAAAAAAGACATTTTCTGCTGATGATCTTTACCCATAAGGACCCTCAAAGGCTCTGTTTCTTGATCCACTGGTCCAGAAGTCAGTAGAGAGCCATCCACAGTCTCCATCTGTACTGGAGTAGCCTTCTTCACTGAACGTATCCCCTGTTTCAGAGCAAAGGAGATATCCATGAAATTTCCACTTGCTCCTGAGTCGATCATAGCAGAGCTAGACACCCAGACTGAGTCAACCCAGAGTTTGATGGAAAGGAAGCAATGAGAATTGTTTCTTTTACAACTCAGCTGGGACACCGCTGAGGAAACTTGAAAAATTGCAGCGTTTATACCGTCATCGTTCCCAGAACTAACAGAGTTTAAGTCCGAGAAATCAAGATCTCTTGCAGCAGATCTCTCTGGAGCCTGAGGCTCGGACATGACAGAGCTCCTCTCGCAACACTCACAGTGAATGACTGCTGCAGTAGTCTTACGAGAACAGCTGGGGCAGTTTATAATGAAGTGCCCTGACTTACCACAGTAGAAACATAGATTTTCCTTTATACGATGTTCTTTGCGTGCATCACTAACCCGTCTTTGTAAAGAGTCCACCTGCATGGGTTCAGGTTCTGGTTCCCTTGTGATCCTACTCAAAGGTTCCTTAGCTGAGGAGGGAGGTAGTAAAAGGTTAGTGCGATTATTTTCGAACCATCTCTCTTGTCTGCGTTCAGTCAGACGAGCATCAATACGGATACAATAGTTAATAAAGTCACCTAACGCAGTGGGAGGGTCGGCACGAGCAAGTTCATCCTTAATCAGTGGAGACAACCCTTTCCGAAAAATAGATTTTTTAGCGGAAGTGTCCCAAGTGGTATCAAGAGCCCATCTCCTGAAATCCAGGGCATATTCGGCTACTGAACGCTTACCTTGGCGCAAAGTTAACATGGCTGCTTCAGCTGTTGCACCTCGATTGGGTCATCAAACACCTGCCCCATGGCTGAAATAAAAGCATCAAGGTGATTCAAACAATCATCCTCAGTCTCAATCAGAGGGTTTGCCCACATCAAAGCCTTATTGGTAAGCAACATGATTATAGTAAGCACTTTGGATCGTTCAGTGGGAAATTGTGAAGCATGTGCAGAGAAAAATAAATTGCATTGATTAATAAATCCCCTGAATTTCTCACGTTCACCGCCAAAAATAAAAGGAGGTAACTTGGGAATCCCAGAACTCGGGGTTATGGCAGGAGCCTGGGCTCGTTCCTCTAGAGCCTCAATCCTGGCTCGCAATTCCTGGGTAGTCTGTCCAAACACTTGCAAATTATGATTAGTGAGGTCCTGTAGGCTTGCAAAACGGGTTTTTAAAGTCTGTACATCTGAAAGGATTGTATCAGTCACTCCGCAAAGTTCCTTTATGCGGGCCTCCATCTTCAAGATCTTTTAAGGCAGAAGTGCTGGAAGAGGAAAGGAAAAAAAAACAACAAAAAAAAAACAATAGTGTTTACCTGTGGTAACACTCCAGAGTAAAATTGTAAGGGAATGCGCTCACCTGGAATGGTTGTGAGAAGTCACAACCACTGTCATCACATAAGGTATTAAACGGACATCTGATATCCACAGTCACAGCAGACACGGCTTTCCCAGACCCAGCAGACACTAAACATTGGCTCCTGAATCTTGTCATGTATAGTGTACAGTTCCTATAGCGTCTTGTGCTTGGGTGCGAGGAAAACACAGGAGACATAGGTTGAAATGAAATGACTTGTATTACTTCATACAAGCATGCTGAAAAGTTCACACAGTTTGCAGGAACAGCGACAGGAGACACAGCAGGCCAGAGTAACTTCAAGCACTACAATAAATCTCCAAAGCAGGTTCAGGATCTCTTCTCTGTACCGTAATTCCTCTGCAAACATGGATTCACCAAACAGCAGGTTTCCAGAGTCCAAAAGTGTTCCAAGGTTCCTCAGTAGGGAATAGCTGGAGTACAAGTCCAAGGCTTCCAGGAGTCAGGTCACAGACTGACTGAGGCTTGATTCAGGAGCACTGATTGTTCAGCTGAGGCTGCTTAACAAGCAAGAGAGAAGAATCAGGGCGGGAACATGAAAACTGGAAACTCCATATTAACTGAGGGCAAGAGCTGCAGAAAGACAGAAAGCAAAATGGCCGACGAAAAACTGAGTTTCAAGGAACATGTCAACAGAGACAAAGAACCTTACAGCCACAGACCTTGCTGAGCTCCTGAATCTGCCCTTAGTCTGTTTCCTTCCCCTACCCATGGGGAGTAGCAATGTATGGAAATACAACAAATGTCTAACAAGGGAATACATACAGGGATAAAGGAAAATACCAATCATACAAATAAGCTCACACAAACAACAGAGGGATACACCAAGGAGTGAAGGAAAAACCAAAGAAGGAGAAGTAATGGATTTGTACACAACCAAAGCCAAGCAACAGTCACTAGATAAATCCACCAAACGCCTGCTCAAAAAACAAAACTCCTCCTAGCTCTTGAACCATGCAACATGAAGCTAACTCGGGCACTTACTTATTGCCAGAGGCCAGTATATATAGGAGAGGGGAGTGGCCAACACTGAACAGCTATTGAGCTTCCAGGAGCTCTCAAGTGAGCAGATTAACCACTGCACTGCTAGAAGAAACTTGGACCGTTTAATATGAAGGTGAAGTGTTTCTAGTTAGTGCAGAAGTAGGAGAAATCAGACAGAGCAGTCTTTTTGCCCCTCTCTGTCACGGTAAACCTGTGACACATGGACTATGAACAATCAGAAGACCGGCATCGTTGCTGTAAATATATCAAAGCTGTACTCTTATAACTGTGTGCCATCATACAATGTTGTTGATGTGGCTTTTGAAATGAATACATAAAAAGAAAGACATTTCTTGAATTCTTTATCCTTGTGGTCCAAGGTAAATTTGTATTGGTAAAAACTTTGAGCTTCACCTATTCATGTTGTAAATTGTTGCTCATTACAGTACACTAAGGTTGTTTTTTTCTAAATTGTAATGTTAGCACTTTATGTGACGGAGAACGTTGAGTGAAATGCTTAGCTGCAGTCCTATTAGCATAGTCGGCTGAACAATTTCCCACCAATAGGAATTCTGACTAGAGATGAGAGAGGTAGAGAGACTTTTGCATCCCCCTAGCCCTTGATATGACCATTTCCAGCACCAAAGTTCGGGTCCCCATTGACTTCTATGGGGTTTGGGTAGAGTTCTGGTACCTGAACCAAACTTTGGACTAAAGTTCGCTTGAACCCGACGAACCCGAACATCGATGAGTCCTCTCATCCCTAATTCTGACACAATTGTTACATATATCCTCCTACGGACTTCTCTTTATATTTTGAATGTACAATTACTTTAGTATGTTATTTTATTTGTTCTTCAACTCTTTATATTAAAAGGCCTATTTTTGTTAGACAATATCTCCTGATTAAGCTCAATTATTGGGCTACTCTGTTCTAAATACATAAGATGGATTTCCTCCCTCACTCTCCTCTTCCCTTTTTTTAGTTAGCTATGTTTCTTTGTAGTTGATAGTAGATGTGTGAATGTTTAGTTTATTTTTAAAAAATAAGAAAAATAATTTAAAAAAATGCTTTACCTCACAGAAAGAATTAGCTGTGATCCTGTGCTGTAATGTCTGTATATTCTCTTTTGCGCCATATTGAAAGACCAGAGAGAGAGATTGTCTTTGTGCATCAAAGGAGCAGAACAAGACATGCGTTGATGGTGGCCTGGAATCACCGAGTAGCTTGAATGACTTTAGACTGCAGTTAAGAGACTATTCTTGTGTAACGTGACCACCAAAAACTTCTAACAGAAGACTTACGCACATGGACATGAATAGTACCCAGAGCTACCTGTAGGTCCTGTGATGACATTCTGGATGTCGTAGACCATTCTTTCCCAATCTTGTGTTATGGATTTGCTGGGACAGCCTGACCTGGCTAAGTTGACGGTTGTAAGAAATCTCAGCTTGTAGGTGATGCTTCAGATAAGTGGAATAATTGATGTCCAGGTGATCTTTTTAAATCCCTTAAAAAAGTCATAAACTTCAAAACTTCCTTTTTGAAGGCTTTAGGGAGTTCTTCGGAGCTAGATTTGGATATACCACACACCTCAACAACAAAGAGCAAAGAAACTTGAATGGGTTGACTGTTGGACCCGGGAAAGGTGAGTACAGTGATTTTTTTATGTTTTATATTTTAACAAACTAGAGCAGGAAGAGAAATTGTCTGAAAGGGAGCAACCCCCATTAAGAGTCGTGCAAACGAAAAAATGCAGAGCTTTCCTAGGCAAAAATGCTTCAGTAAAACACCAGTAATTGTTTTCCTGAAACGTGTTTGGCGGCTTCTCTTCAGTCACTTTCAAGTATAAAGAGTGGGCCATTTCGAAACAAAGCCGCCAAAAGAATTGAACATGTCACTTCTTTTAACCGCTTTAAGGTTTCCGAACCCTGAAGCAGTTAAAAGACGTGACATAAGACAGAACATGTGCACAGCAGTGTCGTTTTGACATAGCTGTGCATTATGTTTATTTTTGGCCGCACTTTTTCAGGCGGACTTAGGGCAATGTCTGCCTGAAAATGACGTTGTGTAAACATACCCAAAGGCTTACAACACATAGGTTTATTTTTTGCTTAAATGGCCATGAAATCATGTGTTTTTTCAAAAAATTTTTGTTATTTTTTTTTGATCACAAAGATATTTAACTAGCCAGGGCCCTTTTGGTATATAGCTGACCACTGTATGTCAAGATAATTAAACCCAAATGTATTTAGTCAGAGGCCTCTCAAATAGCCAAATCAGATCTCATGCTTTACACTGAGGAGGGGATAACACCCCGAAACACGTGTCTGCAAATTGAGATTCTAGTTTGGCTCTTATCCTAAATTGAGAATTGCTACTTCCAATAGGTGACACTAGAGAGATCAAGATCTCTTCCTCTCTGGATAGAGAATTTGCATATTTAAAATGGCGGTAACAGGATGTCAAATGCACGTTTAGAAGCAACTTTATGTTGTATGATTGTATAGGCACACAGCTGCAAAAACCCGGCTACATGCTTTTTGGGCAATATGTTCAGTGAGCCTTTTTTAACAACCCTACTAAATGTAACGTAAACCTGGGCTAAAACCATTTATAATGGTTTTTACATTGTAATTTACCCTGATTTAGAGTTCTTACCACTACATGCTGAATGCTAAGCACAACCCTTAAACAACCTAAATAATATATTTTTATACTTTACCATTTATATTTTTTGGACTGGAAAACAAAGTTTGGTAACCAGTGGCTTCTCATTCCTAAAAGGTGATCGACCCTAAATATTTTAAGCTCCATATAACATTTGCACAATGTGAAAACTGCAAACAAATGATCAATTTGGTCACCACTTGCACGATTTTGGCCAATTAGCTCAGTGTCTGTGAGCAGCTGTCCTGTGAAATCAGGCAGCAGTAGATGCAAATGATGTCAGACACATTATACCTGGCAGGTAATGTGGTCCCCTAAGTCTATGCCTTTGTCTAGACTTGATAATTACAGCATTGCCAGATAATTACACACATTGATGCGCAATGTAAAAAAAAAAACAGACACTTGTGGATTCAGAGATTTTGGTATAATTAGCTTCTTAACCCATGCTAAAAGTGAAAACAAGTGTAAAAAAATCATGAAGCCAAAGCATAATACAACATCTTGTATGTACAAGTATGTGGATAAACTTATGTGATTTTTTGTTGCAAAATAATTATCTACCCTATTAGGAACTATTAGGGTAAAAACTTGTATTTTTCATAGAACAACCAAGAAGAACAATTCTTAGTGCTCTTTCCCTGTTATTCTTCCTGGGTGTGTCCATATTAGTTCCACAAGGATTGGACACTATCAGCCAATTAGGGGACATGGCCCTTGACAAGAGGAACTGAAACTTCTAGAAGTGTACTTGTTCATAAATTTGCTTTAGGAATGATAGAGCAATAGCATGAGCAAGTTATGCTCCAGCATTGTTATTTTATGATTAAAGAGGTTTTCCACTGCAAGTTTAAGGCAACGTTTCCACGTTCAGTATTTTTCATCAGTATTTGTAAGCCAAATCCAGGAGTGGGTGATAAATGCAGAAGTGGTGACGTGTTTCTAATATACTTTTCCTCTTATTGTTCCACTAAAGATTTTGATTTACAAACACTAATGTAAAAAAATACTGACCAAATACTGAATGTGTGAACATTGAATAATGAATCTGATTACCTATTCTCATCTCCGACAGTGGCTGGATATCAACAGTGCATGGAGCACAGCAGCATGGTTCCATACATTGCCCTTACATTAAGTCAGTTCTAAAAAGGTTATCCTCTGCTGGACCTTTGGGCACATTTTTGTGTCAGCCAGCATATGCTCCAGATGTCCATTTGCACTAAAAAAATCATTGATATAGTAAGTTATTGTGGCTATTGTGACTGTTTTTGGTATTGTGGTCCTGTGGCCTCAGAACTCTGAGTTTAAATTTACAGATGGAAGCGTCTGCAATTGTTTACATAGGTGCGTGTATGAGAAGGGCCATATTTAGTGTTATACTGGCATTCCATGGTACTAGAATTTGCATTTGAAACAGCATAAAAAATGCAGCATATTGATTAAATGGAGAATATATAGACCCAGAATTCAAATTTAAATATAAAGAGTATATCTTTTAAAATCAATTCTAGGGATGAGCGAACATGCTTGGTGATACTCGGTTATCACTTGAGTGTCACAGTACATGGATGTGCTTGAGTCGCACACTTAGTACCAGGGCAATGGGGTACTCGGCACCGAGCCCATGAAAGTCTATGGGATTTGTCACTGGCAGCGGGACTCGGTCCGTGGCCCTGGGCGCTCATACAATGGGGGAAGATATTTACAGGGGATTATTATTAGGATAGATAGTTCGTGACGCCACCTGTGGTCTCTGGTCAATTGGACCAGCGCTGCTGTAAGGGTCTTCACAGGGGATGTTATGGGGCAGCTGGGTGGTAAGTCTCCCACAGGTGAGACTGGTCCCTGGAAGTCTATGGTGGTGATGATGTAGGGTGTAGATAAAGATTCAGTCACACACATTGCAGTTTCTTTCCATACCTTTTACTGGCAGATGATTCAAGCAGATCCCGGGGAGCTGGTCGGGGTGGAGAGTGCACATTCGGGTAACCGCTGAGCAGGTTAGAGGCCTCCTTAACTTCAATATGGATGTGAGTCCAACCTGCCTGAAGCGAAGTTAACTCTGAATCTCCAGCTCTCTCAATAGCTGTACTGCCCGGCCAACATTGTGGTGGAGCCTTCTATGTGATGAAACTAAGTCCTTACTTTTGCATGGGCCCCGCTCAAAGTCCCTGTTCCACCTGACTCCGGTTACGTATTGACACTTAGGGCTGCTCTCTGCGACCTGTAGTCCAGATGCCTCCGGGTTTCTTGTTACTATGCTTGAAACAGTAGCAACACTTCGGACCCCGGTGTCCGGCAATTTAGTGCAAGTAATCCAATACCTGTAGCACTTCTCTGTCTTCTCCACTGTGCCCTTCGCCCTGCTTCCCGCTCTTAACATAAGCACTTGTGGCAGTTGTGGAAAATGTCAACTTCCTCCAGAGCTCGCTGCACAGCTCTCAGTTTCCTCCAAAGTCCAGACTGGACCGAGACTGAATGGCTGCTCTGTCCTTAGACAGAAGCTAGCAGACTGAAGTTCGACTGAACACTACTTCCTCAAGATCTGACTCACTGACTGACTACACTGTCCGAAGACAGGAAGCTGTCTGACTGACTGCCACGTGTCACTCCCCCTTATATCTCAGATGGGTGTGTCTGAAAGTGTGAGTGACAGTGAATGAATATCAAGCGTTGCTGTTACCTTCCTGTGCACTCTCCTGGATTTTTATGTGTGCCTGCGTAGCTGGGCTACACATCCCCCCTTGGTAAAACACAGCACTCCCGGGCTGTAAAAGAGAAAAGAACATTTTTGTTTTGCATTAACATCAACATTTAACACTTCCCATCCGGGAGGTAAGACTTCTTGAACGTTGCAATTTGTACAATGAAGAATACAAAAGTATCAAAAGTATCAAAATATCAAACATGTTCATAAATACAAGATACTTGTGGAGGACCCGCACCAAAAACCTCCCACGTGGGTCCTGGGTGGGCTGCAGGACTTCTGACTGCAGACCTCACTCTAGGCCACACCATACGGGTTTTTCTTCAGAGGTAGATAGTAGTGGTTTCATGTGAAACCAAGATAAAGCACCGAAGCGCAACTATTTACAAGTGAAAGTTTTTGGGCTGGCATAGTCCACAGCCTCTCAGTCCAATGGCATAGTAATAGACACATATATTAACTTCAATTTTCAAGTATACTCAATATAATTTCACTGGATTTACCCAACTGGGGTATTCTATGCAAATAGGCAATCATTACTTTTTAATTTTTCAAAATTCCTTTTCCTTGTACCCAGCCGGGTGTTCTACTCAATATGTAAACTCTATACATACACAGTAATAAAGTGCAAAAATGGCAAATATTTCTTCAAACTTTTTACAATTTCTAGAATGCGGTAAACCCCTGTCTGGGTCCTACCGGTCTTCACATTTCTTGCAGACTTCAATTACGTCTTCCACACCTGGGGCCGGAACGACGCGATGTTCTTTGGATCTCATAACAATAAGTCATGGCCCGATATCAGTGTTTGCGTAGCCACATTCCTCATTCTTACTAAGGTCCCATCGGGTACTCTGTCATATATGACGCAAGTGGCGTTGCTGATGGTGCCACATAGTGAGATCTGGCTTGCGATTTTGTTTGCGATGCTGCGATAGTCGCAGGGGGTGATGCCAAGTAGATCGCTGTTGCGATGCCAAGTAGGTCACCGATTGCGATGCAGATTGGGATGCAGATTGTGATTCCGAGTAGGACGCAGGTGCGCGCAGTGGCTCGGTTGGGAATGCACTAACCTGCTGCTGTTGCTGCTCCCAGTCGTTTTCTATCGCTGACAGTTGGGTCTCCTCCGGTGTCCCTACCGGGGATCTGTAATCTGCTGCGGCCTCCTGGCCTAGCTGGTACTCCGGAACAGGCAGGACCTCCTCAGCCTCCTTCGCTTCCACCTCTCCATCGGTGGGATCAGGTACAGCACTTTTGGGGGCGGCCTCCGGTTTTCCTTCAGCTTTCTTCAGCAGGGATCTTGGAAAAGCAGGTGACGGCATTATGCTTGTGGGAGAGAGCACTGCGTCCCACAGCAGCCGCTGTATCTGGGCACGCCAGTGTCTCTCTGTCTCCTGCAAGTCTGCATGACGCTGGATTAATCTTCTGAGCACCGCATTCTCCTTCTGCAGCTCCAGCATAGTTTGCTGAAGCTTCTGTATTAGGGATGGCTCCGGTTCAAACAACAGCTTCTCCGGGGAGCAGGGCCTGCGCTCCACCGCTCCACTGCATAGCTGCTCTTGTCCTTCTGCCACCTCGTCCCAGGCCAGAGTGTAGGTCCCATCAGGAACAGTCCGGTCTCTTCCGTGGAGGCGGGATTTGCGTCTCCTCCTCTTCGGATAGAGGATGAAGAGGAGGCGGATTTCTTTAGCAGTGGGGCAGGACCGCACATTGTAGTAGCATCTGGAGAGGGCGGCCATATCTTTCGCGCCTCAGGGGGGGTACACGCCCACGAATGCACGCCCACCTTCTTCACCAGCGCTTCAGGGCGCCAACTTGGCGGTAAAATGGCGGTATTTGGCGCCAAATGCAGCAAACAGTTCAATAGGCACACAGGACTCACAATTGCAAGTTTCGCATCCTGTTCGTGACGCCAAAGATGAGTCGCACACTTAGTACCAGGGCAATGGGGTACTCGGCACCGAGCCCATGAAAGTCTATGGGATTTGTCACTGGCAGCGGGACTCGGTCCGTGGCCCTGGGCGCTCATACAATGGGGGAAGATATTTACAGGGGATTATTATTAGGATAGATAGTTCGTGACGCCACCTGTGGTCTCTGGTCAATTGGACCAGCGCTGCTGTAAGGGTCTTCACAGGGGATGTTATGGGGCAGCTGGGTGGTAAGTCTCCCACAGGTGAGACTGGTCCCTGGAAGTCTATGGTGGTGATGATGTAGGGTGTAGATAAAGATTCAGTCACACACATTGCAGTTTCTTTCCATACCTTTTACTGGCAGATGATTCAAGCAGATCCCGGGGAGCTGGTCGGGGTGGAGAGTGCACATTCGGGTAACCGCTGAGCAGGTTAGAGGCCTCCTTAACTTCAATATGGATGTGAGTCCAACCTGCCTGAAGCGAAGTTAACTCTGAATCTCCAGCTCTCTCAATAGCTGTACTGCCCGGCCAACATTGTGGTGGAGCCTTCTATGTGATGAAACTAAGTCCTTACTTTTGCATGGGCCCCGCTCAAAGTCCCTGTTCCACCTGACTCCGGTTACGTATTGACACTTAGGGCTGCTCTCTGCGACCTGTAGTCCAGATGCCTCCGGGTTTCTTGTTACTATGCTTGAAACAGTAGCAACACTTCGGACCCCGGTGTCCGGCAATTTAGTGCAAGTAATCCAATACCTGTAGCACTTCTCTGTCTTCTCCACTGTGCCCTTCGCCCTGCTTCCCGCTCTTAACATAAGCACTTGTGGCAGTTGTGGAAAATGTCAATTTTCCCCCAAATCGTGCACAGTCTCAGTTTCTCCCAAAAACCAGACTGGCCCCAGACTGAATGGTGCTCTTTCCCTTGACAGAATAGCAGTGAAGTTTGACTGAAAATCTTTCCTCAAGATCTGACCAAATGACTGACTAACCTTCCCGGCGGAAACGTTACTGACCCACTGTCACTCCCCTTTTTTTCGATGGGTGTGTCTGAAAGTGTAGGCAGTGAATGAATATCAATGTTTCTGTTATTCCTGTCCTCCCTGGATTTTTATGTGTGTGGTAGTGGGACACATGCCCTTTTGGGGTTTAAATTTTCGGTGTCGATGTAAAACTCAAAAACCCCCTCTGTATTTTGGGGCCCGTTTTTTCACCATTAAGCATGCGAGGATTGCCTTGAGTCACGTAATGCATAGCATTTGGGTTTACTTAGGAATGGTGGCCATCTGTAATCAAGGATATAAAAGGACAGCGTGTCTGGCCGGCACACTGCGCTATTGCAAGCCCCCCTAAATTGTATTTGGGGGAGAAAAAGGGGTTTGTCTGTGCACAGTTTAACAAATAGAGACCTGTAGTGTTTATAGTGTGAGTAAACATCAAAATAAAAACCCTTTAGGCAAAAGTTTGTATCACTGCAATTCCCTTTTTGCCCGGGAGGTAGTAAAACAGGAGCACAGGATGACAGTCTGTAGACAGGGGGTTGGCCCGTGTTGGGAATATTAGCTGCATTTTTAGGGGGTGAAAAAAAATTTTTA
>JARQOD010000006.1:48475156-48508373 GCA_033576555.1 Oophaga sylvatica
TGCACATCTGAAAAGGCTTTGTGAGCAAAGGCCACGGTTTTATACCAGCCCAAACCCCCCTCGGAAAATTTGATCAGCCTCCACACATAACAAAGAAATTGGGGGGATTTTACGTTTTTTTGGTTTTAATTTTTTTTAAAATTCAAGACTCATCCATACAGTTTAACACTTTTTATTTTTGCATTACGGGGGTATGTACACCTTACAAAAAAGCAAAAAATATTTCGGGGTTAATTTACCATCCAACAAAAATACATGCTTTTGCACATTTTGGGGGAAAATATAACAGTAAAAAAAAACTTTTGAAAACTTGCCCTTTCTTCCCCTTTTTTACCCAAAATTTTTTTTTGTGTTCTGGGGTAATTTTGTGATATTAACAAAAAAAATTTAAAAATTTAAGGGGGTTAATTTCCACGATCTATTACATTTTTTGGGGAAATTTTCTTTTATAAAACCCTCAAAAAATTGTTCAAAATTAAATGTTATTTTTTTATCCCCCAAAAACATTTTTGGTCAGGAAAATTTCCTTGGGGTAAATACCCCAAAAACTTTTTAAAATTTATTTAGTTTGCTCCTCCAAAAGGGTATTACACTTGTTGGGAAATTTAATGAAAATAAAGTCAAAAATTTTCAAGATTTTTTGGGTTTAATTGCTCACCATAGACTTTTCCGGCGGACGCATATTTTTTTAATAAACCCCCAAAATTTTTTGCAAACTTTTTTGGTATTATTTTGCCCCAGGTTTTACATACTTTTGGAATTTTCGTGTTAATGACCCCAAAAAGTTTTTTAAAAAATTTTATTGTATTAAATGCCCCAAACTTTCCCTTGGCCTGGAACATTTTTTTTGTTATTTAAGCTTCATAAACTTGTCCCAAATATACTGTAAAAATTCCATAAAAAGGGTTTTACACTCTTAAAAAATTTTGGGTTGCAAAAGGCTAATGCACACTTTGCAGAATTTTTGCAAATTTCCGACAAACCGACTTTTTTCGCGGAAAAAAACCCGGTTTTTTCCGTTTTTGGGCTTTTTTTTTTTGGATTTGACGCGTTTTTAACCGCGTTTTTTTTCCCGAACTTTTAAGCAATAAATAGGGGAAAAACGCAAATTTCCGCAAAAATTTAAAGGACAGCTGCAATTTTTTCCCCGATGCGTTTTTTTTTCCCGGAAAAAAACGCACCATTCACAAAAATTGCGGAAACATTCTAAAAATAATGCTTAAACATGCTTTTTACCGTTTTTCCCCCAAAAAAAAAAGCAAATATTCCGAACTGTGCCTTGCCTTTTAACCCCAAAAACTTGTTCCTATTATCGGTACATATTCTCACCATAGGGGTTACTATTTTTAGGACATTTTGGGAATATAACCCTCAAAAAAAGTCAAAAAATTTGGGTGTGTGCACACATTGCAATTTGGTGCGTTTTACCCATTTTCTGCTCGGGTTTTGACAAAAAGAAAAAAAACCTAGCCCGCAAAGCGAATAAGAAACCTTTGAGATTTTTGACTTGCAATTTGGTCAGAAAAAAACGCACATGTCCCAAACCTGTGCTTTTTGCCCTGCGTTTTTAACATTCACTTTACTCAAAAAAAAAAAAACAAGGCAAAGATGTTAAAAACCACAAAAATGCAGTTTTTTTTTAACTAATTTTTTTTCCCAAAAGAGATGCAAAAAAGGTCTAATAAGTCATCAGTCCCTTATTTTTGGGAGTTCTTGCTTCCCAGAATAACTAAAAATTTCCCATATTTTAATAAAAAAAAATTTTGGTTTATTAATTTTTTTTTTCCTTTTTAAATTTTCCTTAATACAAGTCAAATGAAAGAAAAAATGTTCTGCTTCATTTAGCACTTTTTCCACCACAAATTTTCACTGCCCCCCAACTCTTTGTAGGGTCACAGGAAAAAAACCGGTTTTTTCCCCCTTACCCCTATACCTTGGGCAAAGTCCTTTTGGGAAAGTGTTGAGGAAGATATTTCCAACAATAGCACAGTGGGAAAAAAACCCAAGTTTTTTTTTCCCCCCGCACACTAATGTAGGAGGGGGTTTTAAGTTTTGATAATGACTGGTTTTTTGGACTCCATAAGTGGGTGGAGGTTCCACCTTTCTCCACCCCAAACTGTGACAGGGGTTTTAAAACTGACTCCAAGGTAGTCTTGGTTACAAGGGGGGAAGAACTCCATGGTTTTGTCCGAGGGGAAAACGAACCGTTTTTCTTCGAGCAGGCCCCCCCACAATTTTTGAACTGTTGCAGTTTTTGTTTCCGTGTTTCATCGAAGGGGTATTATTTTTCCCTTCATGGGTTTTTTGCCATCTGTCTAATAAACAACAGAAAATTTAAAAGACAGTGTTTTCCCGTTTTCTACCTCCATAACCGCGACGAGCAACTACCAAACTAGCAAAAAAAAAGCAGTAAGTTTTTGGAATTTTTCATCCCAACGACACCCAAGCATTTTTAATGCCGCTCATCAATAATCTATCATGAAAAAAAAATCAACCCCCTTTAAAAAATACTTCAGGGGGGTGACGACAGCCGTGCCCCCCGAGTCATCCACATGGATCATCTTGACATCAAAAATGGTTTTTTGGCTAAAAAAGCTTTTTCTTTTTTCTTCCCATAAAATACAAAAATAAATTCGCTTCCCCAAAGTTTCTAAATGTGTTTAGCGCAAGTGGGAAATAGTGAATTGTCACAGAATGCTTGGCTGAATACCCTCAATGTACCATGACGTTAGCTTACATTATGAAATGCTTTACACTGAAGTTCCTTTATGTAACATCCCTGCTGGCATCACTGCATGACTTCCCATCTCCCATCAGGCTGATACACCATCTTATCACTCTGGGCCATGCTGTGGTTCTGTCTTCTGCCTGTCACTATCTGGTTGTCGCTGCACAACGTTAGTGTCCCTGGTGTTCACTTGGTACTTTACTGCAAGTACTTGTGTTTATCTGGTTTTGCTCTGCTCTCGCTCCGCACCCTGCGGCTCTGCTTTGCTCTCGCTCCACATCCTGTGGCTCTGCTCTGCTCTCGCTCCGCACCGTGCGGCTCTGCTCTCGCTCCGCACCGTGCGGCTCTGCTCTCGCTCCGCACCCTGCGGCTCTTTATCCCTCTAGTCTGAACAGGTTCCTACCTGTTCCCATATTCCACTCGTACCTGTCTGTGTTCCTGTTTCCCCAGTCTGATCCGTGCCCGCCTGCTTGCCAGAATGCCAGCTGCGCCCGCCTGCCTGCCATTGTGCCAGCTGTGCCCACCTGCCTGCCAGAGTGCCATTCGTGCCCATCTGTACTTGCCCTCACCTGTCATTAGTGTTCTGTCCCCCAGGGGATCAGCTGCTACTGCCAGACACAGCCCTGGAGTGGTACCTGACAGCTACCTGCCGCACAACCCCTAGATGCAGTAGTCAATAGCAGTCACAGGATATAAGGAGTTTTGCAAAAATGCAATCCTAAGTTTTTAGTGGGGGCACTATCTGACACTGTTGATAGGGAAAGTATCAGATGCCTGTAAGGGCTGTTGTCTGGCACTGTGTACAGGGAGAATGGTAGATAACTGTATGTAGTGGGGGCACTATCAGGTACTGTTTATAGGGAGAGCAGTGGATGACTGTTTATAAAGGGCAGTATCTGGCACACTGTTTATAGGGAGAGCAGTGGATGACTGTTTTTAGTGGGGGCACTATCTGGCACTGTTTATAGGGAGAGCAGTTGATGACTGTAGTAGGGGTGCTATCTGGCACACTGTTTATAGGGAGAACAGTGGATGACTGTTTTTAGTGGGGGCACTTTCTGGCACTGATTATAGGAAGAGCACTGGATGATTGTTTGTAGTGGGGGCACTATCTGGCACTGATTATAGGAAGAGCAGTGGATGACTTTGTAATGGGGGCACTATCTGGCACTGTTTATAGGAAGAGCAGTGGATGACTTGTAGTGGGGGCACTATCTGGCACTGTTTATAGGAAGAGCAGTGGATGACTGTTTGTATTGGGGGTGCTACTGGCACTGTTCATAGGGATAGCAGTGGATGACTGTAGAGGGGACACTATCTGGCACTGTGTATAAGGAGAGCACTGGATGATTGTTAATAGAGGGGGCACTATCTGGCACTGTTTATAGGGAGAGCAGTGGATGACTGTTTGTATTGGGGCGCTACTGGCACTGTTCATAGGGAAAGCAGTGGATGACTGTAGAGGGGACACTATCTGGCACTGTGTATAAGGAGAGCACTGGATGATTGTTAATAGAGGGGGCACTATCTGGCACTGTTTATAGGGAGAGCAGTGGATGACTGTATTGGGGTGCTACTGGCACTGTTCATAGGGATAGCAGTGGATGACTGTAGAGGGGACACTATCTGGCACTTTGTATAAGGAGAGCACTGGATGATTGTTAATAGAGGGGGCACTATCTGGCACTGTTTATAGGGAGAGCACTGGATGACTGTTTGTATTGGGGGTGCTACTGGCACTGTTCATAGGGATAGCAGTGGATGACTGTAGAGGGGACACTATCTGGCACTGTGTATAAGGAGAGCACTGGATGATTGTTAATAGAGGGGGCACTATCTGGCACTGTTTATAGGGAGAGCACTGGATGATTGTTAATAGAGGGGGCACTATCTGGCACTGTTTATAGGGAGAGCAGTGGATGACTGTATTGGGGTGCTACTGGCACTGTTCATAGGGATAGCAGTGGATGACTGTAGAGGGGACACTATCTGGCACTGTGTATAAGGAGAGCACTGGATGATTGTTAATAGAGGGGGCACTATCTGGCACTGTTTATAGGGAGAGCAGTGGATGACTGTTTGTATTGGGGGCGCTACTGGCACTGTTCATAGGGATAGCAGTGGATGACTGTAGAGGGGACACTATCTGGCACTGTGTATAGGGAGAGCAGTGGATGATTGTTAATAGAGGGGGCACTATCTGGCACTGTTTATAGGGAGAGCAGTGGATGACTGTTTTGAGGGGTGCTATCTGGCACTGTTCATAGGGAGAGCAGGGGATGACTGTAGTAGGGGCGCTATCTGACACTGTAAAGGTTAAACTGCACTGTTCATGAGGCTACTCACCACAATGCATGTTATGTAGTCATATTTAAAAGTACACGTGCCAATAAAACTGTTGTCCAAATATCTATCTCTACTATTATCCCCCATATACATAAAAGCTTTTGCTAGCTGAGAGAGATGTATCCCTGCTAGGGTTGAGCATTCCGATACTTCCGATACTTCCGATACCTGAAATCCAATGTAAGTCTATGGGAACAAAATATCGGAAGTAAGTATCGGAAGTACTTCTGATATTTTGTTCCCATAGACTTACATTGGATTTCAGGTATCGGAAGTATCGGAATGCTCAACCCTAATCCCTGCATTATATCCAGTATATGAAGTGGGACTTTCAGCATTAGGCCGGGGTCACACTGGCGACAAATCGGACGACTGCAATGCGATGAAATATCGCATTGCAGTTGGACCAATGTTAATCTATGGAGCAGCTCCCAGTATCAGATTTTTTGTGGTCCGTTTTAAACGTGCGAGTGCAATCACAGCATGCTGCGATTGTCACCGATTGTGGGTCGACTATCGCCAATGCAAGTCTATGGGTGCGATGAAAAATCTGATTACAAACGGACCGCATGTGTGACTTGCGATTAAATTGCACCGGTGTCCTTTAGAAAAGCCGGCAATTCATCCCCGGCTATACTGTAAAATCACACTGACAGCTTTAATAAAGAATAGAATCAATACATATACACACATAGAATACATACATATATGTCATTGTGACATATATATATATACATATATTTATAGTTCATAAACTTCTACATACTGTAATAGCCGCTAATTCAATTGCCGGCTTTTGTGAAACTACAGAACCCGACATGAAATGACACATGGTTTACATACAGTTAACCATGTCATTTCATGTATTTTGATATATGGTTTTCACTAACAATTACATGAGTGTATGTGTGTGAAATTTCCCACAGGTAGGGGTTAATTAAAGGTGTAAATTCGTTGAAAAAAAATGCATGGGCTCCCGCTGTATTTTCTAAACCAGACAGACAAAGCCAGCGAGTGGGGGCAGATAATAATAGCCCAGGGAGGGTGCATTTATTTAGTGCCCCCCCCGGCTACTAACATCTGCCCCCAGCCACTCCAGAAAAGGCAAATCTATACTTAGATTCGCCTTTTCTGGCACTTTGCCCGTCTATTCCCATTGCCCTGTAGTGGTGGCGAATGGGTTAATAAGGGGTTAAAGCCACCTTGCAATTGAAAGGTGACTTTAAGCCAGGTTAATAATTGAGAGTTGTCAATTTGACAACTCTCAATTATTAATCCTATTGTATGAAAGGAAAAAAAAACACACACACATTAATTATTAATCCTTTTAATGAAATAAAGACACAGTTTTGGACCATATTTTATTGCTCAGCTGTAATCCCCTGAATGAATCAGTTCCTCTCCCGGCGACAGGAGAGGAAGTGATTAGTGTGTGAAGCTTAATTGATTGCTTCCCACTTTCACTTCAGGTCAGGTCAGGGTCATTAACCTGGCTTAAAGTCACCTTTCAATAGCAAGGTGGCTTTAACCCCTTATTAACCCATTCACCACCGCTACAGGGCAATGGGAATAGACGGGTAAAGTGCCAGAAAGGGCTAATCTAATTATAGATTTGCCTTTTCTGGGGTGTCTGGGGGCAGATGTTAGTAGGCAGGGGGGGCACAAAATAAATGCACCATGCCTGGGCTATTATTATTTGCCCCACTCGCTTGCTTTGTCTGTCTGGTGGAGAAAATACAGCGGGAGCCCACGCATTTTTTTCAACGAATTTACACCTTTAATTAACCCCTACATGTCTGCAATTTTGCACACATACCCTCATGTAATTGTAAGTTAAAACCATATATCAAACTACATGAAATGACATGGTTAACTGTATGTAAACCATGTGTCATTTCATGTAGGGTCTGTAGTTTCACAAAAGCCGGCAATTGAATTAGCGGCTATTACAGTATGTAGAAGTGTATGAACTATAAATATATGTATATATATATATGTCACAATGACATGTATATATATATATATATATATATGTGTTCTATGTGTATATATCTATTCTTTCTTTTGTGATTTAAATACTATTCATTTGGATCCATTATATGTCGGTTTTGCAAGCCTGCGAGTAAATCTCGCAAGTCGGATGTAAATCGGATGTTACAACTACAGTCAGATGCGACTAAATCGCATCTTTCCAGGAAAATCGGATGCCAGATGGATGACTGTTCATGACATTTTGCTTGCGATAATCGACCGACTAAAACGGTCAGATTTTTTAGTCGGTGTGTGTGACCCCAAAGGTGGTGGCTTGACCTAACATGCTCAATGGAAGTCAGGCTTCTCCTGGAAAATCAGTTACAAAGAGAATCTTAAATATGCGCTCATTTCTATCTTGTATATATTCTCAGAAACCCCTAGAGGTTCTAATGCTAAAATCTCACTTTCCAAATGAATAGTTTGGTGATGTTTAGACAATAGATAGGATAATTATAAAGAGCAGTGATTTCTGGATGATGCTGCCCAGGGCATGACGGGAAGACTAATTTAATGGCGTTTGGACTTGGTTACTTTAATTATCCTTTTATAGACTTTTAATTAGTTAGAATTACATTCATTTAAACCATCCTCATTCTTTAAGGCAGCTGTTCTCACTGTAAGAGAGTCTCTAAAGTGAAGCAACTGGCTAATATATCTGCGTAAAACACCAGAAGTCTTTCCAGGGGTATGAAAGGAAAAGTTTATGTTTTTTTATAAAATTATATTTTAGTTAAACAATATATTAACTGGGTCCTATACACAACTTACTAAATGTATAAACGACTAATTTGACAAATGTGAATGAAGCTGATTCACCTATAATTTTACAAAACAGCAAAAACAATAATAATAACAACAATTCAGTAATATAAAGTTGTAGGAATTATTCTCGTTGCATTAATGTTCCATTGAAAACAAGAGATAACACTTACACTTTACTCAGTCTAAACTTAGAGTCCATCTTTTAACACAAGTCCCTTTTAAGCCCAACATTTCAAGCTGATATACTTTAACATTTATTATTGGAATAACAGCTCAGATTTTCAGATTCAATGTCAGAAAATAATCATTTATTCTGAAAACTCAAAGAATAAAAATTTCAATTATATTGGTTGATTTTTGTTACATTTTTCAATCACTAATCTGCCGATTCTACCAGTTAATAGAACACGGATAAGTTGATTTTTCTAAGCATTCTCTAAAGTTCTGACTGTTCTTCAGGTCTTCAAGATGGTTTGAGTTTAACAAACCATTTAATTTATTGATGATAGAAGTCAGAGACGTCCCAATAACGTAAATTATTGATCAAGTTGCACATTTCTAACTACTCTTCTCCTAGAGAATGAGAATAATATACAGTCAGACCCATCACACCTATGGACTAATGATACGTTCTTTCATTCTTATGGGAGTTGTGTTTAAATGCCCTTTTATGTCGGTCGATTATTGGGAACAAGTGTTCCTACGGATGCTCATTTTTTATCAACCTATCTAAACGGGCCTCCTATCACTTGACAAATGAGCAAAAAGCTCGTTCAGTAGACAAAATGATTTTTATCAAGTTTAAAAATCATTGTTCTCGGCAACTCATCATCCTGTGTAAACAGGTGAAGTGCTGCCGAGAACAAATATATTCTATGCTCTTAGAACAATCCTATTAATAATTGTTCTGTCCATATGAAAGTATGGTTGGCCTGCTCAAACAAGCTATTAAACGACCGTCGATCGGCTGGCATGTGGCCGATCAGCAGCTTGTTAAGGGTCGCAGTTGGCAGGTGTAAATGCACCCTAAATTTCCAATTGTAATCTGGAAGTGGACTCATTGGTGGCAATGTTGCCAACCTTCTTTTTTATATATCCGATTAACGAAAGATCGCAGACAAACTTTTTAACGGGATTGTTTGATTCCAGACAAAATTGGACCGGAGGCAGATAATACTGTAAAATAACAAAACTAAGCATTACTTCCCTGCAGACTCTCCTGCCACTCCAGTGTCCTGTCTGATGTTCTCCACTTCTGAGGCCAATCATTGGTCTGTAGTCGCGCTTTTCCAATGCAAAACAGTGGGGAGGCAGCACTGGTGCAATCAACAGGTAAATGATGCTTATTTTGTATGTTACAGCATTACATGCCTATGGCCCAATGTGGTCTCAAAGGGAATCTGTCGCCAGGTTTTTGCTGTTTCATCTAAGACCAGCACAACATAGGAAAAGAAAGGTAGATAAACTTGGCACTCAACTTATAGATGATAATCCCAATTTATCACCGTTGTCTATCTTCTTAGAGAAAATACTCACCCCGTTGGTCCGGAAAGTCCCATCTTTCATCTTGGACACAGGCGACTTCCTTAATACAATAGGTTCACTAGGTACACTAAATGGTACATCTATTCTGGTAACACTAGACGTCAAAGACCTCTACACTTCAATACCACATGAGAAGGGGATCTCCTGTGCCAGGCAATTACTACAAATGTCTAACATGCAAACTGGTTCCATCCAACTATGTGTGGAATTGCTAACTATCGTCCTAACCAAAAACTTTTTTCTATTTGAAGAATCCTTCTATCTACAGGTGAAGGGTACGGCCATGGGGTCAAACGTTGCTCCCCCGTACGCCATCTGCTACATGGCCCGTTTTGAGGATGAGGTAGTCTATAAGAATATTCTATTTCACACCCACTGTCGTCTATGGAAAAGATACATAGACGACATTTTTTGCATCTGGGATGGTCCCATCTCTAGCTTAAAGGAATTCTTCATTACTTTAAATGAATCATGGCCAGGCCTGACCTTCACCATGTCGGAAAGTCTAGAAAAAATCAGTTTTCTTGATGTGACAGTAACTAAAGATGCTAATGGCAATCTCAGCACGGATCTCTTTACGAAAGAGACCGACCGTAACAGCTTGCTACACTTCAATAGTTTACATCCACCAGCAACTAAGAAGTCGATACCACGCTCACAATTTAAACGATTACAGAGAATTGTATCCAATAGTGACACTCTCCCCCTCCGTCAAAGGGAAATGCACAATAAATTTCTGGAACGTGGGTATCCCTCTGGCCTCCTCACTGAGGCAGCGACACCATCCTTCAGACCAAATCTACAGATGGGCAAAAGAATTCCTTTTGTCCACACATATCATCCCTTTGTGGGAGTACTTCATAAAACAATTAGACGGCATTGGGGCCTTCTTAGTAAGGCCCACCCTGAAGTACCCGAATTTCGTAATCCTTTCCTTCCGTGCTTCAAAAGGGCACCCAATCTCCGAGACGATCTGGTCAGAGCGGATATTGGAGATAACAGACCGACACAATCTCAGAGATTCCTATCCACACCTAAAACAGGCACATACCCTTGCCTTCACTGTAATCAATGCCACAATGTGATGAAAGGTAACATCATACACCATCCCCACTCCGGCAAGAGCTATAACATCAAGTGCTACGCTACCTGCAACTCAACGTTTGTGGTCTACCTGATTAAATGCCCATGTGGCCTCCTCTATGTGGGAGAAACCACGCAGGCTATCAAGGAAAGGATTTCCAAACATAAGAGTACTATTAGGTGTAAAAACCTTCTTCTTCCATTACCCTCTCATTTCATCTCTAAAGGTCACCAGATCTCACAATTAAAATTCCAGGTGATAGAACAAATACATGCCCCCAGGAGAGGGGGGATAGAATACGCCTCCTCAAAAAACGGGAAGCATATTGGATACACGAATTACAGACCCTTTCACCTAAGGGTTTGAACCGGGAGTATGATCTATACTCCTTCATCTAAAACACTCATCGTTATCCAGAGTCCACTATCGGATACGCTAAATATATTATACCATTATATTTTTTTGCCTCAATGGAACGTTTAACTCTTATTGTCTAATACTCATACAACCATAGACAGGATATATAACTTAACATTCAGTATACCATTATGTCTCTTTTTGTGAACTTCTCTCCTGTATCCCTTCAGCACGATATGTATCGGATATGCGGTTCATGTACAAATGTATTAACTTTTGTTCTTCTCTTTACAGAGTCGTTTATATTAAATATGTCAACTAGGACCCACACCCTTGGTACTCCCTACCCGACTGCATTCCAGCACCCTGTGTTACTTTTGATTCACCCTCCGCCTGTTTTTCAATTACTTTCCTGATCACAATAAATATATAATTTATCATTACTCCTTTTTTCACTGGTTTTTACTCATTAGACACAACCATACTCTGTGGTGTCCTCACTTTATAATTTAGATAGATTAACTCTTTCCCCTTCTTCTCCTTTATTTTATTTTATTTTATTTTATTTTTACCCCAAATCCATTTAACAGTTCCGCAAAAAGACTTTCACCCTCCATTATCTACTTTAATTATTGTTTTACATACACCACATTAATTTTAGCCTTAATACATTTATGACGCCCAGTAAGCGTCTGGCATACATTTATGCCCCTCAGCGGACACCATACCCGCTGAAACGCATAGTGGTACGCAAAACGTCACTTCCTGTGACGTCACACGCTACCTCTCTCCTCCCTCTGCCTTTTTAAGGCAAGGCACGGCGCGGTCTCTCCACCTGACAAGCGGTGGATACCGCATCAGAGGAGAGACACACATCCCTACCGGACGCCTATATTGTAAGTACCGCTATGAATATGCTCCAACTACCTACCTTCCCTGATCAAGCTATGAATATGCTCCAACTACCCACCTTCCCTGATCAAGCTATGAATATGCTCCAACTACCCACCCTCCCTGATTAAGCTATCATACCTCTTAGGAACTGTTTAATACCGCAGTCCCTACTCATATTGCACACTATTATTCACAGATAGCCCTGCTATATATATCATATGTACCCCTTTGACCTACCTTCTGCCAAAAACTACAGGCTATCACTCTTTGAGCAATCTGTTACAGATCTATCCCACCTTTCCAACGCCATATATTTTTCGATATTTTAGGCTTTAAAGGAGCCACAGTGGCCCACTATAACTGATCTCGACTAGGATAATGTAAGTCTTTTTACCGATATACCCACAGACTACCTCTTCCTTCTTTATTTATTTTCATTTTTATGATTAGACAAGAGTATTTATTACTTTACTTCCCAGATCTTATCTTGAGATCACCTCATATGAAGGCCGACCAGGAATTAACTATATGAGTGTCTTTCTACTAAGGTATTTAGTATTAAATCTCTACTCATGACTAGGTATATACCTTTGATTGTCCTATTTAGGACTACACCTGCTTTTAAATGTAATACAATACTATATCCTCATCTCAGGCAAGCTGCCTTCAATCACACTATTCTTCTTGCCACAAGCAGTCGGGTAAGTATAGGTACCTTCCTATCACATTACTAAACTATACCCTCACCTAATATACAATAAATCCACCATAGGTGCTCTCCTCCTTGTTACTCCTCTCTAGATTGGTCTCTTGGACATATGTAAAATGTATATAGTACTCTTTGATATGGTTTTTGTTAGAATTTTATTTTTGTTAGAATTTTATTTATTGGTTTTCTTTTGTTTATAATATCTTTCAAATTTTGCTGTCAGACTGAGGAAGGCCCTTATGTGGACCGAAACGTCTCATCTGTTCTGTGACTGCAATAAATAAATTGGGATTATCATCTATAAGTTGAGTGCCAAGTTTATCTACCTTACTATACACGGGTTGGGAAACCTACTTGTGCACCACCACGGGAGTGCGACGATATATTTTCACAACATAGGAAAAGAGACCTTGATACTAGTGATGTGTCACTTAGTTTACTGGGTGCAGCAGTTGTGATACAATCAGAGATTTTAGATGGAGCTTGTAGCAGAGCTCAGAAAGCTGCCCCCGCCCCCAGCAAAACTTTCTGTGTACTTTGTGTATTTACAGCAAGATGCTTATCAGTGGTGGCCGCGGAGCTGGACAAGGAAGCACTTGAGCCATAGTCCAGGCAGTGATAATCTTTTGCTGATAAAACACTCATTGTATTGAAACAACAGCACAAAGTCTAATAAGTGACAAATCACTAAAATTTGTGTCTCAGCCCAGACATCATGCTGCCTAAAATTACATAGCAAAAACCTGCTGACAGATTCCTTTTAGCAACAAATCAAATTAGAAAGATTATACTTGATGTATCTTATTGATTCAATACTTACATCAATACTCTAGAGCCATTTAATGTAAATTGTAAAATTATAATTATTCCAATC
Organism: Oophaga sylvatica; assembly: GCA_033576555.1. Classification (NCBI taxonomy): domain Eukaryota; kingdom Metazoa; phylum Chordata; class Amphibia; order Anura; family Dendrobatidae; genus Oophaga; species Oophaga sylvatica. The sequence continues at coordinate 48,488,490 of JARQOD010000006.1, forward strand.
ACAAGTTTTCCCAGATGAAAAAAAAAATATTATGGGACTACCAAAGATCCTTTTATGGACAGTCTGTGAATTTATGGACTAGCAATACCTGTGCTCGCACAATGTGCCAGATGAGACGACTAGTCTTGCAAGGAGAGAGCATGGAAGCCTTAGAATCCCTTATTACTAATTTACCAATTTAATCATCAATGCTTAGCAAATAATGAAATTTAAAGTAAGAGAATTAGTGACTATAACCTCCTAATACTCAATAGCCACCAGGCAGACAAAAAATGTATATATTTTTTTTGACAAGCAAGTATGCGTATAAGCGTAATGCCTGCTTAGTGATCTCTGTTATCGCCAACACAACACATGGAATGAGTCAACAAAGGGATTAAAAGTTGATTGGAGCACATGGGATTAAAGCCGCACTGTCTGTGGCTTAGGACACATCGAGACGTCAGGGAGATGGCCAAGTGCCAGAAGCTGTTCAGGTTTTGCTAGCCCGCAGGAAATATCTTTGAGTGACGTTAAAGACAGCTGAACAGCAGGCCACTGAAAGAGGCCAGGCTATATATAATTATGGAGGAAAACTAGGGCAGTCCCAGCTGAGTCAAGGGAGCGATCTATTAGAAACTAGGTTACGACAATCCTGAAGGATCAGGAATAGATAACAGTGCTGGAACGTCGAAGGCTAATTCTGTTTGGAGCTAACCTCGTCTTGTAGAGCGTCTGAGAAGTGTAGGTGATGTGGAACCAGTGTAGGTCGGTGACCGGGTACTGGAAATGTTTTGTTCCCGAAACTCACCGGCTGCGGAGAGATTAAATCCCATCTGCACTGGAGATATGTATTTGTGTTCAGTTCACTGCACTAAACAATGTGTCTCTGTGCCATTCAGTGGATCAGTAAATGTCTGCCCTGTGTTCTCCCTGGCTCACTGGATTCCTCCTAAATAATGCAGCAATCCCATTGAAAATATAACAGCATTACGAAACATAAATGCTGCACTGGTTTATATTCCCATGTGCTCCTCATTTAGTGTTGTTTCAGGACATAGTGGATAGTTCTATTACAACTGCTTGTAGACATTATTTATAGGGATACATTATAAAAGACAAAGGAAACCCAAGAATTGTTGGGTAATAAAAAAAAAACATGTTAAATAACGAAGGATAAAACTTTTATTACTATTAAAGGGAATCTGTCAGCGGGTTTTCAGTGACGTGTCACTTACTAGACTGTGTGTTGCCATTTCAATAAAATCAGTGTTTTATCAGCAGGAGATTATCAGTACAGGATTAGGTGTCTCGTGCCTCCTAGTCAATTGCTCTGTGTAACCCCGCCGCAGCCGCTTTTTCTCAATGTTAGTCAGTGGTGTGTGCGGGTTATACATGGTTCAGCATTCAGAGAAATACCAGATCTGCAGCAGAGAAAACAATAATTGTATCAAAACTACAGCATGCAGACCAGTAAGTGATACATGGCTGGAATCAGGGACTCTATATTATGCTGCTCGCAGAATACAGAGCAGAAACCTGGTGACAGATTCCCTTTAAACCTTGAGAACAGGTCAATAAGTCATTAACCATTGCATTAGTTGTCTAGATTATAACTGTACTTAAACGTAAAAAAAATGTGACCTTTAAAGGATACAATGAAGTATGGGTCAGGATATTAGTAAAAAGTGAGAGAAGAATAAAAAGTTGAAAAAAAATGAAATCACTATTAGGACTCAGTCATCACACATTTTCATAGACTCAGTATAGTAGCACATATACAGCCCCTATATCTATATATATAATTGAATGTGTGTATGTGTGTGGGTATCACCAACCAATCACGGAGTATCTTACATTTAACCAGAGCTGTTTAAAAGAAGCTGAGCTGTGATTGGTTGCTATAAGCAACAGTTTTCTATTAAACAGCTCTGGTGAAATGAAAGATGCTTAGGGATTCGTTGCAAGGAAAACTGTTGCTCATAGCAACCAATCACAGCTCAGCTTCTTTTAAACAGCTCTGGTTAAATGTAAGATACTCTGTGATTGGTTGGTGATACACACACATACACACATTCAATTTTATATATATAGATTAATACATATACAGTCATGGCCAAAAGTTTTGAGAATGACACAAATATTATATTTTCACATGATCTGCTGCCCTCTGGTTTTATGTGTGTTTGACAGATGTTTTTATCACAGACAAAATATAATAATTGCAAACATATGAGTAACAAAAGCTTATATTGACAGTTAGAATGAGTTAATGCAGAAGTCAATATTTGCAGTGTTGACCCTTCTTCTTCAGGACCTCTGTAATTCTCCCTGGCATGCTCTCAATCAACTTCTGGACCAAATCCTGACTGATAGCAGTCCATTCTTGCACAATCAATGCTTTCATTTTGTCAGAATTTTTAGGTTTTTGTTTGTCCACCCGTCTCTTGATGATTGACCACAAGTTCTCAATGGGATTAAGATCTGGGGAGTTTCCAGGCCATGGACCCAAAATCTCTATGTTTTGTTCCCTGAGCCATTTAGTTATCACCTTTGCTTTATGGAAAGGTGCTCCATCATGCTGGAAAAGGCATTGTTGATCGCCAAACTGCTCTTGGAGGGTTGGGAGAAGTTGCTCTTGGAGGACATTCTGGTACCATTCTTTATTCATGGCTGTGTTTTTGGGCAAGACTGTGAGAGAGCCGATTCCCTTGGCTGAGAAGCAACCCCACACATGAATGGTTTCAGGATGCTTAACAGTTGGCATGAGACAAGACTGGTGGTAGCGCTCACCTTGTCTTCTCCGAATGAGGCGTTTTCCTGATGTCCCAATCGAAAAGGGGATTCATCAGTGAAAATAACTTTACCCCAGTCCTCAGCAGTCCACTGCCTGTACCTTTTGCAGAATATCAGTCTCTCCATGATGTTTTTTCTGGAGAGAAGTGGCTTCTTTGCTGCTCTACTTGAGACCAGGCCTTGTTCGAAGAGTCTCCGCCTCACAGTGCTTGCAGATGCACTCACACCTGCCTGCTGCCATTCCTGAGCAAGCTCTACGCTGCTGGTAGCCCGATCCCGCAGCTGAAACACTTTTAAGAGATGGTCCTGGCGCTTGCTGGTCTTTCTTGGGCGCCCTGAAGCCTTTCTGGCAACAATGGAACCTCTCTCCTTGAAGTTCTTGATGATGCGATAGATTGTTGACTGAGGTGCAATCTTTCTAGCTGCGATACTCTTCCCTGTTAGGCCATTTTTGTGCATTGCAATGATGACTGCACGTGTTTCTTTAGAGATAACCATGGTTAACAGAAGAGAAACAATGATGCCAAGCACCAGCCTCCTTTTAAAGTGTCCAGTGGTGTCATTCTTACTTAATCATGACAGATTGATCTCCAGCCATGTCCTCATCAAGACCCACACCTGTGTTAATGGAGCAATCACTGAAAAGAGGTTAGCTGGTCCTTTTAAGGCAGGGCTGCAATGATGTTGAAATGTGTTTTGGGGGATAAAGTTCGTTTTCTAGCCAAATATTGACTTTGCAAGTAATTACTGTTAAGCTGATCACTCTTTATAACATTCTGGAGTATATGCAAATTGCCATTAGAAAAAGTGAAGCAGTAGACTTTGTAAAAATTAATATTTGTGTCATTCTCAAAACTTTTGGCCATGACTGTATATAAAATTAAAAGTATGACCAGCATCTCCTTAGTGTGAACAGGTGCAAGCTGCAATAACTGCATGATATACAAAAAACAACAATACAGCAGCACTCTGTAAGGGCCAAGATATATGAAAACACTGGAAACATTAAATCTAAGCTGTATTGTTACTCAGTTAGATGTATTTATAAAAAAAATGAAGGTTCTTAGAGTATAAATTGCCCAATTCAAATATGCACATCAACCACGGCAAGGTGTTCACCCTCTTATGGGTCCTATCCTACTGAACATGCCACTTTCAGGTTATACGCCTACAGTTAGATGAACAAACATGTCTCTCCCAGGCTATAAGCCTACAATATTAAAAGTAGCAGTAATGTAATAATAATGAAAAAATAATGTAATAATAATTTCGATAATTGGCTGCTGCCATTTTCTTTATCAAAGTGTGTAGGGAAAGAACCCATATATTAGTGGAATGGTATGAGTGTCACACAGGGCTGATATGCTGCAGATTTTTCACAAATCCAAAGAAAAAATTGCATTTACAAAAATGCACTAAATTTTTGTTACAGATTTCAATGTTGAAATGCTGTAAATTTCATTCTGTCTGTGTTCTGTGCCTGGAAGTCCTGTAAGTAGTGCTGCCACAGTTTACGAGTCTGTTGTCCAGGAGACTGAGTGAGGCTGGTCAGAGTGTGTGAATGACATACAGCGATTATTTAGGGTCTGACCTCCCTTTATTCAGTGTCAGTTGCAGGAGGCTTGTATCAGTGGCAGAGCGCCTGTTTCAGTGCAGAGCACAGTGTCAGTGGCAGAGAATGAGTCGCACGTAGCAGGGCTTTGGGGTACTCGGCACCGAGCCCGTTCACTTTACTGGGGGATGTCACGGGTAGCGTAGCTCGGTCCGTTGCCCTGGGCGCTCACTAAAGGGGGATATTTACAGGGGATGATAGAAATGTTCGTGACGCCACCTGTGGTTTCTGATCAGGGTGACCAGCGCTGCAGGGTGAATCCTCTGAGGGGTTGTTACTGGGCAGCAAGGTGTTAAGTCTTCCACAGGTAAGACTGATCCCTCGAGGTATATGGCGGTATGGGGGTGAAGGAGCAATAATGCAGACACACACAAGACAGTCTCTTTCCGTACCTTTACTGGTGATGAAGTTGCAGGCACGTCCCGGGAGGCCGTCAGGGTGGAGGATGCACGTCCAGCAATCCACTGAGTAGGTGTAAGGCCTCCTTACGTCCTTATGTGTGTGAGTTTCTAACTTGCATAAAACAGAGTTTAACTCCTTCTCTTTGCTACGCCCGGCTGATCTTGTGATGAGGTCTTCTTGTGGACAGAACAGTGTCTCTATGGCGGTACCTGCCAGACCCCCGTCTTCCTAACCTCAGTTACGTATCAGCACTGCTGGGCCCCTGCGACTTGAAGTCCAGGGTCTCCGGTTTTTCCCACTAGCTGTGAAGATACTAGCAAGCTCGGACCCGGTGTCCGGTGGTGCAGAGTGTAGGTAAGCTATCAATGCTGGTTGACCTCTGTCACTCTCTCTTTTCCCTTTTCCACTTGCCTGTCGTCCTACTCAGACATTTAACATAAGCACAGGCAGCAGTAGATGTCAGCTTCTTGCTCAAACTTCCTCAGCCCTCAGGCTAATCTGACAGGAGTCTCTCTCCGGTGTTCTGAGGAGATCTTATCTCTCCCTCTCAGCTCGACTGAGGTAACTGCCGTTCTGAGATGTTCTGCTGTTCTGAGGTAACACCAACGACTAGCTAACTCGCAGCTAGACTGCCTTCATCTCACTACTGTCTCAAGGGCTCCCTCTGGTGGAACCAGGAAAAATGTGAAGTGTTGTGTGCTTATAGATTATCATGGATTTACCTTTCCGTGCATCCTCCAGGGTACATGTGGCACCAAGCGCAGCTGGGCTACACAAGAACCTGTGTCAGTGGCAGAGCATCTGTGTCAGTTGAAGAAGACCTGTCAGTTGCGGAGGGCCTGTGTCAGTTGCAGAGAGCCTGTGTCAGTTTCAGAGAGCCTTTTCAGTTGCAGAGAGCCTGTGTCAGTTGCAGAGAACCTGTGTCAGTTGCAGAGAGTCTGTGTCAGTTGCAGAGAGTCTGTGTCAGTTGCAGAGAGCCTGTGTCAGTTGAACAGGGCCTGTGTCAGTTGCAGAGATCCTGTGTTAGTTTCAGAGAGCCTATGTCAGTTGCAGAGAGCCTGTGTCAGTTGCAGAGGGCCTGTGTCAGTTGCAGAGAGCCCGTGTCAGTTGCAGAGGGCCTGTGTCAGTTGCACAGGGCCTGTGTTAGTTGCAGAGAGCCTGTGTCAGTTGCAGAGAGCCTGTGTCAGTTGCAGAGGGCCTGTGTCAGTTGCAGAGAGCCCGTGTCAGTTGCAGAGGGCCTGTGTCAGTTGCAGAGGGTCTGTGTCAGTTGCAGAGAGCCTGTGTCAGTTGCAGAGGGCCTATGTCAGTTGCTTAGAGCCTGTGTCAGTTGCAGAGAGCCTGTGTCAGTTGCAGAGGGTCTGCGTCAGTTGCAGAGGGTCTGTGTCAGTTGCAGAGAACCTGTGTCAGTTGCAGAGAGTCTGTGTCAGTTGCAGAGAGCCTGTGTCAGTTGCAGAGGGCCTGTGTCAGTTGCAGAGAGCCTGTGTCAGTTGCACAGGGCCTGTGTCAGTTGCAGAGGGCCTGTGTCAGTTGCAGAGGGCCTGTGTCTCTGTAACTATGTCAAGCATAGGAGACCAGAAGCCCAAAAAAGAGAGGAAGAATAGAAAGCCCTGCTAAGAGAGTGTCCCGCCTCAGGGGAGATAGAAGCTGAGGAAGGAGGGGGAATCTATACTGCTTTATGTAGCTGTCACAGCCAAACTCTGAGTTAACAGGGCTGAGAGTGTGCTACCGAGTGCTGCCAGAAGGCGTCCTTTCCGGGATCCAATATATGCGTACTTTAGAGGCTGCAGTGACATTCGATCTGCCCCATGACCCCCATTTTATTTTGCTGATACAGTAATACGCTGCAGATTTTTTTGCACACAATTCTGTTGGCATAAAATCCATAACAATTCTCTAACAATCAGTTCCATTCATCTAATTTTTTTCTTTCTATCAAGCAATATATTTCTGGAAGTCTGAATGGGATATTCACAGACTTTCTGCTTCTACAACAAAAGGAAAAATACAAATTAATTGTTATTTCATGAGGCTAGAAGTTATATTAGGAAAGGTGAACAGTCTTCGTTAAGAGAATGGTTATGATTGACAAATAAACATCAAATTATGAAAGTATTTGATATGTCCGTACATATTTCCCATGAACGCCAATACATAGATCGATGCAATATCCGTTTGAAAATCTCTTTGTCTTTTTAAAAGATGACGGTGAGGTGATGTTGAAAGGAAATCTGTGGGCTAAGGCTAAGTTCACATTAGCGTTCGGGGGCTCTGCGGAGGGCTGCGTACTTCCCTGTTAAGCTCCGCCTACTTCCGCATACTTTTGCATGCGTCCTGCGTACCTATCTTTAACATTGGGTACACAGGACATGCAGATGTATGCGGATGTATGCAGATGCATAGTTTTGACTTGCCCGCCGAACGCACAAAATGCAACATGTTGCGTTCCTGTGCGTTCAGCGGGCGCGGCAAAACAACATATCCACATACATCCGCATACATCCACATGTCCTACGTACCCAATGTTAAAGATAGGTACGCAGGACGCATGCAGAAGTATGCGGAAGTAGGCGGAGCTTAACAGAGGAAGTACGCAGCACTCCACAGAGCCCCCGAACGCTAATGTGAACTTAGCCTAAAAATGCAGTGCTGGCCTATGTAAGTACAGCATATTACAACCATCAGTCCGTATTCCAAGTAGCCAAAATTGACAGGCGGTTAATAAAAGGCTATTGTGCTTACCTGTCAATCACTATCTTGTGTCACAATGAAGGAAGCAAAATATGGAGAAGCGATCTACTAATGAATATGCAAAACTCATAACTATGAATCCACAGTGTTCTTTAATTGCATCTATTGGCAAAATGGCACAAATTGTTTTTCTTCTGTCTTGACTACTAGGACTCAGTACAGATTAGTAGCTGGAAGGCACACAGGATATAAAAAATAGCTCCGATTTCCATCTAGAACAATGGGACGATTTTTTTTCTCACTTGTCATCTGTTTACAATTCGTTTTTTTACAGCAACAGCTATTCATCATTTACAGAACCATTCACAGGTTCCTATGTTACAGAATTACAACATATCCTAAAAATTGGATGCTATACTGGGTAATCCGATTTCTTTTCTCGCACCCGTAGGTTTGAGTGGGATGAGTCTCATCCAATTTCAGAGTCAAATTGCAGCATTCTGTGAATGAAAAAATCAGTCAAATGGACCGACCTATCGAATAACATGAGTCAGTGTGCTGTCCGATAAAAAATTGTATAGCACTTGTCCAATTTATACGCTTGTGTGCACGAGCCCTAATATGCAGCCGTTACATAGCCCCATGTTGCGCCCTTCATTGCCAGCAAGGAGGAACGGGGGGAGGCTGTGGTCTTCATGAATAGCACTCGTACCTGTGATAGTCTTTGGTGCCATTCACATACCTGTAATTCTTCTTTGTTCACAGAAAATTACTTTATTTTATATACTTTATTTTATGGACGAAGAAGGGGCAAGTAAATGGGTTTGCTATTCAAAAGGGGTATGGTTTACACAAATGGCATGGTTTACTACCAAAATTTTGCCATGGCGTGCAGCACACACCGCATTAGTGAATTTCACCTAATGACAATTTTACATTGTTAGCAAGTAATGACCTATCCATCCTCCATGCTTAAAGTTCTGCTAACTTCCTCAGGTTTTGACAACTTCAACTAATGTGGGTTATTGTTTATCATAATATGTTTCCATCCATCCCGCATGTATTCTCTTAGTATACCTCTCAAATACCTTTGCTACAACAGGCGGCTATGCTAAAGAGTAACCACCGTTTTATTTTTATTTATTTTAATTAATAGTGCACATGAAAATAAGAAACTTTCCAATATATCTTACTAGAGAAATCCACCTCTTTCTCTTTCTGGACAGATCTTTTATTCTCAAAAATTCTCAATTCACAGGTAAAATCTTCAGTGAAAACAGATTTTCCCATTACTGAGAAAGGAGATGAGGAGAACTGGCAGCAGAATATCTGCTTGCCTTCAGCTCCTCACTCCTTCGCCTCCACCTCTTTATTGAATTTTAAAAGCACCAACTGTCATCTCCTATCTCATTAATGGGAAAATCTGTCACCATTGAAGACATATTTCAAAGATTTTAATCCTGAATTGAGAGTGAAATATCAATTCAGGAGGAAAAATAAGCAGATTTCTTTGATAAAATATATTGCAAAAATGTCTTATTTTCATGTGTAATGTTGATGTATAAAAAAAATAAAATAAAATTAAAGTTACTGTTTAACTGGGAAAGACCTAGTCCCTTATTGAATATTGCTCTGAGTTCTCTGGTTCTATGCCAGTGATGAGAGTCTATAAATATATTACAAATAGGTTTACAAAAATGACTGAACTTAGCTCTCTGAGAACTCTGGGGTGTAAGTTACACATCTCTTTTCATTTTAAAGTGCTCACAATGAAGATCCAACAGATATTCCCAAATTTATAAAAAAAAATACTCTTATGGGTATATATTTATTTAAGTAAAGTTTATTTGCCCCATGATCTAACATGGATAAATCTGAACTGACAGCCCAAAAGCCTGAAAGGAAGAAAGATTTCTTGTATCACAATTAGGCATGGTCATATGACTAAACTTCCACAGGGGACTGAAAGCTGAGCTTGTCTTGTAATAAATGCATTTTTGTTATGATACACCAAGTAGCAGACAAAGCGCTAATTGTCTAAAAATTGTTTTGCAAAGCAGTGAACATTCATACTCTGACGGCTCCACTTGGCAGTTAAAGGGTCATTAACAAAGTCACAACCCATCACTTTCCATTGCACTTTATGGTATTGAAATGGAGATGTCACAACAGATTTAAAGCCATCGAAGTATTACAGTATTTGTGTAAATGGATAGATGGGTTAGAGGCTTAGGCTTAGCTAAAGCCATTTATTTCACATCATTGTGGCCAGGAAATAAAAAGAGATGTTATATGCATTCTCCTAAGATTTGTTGAAACATTTATTTTAGACTAATTTAATTTGTCAGCGAGAGAAATTCTTCCATAATGTTTTCCTAACGCTGCACTGGCCAGAGCTAAGAATCTAAACCCATCATTACTAGCAAAATCCTGCACATGGCAGCACTTGCTATAGTACTATTAGCGCTTGTTCACACATTGCATTTTTGCCATACTAGCTTTATACAGTACCAGCAAATGCTATGAAATTTCTGAAATCTCATGCACATGCTGCCTATTTTTTACTTGCAGCTTTGAACCTTCAAAGTGTTTTTTGAAATCTTCAGCACATCAATTATTTCATCGCTTTTGCGGTGATTTTCACCCATTCACATGAATAAAAAAAATGCAAGTAAAAACGTGTAAAATATGCACACAAAAAAGTGTCAAAAATGTTCATATTTTATGCACTGTTTTTTCTGCCAACACTGCAGCAGAAAAAATCTGATGTAAATAATGTGTGCACATACCCATCTGGTATATTCTATGAGATTCAGCAAAGCCACGTAATTAATTACAAATGTATTTGGATTAATAAGGTGCTAGTCCACATTTTCATAGTTCTAATGGTCCACTGCTCCAAAAGTATTAACCACTACAAACCCACAGACCCACTATTTCACAGCTGTGAAGTCTCACAAGTGAACAGTTCCACAGAGCCTTCCATCCATCACTCTACATCCTTACTTGTGCACATAGAGTGGGGGAAATAAGTATTTGATCCCTTGCTGATTTTGTAAGTTTGCCCACTGACAAAGACATGAACAGTCTATAGTTTTAAGAATAGACTAATTTTAACATTGAGAGATAGAATATCTAAAATAAAATCCAGAATATCACATTGTATAAATTATATAGGAAAGATGTATATCTTGTATAAATTATATAAATTTATTTGCATTTTCCAATAGGAAATAATTATTTGATCCCCTACCAACCATTAAGAGTTCTGGTTCCTACAGACCAGTTAGATGCTCCTAATCAACTCGTTACCTGCATTAAAGACAGCTGTCTTACATAGTCACCTTTATAAAAGACTCCTGTCCACAGACTCAATTAATCAGTCAGACTCTAACCTCTACAACATGGGCAAGACCAAAGAGCTTTATAAGGATGTTAGGGTCAAGATCATAGACCTGCACAAAGCTGGAATGGGCTACAAAACCATAAGTAAGACGATGAGTGAGAAGGAGACAACTGTTGGTGCAATAGTAAGAAAATTGAAGAAATACAAAATGACTGTCAATCGACATCGATCTGGGGCACTATGCAAAATCTCACCTAGTGGGGTATCCTTGATCATGAGATCAGCCTAAAACTACACTGGGGGAACTTGTTAATAATCTCAAGGCAGCTGGGACCACAGTCACTAAGAAAACCATTGGTAACACATTACGCCGTAAAGGTTTAAAATCCTACAGTGCCCGCAAGGTCCCCCTGCTCAAGAAGGCACATATGCAGGCCTATCTGAGGCTTGAAAATGAACACCTGGATGATTCTGTGAGTGATTGGGAGAAGGTGCTGTGGTCAGATGAGACAAAAATTGAGCTCTTTGGCATTAACTTGTTTGGAGGAAGAGAAATGCTGCCTATGACCCAAAAAACACCATCCCTGCTGTCAAGCATGGAGGTGGAAACATAATGTTTTGGGGATGTTTCTCTGCTAAGGGCACAGGACTAATTCACCGCATCAATGGGAGAATGGATGGAGCCATGTACCGTAAAATCCTGAGTGACAACCTCCTTCCCTCCACCAGAATATTAAAAATGGGTCTTGACTGGGTCTTCCAGCAAGACAATGCGCCAAACATACAGCCAAGGCAACAAAGGAGTGGCTCAAAAAGAAGCACATTAAGGTCATGGAGTAGCTTAGCCTGTCTCCAGACCTTAATCCCATAGAAAACTTATGGAGGGAGTTGATGCTACGAGTTGCCAAGTGACGGCCTCAAAATCTTAATGATTTAGAGATGATCTGCAAAGAGGAGTGGACCAAAATTCCTCCTGAAATGTGCGCAAACCTCATCAACTACAAAAAACGTCTGACTGCTGTGCTTGCCAACAAGGATTTTGCCCCCAAGTATTGTCTTGTTTGCCAGAGGGATGAAATGCTTATTTCTCACTGCAAAATTAAAATAAATTTATATAATTTCTACAATGTGATTTTCTGGATTTTATTTTTAATATTCTATCTCTCAATGTTAAAATTAACCTACCCTTAAAATTATAGACTGTTCATGTCTTTGTCAGTGGGCAAACTTACAAAATCAGCAAGGGATCAAATACTTATTTCCCCCACTGTATGACCCCTTAGTCTTGTGTCTGTTCATGAACAAAAAGTACTGCATGGTGCATTTATTTGTTCTATGCGAAAAATAGAAGCAAAAATGAAACCAAGACTGACCCCATTATAGTCAGTGATGCCCTTCTGCTTGAGTTTGCATCCATTTTGTCATCAATCAGTTTTCCATTTTTGGGTGAATGGAGAAGCGGAACTCAACATGCCAGTGAGACTATTGAAGTTTTGAGTTGCCTCTGAGTTTGTTCGGCCCCTCATGTCTACCTCTTTGGATTTGAAACTATGTACCTTGGGGTGCATTTACACTGACTGATTATAACAAAAGAGTGTTCCTAGGAATTCTCATTTTCCGGTAAATGGCCAGTGTAAACAGGTTGCCGATATTTCGACAAATGACCAAACTGCTTGTTTGCAAGTTAAATAATTTTTAAGCTTGCTTAAAAATTATCGTTCTCAGGAGCACAACATCCTGGGTAAACACAACATAGGCTTCTTAGAAAAATGAAAGTCTATGCACGTGGAACTATGTATTATTTTTTACTCTTTGGGAGTGTGGCGACGTGTCTAAAAAAAACATTAAACAACTGAAGCAGTAATCATGTAGCTAATCGGCAGTCATTTAACAGCTGCCATCGGCTAGCGTAAATCCATCTTTAGACTATGTAGTAACCATCAGTTATTGTGCCTTATCTGCAAAGACTATTGTTGTGAACTGCATTTTGCTTTCTTTGCTGCAAATTTCAGTAAAAGTTCCATTTTCAAGTTGACCTTCTATAGTGATGCCCACTTTTTGCTGCACTTTGCTGCCAAGGAATTTTCACTTGTTACATCAGACATACATATTAGTACATTTGTTGTTGTATCCAGCGTAAGTTTAGAAGTCGGTTTTAAAATGTTTGGATTTGGCAACAATTAAATGTTATTACAAAGAATACTATGTGAAATGTTTAAAGGTGAAAAGTTGTCTGAGGGAACGTGCCATTGAACCACTTCTGAATACAGGCCATTCATACCATTGAAAAAACAATTATTTTAACCACAAAACTATGATAACACTTTAGAGCTGTTATACAAAGGCACTTGTTACCATATAGTCATGTGCTGAAAACAAGATTCTAAGAGAAAGTGAGAAGAAGTGAGCGGGCTACGTTCCCCTTGATGTCTACTATAACATCTCAAAAGAGGAACAGATATTTTTAAGCAGATGGACACATAGTTTGGGCAAGCAGAAAATTGTCAATTTCACATGATGCAAGATATGTCTAAATGTATTGTGAGTAAATGACATATTCATTAAATTTATTTATTTTTTATCAGAAACATTCCAGTTTTCATACTAGAAACTACAGTACACTGTGTGGGCAATTATTAAGCAAGTGAGTATTTTGACTTTTGACTATATCATCATTTTTTATGCAGATTTTCTACCTACAAGCTGTATACCCTTGAATGTTTATTGGATGAAGCAGATCAGGTAATGTGTATTTGTATAATGAGGGAGGTGTGGCCTAAGGATTCAACACTCTTTATCAAGGTGTACAAAATTAGTAGGCAGTTTGTTTTCCTCAGGCAAAATGGGACAAAAATGAAATTTAACTGATTCTGAGAAGTCACAAATTGAAATTGCTGAGATATTTGGAAATGATCACAAAACCATCAAATTTTTGTTGCAAATAGTCAACAGGATCTCAAAAATGTGTTGAGATAAAAACCCCCACATTAACTGACAAAGATTTGAGAAGAATCAAACATGAAGTGACCAGGAAGCCAATATCCTCCAGAGCTGTCATATTCTAGAACTGCAACCTCCCTTGAGGCCCAGAAGTACAAGGTGATCAGTGCTCAGAGACATGGCCAAGGTAATGAAGTCTGGAAGCCGGGCACCACTGAACAAGACACAGAAGTTGAAATGACAAGACTGGGCCAAAAAATATCTGAAGACTGATTTTTCAAAGATTTTTTTGGACTCATAAAACAAGGGTGGCTCTTGACTGAACAGATGGCTGGACCCGTGGCTGGATCATATTGGGCACACACCTCCACTTTGACTCAGATGCCAGCAAGGTGGCGGTGGGGTACTGCTATGGGATGGTATTATTAAAGGTGAGCTAACATGAAGCTTTTCGGGTAGAAAATGTACTCAAAATCAACTCCCAAATCCACTGCCAGTTTAAAAAGACACTTTCTTCAAGCTGTAGTACAGGAAAAAGTCATTATCTTTAAAAAAAGCAAAATTTTTAAGCAGGACATTGCTCCATCGCAGCATTGAAGTCTCCACCGCTTGGTTGCCAGTAAAGAACTTAAAGATGAAAGAATAATGACAGGGCCCTAACTCATCTGACCTAAACCCTATTGAGAACTTGTGGGCCCTACGTAAACAGGAGATTTATGGTGAAGGAAAACAGTCAGATCTCTGAACATTGGGAAACTGTGGTTGGTGCTGCCCAAAATGTTGATCATCAACAGATTAAGAAACTGACAGACTCCATGGAGAGAGACTTGCAGCACATATGAGGGAAGATAGAGAACTCAATTTGTATGGGTGTGCGTGATTCAATTTGAAGATCGACTCGCGGCATGCTGCGATTTTTTTTCTCATGCCAAATTGGTATGACAAGAAAATGCTAATTAGCACTGCCCCATAGAATAACATTGGTCCGAGTGCTATCCGATAAAACATCAGATAGCACTCGTTCGAATTATATAATCAGCTTCGGCCAGCATGATTAAAATATATGTTATAACATGAACTGATGAGAATAATAATAATAATTTTTATTTCTATAGCGCCAACATATTCCGCAGCATTTTACATTACAGTGGGGACTTGTACTGACAATATCCGACATTACAGAGTAACACATAATTTACCAGATACCAAGAGGAGTGAGGGTCCTGCTCGCAAGCTACAATCTCTGAGGATATAGGGGAGACACAAAAGGTAAATGGTAAAAAGTGCTTGTCATGTATGATCCAGCCATCAATGTAATAAATAGGGTATTCACATAATGGTGCATGAACTTGTCACCAGCCAGTAGGTGTACAAGTACAGATATAGATGACTATTAAGTGCATAGAAAGTAGGTAACGAGTCTAAAGAAGTTCATTTTAAGGCCACGCTTAAAACTGTGGTTATTGGGAATTAATCAAATTATCGTGGGTAGTGCATTCTAGAGAAATGGCGCAGCACATGAGAAGTCTTGGACACAGCAGAGGGAGGTTAGAATTTTTAAGCATGGTAGTGTTAGGTCATTAGGGGAACGGAACTCTGTAACGGATGGGCAACCAGTGCAATGACTGGCAAAGGATAGAGGCATCGGTGTAGCTGTTGGAGAGAAATATGTTTGTGGCTGTTGCATTCAGGATGGTTTGGAAAGAGGAGGGTTTAGTAAGAGGGAGACCGATAAGTATAGAGTTACAGTAGGCCTGACGAGAATGAATAAGCAACAGTGAGAGTCAACCGTAAGAAAAGGTCATATTCTAGAGATGTTTTTGAGGTGTAGGTGACATGCGCGAGCGAGTGACTGGTTGTGGTTAGTGAGAGATAGATCTGAGTCAAATATAACCCCAAGACATCGGGTGTGCTGCTAGGGAGTAATGGTAGAACCACACACAAAAATGGCAATATTGGATTTGGGAAGGTTAGTAGAGGGAGGAAATACAAGGAGTTATGTTTTTGACAGATTCAGTTTCAGATAGAGGGAGGACATGATGTTAGAGACAGAGTATAACTCAGTTAATGGAAATATGTCTATTATTTAGTAAATATTTAGTAATACTGTTATAGTTCTCTTTGCAACAAACTGTGCAGCTAGTTTCTAATTTTGAAATTTATGAAGAAATATCAAGGATTTTATAGTCTCCAGGAAGTGATGGAGTATAGCGACTACCATGGAGACCAGGAAGTAACAGTGACTATTAAAGATGGGAGAATCAATTCGCAGGCCTCCATTGGCCAGGTCGGTAATTTTTGACTGCTGGACGTTAAGAATTTCCATACCTCCCGGTGTTCTCTGCTCTTCTTTTGATCAGCCATCCGTGTCGTACACATGATGCACCAACATAGCTAATCAAAGGGAGAGGCGGGAATACTTGGAGGGAAGGAGCTTCACAAAACCTTAGTTCAGCAGTCGCAGATTACTGACCTGGCCGATAGACTGGAGTCCTGTGGATTGATTCTCCCATTTCTAGTGGAGATGCATAATCTGTATGTTAATATAGTGTTACAATATAATGTTACAATATTGCCTATTTAAACCTTTATCTGTACAAAAGACCTGTCACAACCCAACTGCCTTGTAATGGTAATAAAGTTAATGAGAGAACTCAGCTTATTCTGTCCCAGTCTATATAAGGAGGCCGATTAGTAAATTTCATAAAGCACTAATACTATAGTTGTACTTCCTTGCTTTAGTCTCAGGCATCCAGCAGTAAAATAGAGCTGTTAACTCACCCGCCATTTAATAGTAATAATGAAATGACTCTGCTTATCCTGTCTTAGTCTATACAGTACAGCTGACAGATGAGCTGCAGAAAAGAAAAGTCTGCTCTCATGGCCAGTGTAAAGAACTGAAATATTGTAGGATTTTTTAATGTGTATATAGTAGCAGCATAAAGCTCCATATATTATACTATGTGCACAGTAAAAATTGGTTTAAATTCTAAGGAATTACCGTATATGATATGTTAACAATGCCTAGGTTTGCTAGCTATTTGTCCTTGTATCATCCTTTCAAATAACTAGATTTTACTTCAACATAAAAAAATCTATTATTACTCTTAAATAGGCCTCTAACATTCAATTCTATTTATACAGAATCACTTACAATTAAGTTATTGTAAAAAAAATATGCCTTAAAGTATATTTCGATCTTTATGATATAAAATTAAATGCATGAAATAAAATTCATTTTTGGCTCATAGTGAGACATACAGATTCCCTGATAAAATCTGGGCTCTGAAGAACAAAAAAAAAATCAAGTGTTAGCCTGAATGAAATGATATAACGCCTTAGGTTCTCTCCGCATGCTAAAATTATTTTATCCTTTTTATTCAGTGTAATTTCTCCCCTGTATTATACCAGTTTATCACAAATCAAATCATTTAATGTACATGAAAAGCTTTTTAGAAAATGTGTTTAGCAATCTGCAGTAGTAATAATTGTCTTTCAATTCACATAATACATCAAGGACTGTTAGGATTTTTTTAATAAGATAATTGAAATCAGTCCTCCCCCCTTCCCCTGTCCTTAAAATAAAGAAAGCACGGGAAAGAAGCAACTATATATTAATCACCAAAAAAGAAGAGGATGGATGAGGAGCACATTGACTTATAAACGTGATGAGTGAATCTGTCGGGAACATTTGGCGCGGTTGTAGGAGAATGGTTGCATTGGCTATTTTAGAGATGAATGCTCTAGCCGCATTTAAATTGCTAATATCTGACCAATGGCTTTTACAGCAATTGTTTAAAAGATAATAGGAAAAAAAAGATGTTACCTGGAGTGGTGTTATGGCTTTAGATACAAATTGACAAATAATATGAACTACTACTAAAGATAATAATAATCATAATATACTGCATTATTAAATAAATAAATAATATTGCAGTACTATGTTTGCAAACGGAAAGGTTCATGCATAAGATTTTTACTATGCAAACTATCTTTTCAGCACAAGGAAAGAACAAATCTGGCAAGTACCAAGAGTACAAGAGTAGCTGCCCTATAACGTAACACTGGCAGCAGATATTCCTTTAAAGATGCGCACAACTCACTGGTCTTCTTCAAGAGTAAAGCACCCTGGACCACGTGTCTTCTGGTGTAATCATCATGCTCTCTTTTGGATCTGGAACTATAGAGTGCAATAAAACCCCTTAAACGGAACTTGTCACCAGGAATATGAAGCCTAATCTGCAGGCCCCATGTTATAGAACAGAACGAGCTGAGCAGAATAATATATAGTTTTATGAGACAATATTCAGTATAACTTGTGTTTTCATCACTTAATCCTTTTGCTTTTCTGGTATTTTTGGTCATGGGGCGGTCCTATCAGTGACTGACAGCCATCTCTGTACGCACACTTGTAAAAGGAAAGTTGATAGTAGCGACCTGGAAACTTAAAATATAACTTTTAATACATATTAATTAAAAACGTTGTACAGTGAAAAAAAAATCACAAACTAGACATTTAATAAAGTGCACATGTGCCAACAATTAACGTAACACCAAAAAGTAGCCTGTTTTTTGGAACTATGCATTCAATTGTTCTAAGTCACAGATTGCCTATATGCTGGTCAAAGTACATACAGTGTAAATCTTGCAACCAGCCAGATCCGTTATCTTCTTTGAGGATATGTACTGGGCATGAGATCAAGGTAAATATCACATTTATCTGGCCTGATTTATTAAACTCATACCACGAAGCAAACTACCTCCAATCATGTTTATTATTATTATTATTATACATTCATATAGCGCCAATTATTCCATGGCTCTTTACATGTGAAAAGGGGCAAATATAGACAAGTACAATAAACGTGAGCAATACAAGACACACATAAGTACAGAGGGAGAGAGGACCCTGACCGCAAGGACTCACAGTCTACAGAATATTTGGACTCAGTTGCAATTAATACACATTACTCCAAGTCTCAAAAAAGGCATCATATAATATATATATATGCATGTAGGTGCATTAAATAAAGCAGGTGATAAACTACAAAGGTATTGGCTTGCAGCCGAGTGTCAGAAGAGCCCTACATATGAAATGGAAAGGTCATATTAACAAAGGAACTCCTTCCTCTGTATTGCGCCTACATTTTTACCTTGATTACGATTTGCCAATGAAGGCAACTGATCCCTAACTGAAGACGGTTAAAAATGTACTTTTAGTGAACTATTAAATACGACAGCCAATGTGCATAGGGGTACATTGGGATATAACCCCTTTTCTGCTATTCCCACAATGTAGTAATTCTCTATATCCCACACTAGTGAATTTTGATTAATATTAGCTTGGTGCGGCAGCTACCAACCGCTCTCTAATATTGTTGCTATTAACACAACACATGTTTCACCAGAGATCTGGTGTCATCCGAGGACAGAAGCTTAATTTTCCCCCATATATGGGGTATCAGCATGCTCAGGAGAAATTGCTCAACAAATTTTGGGATCGATTTTCTCCTGTTACCCTTGTGAAAAGAAACATTTGGATCTAAATTTATTATTTTTTTTTTAAAAAGTTAAATGTTCATTTTTTCCTTCCACATTGCAAAAATTCCTGTGAACCACCTGAAGGGTTATTAAAGTTCTTGAATGTGGTGAAGAGCACTTTAAGGGGTGCAGTTTTTAGAATGGTGTCACTTTTGGGTATTTTCTGTTCTATAGAATCCTCAAAGTCACTTCAAATGTGATGTGGTCCCTAAAAAAATGGTTTTGTAAATTTTGTTGGAACAATGAGAAATCGACGGTCAACTTTTAACCCTTCTAACTTCCTAACAAAAATATTATGTTTCAAAATGTGTGCTGATGTAAAGTAGACATGTGGGAAATGTTAACTATTTTGTGAGATATAACTTTAAAGGCAGAAAAATAAAAGGTTTGAAAATTGCTAAATTTTCACCAAATTTCCAATTTTTTCACAAATAAACGCAAGTCATATCGAAGAAATTTTACCACTGTCCTGAAGTACACTATATCATGAAAAAACAATCTCAGAGTCAGTGGGATCCGTTAAAGCCTTCCAGAGTTATTACCTTATCAAGTGACAGTGGTCAGAATTGTAAAATTTGGC
>JARQOD010000006.1:48508473-48565122 GCA_033576555.1 Oophaga sylvatica
CTGTGAGGCGGAGACTCTTGGAGCAAAGCCTGGTCTCAAGGAGGGCAGCAAAGAAGCCACTTTTCTCCAGAAAAAACATCATGGACAGACTGATATTCTGCAAAAGGTACAGGCAGTGGACTGCTGAGGACTGGGGTAAAGTTATTTTCTCTGATGAATCCCCTTTTCGATTGTTTGGGACATCAGGAAAACGCCTCATTCGGAGAAGACAAGGTGAGCGCTACCACCAGTCTTGTCTCATGCCAACTGTTAAGCATCCTGAAACCATTCATGTGTGGGGTTGCTTCTCAGCCAAGGGAATCGGCTCTCTCACAGTCTTGCCTAAAAACACAGCCATGAATAAAGAATGGTACTAGAATGTCCTCCAAGAGCAACTTCTCCCAACCCTCCAAGAGCAGTTTGGCGATCAACAATGCCTTTTCCAGCATGATGGAGCACCTTGCCATAAAGCAAAGGTGATAACTAAATGGTTCAGTGAACAAAACATAGAGATTTTGGGTCCATGGCCTGGAAACTCCCCAGATCTTAATCCCATTGAGAACTTGTGGTCAATCATCAAGAGACGGGTGGACAAACAAAAACCTAAAAATTCTGACAAAATGAAAGCATTGATTTTGCAAGAATGGACTGCTATCAGTCAGGATTTGGTCCAGAAGTTGATTGAGAGCATGCCAGGGAGAATTGCAGAGGTCCTGAAGAAGAAGGGTCAACACTGCAAATATTGACTTGCTGCATTAACTCATTCTAACTGTCAATATAAGCTTTTGTTACTCATATGTTTGCAATTATTATATTTCTGTCTGTGATAAAAACATCTGTCAAACACACATAAAAACCAGAGGGCAGCAGATCATGTGAAAATATAATATTTGTGTCATTCTCAAAACTTTTGGCCATGACTGTAAATAAGCAGACAGCTTTCTCAGTCACTGGTCACACAATGAAAATGTAATACATCTGTTGGTGACTGATTTTCCTTTGTGCACATTGATTCACAAAAAAATGTTGTATCATTGGGGATAGGTAATAATAATAATTGACATTAATACATTGTAAGGTGCAATAGTTTGTGATGAATGTGAATGCAATCACTTTATGGGTTTCCTTAGTTGATAGCTAAACTTTTTCTAGCACTATTTGATTCTAAAGGAGCTTAAAGGGGCTGTGTCATGAGAGAATTTGCTACCAAGGAACATATCTGAAGGTTCTGTGCCCACACTCTGAATGAAAATAACAGTGTGAACCTGACCTAAAAAACTGCCGCAGCTTGCATAATGAAATCTGCATGCTTTACATACGGATTCTATTTCTGATTTTGGTGCAGACTGAGCTGCGTATTTCATTTAGTACAAATCTGTGCCATTTCCTTAACAGGTAGGGTATTACTGAGGAAATTTGCACTATTCCTAGAATACTTGGCCGATTTTCTTTTTTCAATATTGTAAGTTTATGGGGTCTGTTAAATGTTATATGGATATTCTGCAAAGCGTTTGCAAGGGGAAAATATATTCTAAAGACCCAATACACATTAGAAGAAAATGGTCTTAACGCACCAATTTCGACTGGACCGTGTATGAGGGTCTCCCATCCTACTGCATTGAATAGGTAGCACAGCCAATCAGTGTTAGCTTTCTTTGTGTCCTCTTCTCCCCGGCTGTACAGCACAGCTCAGGTAATGAGCTGTGCTGTCTGTTGGTGTCCGCAGTGATTTGTCATTATGATCTGAATATATTCATCACAATTGTAGGTTTATTATGTTTCTTTTATCTCCACAACCTCTTTTCTTTTACCACATCCCCTTTTTGGAGTAAAGAGCGGAAAGTGTGTTATGTCTCTTTTTCAGTGTTTGACTCCACATCCATGTTGTGAACGCGTCCTTCTGCTCTGCGCAGGAAGATTGTTCTCATCCAAGGCAATCTGCCAGCAGTGCGTATTACAACGGAGCTCTAAATATAGCTTGTATTTCGAGAAGGTGCAAGTAGTAATTCTACACTTACACAATAGTTTTCCATGAGCTGTAATTGAACACAGACTGCATTTACTGGCTGATAATCCCGGTTAGTTAGAATTACCTCCCGTGTTATGGCCTAATGATGCTCCTTCTGGTTGTTCTATGATGAGCAGACACTGCAGTAATCATGATTAGATGTAAAAAATGGAAGACTTAGCACATTGGAGTTTAATTCTTCATTACCGGGATTGTCGGAGCTGCACATTCATGTATAAAAAATTCTACTAGGACAAAATGAATTTTGCAGGAAAATTCTTCTATTGAAACTTATTCCACAGTTCGATGATAGTGAATGATCAAAAATGTTCTCAGTGGGTCCGAATTTTTGGATTACTTTATGAAATATCCTTATTATTTTAAACCAAAATTTGTGAGCATCACCAGTTTCATATGGTCATTAGGAGTTAGTATAAGGCCGGGGTCAGACGTGCGAGAAACTCAGACGAGTCTCGCACGTCAATACCCGCCACTACCTCTGGCACTCGGATCGGAGTGTTCAGCTGCATGTTTTTCTATGCAGCTTAGCGCTCCAATCCGAGTGCCGGCGGCAGTGCCGGGTATTGACGTGCGAGACTCGTCTGACCCCGGCCTAAGGGTAGAGCCAAACGGTGTGAACAAAACTCTGCTCACTGCGTGATTTTGTTTCATGATGGTGCAATTATAGGTCCACTGTGTGTGCACTTCCACCACAATGTCTGGCCCTACCCTAAGGCCGGAGTCACACTGGCGACAAAAACGGACGAGTGGAATGCGATTAAAAATCGCATTGCACTCAGACCAATGTTTATCTATGGGGAAGCTCCCAGCATCCGATTTTTTTCTAGGCCGTTTTCCTCGGGCCGATTGTCACATATTGTCCATGCTGCGATTGTCACATATTATCGGGCGAGAATCGCCAATGCAAGTCTATGAGTGCGATGAAAAATCGGATTACAAACGGACCACACGTGTGACTTGCGAGAAAATCGCATCGGTGTCCTTTAGAAAAGCCGGCAATTCATCCCCGGCTATACTGTAAAATCACACTGACAGATTTAATAAAGAATAGAAAGAATAGATATATACACATAGAATACATATATATATATTATATATATATATATATACATGTCATTGTGACACATATATATATATATTTATAGTTCATACACTTCTACATTGTATAACAGCCGCTAATTCAATTGCCGGCTTCTGTAAAATTACAGAACCCGACATGAAATGACACATGGTTTACATACAGTAAACCATTTCATTTCATGTAGTTTGATATATGGTTTTGATTAACAATTACATGAGTGTTTGAGTGTTTGTGTGCAAAATTTCATACTTGTAGGTGGTAATTAAATGTGTAAATTCGTTGAAAAAAAATGCGTGGGCTGGTATTTTCGCCACCAGACAGGGAAAGCCAGTGATTGAGGGCAGATAATAATAGCCTAGGGAGGGTGCATTTTTTTGTGCCCCCCCTGACTACTAACATCTGCCCCCAGCCACCCCAGAAAAGGCAAATCTATGATTAGATGCGCCTTTTCTGGCACTTAGCCCATCTATTCCCATTGCCCTGTAGCGGTGGCTAATGGGTTAATAATGGGTTAAGGCCACCTTGCTATTGGAAGGTGACTTTAAGCCAGGTTAATAATGTAGAGTTGTCAATTAGACAACTATCCATTATTAATCCTATTGTATGAAATGGTTAAAAAAACACGCACACATTAATTAAAAATCATTTTAATAAAATAAATACACAGTTTTTGACCATATTTTATTGTACTGGTAATCCTTCAAATCCCTTGTTCTCCTGTAATAAAAAAATAATAAAACAACATTATTCTTACCTCTCCGGCGCTCAGTCAGGTCCCACACTGCAATCCATCTGAAAGGGTAACAGTTTTACAGCGAGGACCGCAGCTAATGCTGCCAGCCTAGCTGTAAGCCCCTGAATGAATGAGCTCATCTCCCCGGCTGACAGGAGATGAGCTAATTAGTTTGGGAAACTTAATTGATTGTTTCCCACAGTAATCAGTTGACTTCAGGTTTGCCGGGGACTACCTCTGACGTCACTGAGGCTGTGCGGAGTCCCCGGCTGACCTGAAGTGAACTGATTGCAGTCGTCCGTTTTTGTCGCCAGTGTGACTCCAGCCTATTAATAATCGTGTAAATTTTGCTAAGGATTTTGTTACAGAAATGCTTCTGATTTAACTCAGATTTGACCCTTTATTGTGTAGTTTAGTAGCACTGGAAACGATCCCGGTTTCATGGCTGGTGTGAAAATGCAGCCAAATTAAAGGTGTACCCGCTCGACCTAGTCCCCTGCGACTTCTTATTATTCCCAAGAATGAGGAAAAATATAATGGGAAAGCATTTTCAGGACTTAGAAAAGGTTAAGAAAAAAATGTGGAAACACCTAACAGCATTAGTTCAGAAGAATACAAAAAAAGTTTCGAAAAAAAGTGAAAAAAACATTGGAACAGGTACATATCATCTAATGGGCGGTATTATTTTGTAGGGAATTGATATTTTCAAGATATTATCTTGAATAAAATAATTTAAATAAGCAATTCTCTTTTTTTGGGGTACCCCCTCGTGTGTATGTATATATGTACAGTATATATACATATATTCATAATAATATATATAGAATTCCTAGTAGTATTATTCTATTACCATAATAAATTAAATCTAAAACATAATAATAATAATAAAAAGGACACGTCCGGGTATTGGAGTCAGTAATGGAGCGTACGCGCAGCCTGCAGGTGGATTTCGCTGTTTTCTGCATGTTATGTATCCTGCATTAAGTAGTAACAATCAGCTACTTGTTTGCTTGGCACAATTTATGTCACGCATCTGTTTGGCTCAATAAAGTATTCACGTCCTGTGTGATAAATTTTCAATTCAATATTGTTGAGACTTTTTGCAGAGTCTGCGGAATGTAAGGTCAAGGTTATTATCACTGACTGAAAGCTTTTTAAACACTGATATTTCCAGTAGCAAAATTCTGTTACCCAATTAAAGGGAAAGTCCAGCGAAGGCTGATGCTGCCCCAAGATGTTGGAAGTTTTTGACCAGATATCGAGGTGCACGTACAACTTTCATGCGCATGTAATTCAGCTAAACAAGAAGGCAAAAGACACGAGGTAGAAGCGTTAGACACAAGAAACATGATCACAGCACTAGATACTGTTGGTGAAGGTCCCGGAGCTACAGCCCAAGATTCCCCCTCAGGGCTCATACTCACATGCGTGGAAATCGTCCGATGCTCGCATGTGAAATCCCAGCTCTGGCGCCGGCTCTCGGGAGTGGAGTGCGCGGCTGCATGTATTTATATGCAGCGGCTCGCTCCACTCCCGAGTGCCGGCGCCAGAGCTGGGATTTCACATGCGAGACTCGGACGATTTCCACGCATGTGAGTATGAACCCTAAGGCCAGGGTCACAGTAGCGAGTGCAATGCAAAAAACTCATGCGAGTCTCTCGCCTTAAGGCTATGTGCCCACGTTGCAGAAATGCTCTGGAATTGTCCGAAGCATTTGTGCAACTCCCCGCCGCGGGTATAACTTATGCGTAATTCGCATACATTTTCCCCCCAAACACAAGCGTTTTGCAAGCGATTTTAGCTTGCAGAATGCTTGCGCTTTTCCAAGAGATTTGAAGCATTGCTTGGAAAAGTGCAATTATTGATAGGTTGGTCACACTTGTCAAGCATAGTGCTTCACATGTGTGACCAACTTTTTACTACTGATGAATGTTAAAAATAATTAAAAATAAAAAATATGGATATACTCACCTCCTGGCGGCCCCGATCTCCTCAGCGGCGCTGCCGACAAGTTCCGTTCCCAGGCGTGCTTAGCGAGAATGACCTTTGCGACGTCGTGGTCACTCGAATGCAACGTCACAAAGGTCATTCTCGCCTAAGCACGCCTGGGAACGGAAATTGCTGGCAGCGCCGCTGAGGAGCGGGAGGACTCAGGGGCCGACAGAGGGTAAGTATATCCATATTTTTTATTTTGATTCTATTTTTTACAGGAATATGGCACCCAGGGCTGGAGGAGAGTCTCCTCTCCTCCAGACCCTGGGCACCAACTGCACATGAAGCGCTCACTTTACGTATGGTGGGCATAGCCACAAGTGTAAAGTGACCGTTTCAATGCAATCCTATGGTGGCGGAATCACCGCAATTACGCTAAAATAATGAACATGCGATTATGCTCCGGAAAAATACGCAGCATTAGCACATCAATTGTGGAATCCCATAGGATTGCATGGGATGCGTTTTGTTAGCGTTTTTATAAGCTTTTCTGCTGCGGAAAAATGCATTTCTCTGCAGCCACACAATCTGGTCTCGAGTGCCGGTTATTGATGCAAGAGATTCGCACGAGTTTCTCGCATTGCACTTGCCAGTAGATGTACTGATATATTCACAGCAGAGCTGAGACTATAGAGCATCTAACACTTGTGAACATATTGTTACAGAGGAAATTAAAACTAATCAATTACCTGAACTAACATAGGCGTTGATTGTCATTTTTATTGAAACATATAATTCCTTTAACCCCTTAACCCCAGAGCTTTTTTAGGTTTTGCGTTTTCGCTTTTCGCTCCCCTTTTTCTCAAAGCCATAACTTTTTTAATTTTCCATCAATATGGCCATGTGAGGGCTTGGGTTTTGCGGGATAAGTTGTACTTTTCAACGACACCATTGGTTTTACCATTTCGTGCACTAAAAAATGAGAAAAAATTCCAAGTGAGCTGAAATTGCAAAAAAAAGTGCAGTCCCACACTTGTTTTTTGTTGTGCTTTTTTACTACGTTCACTAAATGCTAGAACTGACCTGCCATTATGATTCTCCTGGTCATTACGAGTTCATAGACACTAAATATGTCTAGGTTCTTTTTCATCTAAGTGGTGAAAAAAAAATCCAAACTTTATTAAAAGATCGCCTCTATATAGCAGAATTACTCATTTGCTGTGAGCGCCAATCACCGGGTGGCGCTCACAGCAATCCGGCAGTGACAACCATAGAGGTGACCCACAAACTGGTGACGCGGGTCTCCGGCCCAATGGACGGAAGCGCGAGTTGAATGCCGCTGTCAGAATTTGACAGAGATATTTAACGGGTTAATAGCCGTGGATGGATCGCGATTCCACCAGCGGCTATTGGGGGGACATGTCAGCTGTTCAAAACAGCTGACATGTCCCGAAAAAGATGTGGGCTCACTGCCAGAGCCCACATCAAAGGGAGGGAGTCCGACATCGGCGTAAATGTGTGCCCGATGTCAGAAAGGGGTTAAAATGTACAAAATGTGCTTGTATATTAATCTGATACTTGTGTCATTGATAGGAATATACAATATATACACACACACACACATCAGCCATAACATTAAAATCACTGACAGATAAAGGGAATCTGTCAGCAGTTTTTTGCTACCTTATTTGGGAGCAGCATAACGTAAGGAAAGAAACCCTGATTCTAGCAATGTATTCCTGTCTCAGACATTTCCCCTGAAGAAGCCACGGATGTTGGTGGCGATACGTGTGGGGTTTGCTCCTCCCTGAAGTTCTCTTTGACCAACATGGCTCCAGACAGGAATTTCATATCTTTATACCAGCAGGTTTGAACCCTGATTGATCCCTACAGATGCTATTTATTGCAATCAATGCTTTTTACATGCAGGATTCCTTATATTTTTCTGCATCTGGGATTCCTATCATTATCATTATTATTTTTTTGCGGGGTAACCTTTGTTTGTACAGCCCACACCAACTGCACTTGTGCACTTTAGTACTATCCATTGTATATCAGACTACTAATTGTCTACTTCATTTAGTTGTAGCATGGTGCTGTGAATAGGTGGCATTTAGCTGTTTGGCTGTTTAATATTGTTTTTCTTGCATATCTATGGGTTTATTGGTTTACCAATATAATTAGATTGCATGCATATATGTTTTTCTCTGGTATCTTAATTCCCATATAATCTTTTCTCCTATGCAGTTACTGGAGCCATATATTGATATATTGACATTTTGCCAACGGAGTTCAGTGGTTATTGTCACATTATGGGCATACTCAGGTATTCAACCATTGTTTAGTTTTTTTAAATGATTTTATTATTCAGTCTCATTGCATGTGTTTTTTGCATACAATAATTAAATATTTTGTCATTTATTTTTGGGTGTTCCCTACTGTTTTGCGCATGCATCTTTCTTATTTTGCCTAATTCATTGCTATCCAGTATGCTCCAGTAGAACCCCTAATTTAATTACTGTTTTAATGGTGCCCTCCGTTTCCATTTTCTTCTCTGCTGTAGCTGTAGCAGAGCTCAAAAGCTGACTCCGCCTCACCACAGCTTCCTATCTACATTATATATTGATAGTAAGCCGATAGTGCTGATGCTGTGATTGGACCAGGAGGCACAGGAGCAGTCAGTGCATCAGTGATAAAAAAAAACACTTTATCTCCTGCTGATAAAACACTTATTGTATGTAAACAACAGGCTAATAAGTGGCACATCCCTAAAATCTATATGTCAGCCTCTATCTCCTGCTGCCTTTAGATTACATAGAAAAAAAATGAGTTTATCAATCTATTGGGTAACAAGTAAATAAACAGTTCTTCATGTGGATGGTCTGTAAGAATGAAAAATGAGAAAGTGCAAGTTTGTTCGATGGCAAAATTGTGCTGCAAGGACAACTGGGTCAGAACATATCCAGAATGACAGGTCTTATGTGGTTTTCCAAAAAAAAAGTGGTCCAAGAAAGACTAACTGGTGAATGGCGACAGGGCACTAGGTGCCCAAGCCTATTGATGCACATGGGAAGCAAAAAAGAGCTTGAAAAATTGCTGAAAAAAGTGCATCACAGCTGGGTTCTGCTCAGACGTAGACCGGTCAGAACTCAATACTCATCATCAGAATTGGACCTTGGAGCAACAGAAGAAGCAGACTTCACCTGATGGATCACACTTCTTTTTACATTTTCTAGATGTCTGCGTGCATGTACATCGCTTATCTAGGGAGCAGATAGCACGAGCATGGTCTACGGCGGCAGAGCTCCAAGCATTGCTCCGCAGATAAAGCTTCAGCTCTGGCATTTATGTGGATTTTAATTTGACAACTACTAAGTGCACCCCTTCATGGGAACAGTATCCCCTAATGGCAGTACTTTTTCAGAAGGATAATATACTGTGCCTGGCTGCAAAATAATATTCTGGGATAGATGAAGAAAGTTCATCTTCATAAAAAAAAATACAGTTTTCTCGAGTAAGTATCTGTCATAATTCCTCTGCTCAGAGTGTCTGGGACTCATTGATGGACAGCTCTGTCATCCTATCCTGTGCTGAGCAGTCTGTGCTTTGATTGACAGCTCGGTTGACCTGTCTGACAGAAAGGTGCAGAGATTTTCACAGGTGCTCCATGTTCTTGGTTACTGACACTTTGCATCTGATATTTTGCTGCTGACCTTTGGACTGTGTTCAGACTACCCGTTTGTTATTGCCCTTTGCATCTGATATTCTGCTGCTGACCTTTGGACTGTGTTCAGACTACCCTTTTGTTATTGCCCCTTTTGCTTACCCGCTATTTCTCTGGCATTCTGACCCTGGCATGTGACCTGACTTGCGACTTTGTATTTTCCCTTGGTTTACTACGTGATCTTTTGGTATTGACTCTGGAACGTCTGAGTGCGCTGATTCACGGCCAAGTCGTGGGTTGTGACCAGCGTCACAATATCCAAATATATATAAAAAGAGACGAATGCCACAATCGCAGGGAGACTATGGGCAGACGCATTTCGGATAGAAATCCTTCACTGCAATGAATAAGGATTTCTATCCGAAACGCGTCTCTTTTTATACTTATTTTT
Source organism: Oophaga sylvatica (assembly GCA_033576555.1). Classification (NCBI taxonomy): domain Eukaryota; kingdom Metazoa; phylum Chordata; class Amphibia; order Anura; family Dendrobatidae; genus Oophaga; species Oophaga sylvatica. The sequence continues at coordinate 48,518,343 of JARQOD010000006.1, forward strand.
ATATGCACTAAACTGTGAATTTCTTCATCTGTTCACCGATATTTCCTGTGGCACTGGCGGCTTCCTTGCGATGGACTTCTTATGTGGGTGAGCTGACTCCCTTTTTTTTCTCTATATTTTTCAATATTCTTGGAATAGTTTGAGGAATGTGGCAAATAGTTCAAGGTGGCGGCCTCCAAATTCTCCAGGTATCAGCAGATCAGTAGGAAATGTCAGACTACGACCATTCACATTTTACAATGCATCCAGCGTTTAACGACACTGCTAAGAATAACACATGTAGTAAGGAAATGAAATCCTAAATATGTTTATCGTCTGGAGTCTCGGCACGTGACACCTACTACATCCAATACTCATGTGATGGAAGTAATTGCTGCCCGTAACCCAACATATCGCTGTGCATGCCACTGGCCATACGCACACCACCTACATTCTCCTCGGGTAATTCTTCCCTCTTGTGTACATAAGTGATATAGATATAGTTTCTGATACATTTATATTTAGGAAACACCAGCTGAAAATGTTTGCTGAGAAATATATCTGTCCGAAGAACAAAGGGCTGATTGTTTGCGGCGTAACATTGCAAGCTTTGTTATAATGCTAATTACGTGAGCCATAGTAAATGCAAAGGCCAAGGAACAAGAAAGTCACGCCAAGGAGAGAAAATGAAAGAAAAGCCATAGGAAAAGAATGAGGAAGAATGTGATAAATGAATATAACAGAGCTAGGCGGGGACATTGAAGTAAAACAGAAAGTACATTGTGTCCCAAAAAAAAAACCAGATATGTGAGCGCTCATATTTCTAATTTTTTCATATATATGCTAAAAAACAGTCATCCTACATAACATATAATGAATTTTTAGAACTGAATGTTTAACCCATTGAAGACCCATCTTTTTTTATTTCATCTCCATAATTTTCTTTTTCTGTATATGAGGGGATTTTTTATGGAATCCGTTGTAAATTCAAGGTAACTTAATTCAAGGAAGGAGGAAAAAGCAACAATTTACCAATTCTTTTTAATCCATCCAACCGCCAAGAATTCCCACGCTCTAACTCCGGCCTCTCACCGCTGCCCTCTACTGCCAGATCATACATTACATCATAAATCTCCAGCAATACAGTAAACTGTCATTAACCCTTACATTTGTGCAGGTGTCTCTGAACAGTAGAACAATGTACTCCAGAGTCTGCTAAATCTTTCTGAAGGTCTTTTGCAGTCAAGCGGGGGTTCTGATTTGCCTTTCTAGCAATCCTACAAGCAGCTCCTCACTGAGATTTTGCTTGGTCTTCCTGACCTTATCTTGACCTCCACTGTTCCTGTTAGTTGCCATTTCTTAATTACATTTGAACTGAGGATAGGGCAACTTGAAAAAGCTTTGCTAGCCTTCTCCTGCTTTGTGGACAGCCACCATTTTCATTTTCATAGTGCTAGGCAGCTGCTTAAAAGAACCCATGGCTGCTGTTTTTTGGCACTAGGTTAGAGAAGGCTGGGTTTTTATAAAACTTGGAAATTTGCATCACTGGCTGTCACGGGTGTGTCGCGGCGAAGATCGTCGCGATTGCACACCCTGACTTCGCACAGCTGAGTTTCTGGTGCTGGGTGTTTTTCGGCACTGAGGGAGTTAATTCTTTCTCTCTCGGTGCTGGACTGACAAGCATCGCCCAGCTGCGATTGATGTTTTGTTAATTAGCTTCCTTCTTATACCTGCTGGTCTGCTGGGGAAGTTGTCGGTGAAAGCATTCATTCAGACCAGCAGAGCGGATTGTTTCTGAGAAGACTTAAGCTAAGAGTGCCTGTTGTGGTTTATCCTCTCCTCGCTTATTGTTTATCTCCTTAACCTTTTGTGTTCCTCTGTAGTGGAAGTTTTGTATGCATGGCAGTGTTTTCTTTACCCCTTGTCTGTCTTGTTTATCTTAGACTGTGTGTAAAGGGTATGCCACACTAAACAACATCGCTAACGGGATCGCTAAAAAACGTCACTATTTAGCGATCCCGTTAGCGATGTTGTTGTGTGCGGCATGCAGCAACGACGTGGCCCCTGCTGTGATCTCGTCCGTCGTCCTGATCGTTCCGGACCCTATTCTGATCGTCGGCGTCCCGCTGGGTAAGTATATATCGCTGAGTGTGGCACCTTTTTTAGCGATTTAGCGGTACTTTTGTACCGCTAAAGTCATTAAGGAGATCGCTAACCGCGATAGCGTCCTTAACGACATCGCTAAATGTGGCCGACACTAGCGATATTGTAAACGATCCCGCTAGCGATCTCATTAGTATGCGACGCTAACGAGATCGTTAGCGGGATCGTGTAGTGTGGCAGTACCTTAAGCTGTGACCTGCCCATTCCCTGTGGTGGTATCAGGGTCCTTCTCAGGACTAGATTACAGTGGTCAGGGATCTACAAGAGACAGGGTTACGCTGGCGGCCTGGACCTCTGTACCATTAACAGTACCTCCAGGTAGAGGGACTAGTCAGGACCCCAGTTCAGGGTCAGCATAGACCCCGGTCCACCTCTATCCTGAGACAGCGTGACACGTACACTGTATAGACCCACAATACATAGGATATTATGTCAGGTAAGACATTACTGGCAGATACTATGTACAGTCATGGCCAAAAGTTTTGAGAATGACACAAATATTAATTTTTACAAAGTCTACTGCTTCACTTTTTCTAATGGCAATTTGCATATACTCCAGAATGTTATAAAGAGTGATCAGCTTAACAGCAATTACTTGCAAAGTCAATATTTGGTTAGAAAATGAACTTTATCCCCCAAAACACATTTCAACATCATTGCAGCCCTGCCTTAAGGTACTGCCACACTAAACAATCCCGCTAGCGATCACGATAACGACGCATACTAATGCGATCGCTAGCGGGATTGTTTCTATATCGCTAAGTGCGGCCACATTTAGCGATATAGTTAACGACGCTATCGCCGTTAGCGATCTTCTTAACGACTTTAGCGGTACAAAAGTACCGCTAAATCGCTAAGAAAAGGTGCCACACTAGCGATATATACTTACCCAGCGGGAAACGCCGACGAGAAAATAGGGTCCGGAACGATTCCAGCGACGAGCGAGATCACAGCAGGAAGCTCGTCGCTGGCAGATGCCGCACTGAACAACATCGCTAACGGGATCGCTAAATAGTGACGTTTTTTAGCGATCCCGTTAGCGATATTGTTCAGTGTGGCATACCCTTTAAAAGGACCAGCTAACCTATTTTCAGTGATTGCTCCATTAACACAGGTGTGGGTGCTCATGAGGACATGGCTGGAGATCAATCTGTCATGATTAAATAAGAATGACACCACTGGACACTTTAAAAGGAGGCTGGTGCTTGGCATCATTGTTTCTCTTCTGTTAACCATGGTTGTCTCTAAAAAAAACACGTGCAGTCATCATTGCAATGCACAAAAATGGCCTAACAGGGAAGAGTATCGCAGCTAGATAGATTGCACCTCAGTCAACAATCTATCGTATCATCAAGAACTTCAAGGAGACAGGTTCCATTGTTGCCAAAAAGGCTCCAGGGCGCCCAAGAAAGACCAGCAAGCACCAGGACCGTCTCTTAAAAGTGTTTCAGCTGCGGGATCGGGCTACCAGCAGTGCAGAGCTTGCTCAGGAATGGCAGCAGGCAGGTGTGAGTGCATCTGCACGCACTGTGAGGCGGAGACTCTTGGAGCAAGGCCTGGTCTCAAGGAGGGCAGCAAAGAAGCCACTTCTCTCCAGAAAAAACATCATGGACAGACTGATATTCTGCAAAAGGTACAGGCAGTGGACTGCTGAGGACTGGGGTAAAGTTATTTTCTCTGATGAATCCCCTTTTCAATTGTTTGGGACATCAGGAAAACGCCTCATTCAGAGAAGACAAGGTGAGCGCTACCACCAGTCTTGTCTCATGCCAACTGTTAAGCATCCTGAAACCATTCATGTGTGAGGTTGCTTCTCAGCCAAGGGAATTGGCTCTCTCACAGTCTTGCCTAAAAACACAGCCATGAATAAAGAATGGTACCAGAATGTCTTCCAAGAGCAACTTCTCCCAACCCTCCAAGAGCAGTTTGGCGATCAACAATGCCTTTTCCAGCATGATGGAGCACCTTGCCATAAAGCAAAGGTGATAACTAAATGGCTCAGGAACAAAACATAGAGATTTTGGGTCCATGGCCTGGAAACTCCCCAGATCTTAATCCCATTGAGAACTTGTGGTCAATCATCAAGAGACGGGTGGACAAACAAAAACCTAAAAATTCTGACAAAATGAAAGCATTGATTGTGCAAGAATGGACTGCTATCAGTCAGGATTTGGTCCAGAAGTTGATTGAGAGCATGCCAGGGAGAATTGCAGAGGTCCTGAAGAAGAAGGGTCAACACTGCAAATATTGACTTGCTGCATTAACTCATTCTAACTGTCAATATAAGCTTTTGTTACTCATATGTTTGCAATTATTATATTTCTGTCTGTGATAAAAACATCTGTCAAACACACATAAAAACCAGAGGGCAGCAGATCATGTGAAAATATAATATTTGTGTCATTCTCAAAACTTTTGGCCATGACTGTATACATGTTGATATTTTCTATTATAGGAAATATAGAATGATGTCACATTAGATATATGTTACTATCATAGAATATATCTGTTATACGTCGTGACATTTTCACCGACCCCTCTAAAAGATTCTCCCCAGCTACCATGGATCCAGTAGCCCAGTTAGCTCAGCAGTTGCAGAGTTTGTCCATGGAGCTGACGGACGTTAAGTCCAAGGTTTTGTACCCCCGGGAGCAAACCAGATCTGAACCTAAAGTAGCTCTCCCGGACAGGTTCACTGGTGGGCGGGATAAATTTTTTACCTTCCGGGAGGCATGTAAATTATATTTTCGGCTACGGCCTTGGTCTTCGGGGAGTGAAGATCAGAGGGTGGGAATTGTCATCTCGCTCTTACAAGGGGATCCTCAATCCTGGGCGTTCTCTCTTCCTCCGGACTCCCCGGCTCTCCAGTCAGTAGATCGATTTTTTACAGCCCTGGGTCTGGTATATGATGACCCGGATCGGGTCTCCCTTGCTGAAATGAAGTTACGTAAGATACAGCAGGGAGATCGTCCGGCGGAGGAATTTTCTTCTGAGTTCCGTAGATGGGCCACAGATACTCAGTGGAATGACCCAGCTCTTAGGAGCCAGTTTTGTCAAGGATTATCTGACAAATTAAAAGATGTGTTGGCTCAGTATGATTCTCCCCCGTCACTGGAGGCCGCTATGGCCCTGGCTATTCGCATTGATAGACGGCTTCGGGAGAGGTGCGAGGTAACTCCGCCCCCTGTGATGACTCCACCTTCTACTATAGTCCCTTATATTGAGGTTCCCCTGGTTTGTTCTGAGGAGCCTATGCAGTTAGGAGGGACATCATTCCGAGGGAGGGGATCGGCGGTGCGCCGCAAGACAGGACAGTGTTACTTCTGCGGGAGAAAGGGACATTTTGTTGGGGGGTGTCCATCCCGTACTTTGCTGAGCAAGGAGTCGCCGGAAAACTGTTGATCCCAGGTTGTGTGGTGGACGACAATCTGGGAGTATGTATTCCGTCCCCAAGTCCGTCTCAGTTTCTCGTACCAGCGGAGGTGGTGGTAGGTACGAGAACTGAAAGGATTTCTGTTCTTCTGGATAGTGGGGCCGCGGCTAATCTGGTGGACGCTCGGTTTGCCCAGGTGCAAGTATGCAACTGAGTGTATTGGCCAAACCTATCCCTATATTCTCTATTGACGCCAGGCCTCTCGGTCAAGGTAGCTTTGTGCAAGCCGTGCATAACATAGACCTTCGAGTGGGGGCAATACATAAAGAACTATTGTCTTGTTATGTGTTGGAGGGCCTTCCCACTCCTATTGTGTTGTGACTTCCTTGGTTAACTAAACATAACCCAGTTATTAATTGGCAATCCAGAGAGATAAGCCAGTGGGGTGAATTTTGCAATAATAACTGCATGAACACGGTCATCGGTGCGGTCGTGCCTAGAACCTTACCTCCTTTTCTGGAGGACTTTGAGGATGTGTTTTCAGAGGAAGGGTGTCAAGAATTACCTCCTCATCGCGCGTATGACTGTGCTATAAAATTGCTTCCTGATGCTAAGTTACCAAAATCTAGGTTATATAACCTTTCTGGTCCTGAGAGGCAAGCTATGAAGGATTATATTTCGGAAAGTCTGGCCAAGGGGCATATTAGACCTTCATCTTCCCCAGTGGCCGCGGGGTTCTTCTTTGTGAAGAAAAAAGATGGAGGCCTACGCCCTTGCCTGGATTTCCGTGAGCTTAATCGGATTACGGTCCGAGATCCGTATCCGCTCCCACTTATTCCTGATCTCTTCAATCAGATTGTGGGCGCCAAATGGTTCTCTAAGTTGGATCTCAGGGGGGCGTATAATCTGATTAGGATAAAGGAGGGGGATGAGTGGAAGACGGCGTTTAACACTCCGGAGGGACATTATGAGAACCTTGTCATGCCTTTCGGTCTGACTACTGCCCCGGCGGTGTTTCAACATTTTGTTAATGACATCTTTCGCCACCTAGTGGGACAGTTTGTTGTCATTTATCTAGATGACATCTTAATTTACTCGCCGGATCTTGTGTCTCATCAGGAGCATGTGAGACAGGTGTTGCAGATCTTGCGAGACAATAAACTGTACACCAAATGGGAGAAGTGTGTATTCGCCGTACAAGAACTTCAGTTTTTAGGATTCCTGGTGTCAGCTTCCGGTTTCCGTATGGACCCTGGGAAAGTGAAGGCTGTGCTTGAATGGGATCGGCCAGAGGATCTTAAAGCACTGCAGCGTTTCCGGGGTTTGCTAACTACTACCGGAAATTTATTCGTAATTTCTCATCCGTTGTCAAACCTCTCACTGACATGAGAAAAAAAGGGACGGATTTTTCTAGGTGGTCTGACAAAGCTTGTCAAGCATTTTCCTCCTTGAAAAAATGTTTTGCTTCAGCACCCATACACATCCAACCTGATGCATCACAACCGTTCATTGTGGAGGTAGACGCATCTGACGTAGGAGTGGGTGCGGTATTATCTCAAGGTCCGTCCCCTGGTAAATGGCATCCGTGCGCTTTCTTCTCTAAAAAATTGTCATCCACCGAGAGGAATTATGATGTTGGCAATAGGGAACTCTTGGCCGTTAAGTTGGCTTTTGAAGAGTGGCGTCACTTTTTGGAGGGGGCAGTCCACCCGGTCACCGTCATTACTGATCACAAGAACCTGCTGTATTTAGAGTCTGCAAAACGTCTGAATTCCAGACAAGCTAGATGGTCGTTGTTTTTTACCAGGTTTAATTTTGTCGTCACATATCGTCCTGGGTCAAAAAATGTAAAGGCTGATGCCTTATCTCGTAGTTTCCCGGGGGCCGGGAAGACGGATGACCCGGTTCCTATTCTTCAGGAGGGAGTTGTGGTGTCGGCTGTATGCTCTGAGCTTGAGGAGGAGGTATTGGAGGCTCAGGGGGACGCCCCTGTAGGACCTCCAGGGAAACTGTTCCAGATCAGTTAAGACAAAAGGTTATCGAGGCACATCATAATTCTGCTTTGGCAGGACACCCAGGGAGTAAAGCAACTGTAGATCTCCTTTCTCGCCGGTTTTGGTGGCCTAACTTAAATAAAGAGGTGGTAACTTTTGTCGCGTCCTGTGGGGTATGTGCGCGCTCTAAGACCCCACATACCCGTCCGTCTGGGGCTCTTTTACCGTTGAAAATCCCGGAGCGTCCATGGACCCATCTGTTTATGGACTTCATTACGGACCTCCCTCCGTCTTCAGGTAAAACTGTCATACTAGTTGTAGTTGACAGGTTAAGCAAAATGGCACATTTTATTGCTCTTCCTGCTCTTCCTAATGCTAAAACTCTGGCGCAGGTGTTCATTGGGGAGATTGTGAGACTTCACGGGTTGCCTTCCGATGTGGTGTCGGATCGGGGGTCTCAGTTTGTGTCCAAATTCTGGAAGGCATTTTGTTCTCGTCGGGGGATGCAGTTGTCATTTTCTTCGGCTTTTCATCCGCAGACTAATGGTCAGACAGAGCGTCTGAATCAGAGCTTAGAGACATATCTTCGGTGTTTTGTCTCAGAGAACCAAGAGGACTGGTCTTCTTTCTTGCCTCTGGCAGAGTTCGCTCTTAACAATAGGCGGAGCGAGTCCACTGGTAAGTCCCCGTTTTTTGGGGCATATGGTTTTCACCCCCAGTTTTGTACTTTCAATGGGGGGGGCTCTTCTGGGGTTCCTGAGGAGGAACGATTTTCGTCGTCACTTGCTTCAGTGTGGAGAGGAGTGCTTAATAATCTGAGCACTTTGGGGAACCGATACAAACGTATGGCTGATAGGAGGAGAGTGTCTGGTCCGGACCTAAGTGTGAACGATCTGGTATGGTTGTCTACCAAGAATATAAAACTTAAGGTTCCCTCCTGGAAACTCGGTCCCAGATTCATCGGGCCATACAGGATCAGTTCAATAATTAATCCGGTGGCTTTCCGTCTTGACCTCCCTCCTACGTTTAAAATCCACAATGTGTTCCACAAATCGTTGCTTAAGAGGTACGTGGCACCAGTTATACCGTCACATCTACCTCCTCCTCCTGTGGTGGTCAATGGTAATTTGGAGTTTCAGGTATCGAAGATCATTGACTCACGTCTGAATCGCCGGTCCCTTCAGTACCTTGTTCATTGGAGGGGGTATGGTCCCGAGGAGAGGATGTGGGTTTCTGCGTCGGATATTAACGCAGACTGTTTTGGTTCGGGCCTTCCACACTACTCACCCAGATAGACCAGGCCCTGAGGGTCCAGAGGCCCCTCGTAGAAGGGGGGTACTGTCACGGGTGTGTCGCGGCGAAGATCGTCGCGATTGCACACCCTGACTTCGCACAGCTGAGTTTCTGGTGCTGGGTGTTTTTCAGGCACTGAGGAGTTAATTCTTTCTCTCTCGGTGCTGGACTGACCAGCCTCGCCCAGCTGCGATTGATGTTTTGATAATTAGCTTCCTTCTTATACCTGCTGGTCTGCTGGGGAAGTGTCGGTGAAAGCATTCATTCAGACCAGCAGAGCGATCGTTTCTGAGAAGACTTAAGCTAAGAGTGCCTGTTGTGGTTTATCCTCTCCTCGCTTATTGTTTATCTCCTTAACCTTTTGTGTTCCTCTGTAGTGGAAGTTTTGTATGCATGGCAGTGTTTTCTTTACCCCTTGTCTGTCTTGTTTATCTTAGACTGTGTGCAAGCTGTGACCTGCCCATTCCCTGTGGTGGTAATCAGGGTCCTTCTCAGGACTAGATTACAGTGGTCAGGGATCTACAGGAGACAGGGTTACGCTGGCGGCCTGGACCTCTGTACCATTAACAGTACCTCCAGGTAGAGGGACTAGTCAGGACCCCAGTTCAGGGTCAGCATAGACCCCGGTCAACCTCTATCCTGAGACAGCGTGACACGTACACTGTATAGACCCACAATACATAGGATATTATGTCAGGTAAGACATTGCTGGCAGATACTATGTATACATGTTGATATTTTCTATTATAGAAAATATAGAATGATGTCACATTAGATATATGTTACTATCATAGAATATATCTGTTATACGTCGTGACACTGGCTTTTCCTAACGATGATCGTGAACATATCATAACCCTAACAAGATAATTAAGTTTGAAACCTTCGTCAAAGTTATCTGAGCACACAAATCTCCAAACTTTTGCATTGGCCCATTTCCCTTTTTGTAGTTTTTAAAATAAAAAAAAAAAGACAACATATATTTTTTTGCCTAAAATATAAAGGAAATGCGTCATCTTTAACTTTAGGCCTTTTAGTGATCACTTCATCTTCTACTTGCTTAACTGTTCACAGTAACGGTAGTTTTGACCAGGGGTGCCCAAACTTTTACTTGCCACTGTATGGATCGGCAGTCCGAAATCAAACATGCCAGATCTTTTCCTGGTTGTCTGAGGCTATGGACCCATACACATTAGACTGTCCGCCGAACATATCTATATAGAAACCAAAATCTTCCTCAGTCTCTGTAAGGCCGGGTCACACTTGCGACTGCAATGCGAGAAACTTGCGCGAGTCTCTCGCCTCAATACCCAGCACTGCTGCCAGCACCCGGGATCGGGTCCAGGTATTGAGGAGAGAGACTCGCACGAGTTTCTCGCATTTCAGTCGCAAGTGTGACCCCTGCCTAGTGCTCACAGTTCATGATGAGAGATATTTCCGTTTTTGCGTTTTCGTTGTTTTCTCCCCATCTTCCCTGAGTCATAACTTTTTTATTTTTCGGTCAAAACAGCCATGTAAGAGTTTGTTTTTTTGCGGGGCAAATTGTACTTTTGAGCGACACCATTGGTTTTAACATATCATGTGCTGGAAAATGGGAAAAAAATTCCAAGTGCGGTGAAATTTTAAAAAATTTGAGTTCATAGACACCTAACATGTCTAGGTTCTTTTTTATTTAAGTGGTGGAAAAAATTCCAAACTTTGGTAAAAAAAAAATGGCGCCATTTTCCGAGACCTATAGCATCTCCATTTTTCGTGATCTAGTGAGGGCTTATTTTGTGTGCACCGAGCTGACATTTTTATTGATACCATTTTGATGTAGATACGATCTCTTGATTGCCAATGGGCAGGATTTACGACGCACTTCCGGTAAGCGCGAGTTAAATGCCGCTGTCAGAGATTGACAGCGGCATTTAACTAGTTAACAGCAGTGGGTGGATCGCGATTCCACCGGTGGCTGTTGCAGTCTCATGTCAGCTGTATAGATCAGCTGTATGTGTCCGGAAAGGTGCAGGCTGAGCACCAGAGCCCGCACCAATCAGGGGGAGTCCGACATCGGTGTACTATTACGCCAAATGTCGGAAAGGGATTAAAAAATTGCACCTGTGTCTTTTCTGAAATGGCCCAAACCTCCTAGTAAAGTCAATTGTCATGTGATGTTTTAGAACACAAAGAGCTTAAAATGTAGGTTTTCTTTTTGCTTTGCCTTTAAGAAGTGTATTCAAATTTGTAGCAATGACTTCTAGTTGAAGAAGAGGTTCATTTAGCTTCAAATAATAGGTGCTACCAAAAAAGCCTATACAAAGATTTGTCTTCTGGAAGGAAAGACCTTTTAAGAAAAATGGAGTCCACAGGACACCAATCTGTCACTTTGAGAAGCATTTACAGAGGTGTCAGTCCTTTATCTGGGTGTATAAGAATAGCCCCATGTCTAGCAGAACGTTATTGGTTTTCAATCAAGGCCAACTAGCATCTTCTGCTGCTCTTTCTATCCTGGAAGATGGAAACAACAAAAAATATAGTTTTAGTTAGTATATGGCGAGCAATGCATAAGGAAAATGTCTATTGGGCAAATTATGCAGAGAAGTCTATAAACCAGCCTCGGTCAGGTGGCAAAGAAAAGGAAAGTAAAAACTGGAACATGAAAAGACATCAAATGTACGATAAGTAACTGGAGTTGGTTATTCTGCCTCTGAATATGGATGATCAATGCTGTATTCAACTCTTCAAAGTAGTAATAGTAATTGGTCTCTATTATAAAATTGCTGTATTATTATTTTATTCACTTATATAGTGTTATTAATTCCTCACCACTTTACAGACATGTTTTATAGCTGTCCCATTGGGGCTCACAGTCTAAATTCCCTATCAATATGTCTTTGGAGTGTTGGAGGAAACCGGAGAACCTGGAGGAAACCCACACAAACACAGGGAGAACATACAAACTCCTTGCAGATGTTGTCCTTGGTGGGATTTGAACCCAGGATCCCAGCGCTGCAAAGGTGCAAACCACTACTTTACGGCTGTATCATTTCACAAAATATTAGGCACAGAATACTGCTTCCATATGTTAAAGTGTTAACTATGGGGTTGAGAGCATGCCTAAAAGTATCCACGTATAGTTATAAATGTTATTATTGTGCTATGGGTAAACTTTAGGACTACGGTCTCACTGTTGATCCAAAAAAGAATAAAATGTTAAAAGAAATGAGCCAATTTGCCCTAAAAGTGAAAAACCCCTTCCTGATTAAAAAGTGGCGATCAGATGGGATCAACATTGCAGACATGGATCCCACACGAAGCATTAAAGTTATTTTGTTTTTTTCTGTGCCATGTGGTTTTCAAGTCCAAAAATTCACAAATCATACAGTAAAAGATGGAACCCTTTATTTTGTATATTTAGGTGTTATAACAGCATGTCTGACAAATGCCAGGTTCACACAAGGTTATGCAAAATTATTATGGATTTTTTTTATCCATATTGTCATCCACACAGTGTCGGACTAGGTCCACCAGTAACATTGACTTTGGGGGGCCCACTTTTCACCTGCATACAAATATTACACTATCCTCGTTCACAAATGTACGTACCTCTATCTCTATATAATAATAAACTGGAAAGTTTGGTTAATGAATGATGAGAAGCTGCTTTTTTCTGTTTGGAGAGAATTATGCCAAGTACTGCCCATACAGTGGGGTAAGGGGCCAAGATCTGCACAGGGGCCCACCTAGGGATTCCCCTGTTACCCTCTGGGCCAGTCCGAGCCTGCATCCACATACAATCCGTATGGGCAGTTTTTACAAACATATGAAATTCAGGTTTTACATGAACAATTTAATAAATAATAAAGGTTTATTACAGTTTCCTAGGTTAATAATTGTAAGGGATCTGTGAAATGATGCGGATGGCAACCTGTATGTGATACTTTATTTCCGCGGCCATTGATTAATAATTGTTGAGTCTGTTCCGCAAAGTGGATCAAAATAGTGCATGCTGCGATTTATTGCAGGTAGAAAATTGATTAGGGTGTAAAAACATTTATGTAAACTACTACATTGGCTTGCATTGGTCCTTGTGCTGTCTGTATGGTATCGGTTTTGCATATGGACAGCGCATGAATTGATTATACGCTCATCTCAAGGAGCCCATAGTGTTTCCAAATTATAAATAGTGGCCCTTACATAATGGCCCCAGCCAACAAATCAATCCTAACATTTGCATTTATCGGTATTGTGCAGCAGATTCTGCGGGGTGAATGCAGGGAAATGTCCTACAACCCGGTGTGCAGAGTGCATAATCCTACTGTGCATGTGCATGCTGCTGTCAGCATTATTTCTACAGAGGGGGTAGCATTAGGCTAAGTTCACACGTTGCGGAATTGCCGCGGAAATTTCCGCGGCAATCCCGCACTTCTCCCGCAGGAAATACGCACGTTTTTTTATGCTGATTCCCGCCAGAATAATAGCGTTTTGCAAGCGTAATTAGCTTGCAGAATGCTAGCGTTTTCCTAGCGATCTGTAGCATCGCTTGGAAAACTGATTGACAGGTTGGTCACACGAGTCAAACATAGTGTTTGACAAGTGTGACCAACTTTTTACTATTGATGCCGCCTATGTCGCATCAATAGTAAAAAGATCTAATGTAAAAATAATAAAAAAAATAATAAATAATGATATTCTCACCTTCCGGCGGCCCCCGCAGCCTTCCCGCCTCTCAGCGACGCTCCCGGCAACTCTGGTCCCAGGAGTGCTTTGCAACAAATCACACCGATGACGTAGCATCTCGCGAGACCGCTACGCCATCTGGGTGATTCTCGCAAAGGACTCTTGGGACCGGAAGTTGCCGGGAGCGTCGCTGAAGGCGGGAAGGCTGCGGGGCCGCGGGAAGGCTGCGGGGGCCGCCGGAAGGTGAGAATATCATTATTTTTTTATTTTAATTATTGTTTTACCAGGGATATGGTACCCAGGGCCTGGAGGAGAGTCTCCTCTGCTCCAGACCCTGGGTACCATCCGCACATGAACCGCTTACATTGCGCATAGTGGGCATAGCCACATGCGGAAAGTAAGCGGTTCAATGCATTCCTATGGCGGCGGAATCACCGCGATTACGCTAAATTAATGAACATGTTGCTATTTTTTTCCGCAAAGCGTTTTTTTCGCGGAAAAAAACGCAACATGTGGCCAAAACATGCGGAATCAATTAACATGTATAGGATGCTTAATGCTTGCGTTTTTATCGCGTTTTTACCGCGGAAAACCGCGGAAAAACCACGAAAAAAACGCAATTATTCCTGATCGTGTGCACTTAGCCTTACACTGCCCCATATCCAGTACTGTATACGGGGATACCCTGTGCAGCATTCTGGCTGCATCCTGTAAGATGCTTCCTAAAAGCAGTTACATTAGAGCATTGATCTGACACCAAAGTTCCCATAAATAGCTCCCCCCTAGCAGAGCAATACTGCATGTATAAATAACCAACACGTAATAATCTAAATAACCTTAGGCCATTCTGAGCTCTATAAATAAGAACCGAGCAATGTGAATCACAGTTTTCAGCCATTTTACAACATTATAACAAAGAAACGACTCTTTTATGAGCTGCTACATAATACACAACAGATTCAAGGCCGGTATAACAATGCTCTAGTAGCCATAAAACAATTGTAGATTCCTTGTAAAGTGTAAGCAGACATCATGGGCAATATACTGACATTTCTTTACAAGGCCTGAAACTCCGTAAGTTTTGTATTTTCTGTAATTAAGGGGGAAAGCTTAAGTGATCATTGAAAGAAGACCTTATGCATCCTAATACTGACATGCTTTTGGCAAAACCATCAATGTAAACCTAAAATGCTATAATGTTTTCAGAAAGGGAATTTGTCACCAGGTTTTTGCTTTGTAATCTGAGAGCAGCGTAATGTGGAGACAGAGACCCTGATTCAAGCGATGTGTCCATTGCTGGGCTGCTTGGTGTAGTTTCAATAAAATCAGTGTTTTATCAGCAGGAGATTGTCACTAGAGGACTAGTTGTCTCGTGCCATCTAGTCCTTCTTTTCTGTATAACCCCACCCCCACCAGTGATTGGCACAGTGTACACAGAAAGCTACCAATCAGTGGTGTGGGCGTGGCTCTTCAGAGCTCAGCATTCATTGCTTTAGCAGGCAAAAACAGTGATTTTAACAAAACTGACAACACATTTCTGGAATCAAGGTCTTTGACCCTACATTATGCTGCTCTCAGATCACATATAAAAAATCTGGCAACAGATTCCATTTAAACAATCACTCTACTTTCAAACATCTTGATCTCTGATCTCATTTAACACATAATGTGATAAATAAGCGATCAGCAAATCACTTTATTCAAAAATTATTTTTTCTTATACCTCAAAAATCACTCCAAAGTCACGGCCTCTATGCGTCTCCTTTATGTCTAAACTTACTGACCTCTGCCAGTTGTCACATTCAGAGAAATCGAGTTCTGCCCTGAGCGTGTATTTGGATACTTATGATACATTCTTTATGCGAACAAGGTCCTCTATGAACGCAACATTTTATTTGAGACTGTAAAATTGCTAGAAAAGTTTTGGTTTATGTGATCGAGTTTTCTCTGATATATGTTCATCTCAATTCGCTAAATTTGGTATTCAGTAGAGATGAAAGGATTGATCGGCGGAAAATTGAGTTCGAGTCAATTTCACAGAAATTCGAACATTGAGATTCGATTTGTGGTTTGCAAGACAAAAAAAAGAAATCTTTTCTGACACCATTTTGCACACTACTGAAGCATCACAGAGTGGACTAATGTCATTTTGCAGGGTGCTCTCTCTCTTATAGTGTAGGCTCTTATGGTTAGTGGGGTCTTCTCTCTCCTGTAGAGCTTAAGCTCTCATGATCAGTGCCGTCCTCTTTCTCTCTCCTGTAGAGTGTAAGCTCTTATGGTTAGCGGGGTCCTCTTTTTCTCCTGTAGAGTGTAAGGTCTTATGGTCAGCGGGGTCCTCTCTTTCTCCTGTAGAGTGTAAGTTCTTATGGTCAGTGGGGTCCTCTCTCCTGTAGAGTGTAAGCTCTTATGGTCAGTTCGGTCCTCTCTCTCCTGTAGAGTGTAAGCTCTTATGGTCAGTGGGGTTCTCTCTCTCTCTCCTGTAGAGTGTAAGCTCTTATGGTCAGCACTGTCCTCTTTCTCCTGTAGAGTGAAAGTTCTTATGGTCAGCGGGGTTCTCTCTCCTGTAGAGTGTAAGCTCTTATGGTCAGTTCGGTCCTCTCTCTCCTGTAGAGTGTAAGCTCTTATGGTCAGTGGGGTTCTCTCTCTCTCTCCTGTAGAGTGTAAGCTCTTATGGTCAGCACTGTCCTCTTTCTCCTGTAGAGTGAAAGTTCTTATGGTCAGCGGGGTTCTCTCTCTCTCTCCTGTAGAGTGTAAGCTCTTATGGTCAGCACTGTCCTCTTTCTCCTGTAGAGTGAAAGTTCTTATGGTCAGCGGGGTCCTCTCTCTTTCTCCTGTAGAGTGTAAGCTCTTATGGTTAGCAGTGTCCTTTCTCCTGTAGAGTGAAAGCTCTTATGGTCAGCAGGGTTCTCTCTCTTTCCTGTAGAGTGTAAGCTCTCATCATCAGCAGGGTCCTCTCTCTCTCCTGTAGAGTGTAAGCTCTTATGGTCAGCGGGGTCCTCTCTCTCTCCTGTAGAGTGTAAGCTCTCATCATCAGCAGGGTCCTCTCTCTCTCTCCTGTAGAGTGTAAGCTCTCATCATCAGCAGGGTCCTCTCTTTCTGTCTCCTATAGAGTGTAAGCTCTTATGGTCAGCAGGGTCCTCTCTCTCTCTCCTGTAGAGTGTAAGCTCTTATAGTCAGTGGGGTCCTCTCTCTCTCTCTCCTGTAGAGTGTAAGGTCTTATGGTCAGCGGGGTCCTCTCTCTCTCTCCTGTAGAGTGTAAGCTCTTATGGTCAGCGGGGTCTTCTCTCTCTCCTGTAGAGTGTAAGCTCTTATGGTCAGTGGGGTCCTCTCTCCTGTAGAGTGTTAGCTCTTATGGTCAGTGCGGTCCTCTCTCTCTTGTAGAGTGTAAGCTCTTATGGTCAGCGGGGTTCTCTCTCTCTCTCCTGTAGAGTGTAAGCTCTTATGGTCAGCGGGGTCCTCTCTCTCTCTCTCCTGTAGTGTAAGCTCTTATGGTCAGCGGGGTCCTCTCTCTCTCTCTCCTGTAGTGTAAGCTCTTATGGTCAGTGGGGTCCTCTCTCCTGTAGAGTGTTAGCTCTTATGGTCAGTGCGGTCCTCTCTCTCTTGTAGAGTGTAAGCTCTTATGGTCAGCGGGGTTCTCTCTCTCTCTCCTGTAGAGTGTAAGCTCTTATGGTCAGTGAGGTCCTCTCTCTCCTGTAGAGTGAAAGTTCTTATGGTCAGCGGGGTCCTCTCTCCTGTAGAGTGTAAGGTCTTATGGTCAGTGCGGTCCTCTCTCCTGTAGAGTGTTAGCTCTTATGGTCAGTGCGGTCCTCTCTCTCTTGTAGAGTGTAAGCTCTTATGGTCAGCGGGGTTCTCTCTCTCTCTCCTGTAGAGTGTAAGCTCTTATGGTCAGCACTGTCCTCTTTCTCCTGTAGAGTGAAAGTTCTTATGGTCAGCGGGGTCCTCTCTCTCTCTCCTGTAGAGTGTAAGCTCTTATGGTCAGCGGGGTCCTCTCTCTCTCTCCTGTAGTGTAAGCTCTTATGGTCAGCGGGGTCCTCTATCTTCTGTAGAGTGTAAGCTCTTATGGTCAGTGAGGTCCTCTCTCTCCTGTAGAGTGTAAGCTCTCTTCATCAGCAGGGTCCTCTCTCTCTCCTGTAGAGTGTAAGCTCTTATGGTCAGCGGTGTCCTCTTTCTCCTGTAGAGTGTAAGCTTGTATGGTCAGCGGGGTCCTCTATTTCGCCCACTCAGCCCGTGTATTTTCCGAGCAATTACAAGCATTAAAACTTATTCGCTGCATATTAATTTTTTGAGGAAAATTCTGCAAAGTGGACAAATGTTAATTTTAAAAGATCCGCTCATCTCTAGCATCCAGTGATTTTTGTGATCGACAAGCAGGCAATTAGTAAATGGCAACCACATTACATGTTTGGAAGTGGGAGAAAGTAAGTTCCTGCACATATAAGGCTGGCAGAATGTTAATAAAAAAAAACCGCGTCCTAAAAAAGAATGAATTGCAAGAGGCAAAAAATGGTAAAAATGACAGTTCTTGGGCATATTAGGCTGGTATGTTGTGCCAATAGCAGTTTGAACTTCCTGCTGGGATGAGGGTAGCAAGATAATGGTTTTCTGTAGGTTTTATATGAAAAAACAAATTCGTTAGGGTTTACACGCAAAGCCTTAGTTTCAGTAACTGAGTTGGATGTTTTGTTTTTCTTATGTATGATGCAATGCTTGTGGATGGTTTTCTATCTCAGTGGCTAGCTTTGCTGCATTATATAAGTAAGAAAAAATGAATATATGTAGATCTCAGTGGCGTACCGTCAATTGTAGCAGACCACGCAGCTGCTATGGGGCCCGGACAGGTGAGGGGGCCCGCGACGGCCGCTGTGGTTTGGCAGCTGTGCTGACACAGTACTACCAGGGGGTCGGCGGGGGAGGCAGAGCGCAGCTGTGCTATATACTCACCTCCTCCTGGCGCGGTCTCTGCAGCCCCTGCTCTTCTCCCGCGGTCTCCGGCGCCTGTGTTCAGCGGTCAGGTGGTACCGCTTATTAAAGTCATGAATATGCACATATTCATGACTTTAATGAGCGGTACCACGTGACCGCTGAACACTGGCACCGGAGACCACAGGAGAAGAGCAGGGCAGAGACCGCGCCAGGAGGAGGTGAGTATAAGGGATATTTACCTGTCCCGTTCCACCGCTGCGCTGCTGTGTGCTCGCATCCTCTCTTGCTGTGAATGTTCAGGCAGAGGGCGCGATGACGTAGTTTGTGCACGCCGCGCCCTCTGCCTGAGCATTCACTGCGGAGGACCCAGAAGACAGTGACGGTCAGAGGTGCACCAGGTGACAGGTAAATATCTCAGGTGCCGGGAGGAGAGTATGTTTTTTTTTTTTTGGTTTCAGCAGCTGCCGCAGTATAAGGGACCTATACTATGGGGTACAATCTATGGAGCATCTATGGGGGCATTATCTATGGAGCATCTATGGGGCATAATCTATGGAGCATCTATGGGGGCATAATGTATGGAGCATCTATGGGGGCATAATCTATGGAGCATCTATGGGGGCATAATCTATGGAGCATCTATGGGGGCACAATCTATGGAGCATCTATGGGGGCATAATCTATGGAGCATCTATGGGGGCATTATCTATGGAGCATCTATGGGGCACAATCTATGGAGAATCTATGGGGGCATAATCTATGGAGCATCTATGGGGGCATAATCTATGAAGCATCTATGGGGGCACAATCTATGGAGCATCTATGGGGGCATAATCTATGGAGCATCTATGGGGCATTATCTATGGAGCATCTATGGGGGCACAATCTATGGAGCATCTATGGGGGCATAATCTATGGAGCATCTATGGGGGCATTATCTATAGAGCATCTATGGGGACATAATCTATGGAGCATCTATGGGGGCATAATATATGGGGCATCTATGGGGCATTATCTATGGAGCATCTATGGGGGCATTATCTATGGAGCATCTATGGGGGCATTATCTATGGAGCATCTATGGGGGCACAATCTATGGAGCATCTATGGGGGCATAATCTATGGAGCATCTATAGGGGCATTATCTATGGAGCATCTATGGGGACATAATCTATGGAGCATCTATGGGGGCACAATCTATGGAGCATCTATGAGGGCACAATCTATGGAGCATCTATGGGGGCATTATCTATGGAGCATCTATGGGGGCATTATCTATGGAGCATCTATGGGGGCACAATCTATGGAGCATCTATGGAGGCATAATCTATGGAGCATCTATGGGGGCATTATCTATGGAGCATCTATGGGGACATAATCTATGGAGCATCTATGGGGGCATAATATATGGGGCATCTATGGGGGCACAATCTCTGGAGCATCTATGGGGACATAATCTATGGAGCATCTATGAGGGCACAATCTATGGAGCATCTATGGGGGCACAATCTATGGAGCATCTATGGGGGCATTATCTATGGAGCATCTATGGGGGCATTATCTATGGAGCATCTATGGGGGCACAATCTATGGAGCATCTATGGAGGCATAATCTATGGAGCATCTATGGGGGCATTATCTATGGAGCATCTATGGGGGCATAATCTATGGAGCATCTATGGGGGCATAATATATGGGGCATCTATGGGGGCACAATCTATGGAGCATCTATGGGGGCATAATCTATGGAGCATCTATGGGGGCATAATCTATGGAGCATCTATGGGGGCATAATAATTTTTTTTTGTTAAATGTGTCCCTCACTGTGCTGGCACTTTACATTTACAATGGCTCTGGCTTTTTTTTTTTGGGGGGGGCCCCATTCAGACTTTTGCTATGGGGCCCTATGATTTCTATCTACGCCCCTGGTAGATCTATACTATTTTATTTCATTTTGTTGACAAATGATTTTTTTATAAGTTTTCAAATTTCCCCATTTTTAAAAGAATATGATCCATAAATATTGAATCTCCATTAATCATCAATCATACCAGATAAGGTTCTACTTCATTAGACCGCCTCTTTTCAGAAAATTGAATAACCTGGTACAATGCCGCTCTCCCAATATTTTTGGAGTAGGCTTTGTCGGGAAGCGCATTCATTACTGGATCTAAATTGCTTTGGGACTTCAGATTACTATTTGAAGCTCAAAAAGTGACCGTGATGAGCACTTTGTGTTTGATTAACTAGATAGTAAAGTTAATTGCCCTGATATTCCAAAAATGCCACCGTGGAGAAAGGGGTTTATATGACCCAGGTACACTAGTATAGAATACTCCAAATATTTTGGCCCGAAATCTTATTTTTTCTTGGCTTCCTGTGACTCAGGAGCAGAGAATTCTTCGACAATGCACATAAAAGTAGTTATTTATATAACACAAGGAAAGTGAACATAGCGCATAAAGACAATGTCTGGGAACATATGGGTCCTTCCTCAAGTAGCTATACGCTATACGCAGCCTACACACTGCTATAGAAAAATAACACGATAATATAATAGAAGGACGGCGGCTGCTGTTCTGTCCTTATTGTTTAGCTGTTGAGCACATGCAAGATGATAGACACAATCGTAAGATATATTATAATAAGATGCCTCAAAGAAAACCATAAAGGTGCTGCAACTTGTGCACAAAGTTGAAAAAGTAACTACCAGTAATTAATTTAATTATTGATCAGCATTTGTAAAGATAGAACCCTTTATAATATAAGCCATTGCCGTATTTTGCTTCCTTCTATCTTTAATACCGGGCTTTGTCTGCGTGGTCTGTCTAGTTCATTCTGTTTTAGCAAATGATCTGAACTTCAGGTTTAGCTAAGATCTCTAGTAAAAAAAAATTGAGATTCTCTTCTCCCTCAACCCACCTCCCTGTGCGCCCATGGTCGGACCATGTTACATAACTGAGCATGGTAGAAAGGGGCAAAGAAGCTCACACTCTGAGTATGGATCTCAGCACTGCAGTTTTAGGTCTAGTCCTACAGTCCTAACCAGCTTCTAACACAACTAGCCAGGAAATGCAACATAGTGTTAGGCTAGTTTCACACTAGTGTTCGGCAAAGCTGCGGAGGGCTGCGTATTTCCTCCGCCAAGCCCCGCAGACTTCCGCACCTCTTCCTTTCAGCTCCGCCTACATCTGCATGCATCCTGGGTACCCTATCTTTAACATTGGGTACGCAGGCCATGCGGATGTATGCAGATGCATCCGCATGCATCGTTTTGACGCTGCGCAGAACTGCGTTGAACACAGCATGTTGCATTTTGTTGTGGTTGGCGCAGCGTCAAAACGACGCATGCGGACACATCCGCATACATCCGCATGGCCTGAAAACCCAATGTTAAAGATAGGGTACGCAGGACGCATGCAGATGTAGGCGGAGCTGAACGAAAGAGGTGCGGCAGTGGGAGGGGCTTGACGGAGGAAGTACGCAGCCCTCCGCAGCCCTGCCGAATGCTAGTGTGAAGCTAGCCTTAAAGATAGAAGGAAGCAAATTTAAGGTAATGATGTTTAATGCAAAGAGTTCTAACTTTTTAAAGTCTGATCCACAATATAAAGGGATTCTATTTCCATTTTTTTCCTGTTTTTGAAGCATTTTTTTTCAAATGGCAAAAAAACACTTGGGTGTTTGAAGGAGGTATCTGGGACTTTACAAAAAAACAAAAAATGTACCTAAGCACTAACAGGTAGGTAAATGCAACTTACCTGCCTATTGTTTCCCAGCACAGAGCTCTCCTGCTGGGAATTCAGGTGTCTCGGCGGGACTTCTGAGGTCATTCTGTTTGACAGCCGGCTCCCCCAGTTAGGCAGCAGGATCCGGCTGTCAATCAAAATGACGTCAGAAGTCCCGCATGCAGGTTTTAGGAAGTTAAATAAAATGATACCTTGATATCTGCGATCCGATGTCTTATTCCGGAGAAATCCATGCTTTTCTTGATATGTAAATGAGCTCTTAAGATCTATGGGCCGGACAAAGATCTCCCTAAGAATCTGTCTCCAAAGATTATTTTAAAGTAAGGAGATGTTACCAGTGTGAGACAGGTAGATCTGGAGGAAAAAATGGAAACTAACAAGTTTAGGTGGGCTTTGCTGAAGGAATGAAAAGCCTTGGAATTGAACATAGGTTTTTATTAATACCAACGAGTTTCTGCACTGTACCCCGTGCCTTTCTTAAGATTTAAAAATCAAGTGTGTTGGGGGCTCGTACAGTGTCAAAATGCTATTAACCTGCAGATAAACCCGATAACTGAGAGTTAATAGCATTATTTTACATGACAAATATGAAGCTGTAAGACCAGAACAAGGTAAAGTTTGAAAAGAAGTCCAACAAGCTCTTGTATATGGAAATCAGAATAAATACCGCTTTACAGCATCTATGGTCTTTTGAGCAGATAAAAGATCCTCTTCCTCCTTCATACTATCAGCATGACTACCGATACTGTAGTGTGACAGAGGGGGAAGATTCGGAAGGATTCTTGATCTGCTTAAAAGACCATAGTCAAAGTAAAGTGTATTTAATCTCAAATTTTGCAGACTGGATTTATTTTTATTTTCCTGCAGAGAGACAAATACAAGTCCCAATATTAATATTCTGTGTGCTCAGTTACACTTTCACATTGGCCTCTTTGTTAACACGGTTAAAGTTAAATGCCTCAATTACAAATCGCTGCCAAACAGGCAAGTTCCAAAGTCTGTGGCCCGGTCACTGCGCAACAGCCACACACTGGGAGCGCCGCCAGTGGCAGGACATGGAGAAAGATTACAACGCACATTCAGCCAGCCCTTTCTGGAAGGCATGGGAGCTAAATCACCTTATCATTTACAACTATTACTATTGTATGCTCCATTTAAAGCAGATCTTACATGAAATATAAGCTCGCTACCCTGAGAAGAATGTCAGTAATCATAATGAATTATTGCTTATGGAAAATGGAGACTGATTTATGAGGAACGTGGCACCAAGACAGTTCCTCAGATTAAAGCCAGATTCACACAATTTCACAGTCCACATTAGTCATCTACCACGTTGACTTCTTTAACGCAGGCGAAAGAGCTTTGTCTAAAAAGAATCTTGGCAGAAATGCAATGCAACATGTTGGATCCTCAAGTAATCCTGCCCGTGGCATCACTCCCTAAAGACAATGGTCTTTGAGAACTTGAATCAGACTCTTCTCTGCATCCAACCTTTACTGCAAGAAGCTGGATTAGCATTTCCTCTTGTAAAATGGATATACATGTTGACACTACTGTGCAAAGTCAGAAAGTCCACTTGGACCAACACGTGACTGAGCACCAGTGCATCTCCTGTAGTCCCAGTAAGGGTCCCAGAGACAAGTGGATGCTAACTTTTACTCACACTTAAGATTCTGTTAGCCACATTGTTAGCATTTTCACATGCTACACTGACAAACTGCCTCCTTCACAGATTCTACTAACACAGTGGTGCCATAGGCGGATTATAATGAGGGCAATCTGGGCTAACGCCGTCATTGGTGGCATACATCTTATTGCAGGGTGCTTTCCTGGAGCCCCACTGCCGACAATACAGAATGGCAGTGTAGTTCCAAGGGGATTCTAGTCACCTCTTCTGTCATGTGCCAGCATGTACGCGCTGGCCACTAGAAGAAGTGGGGTTCCCGGGACTGGAGCAGAGCACCAAGAGGACATGAGTGAGATGACTCCACTTTCCAATCATACCTGATTGCCCTTAGCTGCATATATATTCAGCGGCATGGGTCTGCTCCAGACGTAGTCTGATCCATATATTTCAAATCCCATATTTCAAATTACAGATTTCTAATTACACTACTGTGAATTAGACTAGAATTTGACTGGAATTTGGCTGCAAGGTAACATAATTTAAAACCACTATGTTTCAGTTTCTTTTCACTTTCACCCCCATCCTCCTTTCTTTCTTCCTATCTCCTGTAATTCCCCCACCTAGTAAGGAACTAGTCATTTCTCCCTCCATCCTCCCCAGCCATCTCACCTCCTCCTCAGAACTGTTCCTCCACATACAATCCTTTTTACCAAGACACACACGGCCTCATCATGTCCTATCCTGCTCTCACCTTCTAACGCTCTGTCTGCTACTCCTCATCGCTGGCGACATATCCCCAAATCCTGGCCCTCCTCAACACATCCCCACACTCATTTCTAACACCCTGCCATGATCCTCCA
Organism: Oophaga sylvatica; assembly: GCA_033576555.1. Lineage (NCBI taxonomy): Eukaryota > Metazoa > Chordata > Amphibia > Anura > Dendrobatidae > Oophaga > Oophaga sylvatica. The sequence continues at coordinate 48,542,963 of JARQOD010000006.1, forward strand.
CACGTTTCTGCAACCATGACAACCTCATACCTATCCATCCACACCACCCTCCCCCGGTACCCCTACCCGGAGCACTATGGAACGCACGCTCTGTCTGCAATAAACTGTCATTTATCCACGACCTCTTTATCACCAACAAACTCTCCTTCCTTGCCATCACTGAAACCTGGCTCACTCCCTCTGACACAGCCTCTCCAGCTGCGCTTTCCTATGGTGGATTCAATCTCTCTCACACCCCTCCCCCAGCAACAAACGTGGTGGAGGAGTTGGCTTGCTCCTGTATGATACCTGCTCCTTTACCCCTATTCAACTTCCACCCTCCGCTGCTATTCCCTCGTTCGAGGTGCACTCCGTCCGCATCTATTCCCCCTCCAACCTCCAACTGGCTGTCATCTACCGCCCCCCGGAACTAGCCATCTCCACCTTTCTCGACCACTTCACCACCTGGCTACTCCATTTCCTCTCTGCTGACATCCCCACCATCATCATGGGCGATTTCTAAACTTCGATCGCTCACGGCTTCCCTCGGCCTCACTCAATGGTCCTCTGCGGCCACTCACAAAGATGGTCACATGCTGGACCTTATCTTCACCCGTCTCTGTTCCCTCACTAATCTCACTAACTCCCCACTCCCCTTGTCTGACCACAACCTACTGACATTTTCTTCCCTCTCCTCTGTTAGTACGCATCCCCCACTCCACAAACTCACCCACCCTCGCAGAAATCTCAAACACTTCAATTTACAATCGCTCTCTGAGTCCCTCCTCCCTCTTACAGACATAGCCTCACTTAATGACACAGATGCTGCTGCCACATTTTATAACACCACAATAAAAGCCACACTTGATTCGGCGCCCCCCTCACGCAGAGCAAAACTCGTACAATCAACAGGCAGCCCTGGCTGACCGGCGTGACCAAAGAACTGAGACGGGCTTCCAGGGCTGCCGAGCGGAGATGGAAGAGAACCCATTCTACCGAGCACTTCAACGCATACAAGCAGTCCCTCGCCAGCTTCAAGTCCACGCTCTCTGCCGCAAAACAAACTTACTTCGGATCTCTCATATCCTCCCTGTCTCACAACCCTAAACAGCTCTTCAACACTTTCAATTCTCTACTCCATCCCACAGCACCTCCTACCTCTCCTCTCATTTCTGCTGAAGACTTTGCCTCCTTCTTTAAGCAAAAGATTGATACTATCAGAGAAGGTTTTGGCCCGCAGCCCCCTATGCCCCTCTTAGCCACTCAAGCCCTGTTCTTCCAAAACCAGCTTCACCACCATGACAGAAGATCAGCTCTCCACTCTCCTGTCAAGATCACACCTCACCACTTGCGCGCTTGACCCACTCCCGTCCCACCTCATCCCTAACTTTGCCACAGTCTTCATCCCTACTCTCGCACACCTCTTTAACCTTTCACTTTCAAATGGTGTCTTTCCTTCATCCTTCAAACATGCTTCAATCACACCCATCCTCAAAAAGCCCTCCCTCGACCCATCCTCTGTGTCTAACTATCGCCCGATATCTCTTCTCCCCTACGCCTCAAAACTACTGGAACAGCATGTATATCTCGAACTGTCCTCCCACCTCTCCTCCTGTTCCCTCTTTGACCGGTTACAATCTGGCTTCCGATTGCATCACTCAACTGAAACTGCCCTAGCTAAAGTCACTAACGACCTGCTAACCGCCAAGAGCAAGCGGCACTACTCTGTCTTCTTTCTCCTGGACCTGTCTTCTGCCTTCGACACCGTGGACCATTCCCTCCTGCTACAGATTCTCTCATCTCTTGGCATCACAGACTTGGCCCTATCCTGGATCTCATCATACCTAACAGACCGAACATTTAGTGTCTCCCTCTCACACACCACCTCCTCACCTTGCCCCCTGCCTGTCGGTGTTCCTCAAGGCTCAGTCCTAGGACCCCTACTCTTCTCCATCTACACCTTTGGCCTTGGACAGCTCATAGAATCCCACGGCTTGCAGTATCACCTCTATGCCGATGACACGCAGATCTACCTATCTGGACCTGACCTCACCTCCCTACTGACCAAAATCCCACAGTGTCTGTCTGCTATCTCAGCCTTCTTTTCTGCTCGCTTTCTCAAACTTAACATGGACAAAACAGAATTCATCATCTTTCCCCCACCTCATTCTACCCCTCCACCAGACCTATCCATCAATGTCAATGGCTGCTCACTTTCCCTGGTCCCGCATGCTCGGTGCCTTGGGGTGATCATCGACTCTGCCCTCTCTTTCAAACCACATATCCAAGCCCTCGCCACCTCCTGCTGCCTCAAACTCAAAAATATTTCCCGGATCCGCTCATTCCTCAACCATGAAACCACAAAAACACTAGTGCACGCCCTTATCATCTCCCGTCTTGACTACTGCAACCTCCTACTGTCTGGCCTCCCCTCTAGCACTCTGGCACCACTCCAGTATATCCTACACTCTGCTTCCCGACTAATCCACCTGTCTCCCCGTTATTCCCCAGCCTCCCCCCTAAGCCAGGCCCTTCACTGGCTTCCTATTGCCAAGAGGCTCCAGTTCAAAACCCTAACCATGACATACAAGGCCATCCATAACCTTTCTCCTCCATACATCTGTGACATGGTCTCCCGCTATGTACCTACACGCAACCTTCGATCCTCTCAAGATCTCCTTCTCGACTCCCCCTCATCTCTTCTTCCCACAACCGCATACAAGACTTCTCCCGGGCTTCCCCCATATTCTGGAATTCCCTGCCGCAAAACATTAGACTTTCACCAACAATGGAGACCTTCAAGAAGAACCTGAAGACTCACCTGTTCCGACAAGCCTGCAACCTGCAATGGTCCTCAGTCTACTGAACCATCGCACGACCAGCTCTGCCCTTTCCTAGTGTATTCTCACTCATCCCTGCAGACTGTGAGCCATCGCCGGCAGGGTCCTCTCTCCTTCTGTCCTTGTGTGTCCCTTGTCTAGCACATGTTTATTGTACCTGTCTATATTTTTCCCTTTTCATATGTAAAGCGCCATGGAATAAATGGCGCTATATAAATGTATAATAATAATAATGAGTATATGTTGTTGCTTTTTTTTTTTTTGGAAAATGTGTGTAAGGGATGTGTGTCTGTATACAGAAGCCTATATGGGGGCTCATATTGTATATAGCAGGCTATGTAGGGGCTCATATTGTATATAGGGGGCTTATTCCAGGGAAATTCACGTTTTTCTTATATGTAAATGAGCTGTTCAGGACAGGACTATTTGCCGGACACTGATTTACATGAGAATCTGCCTCCAGAGATTATTTTATATGAAAGGAGACATTACCAGTGTGAGACACGTAACTAACAGTAGAACTGAACTTTGTATCATAACAAACACGTTACCAGCGGCAGCTCTCACAGTTCTGCTATATCACAACAATATTACAACCCTGTCTGCCTGTGAGATAGAAGCTGTAGCTGAGAGGAATCTGCAGATGTGTCAGTTATAACCACACACAGCTCTGCAGTGAGATCAGGAGAGCAGAGAGCGGCTATTACACATCACGTTGGTAATGAATTCTTTCATTTACAATAATCTCTGTAAGGCAGATTCTCATGCAGATCAATGTCCGGCCGATAATCCTGAACAGCTCATTTACCCGAGAAAGAGAAACGTCGATTTCTCTGGAATAAGATATCAGATTACAGATATCAAGGTATCATTTTATTCAGCTTCTTATGACCTGCGTTGTGCCATATAGATGGTTTAGGAGGATTGATTTTACTGACAGATTCCCTTTAAAGAATAAGATATGACTGTTAGCAGTCGCCACTAGGGGGAGCAGAATATGATTGTGTACCACTCCAATTATTTGCAATAATAAATCTTTTTACAGTAATATCCCAGAGTCTCCCCCCTATGGTGGCAACAAGCATTATAATTTTTAATAAAGTAGCACTTTGTAATGCTATAGCATGCAAACATGAAATATATGAAATTTAAATTGCATTACTGCTCTAGAAAGCTGGAAAAATTAGAATGCTTAGCTCATAAATTGGCCAATTCATGTGTACCCGGTAGCCACGATGAGGCGATTCTTATTGCTGGGAATCTGCTTAATGTGAATTTGTGGGTTTTTCTTTGCATCCCAAACAATTTTCCTGGCAGTTGTGGACGAAATTTTTGTTTGCCTACCTGACCCTGGTTTCGTTTTTACAGAGCCCCTGATTTTCCATTTGTTAATCAGAGTTTGAACACTGCTGACTGGCAGCCAATTCCTTGGATATCTTTTTGTATCCTTTTCCTGTTTTATACAGTTCAGCTAACTTTTCCCGTAGATCCATTGACAATTCTTTTGCTTTCTCCATGACTCACAATCCAGAAACTTCAGTGGCTGGATGAAAGATGCAAAGTCTGTCTGGATCCCAGAAACTCACTCAGCTTTTATGCACACACACTGATTACAAGAAAACCTTTAGTAGCCATTCAAACCCATTTGTATCAACTTCTGTGCATGTTATCAGGCCAAAATCACCAGGGTATGTGAACTTTTGATCAGGGTCATTTGGATGTTTTGGGTTGCCATTATGATTTAAAAAGAGAAAACACAGTAGTTTGACAATAAATGGCTTCACCCAACCACTAACCGTGAGTGGAGAAAAAGTTTTGGTGTTATCATTCATATTCTCTGAAAAAAGGCCAAGAAAGTAAAAATTCTGCCGGGTATGTAAACTTTTCAGAACAACTGTACTTCCTCATGTCTATGAGGAGTGCAGAAGCAAATGACAAACTCATCTTAACTGATGCACTCTACAAAGGAATTGGTTGCATTAACCGAGATGACAAAGCAGCTTTACTCATCTCACAGGCCTTGGGAGATGCTCTCATAGCGTCTGTGAGCCATTTCAAGAAGAAGCAGCTCTTGCTGGTGCCACTCAATGCAGTGGAGATTCCACAACACTAATCATTTGAATTGCTGAGAAGAAAATGCCAAGTTAATTGGGTAGCAAATAAACAAATACACAACAAATAAAAGAAAGAAGGGAGTAAAAATGGGAAGAGGCTTTTTGTCCGTGAATGCATGCAAACTCCGATGCTCCAAAGCGCTTTATGTAAGTTATATGGGCAGATATTCAAGTAATTTCATTTTTAGGTGTAATGGTGGTGGAAGCTCATGGATTGCTTCCAGACCTCCAAGGTTTAAATGTGTTTTATGTACTTGTATGTGGTACAGGTGCAGTTAGCTGGGACAGGGTTAACTGTTGTGGCCAACCCAGATGGGAGGGGGGAACTGAGTGTTAGAGACAGTGACAGAAAGTGACAGTTCAGTTAATGCCAGGGCAGGAGTGCATATGCATGAGGAATATTGGGCTGCTAGGGATGACATGAGCTCAATATTCGGGACAACAGATTGCGTAAATACAGTACCTTCAGTGTGATTCCGTCTAATGGCCAAGGGCAACCTCGAGATGGACATCGGGGGCCAGAGGCACACTCAGCTTTCAAAGCTAAATGAAAGGATGGACTCAGACTACATGGGGCGGAAGGTATTGCAATCCAGAAATGCTGCTAGAGGTGAGGAAGATCCCCAAGGGCTAGGAATGCCAAAAAAGGGGATATGCCACCTATCCCGAGAATCAGTGCTAAAGTTGTATCCAATACCTGTGGGAAAGATGACAACCCGTTAGGCCTTATCCTTTAAACCTGATTGTAAATATTGTACAGACTTCCATTCTCTAAGTAAAAGTTGGGCTTTTATTAACCACGTGTCTCCTGGATTGTTTGCTACCTTGATTCCAGTAGAGGGATTCCTGGACTCAGAAGAGGCCTGCTGGCCAAAAGTAAGTGGGAAGCACCACATACACAGCAGAACTCCAGGACTGACACACACCTTGTCTGTAGGATTCAAGAGCGAGTGGGGACCGAAGCTTGCCCACGACTATCTCGCTTGGGAATCTTACACAGGCACCAAATTGTGTTATAGAAATGTGTTTTGGATATACTCTGGACTCTAGAGGGCAGGATGGTTTGATGACTTTCCCAGGTACTAAAGAACTGCTTCACTCTACAATATTTCAGGAGTGATGCTTCCACCCAATCCAATTGAAAAAGAAAGAATCGTTTGTCTAGGAATAATTTACGGTACATGAAGAGATATCCAAGTTTGAAGGATTGCTTTTTTTCTTTTTGCAGCTGCTGAGTCTAGATGTAAAAGTTTTTGGAGCCTTTGTCACAATGCTATTTTCCATGATCCACCCTATCAAATATGCCCTGGAGCATATCGAAGGGTACAAAGCTGGTCAGGTTTTTTTTAACCCTTAGCCAGAACCCACCGGACCGGCCACCTTGCATCACCACAGGCAATAAGAAGCATTTATCTGTTGGTTAAATAAATACCCATATTATAGCCCCTCACCTGGGATGTATGATCTGTGGAAGATTATTATGGTAATTTCAACTAATTTTACAGGTGGAACCATTTTTGGGCAGTAGTAGATTCTATTCACTGACTGCAAGCAGACACCTGAGAAAATCTGCTGAGGCATTTAAACACAAAGAATATTAGTCTGCTGAACACCTGTAAAGTGTTACGGTGGTTATAAACGTACGGGTACGTACACATGAGTTGAATAAAGGATGGATTTTCCATCTGGATTTTCAAACTGCATATTACAATAGCAGATCTAAGGGGTAACGTCTCTCCTTGTGTAGAGTGACATGCTGGTGTAAGGAGACTTATAGGCCATGCAATGCTCTTCTAGTAAATAAAATATGCAAATAAGCTTTTCAGGGAAGAAGAGGATTTGAACTCTAGTGCCACCTGTTGGATGTAGCAATTCTAAAAATCATTATCTATCCTTTATCAAGCCTTGCCATATAACTTGGGATAAAGCCAAGTCAGATGCTCTTTTTGCAGAATACCTTGTATGTGAATGAGATTTTATGAAAACTGAACCACACCTGTAGTGAAAATCTGCAGCATATGTTAAAGGGGATATCCAGGACCATTTTATTTTTTTTCTAATGGAGCTAAGAACTGACAGGTAGATGGTTGCTAACGAACGGCCTGTTTTGCCAGACACAAACAGGCAGGTAGTTAGCAGTTTTCTGCCTGCATAGTTCTTAGGACCATAAGAAAAAAAAATCCTGAATAACCCCTTTAATGATACTGGTGATTTAGGAATTTTATGCTGCAGAATTTCAATGCAGATTTTACTCTTTAGGGCTCATACTCACTGGCGCCGAAAACGGATGATATTCAGCCGAAAAAAAAAAATCGGATTCAAATCTGACCAATGTTATTCAATAGGTGAGTTCTCATTTGCGATTTTTTTCTCATCAGAAATTGGTGTGAGAAAAAAAATTGCAGCATGCTGCGATTTGATGCGATTTTGGCATGATAATCGCCAATGCAAGTCAATGGGTGCGAGAAATCATCGCACAGCACTCGCACCATGCAAGTGCTGTCCGATTTATACGCACCAGTCTCCTTTGAAAAGCCGGCAATTCATCCCCGGCTACTGTAAAATCACACTGACAGCTCACAAAACACTAGATATATACACATAGAATACATATATATATACACGTCATTGTGACACATACATATTGTAGGGATCCGCTCTGGTAGGCAGGGGCTGGGCCGCAGTAATGAGGCAAACACACAGGCTTTCAGTTCAAAGTTCAGTGGTTTTAATGACGGGTTCAACAAAAGTCCAGATATCAAAATCAAAACAGAACATAAATCACTCCAGTTTGGAGAACCACTGGTCCCAGACTCACCCTTGCTTGGGACGGGCTTAACTAAGCGGCTGCAGGTCAGCAGAGACCGCCAGGTGCCATTCCGGGTGGTCTGGTACTCGCTTCCTGGTGCACACTGACACACTGTAACAAAACAAGCTTCCAGGCTGACTCCAGCCAAACTCCTTCCTTCCACGCCCACCTACTACAACAGCTCCTTGTTAAATAGGCCTAGTCCACACCCTCAGGTGAGGTACACATCAGCTGACCTGATCACGTGACTATGACCTCATCACAGGACCTTGAGATCAGGGAAAATCCTGACCAAACTCCAGTCTGCTAGGAGAAATATATCTCCCATCCATCAAGACCCCCTTTGGTGTACCACATACCTCCCCCCTTTGTTCAACCTTAGGAGGGTGGACACATGACATACAGTGAACTCTGGACAGTGCATCTGCGTTCCCCTGTAATTTGCCTACCCGATGTTCTACTGAAAATTTGACATTTTGCAGAGACAGAAACCACCTGGTGACCCGTGCATTTCTCTCTTTGGCTTGACTCATCCAAGTCAGAGGGGAATGATCAGTTACCAACCGAAACGTTCTCCCCAACAGATAGTAGGGCAATGACTCCAGTGCCCACTTGATGGCCAGGCACTCTCTCTCTACAATGCTGTATCTGGTTTCAGCTGGAGTAAGCTTTCGACTCAGGAAACTAATGGGATGCTCCTCCCCGTTAACCTCCTGAGAAAACACAGCACCCAGACCTACCTCTGACGCATCAGTCTGGACAATGAATTCTATTTTGAAGTCGGGTGTGATCAGAACTGGTGACCCACATAGTGCCCCTTTTAGTTTTACAAACGCTTCTTCAACCTGATCATTCCATCGCACCATTACTGACTTCCTCCCTTTTAGGCAGTCAGTTAATGGCGCCGACAGGGTTGCAAAATTGGGAATAAACCGCCGGTAATATCCCACTAACCCCAAAAACCCTTTCACTTGTTTTGTGGTGAGGGGACGGGGCCAGTTTTGGATTGCCTCCACTTTGTTTATTTGGGGTTTGATAACTCCTCTCCCAATCACATACCCCAGGTACCGAGCTTCCTCCAACCCTATGGAACACTTCTTTGGGTTGGCAGTGAGCCCTGCTTGTCTCAGAGAATCTATCACCGCCTGTACCTTGGCTAAGTGACTTTCCCAGTCTGTACTTTTACACCACAATATCGTCCAGATAGGCCGCGGCATATCGGCGATGAGGACGAAGGACAACGTCCATTAACCTCTGGAATGTCGCTGGAGCGCCATGCAACCCGAAGGGTAGGACTGTATACTGGAACAGTCCCTCGGGTGTTACAAAAGCCGTTTTCTCTCTCGCTGCTTTTGTTAGGGGCACCTGCCAATACCCTTTTGTGAGGTCAATGACTGAAAAATACCGGGCCTGCCCAAACCGCTCTATTAACTCATCGACCCGGGGCATGGGGTAGGCGTCAAATTTAGAAATTTCATTCAGTTTTCTGAAGTCATTACAGAACCTTAGTGTCCCATCTGGTTTTGGTATAAGGACTATTGGGCTGGCCCACTCACTCTGGGACTCTTCAATAACCCCTAACTGCAGCATCTTCTTTACCTCTTCCGATATGGCTTGTCGCCGGGCCTCAGGCACCCGATATGGCTTTAATCGGACCTTGGCCTGCGGCTCCGTGACAATGTCATGTTGGATTAGGGAGGTACAGCCAGGGAGCTCTGAAAAAACATCGGTATTTCGGCTAATAAACTCTCGGACCTCCTGAACTTGTCTAGGAGACAAAGTGTCTGCTATTTTGACGGCGGAGAGGACTTCTCTTGCTTTCTCCTGAGGCAAGGGAGCCCTCTCTACTGGACATGCAGGCCGTGGACAATCCTCACCAAGAGGGTCTCTGTCTTTCCATGGTTTGAGCAGATTCACATGGTATACCTGTTCTGGCTTTCTTCGCCCTGGTTGGTGTACTTTATAGTTTACGGGACCCACCTTCTCCATAATCTCGTAGGGTCCCTGCCACCTTGCAAGGAACTTACTATCCACTGTAGGCACAAGTACTAACACCCAATCCCCAGGGTTAAAGGACCTTACCCGTGCCTCCCGGTTATAGACCTGCCTTTGTGACCTTTGTGCTGCTTCCATATGTTCTCGGACTAATGGTAGGACTGTCTCCATTCTCTCTTGCATTTTCTATCACACTTTTGTGGGGAGTTGGTTGGTTCTCCCAGGTCTCTTTAGCTATATCGAGTAAGCCACGGGGATGTCTGCCATATAATAGTTCGAAGGGCGAGAACCCCGTAGATGCCTGGGGCACCTCCCGTACTGCAAACATCAGATATGGCAACAAGAGATCCCAGTCCTTACCATCTTTAGAGACAGCTTTTTTCAACATATTCTTCATGGTCTTATTGAACCTTTCTACCAACCCGTCCGTTTGAGGATGATAGACCGATGTGCGCAACTGTTTAACACTCAACAAGTGACAGAGCTCCTTCATGATTTTTGACATAAAGGGGGTCCCCTGGTCTGTTAAGATTTCTTGAGGGATTCCCACCCGAGAGAACATACCCATGAGTTCTTTTGCGATAAGTTTGGCAGAGGTGTGGCGCAGGGGAATAGCCTCAGGATACCTGGTAGCGTAATCTAGAACTACGAGGATATGTTGGTGACCCCTCGCTGATTTATTAACAGGCCCCACCAGATCCATGGCTATTCTCTCAAACGGGACCTCTATAATTGGTAATGGCACCAAGGGACTCCGAAAATGAGGCTGCGGACTGGTTACCTGGCACACGGGACAAGAGTTACAATACCGTTTAACTTCTTCATAGACCCCTAGCCAGTAAAACCGTTGTAGAATTCGGTCTAGGGTTTTCTTTTGACCCAGATGTCCCCCCAGTACATGCGCATGCGCTAGGTCCATTACCAACTTACGATACGACTGAGGTACCAGCAATTGCTCGACAATTTCCCCACGTACTTTTTCAACCAGATACAGCAAATCTTGGTTCAGCTCGAATCGGGGAAATACTGTAGCTGCCCTGGGTTGTTGGGGTTCCCCATTGACAACCAGTACATTTTCCCGAGCTCGAGCCAACGTAGGGTACCGGAGTTGCGCCGTACCAAAATTGTCACCTGCCACATTTAAGTCTGACAATTCTGGTCCCGGTAGCAAGTCTTCCACCTCCCCAGCTAACACTTCTATAGGAGAGAGTTTCTCCTCCACCGAAAGAATAGGTACTCCTACCGCCAGCACATCTTCCTCTGGGCCACCAGGTTCATGCCCGATTTCTGGAGAATGCAACCTGGTTGCCACTGGTGCTGACGACTGTTCCGTGGAAGTGGTAATTACAGGCCAAAGCACAGAAAATAACGGAAAATCTCTCCCCATTATTACCTCATAATGCAAATTAACCACCACCCCACCTCGTGGCACCTCCTCCCCGCTGGCGTGTTGATCATCACCAGGGCGGTAGGATAATGTTTTAGGTCCCCATGTATACACAATACACCCATTTTCCGACCAGTATACTCGCTGATTTGGACGTGGCTGGCTCGTATTAGGGTCACGAGACTCCCTGAGTCCAGTAGAGCCACAGCAGGGTTACCCTCCACCTCCACTTTACACAAATGGTTCATACTGGGTCCCTCTGGTTTGCCCACTGCACACATGTGTTCGGCATAGTGAGACTGATAGTACCCATAGTTTGTGTCCATGGGCTCAGTCAGGTGGGGGCAATCAGCTCTCACATGTCCTGGTTCTTGGCACCGCCAACAGATTATGGGGCCCCTTTCGTCCCCAGACGTGTCCTGGGCGGCCTTCCGAGTCTCTGCTCGCTGAACGGCGGGTGAAGATTTGGGGAATTTACTCATTACCTTCCGGGTAGTCTCTCCCTGTATCTCCTTGGTAGCCCCATATCTTTCAATGAGGTCTACCATTTGGAGACCATCAGTAGGGGCTGCCTGTCCAACCCATGTTTGAAGGGTGTGGGGCAAAGTTCTCCAGAATTTATCAGTCACTATACGATCCAGCATAGCGCGGGGTGACAACACTTCTGGCTGCAACCACTTTTCTATCAGGTGTATCAAGTCATAATACTGGGACCGAGCTGGCTCGGAAGGGGAAAACTTCCACTGGTGTACCCGCTGAGCCCGGACTAACACATTTACCCCAAGACGTGCGAGTATCTCACCCTTGACATCTCGTAGTCCCTCTGGTGCTCAGGGGGTAGGTCTCTATAGGCTTTCGCGGGTCCTGGAGCCAAAAATGGAGCCACGATCTCGGCCCACTGGTCCCGGGGTAGTCTCTCCCTCTCAGCCACGCCTTCAAACTTCTCCAGGTACACCTCAACATCATCTGACTTTTCCATTTTCGGAATCGCTGTGCGTACCACTTTCCGGACATCCTGACGTCCCGGGGCAGCTCCTGCTGTCTGCGGTGCTGTGATGTGTTGCATCAGTAGATTGTTGGTTTCCTGTTGCCGCTCCATAGCCTGCTGCTGTATAGCCTGCTGTTGCTGCACAGCCTGCTGCTGCTGTATAGCCAGCTGCTGCTGTCGCATGGCCTCCACAAGCATTTTTACTGTGCTCTCCATCTCCGGACAGCTATCCACCGGGTTTTGCGTCACTTTCTTCACCCAGGACATCTACTGTCATGCAGAGAAAAAAAAAAAAAAACATCCACAAAAAAAACAGCCTGACCTCACTGCGTATGCCCGCATTCAAGCCACCAATTGTAGGGATCCGCTCTGGTAGGCAGGGGCAGGGCCGCAGTAATGAGGCAAACACACAGGCTTTCAGTTCAAAGTTCAGTGGTTTTAATGACGGGTTCAACAAAAGTCCAGATAACAAAATCAAAACAGAACATAAATCACTCCAGTTTGGAGAACCACTGGTCCCAGACTCACCCTTGCTTGGGACGGGCTTAACTAAGCGGCTGCAGGTCAGCAGAGACCGCCAGGTGCCATTCTGGGTGGTCTGGTACTCGCTTCCTGGTGCACACTGACACACTGTAACAAAACAAGCTTCCAGGCTGACTCCAGCCAAACTCCTTCCTTCCACACCCACCTACTATGACAGCTCCTTGTTAAATAGGCCTAGTCCACACCCTCAGGTGAGGTACACATCAGCTGACCTGATCACATGACTATGACCTCATCACAGGACCTTGAGATCAGGGAAAATCCTGACCAAACTCCAGTCTGCTAGGAGAAATATATCTCCCATCCATCAAGACCCCCTTTGGTGTACCACAATATATATATATTTATAGTTCATACACTTCTACATACTGTAATAGCCGCTAATTCAATTGCCGGCTTTTGTGAAATCACAGAAGCCGACATGAAATGATACATTGTTTACACACAGTTAACCATGTCATTTCATGTATTTTGATATATGGTTTTAACTTACAATTACATAAGTGTATGTGTGCAAAATTTCAGACATGTAGGGGTTAATTAAAGGTGTAAATTCGTTGAAAAAAAATGCGTGGGCTCCCGCTGTATTTTCTCCACCAGACAGACAAAGCAAGCGAGTGGGGGCATATAATAATAGCCTAGGGAGGGAACATTTTTTTTGTGCCCCCCCTGGCTACTAACATCTGCCCCCAGACACCCCAGAAAGGGCAAATCTCTAATTAGATTCGCCCTTTCTGGCACTTTGCCCGTCTATTCCCATTGCCCTGTAGCGGTGGCGAATGGGTTAATAAGGGGTTAAAACCACCTTGCAATTGAAAGGTGACTTTAAGCCAGGTTAATAATTGAGAGCTGTCAATTAGACAACTATCAATTATTAATCCTATTGTATGAAAGAAAAATCAAACACACACACTTTAATAAAAAAGAAGTTTAATGAAATAATCAAACAGTTTTTGACCATATTTTATTTTCCTGCTAAAACCATTTCCTGTAATAAAAATAAAATAAAAAAGCAAAATTATTCTTACCAATCCGATGCACAGTCAGGTCCCACGCTGTAATCCATCAGAAAGGGTTAACAGGTTACAGCTAGCAGGGAGCTAATGCTGCCTGCTGAGCTGTTACCCCCCCCCCATTAGCTCCCTGCTAGCTGTAACCTGTTAACCCTTTCTGATGGATTACAGCGTGGGACCTGACTGTGCATCGGATTGGTAAGAATAATTTTGCTTTTTTATTTTATTTTTATTACAGGAAATGGTTTTAGCAGTCACCTTTCAATCTAATTAGAGATTTGCCCTTTCTGGGGTGTCTGGGGGCAGATGTTAGTAGCCAGGGGGGGCACAAAAAAAATGTACCCTCCCTAGGCTATTATTATATGCCCCCACTCGCTTGCTTTGTCTGTCTGGTGGTACAGCGGGAGCCACGCATTTTTTTCAACAAATTTACACCTTTAATTAACCCCTACATGTCTGAAATTTTGCACACATACACTTCTGTAATTGTAAGTTAAAACCACATATCAAAATACAGAAATGACATGGTTAACTGCGTGTAAACAATGTATCATTTCATGTCGGCTTCTGTGATTTCACAAAAGCCGGCAATTGAATTAGCGGCTTTTACAGTATGTAGAAGTGTATGAACTATAAATATATATATGTATATATATGTCACAATGACATATATATATCTATATATATATGTATTCTATGTGTGTATATGTATTGTTTCTATTCTTTATTAAAGCTGTCAGTGTGATTTTACAGTATAGCCGGGGATGAATTAGCGGCTATTATACTATGTAGAAGTGTATGACATATATATATATATATATATATATATATATATATATAATATATATATATATTATTTGCTTTTTGTGTACATTTTTTTTTACAATGTGATTTTTACATGACTTTTTACATAGAGATAACTGCTCTATGTAAAACTTCATGTTAAAATCGCATTGCATACAGATGGAAAACTGATGGAAAACTGATGGAAAACGCATGGTGCGATTTAAAATCGCATGTAAATCGCATGACATTTTACTAGAATCGTAACGTTTTTTCCGTCCAGAAAACGGACCGATTTTTTTCCAGCCAGTGAGTATGAGCCCTTACAATGCATTTGGTGCAGATTTTCCTGCCTCAGAAATTACGTTGCAGAAATATAAGCCCCCAGAAGATGAAAAATCCCATGACACACCGTGAATTATCAGCAATTAGCATGCTGCTTAAGGTGAACTCACCGGTACAGCTGAATATTACAAGATAAATCTATAGCACCATGGAATCAATGGTGCTATATAAATAATAATAATAATAGCAGATGGCAATTACAATAGGTTATTAGGCAAGAAAGAAAAAAAAAATTTTTTCAGTACAGTAAATGGCCGTGCACTGATCAGTAACAGGAATAGCTGCTCCAGAATTAGCAGGGTAATGACATATTACGTGAACTGGAGGAGTGTTATTTTGTCTGTGTCATTGAGCTGAGGCATATACTGTACAGAACGTACGGAGGAAGCTGCGTCACATGGGACGCTCTGCTCCTGCCATGTGACCTGTCACTTGCTGTAGAGAAGGTGCTGTGCACGCTCCCAGCCAGCGTACGCTGTCACATGTATTTGTGGGTGAGGCTCATCGCGTGGATGAATACTACTGAGTCATATAATGTCAGGCCAGTGACTGTGCAGGATGGGGCTCTATAGGATTATTAATACTGCCCACATAGAAAATAAAGGCTCTAATTCTCCTACGTTAAACGAAACACACCTTACTCACTGCTAGGAGTGAAAATGTCAGAAATCACTCATATATTCCACAAGTCTCACTTCTGCTGTCATTACACAATGAACCATTTTTGTGAATATAACCCATGTGATTTCCCAGAATTGTAATGATTCTCTGGATTTCATCCATAGGACAAATATAGTTCAGATTTTCAGCATCAAAAACTGCACCAAAACATGTGGGTTTTGTTGCAGATTTAGTTCTGAAATGCTACTGAGTTACTACAGATTTATCCTTTTAGGGTATATTCACACGGTGCTGATTTTCCGCACTCATTAAGTAAAATAGGTTACTTGCATTTTTCTTAGAATCATAGAATGGTAGAGTTGGAAGGGACCTCCAGGGTCATCGAGTCCAACCCCCTGCTCAATGCAGGATTCACTAAACCATGTCAGACAGATGTCTCTCATGGCAGCCTGTCCCACTTGTTGATCATCCTCACTGTCAAAATGTTTTTCTCTAATATCTAATCTGTATCTTCTCCTTTCAGTTTCATTCCATTGCTTCTCGTGTTTCCATGTGCAAATGAGAATAAAGATAATCCTTCTACAGTGTGACAGCCCTTCATATATTTGTAGACAGCTATTAAGTCTCCTCTCAGTCTTCTTTTTTGCAAACTAAACATTCCCAAATCCTTTATCCGTTCCTCATAGGACATACTTTGCAGTCCGCTCACCATCCTATTAGCTCTACTCTGAACTTGCTCCAGTTTTTCAATGTCTTTTTTAAAATGTGATGCCCAGAACTGGACACAGTATTTTAAATGAGGTCTGACCAAGGTGGAGTAGAGGGAGATAATTACTTCACGCGATCTAGACTCTACGCTTCTCTTAATACATCCCAGAACTGTGTTTGCCTTTTATGCTGCTGCATAACACTGTTGGCTAATGTGCAGTCTGTGATCTATTGGTATACCCACACATGCTGTATCTTAGTTCTATTCTTCCTGTAGATGTAATTTTCATTTTTATTGCCCAGATGTAGAATTTTTAAAAAATGCGCAGTGTAAAAAACTCAGCAAAAACTCATTATGGGAACAGAAACTTGATTCCAAATCCAGGTCAATTTCTGCGCAGATTTTTTCAAAATTTCATCTACATTGCAGGTACTGTAATAAACAGCAGTTATTCTGCATGCAAGTCTGCAGCAAAAAAATCCATATTAAATCCATTCTCTGGGAATATATCTTTAAGTTATTTTCCTAAAGAGTTAAAGGGATTTTAAGAAATCTCATGCACATGTTGCGAAAGATATCTGTAGGAAACTGAGAAAGCTTCGGATTTGAGATCTACAACATGTCAATTTTACGTTTTCTATGGTTAATGTGAATTTCACACTTTTCAGTGGATGGCTAACACGGTACCACAATATAATTTATTATTGTACACTTTTCAGTGAAAAGGCTGAAATGTGTGGCTCCCCAAGATGTTCTCCGCAATATCTGCAGCAGTAAATATCACTGTGGGTATCACAGTGAGAGATCTGCTGTAGGGGGTCTGCAGTAACTGCGTTCCATGGGGTAAGTTCACAAGTTGCATATTTTCTGCATCTGTCCCATTCATCTGAAACAACAACATGCTGATGAATGGAGCCAATTTTCAGTTGTGTAAATAAAATCTGCAACAAATTGTACAGCAAGAGAAATTACTCTTGCGTTACAAATCCGCACTCGGGACCGGAGTGTGCGGCTGCATGTGTGTGGCCCAGCTATGTCAGGCACACATAATCCAGGAAAATGCACAGGAAGGTAACCGCAACGCTTGATATCCATTCACTTCACTCACACTTTCAGACACACCCACTAGGGGTATAAAAGGGAGTGACACGTAGCAGAGCTCATTCAAGTTTCCTGTCTGAGAAGAGCTCAGATCAGTCAGCTTCCTGTCTTAGGACAGTGCAGTTCAGTCTCAGTCCAGTCTGGACTTGGAGGATACTGAGAGCTATTCAGTGAGCTCTAGGAGAAAGCTGACATTACCATCGAAAGCTACAAGTGCTTATGTTAAGAGCGGGAAGCAGGGCGAAGGGCGCAGTGGAGAAGACAGAGAGAAGTGCATCAGGTATTGGACTACCTGCACTAATTCACCGGACACCGGAGTCCGAAGCATTACTAGAGCTTCATGCCTAGTGATAAGAAATCCGGAGGCTATCTGGACTACAGGTCGCAGAGATCAGCCCTAAGCGTCGATACGTAACCGGAGTCAGGGAGAACGGGGACTTTGAGTCAAGGCCAGACAAAAGTAAGGACTTAGTTCTCTCAACATCTGATAGTCAGAGACATAGAAGGCTCCACCACAATGTCGGCCGGGCTTGTCAGCTATTGAGAAAGCTGGAGATTGCAGAGTTAACTTCACTTCATGCAAGTTGGACTCACATACATATTGAAGTTAAGGAGGCCTCTAACCTGCTCAGCGGTTGCCCAAATGTGCATTCTCCACCCCGACCAGCTCCCCGGGACCTGCTTGAACCATCTACCAGTAAAGGTATGAAAAGAAGCTGCATTGTGTGTGACTGAATTCTTTACTACACCCTGCATCATCACCATAGACTTCCAGGGACCAGTCTCACCTGTGGGAGACTTACCACCCAGCTGCCCCATAACATCCCCTGTGAAGATCCTTATAGCAGCGCTGGTCCAATTGATCAGGTACCACAGGTGGCGTCACGAACTACCTACAACTCCCTGTAAATATCCCCCATCGCATGACTGCCAGGGCCACGGACCGAGTCCCGCTGCCAGTGACAACTCCCATGGAAATCAATGGGCTCGGCTCCGAGTACCCCATAGCCCTGGTAACCACAATTGTGGTGCGAGTCATCTAAACTTGGCGTCACGAACAGGATCCGAAGCTTGCAATTGTGAGTCCTGTGTGCCTATATTGAACTGTTTGATGAAAAAGACTGTTTGCTGCATTTGGCGCCAAATACCGCCATTTTGCCGCCATATTGGCGCCCTGAGGCGCTGGTGAAGAAGGTGGGCGTGCATTAGTGGGCGTGTACCCCCCCTGTGGCGCGAAAGATATGGCCGCCCTCTCCAAATGCTTCTATAATGTGAGATCCTACCCCACTGCCCGGGAGATCCGCCTCCTCTTGATCTTTTATGCAAAGAAGAGGAAGCGCAAATCCGGCCTCCACGGAAGAGACCAGACTGTTCCGGATGGAGAACACAGTCTGGCTTGGAGAGAGATGGAGGCAGGACAAGAGCAGCTGTGTGAAGGAGCGGCGGAGCGCAGGCCCTGTTCCCCAGGAAAGCTGTTGCTTGAACCGGAGACATCCCTAGTCCGGGACCTTCAACAAACCTGCTGGAAATAAAGGAGGAGAATGCGGCGCTTAAAAAGCTGATCCAGCGCCAGGCAGATATGGATGAGACTGAGAGACGCTGGCGTGCCCAGACACAGCGGCTGCTGTGGGACGCAGTGCTCTCTCCACTGGAATAACACCATCATTGGAATTCCCTAAGTCCCTGCTGACAAAGGCTGAAGGACGACCGGAGGCTGCCCCCAAAAGTGCTGTACCTGATCCCACCGATGGAGAGGTGGAAGAGAAGGAGGCTGAGGAGGCCCTGTCTGATCAGGAGTACCAGCCAGGCCAGGAGGCCGCAACAGGTTATAGTTCCCCGGTAGGAACACCGGAGGGGTCCCAGCCATCGTTACCGGAAATTGATTGGGACGCAATGCAGTACTTGGATGACGTCACTTACGCTGTGAAAGTGGAGAAGGAGCAGCAATGCCGTGATCGGGATAAGCAACGCCAACAGGAGCAGAGGGAAGCGCAACAGCAGCGGCAGCAGTACCATGACAAGTTTCTTGCTGACAAGGAAGCAGTCCGGAAAGATAAAGGTACCCTAAGGGAACCGCGGCGTCAGGGGTGCGTAACTGGGTTCCAACTCCGCAAGGGCTGGGGCTTTATACATGAGCCAGGCCTGTACCAAGAAATTTTTGTAAGTCGGAGAGACGTGGAGTCTCATTTACCTATCGGGCACCCTGGGAGGGACCTTGAAAACGGGGACATTGTAAGCTACACACGGCACTGGGGGTTAAAGGGGTGGTACGCATTAAATGTCACCCATGTCAGAGACCCCGTCCCGGAAACCAGTGAGGTCTCCCATGCCACAGCACCGCGAACCCCAGCAGCGTCATCTTTGGCGTCCGCACCAGGCCGTGCACCAGCATCGCCCCCTGCGTATTCCTCTGTACCCAGATCTTGCCCTGCATCGCAACCCGTGATCACATCGGCATCGCCCCCTGCGTACACCTCTGTATCGCGATCTGCATCGCAATCTACATCGCAATCGGTGACCCATACTGCATCGCAATCTACATTGCAATCTGTGACACCATCAGCAACGCCACTTGCGTCATACATGACAGAGGCACCCGATGGGACCTTAGTTAGAATGAGAACCGTGGCTACTCAAACGCTGATAGCAGGCCATGACTTATTTGTTATGCGATCAAAAGAACACCGCGTCGTTCCAGCCCCAGGAGTGGAAGACGTTATTGAAGTTTACAAGAAAAATGAAAGCCAGTAGGACCCAGACAGGGGTTTACTGCAACTAAGGAAATGTAAAAAGTTGGAAGAAGTTTGGCAGAATTGCACTTTATTGTCTCTTACTGATATGTATGAAAATGTTACATAGCTTACATATTTAAAGTAGAATACCCGGCTGGGTAAAGAGTTTAAAAAGCTAAAGAATAAATGTGATGATTGCATAGTTTGCATAAAATACCCCAGTTGGGTAAAACAAGTTAAAGTGAAATTGAAGAATTAATGAATACTTGAAATTTATATATATAATGTGTCTTTTTCCCATGCAATGGACTGCGTGGCTGTGGACTGTGCCAGCCCAAGAACTTGCTTTGTAAATAGTTGCACTACGGTGCCCTATCTTGGTTTTACACAAAACCATATCTACAATATCTACCTCTGAAGAAAAACCCGTATGGTGTGGCCTAGAGTGAGGTCTGCAGTCAGAAGTCCTGCAGCCCACCCAGGACCCACGTGGGAGGTTTTTGGTGCGGGTCCTCCACAAGAATTTGTCTTGTATAATGAGAATGTTTTCATACTTTTGATACTTTTGTATTTTTTCTAATGTACAAATTGTAACGTTCAAGAAGTCTTACCTCCCGGATGGGAAGAGTTAAAATGTTTATGTTTAATGCAAAACAAAAATGTTTTCTTTTTCTCTTTTACAGCCCGGGAGTGCTGTGTTTAACCAAGGGGGGATGTGTGGCCCAGCTATGTCAGGCACACATAATCCAGGAAAATGCACAGGAAGGTAACCGCAACGCTTGATATCCATTCACTTCACTCACACTTTCAGACACACCCACTAGGGGTATAAAAGGGAGTGACACGTAGCAGAGCTCATTCAAGTTTCCTGTCTGAGAAGAGCTCAGATCAGTCAGCTTCCTGTCTTAGGACAGTGCAGTTCAGTCTCAGTCCAGTCTGGACTTGGAGGATACTGAGAGCTATTCAGTGAGCTCTAGGAGAAAGCTGACATTACCATCGAAAGCTACAAGTGCTTATGTTAAGAGCGGGAAGCAGGGCGAAGGGCGCAGTGGAGAAGACAGAGAGAAGTGCATCAGGTATTGGACTACCTGCACTAATTCACCGGACACCGGAGTCCGAAGCATTACTAGAGCTTCATGCCTAGTGATAAGAAATCCGGAGGCTATCTGGACTACAGGTCGCAGAGAGCAGCCCTAAGCGTCGATACGTAACCGGAGTCAGGGAGAACGGGGACTTTGAGTCAAGGCCAGACAAAAGTAAGGACTTAGTTCTCTCAACATCTGATAGTCAGAGACATAGAAGGCTCCACCACAATGTCGGCCGGGCTTGTCAGCTATTGAGAAAGCTGGAGATTGCAGAGTTAACTTCGCTTCATGCAAGTTGGACTCACATACATATTGAAGTTAAGGAGGCCTCTAACCTGCTCAGCGGTTGCCCAAATGTGCATTCTCCACCCCGACCAGCTCCCCGGGACCTGCTTGAACCATCTACCAGTAAAGGTATGAAAAGAAGCTGCATTGTGTGTGACTGAATTCTTTACTACACCCTGCATCATCACCATAGACTTCCAGGGACCAGTCTCACCTGTGGGAGACTTACCACCCAGCTGCCCCATAACATCCCCTGTGAAGATCCTTATAGCAGCGCTGGTCCAATTGATCAGGTACCACAGGTGGCGTCACGAACTACCTACAACTCCCCTGTAAATATCCCCCATCGCATGACTGCCAGGGCCACGGACCGAGTCCCCCTGCCAGTGACAACTCCCATGGAAATCAATGGGCTCGGCTCCGAGTACCCCATAGCCCTGGTAACCACAATTGTGGTGCGAGTCATCTAAACTTGGCGTCACGAACAGGATCCGAAGCTTGCAATTGTGAGTCCTGTGTGCCTATATTGAACTGTTTGATGAAAAAGACTGTTTGCTGCATTTGGCGCCAAATACCGCCATTTTGCCGCCATATTGGCGCCCTGAGGCGCTGGTGAAGGTGGGCGTGCATTAGTGGGCGTGTACCCCCCCTGTGGCGCGAAAGATATGGCCGCCCTCTCCAAATGCTTCTATAATGTGAGATCCTACCCCACTGCCCGGGAGATCCGCCTCCTCTTGATCTTTTATGCAAAGAAGAGGAAGCGCAAATCCGGCCTCCATGGAAGAGACCAGACTGTTCCGGATGGAGAACACAGTCTGGCTTGGAGAGAGA
>JARQOD010000006.1:48565222-48606301 GCA_033576555.1 Oophaga sylvatica
GTGGACAAGTTTTGCAGTTTTGCAGATAAAACTGTACGCCAAAGGGGAGAATTTTGGTATTCGCTGTACAAGAACTTCATTTTAGGATTCCTTGGGTCAGCCCCCGGTTTCCCGTATGGACCCTGGGAAAGTGAAGGTGTGCTTGAATGGGATCGGCCAAGGATTTAAAAGCACTGCGCGTTTCCTGGGTTTGCTAACACACCGGAAATTTTTATTCGTAATTTTTCATCTGTTGTAAAACCCTCTCACGACAGAAAAAAAAAGGGGCGGTTTTTTCTAGGGGTCTACAAAGCTTGTCAAGATTTTCCTCCTTGAAAAATGTTTTGCTTCCACCCATACCACCCAACCCGTGCATTCAACCGTTCATTGGGAGGTAGCGCATCGACGTGGGGAGTGGATGCGGTTTTCTCAAGGCCCTCCCCTGGTAAATCCCCATCCGTGCGCTTTTTTTCAAAAAATTTGTTGTCCCCCGAGAGGAATTAGATTGGCAATAGGGAACTCTTGGCCATTAAGTTGGCTTTTTAAAGGTGGCGTACTTTTTGGGGGGGGCAGTCCCCCGGTCACCGATTATGTCACAAAAACCCTGCTGTATTTAGGTCTAAAAAAACGTCGAATTCCAGAACTAGATGGTCGTTTTTTTACCAGGTTTAATTTTGTCTCAATATCGTCCGGGGTCAAAAAATGAAAAGCTGATGCCTTATCTGTGTTTCCCGGGGGGGGAAGAGGGATGCCCGGGGTTCCTTTTCTTCGGAGGGGTTGTGGTGGGGCTGTACCCTTGAGCTTGGGAGGGGGTTTTGGAGCCAGGGGGGCCCCGTGACCCCAGGGAAACTGTTTGTTCCAGATCATTAAGAAAAAAAGGTTTTTCGGGGCACATCATAATTCTGCTTTGGCGGGGACACCCAGGAGTAAAGAAAACTGTGGATTCCTTTTCCCCGGGTTTTGGGGCCAAACTTAAATAAAGAGGTGGTAACTTTTGTCGCTCCTGTGGGTTGTGCGCGCTCTGACCCCACTTTCCCGTCCTCTGGGGCCCTTTTACCCTTGAAAAAACCCGGGGGTCCCCGGACCCTCTGTCTTGGGCTTCATTAGGACCTTCCCCGTCTTCAGGAAAACTTCATACTGTTGTATTGACGGGCAGCAAAATGGACATTTTTTCTCTTCCGTCTTCCAAAACTAAAAAAATTGGCCAGGTTTATTGGGGAGACTTGGGGCTTCACGGGCCTTCCGAGGGGGGGCGGATCGGGGGTTTAGTTTGTGTCCAAATTCTGGAAGGCATTTTGTTCTCGTCGGGGGATGCAGTTGTCATTTTCTTCGGCTTTTCATCCGCAGACCAATGGTCAGACAGAGCGTCTGAATCAGAGCTTAGAGACATATCTCCGGTGTTTTGTCTCAGAGAACCAAGAGGACTGGTCTTCTTTCTTGCCTCTGGCAGAGTTCGCTCTTAACAAAAGGCGGAGCGAGTCCACTGGTAAGTCCCCGTTTTTTGGGGCATATGGTTTTCACCCCCAGTTTTGTACTTTCAATGGGGGGGCTCTTCTGGGGTTCCTGAGGAGGAACGATTTTCGTCGTCACTTGCTTCAGTGTGGAGAGGAGTGCTTAATAATCTGAGCACTATGGGGAACCGATACAAACGTATGGCTGATAGGAGGAGAGTGTCTGGTCCGGACCTAAGTGTGAACGATCTGGTATGGTTGTCTACCAAGAATATAAAACTTAAGGTTCCCTCCTGGAAACTCGGTCCCAGATTCATCGGGCCATACAGGATCAGTTCAATAGTTAATCCGGTGGCTTTCCGTCTTGACCTCCCTCCTACATTTAAAATCCACAATGTGTTCCACAAATCGTTGCTTAAGAAGTACGTGGCACCAGTTATACCATCACCTCGACCTCCTCCTCCAGTGGTGGTCAATGGTAATTTGGAGTTTCAGGTATCGAAAATCATTGACTCACGTCTGAATCGCCGGTCCCTTCAGTACCTTGTTCATTGGAGGGGGTATGGTCCTGAGGAGAGGATGTGGGTTTCTGCGTCGGATATTAACGCAGACCGTTTGGTTCGGGCCTTCCACACTACTCACCCAGATAGACCAGGCCCTGAGGGTCCAGAGGCCCCTCGTAGAAGGGGGGGTACTGTCACGGGTGTGTCGCGGCGGAGATCGTCGCGATTGCACACCCTGACTTCGCACAGCTGAGTTTCTGGTGCTGGGTGTTTTTCGGCACTGAGGGAGTTAATTCTTTCTCTCTCGGTGCTGGGCTGACCAGCCTCGCCCAGCTGCGATTGATGTTTTGTTATTAGCTTCCTTCATATACCTGCTGGTCTGCTGGGGAAGTTGCCGGTGAAAGCATTCATTCAGACCAGCAGAGCGGATCGTTTCTGAGAAGACTTAAGCTAAGAGTGCCTGTTGTGGTTTTTCCTCTCCTCGCTTATTGTTTATCTCCTTAACCTTTTGTGTTCCTCTGTAGTGGAAGTAACATAGTTATTAAGGTTGAAGGAAGACTTTAAGTCCATCTAGTTCAACCCATCTCCTATCCTACCTGCCCTAACATGTTGATCCAGAGGAAGGCAAAAAAAACTCCAAGTGGCAAACAGTAAGCTTCACATTGGGGAAAAAAATTCCTTCCCGACTCCACATACGGCAATCAGACTAGCTCCCTGGATCAACGCTGTATCTAGGAAACTAGTGAATATAGCCTGTAATATTATACTTTTCAAGAAAGGCATCCAGTCCCCTCTTAAATTTTAGTAAGGAATCACTCATTACAACATTAGACGGCAGAGAGTTCCATAGTCTCACTGCTCTTACAGTAAAGAATCTGCATCTGTGATTATGGCTAAACCTTCTTTCCTCCAGACGTAGAGGATGCCCCTCGTCCCCGTCACAGGTCTAAGAGTAAAAAGATCATTAGAAAGGTCTTTGTACTGTCCCCTCATATATTTGTACATTGTAATAAGATCACCCCTAAGCCTTCGTTTTTCCAAACTAAATAACCCCAAGTGTAATAACCTGTCTTGGTATTGCAGACCCCCCAGTTCTCTAATAACCTTGGTCGCTCTTCTCTGCACCCGCTCCAGTTCAGCTATGTCTTTCTTATACACCGGAGACCAGAACTGCACACAGTATTCTAAGTGTGGTCGCACCAGTGACTTGTATAGAGGTAAAATTATGTTCTTCTCATGAGCATCTATGCCTCTTTTAATGCATCCCATTATTTTATTTGCCTTGGCAGCAGCTGCCTGACATTGGCCACTAAATGTGAGTTTGTCGTCCAACCATACACCCAAGTCTTTTTCAGTGACAGTTTTGCCCAGTGTTTTACAATTAAGCACATAATTATACATCGTATTTGTTCTACCCAAGTGCATGACCTTACATTTATCCCCATTAAAGCTCATTTGCCATTTATCAGCCCAAGCTTCTAGTTTACATAAATCCTCCTGTAATATAAAATTATCCTCCTCTGTATTTATTACCCTGCAGAGTTTAGTGTCATCTGCAAATATTGAAATACTACTCTGTATGCCCCCTACAAGGTCATTAATAAATATGTTAAAGAGAAGCGGCCCCAATACTGACCCTGTGGTACCCCACTGCTAACCGTGACCCAGTCCGAGTGTGCTCCATTAATAACCACCCTTTGTTTTCTATCCATGAGCCAGTTCTTAACCCACTTACACATATTTTTCCCTATCCCAATTGTTCTCATTTTATGTATCAACCTTTTGTGTGGCACTGTATCAAAAGCTTTTGAGAAGTCCATGAACACCACGTCCACTGCATTCCCTTGGTCCAGTCCTGAACTTACCCCTTCATAAAAGCTTATCAGATTAGTCTGACAAGAATGGTCCCTCGTAAACCCATGCTGATACTGTGTCATGAGGTTATTCAGCTTCAGATACTCCAATATAGTATCCCTTAAAAAACCCTCCAGGATTTTACCCACAGTAGATGTTAAGCTCACTGGCCTATAATTTCCAGGTTCAGTTTTTGCCCCCTTTTTGAATATTTGCACCACATTTGCTATACGCCAGTCCTGTGGTACAGACCCAGTTATTATGGAATCTTTAAAGATTAAAAATAATGGTCTATCTATAACTGTACTTAATTCCTGCAGTACTCGGGGGTGTATCCCATCCGGGCCCAAGTGTTGTATGCAAGGCTGTGTTTTCTTTACCCCTTGTCTGTCTCATTTGTCTTAGACTGTGTGTAAGCTGTGACCTGCCCATTCCCTGTGGTGGTAATCAGGGTCCTTCTCAGGACTAGATTACAGTGGTCAGGGATCTACAGGAGACAGGGTTACGCTGGCGGCCTGGACCTCTGTACCATTAACAGTACCTCCAGGTAGAGGGACTAGTCAGGACCCCAGTTCAGGGTCAGCATAGACCCCGGTCCACCTCTATCCAGAGACAGCGTGACACGTACACAGTATTGACCCACAATACATAGGATATTATGTCAGGTAAGACATTGCTGGCAGATACTATGTATACATGTTGATTTTCTCTATTATATGAAATTTAGAATGATGTCACATTAGATATAGGTTGCTATCTTTGAATATATCTGTTATACGTCATGACAGATACTTATTGCATACCCGAGCACCCAAGATACTCAATGCGTACCCGAGCACCCAAGATACTCAGTGCATACCCGAGCACCCAAGATACTCAGTGCATACCCGAGCACCCAAGATACTCAGTGCATACCCGAGCACCCAAGATACTCAGTGCATACCCGAGCACCCAAGATACTCAGTGCATACCCGAGCACCCTAGGCAAACTCGAGTAACGAGCACCTGCGCTCATCACTAAAACGGATTTGTATATGGAAATTGGAACCCTTTTGTATACAAAAACTGGGTAAATTTTCCATAGGAAACAAGAACGCTGCAATA
This sequence comes from Oophaga sylvatica, assembly GCA_033576555.1. Lineage (NCBI taxonomy): Eukaryota > Metazoa > Chordata > Amphibia > Anura > Dendrobatidae > Oophaga > Oophaga sylvatica. Next base: position 48,570,114 of record JARQOD010000006.1, read on the forward strand.
TTTTATAAACAGATGAACCAATGAGAGGTCCACATAATGAAATAAATGAGGGATAAGTAAAGTTCCATGGAAATCCAAGGCTACAGCAGAACTCATGGGTTTGCAGTTGTAGCTGACATTTTCCATAAATAATCTGAACTGTATATTTACCAAGGGTGGGATCTATATTTCTGACTAGGCTTCTAGCTAGAAGGTTAAAAGCAATGTGATCATGGAAAGAAGTATGTATCAAATCTAAGTACGGTAAATCTGCTTTATAACATTCTATTCTTCAGTACGATGTTTATATTTTTTTTTATATATTTTCTGTTCTTAGTTCTATTACCGAAGAAAAGATGTGGGAAATTAACATGGCAGTCAGAAACCTATAAACACATGTCAAGCGCATAAATTTGCCAGAATTTGACTAGACTCGACAGCCGGCATATGATTGCATTTGCTCTACATATAAATAGTAAGAGCAATTTGAGGCAAATACTTTATATTCTCTGTTCTTGCATCATCTGTGTGCAATGTTAGACATCTGGTGTGGATTGGGTGATAACAACATCTTCTGTTCTCATGTCACAACTGTACTGGGGAAATATAAAGCAGGTACTGGTAGGTTATCCGCTTTAACGTAGCTTAGGATGATAACTAAAAAGGTTTCATCAAATCGCTTTTTTTCTTTAGTAACAGCACTGTTCCTGCACATTGCTTATGCTTGGTATTGTAGCTGTCCCATCCATGGGAATGAAGCTGACCTGTAAAACCTAAGGGCTTGTGCAGACGACCGTATTTTCGGTCTGAGCGCGATCCAACAAAAAATCAGATTGCAATCGGACCAATGTTATTGTATGGGGCCATACACATGCCAGAGTCTGTCCAATGAAAACATCGTAGCATGTATGATTTGCAATACTAGAACTCGCACTCAGCCATGGAAGGCATTTGGGTCTGTGGAAAACATCGGACTGCACTCGGATGACATCTGAGTGCAGTCCAATTTTTAACGCACTGATAGAATGGAGAAAATGGAGACTTTTTTTCCTATCTTCTCCTCATTCAAGAAAATCGGATCACACATCAGAGTGTGATTAGCATAATCGGTCTGATTTTCTCAGATGAGTGCTGAATGTGACCCTAGCCTAATGGCAGGTGCAAACAATTGTTTTCTCTCCATCCAAGAAAATCATAGTTTAATTAAAGTGAGATCTGATTTTCTTAGAGGTGGAGCGAAAAAAAAGAAAATTTTCCACCTTCTCCATTACGTCAGTTTGTGAAAATCGGACATCACTCTGATGTCAACTGAGTGCAGTCCAATTTTTTTTCACGGACCCATAGATATGAATGGGAGAGTGCCATCCGACTTGCGGAGGGAAATCATACAGTCTTGTGATTGTCCGAGAAAAAAAAAAGGAAAAATCGGACTGTCCCATAGAATATCATGGGTGTAAGTGATATCCATCAAAACCACAGATATCACTCGTGGATTAAAATGGTCGTCTGCACGAGCCCTAATTGTGCACAAGACTTTCAATCCTATACACCATAGCCTAAAACTCTTGCTTATAAATATTGGCATCTGTATATTGCACCTTTCAGATTCTGCAGTATATGGAGAGGGCACAGCCGCTGCGCCAACCAGGAACACTGCAGACGATGGCTGTAATATACAGCAGGCACCCACTTGTAAGTGCTGCAGGCGATGCCACAGTCAATTATCCCTTAAAGGGAATCTGTCACCCTAAATTGGCGGGATATTTAAATGATGGCAGTCAGGTCAGATGGGCGGTGTTTTGAGTACTTGCCTTAACATGTTGTTCGCCGCTGTCTCCATTATTTCTGGGAATTGTAGTCGTTGCCCTCCATATAACGCGCCTGCGCATTGCAATCTTGAATTGCGCACGCGCAGTATGCTTTGCCCGCAAATTGCAATGCGCAGGCGCGTTATATGGAGGGCAACGACTACAATTCCCAGAAATAATGGAGACAGCGGCAGACAACATGTTAAGGCAAGTACCCAAAACACCGCCCATCTGACCTGACTGCCATCATTTAAATATCCCGCCAATTTAGGGTGACAGATTCCCTTTAAGTATCATGGAAGTGGTGAGAAAGTGAAGGGACGACACTGGGACTTCATATCACACCCTGCAGTGCGATCATGTGTTGCTGACGGCTATCTGCCATCTTTGTACGCCTACGGGCAGCGCTACAATGGAAGATCACTAATGTGACAATACAAAGCAATACAGATGTAATACTATATATTCCAACAGCCATCAAATAGTTTCAGGTAAGAAATATGTAGGGAATAGTGTTGAGCGATACTGCTCGATATCTAAAAATATCGGATCGGAATGGTATCGCCGATATCACTAAATATCGGCGATATCCGATTCCGATACCGGAAGTCCCATGTAAGTCTATGGGAACAAAATATCGCAACTAAAAAAAAAACTTTATTTCCTTGTAAACACTAAATATACACACATAGAATACATATATATATATAATACATGTCATTGTGACATATATATATATACATATATGTATAGTTTATACACTTCTACATAGTAAAATATCCTCTGATTCAATTGCCGGGTAAAGCCGGCTTCAGTGAAAAGACAGAAGCACCCGACATGAAATGACACTTGGTGTACATAGGGTTAACCATGTCTTTTCATGTCGTTTACAATCTGATTTGCACAAACAATTACATCAGTCTATGTGTGCAAAATTTCACACCTGTAGGGGTTAATTAAAGGTGTAAATTCGTTGTAAAAAAAACGGACTTTTTTGCTACGAATTTACACCTTTAATTAACCCCTACAGGTGTGAAATTTTGCACACATAGACTGATGTAATTGTTTGTGCAAATCAGATAGCAAAGGACATGAAAAGACATGGTTAACCCTATGTACACCAAGTGTCATTTCATGTCGGGTTCTGCATTTTCACAAAAGCCGTCAATTGACTTAGCGGCTATTATACTATGTAGAAGTGTATGAACTATAATATAAATATATATATATGTGTCACAAATTCAATGACATGTATATATATACAGGTCCTTCTCAAAAAATTAGCATATAGTGTTAAATTTCATTATTTTCCATAATGTAATGATTACAATTAAACTTTCATATATTGTAGATTCATTACACACCAACTGAAATTTGTCAGGTCTTTTATTGTTTTAATACTGATGATTTTGGCATACAACTCCTGATAACCCAAAAAACCTGTCTCAAAAAATTAACATATTTCAACCGTCCAATAAAATAAGTGTTTTTTTAAAAACAAACAAAAAAAACATCAAATAATAATGTTCAGTTATGCACTCAATACTTGGTCGGGAATCCTTTTGCAGAAATGACTGCTTCAATGCGGCGTGGCATGGAGGCAATCAGCCTGTGACACTGCTGAGTTGTTATGGAGGCCCAGGATGCTTCGATAGCAGCCTTAAGCTCATCCAGAGTGTTGGGTCTTGCATCTCTCAACTTTCTCTTCACAATATCCCACAGATTCTCTATGGGGTTCAGGTCAGGAGAGTTGGCAGGCCAATTGAGCACAGTAATACCATGGCCAGTAAACCATTTACCAGTGGTTTTGGCACTGTGAGCAGGTGCCAGGTCGTGCTGAAAACTGAAATCTTCATCTCCATAAAGCATTTCAGCAGATGGAAGCATGAAGTGCTCCAAAATCTCCTGATAGCTAGCTGCATTGACCCTGCCCTTGATGAAACACAGTGGACCAACACCAGCAGCTGACATGGCACCCCACACCATCAGTGACTGTGGGTACTTGACACTGGACTTCAGGCATTTTGGCATTTCCTTCTCCCCAGTCTTCCTCCAGACTCTGGCACCTTGATTTCCGAATGACATGCAAAATTTGCTTTCATCAGAAAAAAGTACTTGGCACCACCTAGCAACAGTCCAGTGCTGCTTCTCTGTAGCCCAGGTCAGGCGCTTCTGCTGCTGTTTATGGTTCAAAAGTGGCTTTACCTGGGGAATGCTGCACCTGTAGCCCATTTCCTGCACACGCCTGTGCACGGTGGCTCTGAATGTTTCTACACCAGACTCAGTCCACTGCTTCCTCAGGTCCCCCAAGGTCTGGAATCGGTCCTTCTCCACAATCTTCCTCAGGGTCCGGTCACCTCTTCTCGTTGTACAGCGTTTTCTGCCACATTGTTTCCTTCCAACAGACTTCCCATTGAGGTGCCTTGATACAGCACTCTGGGAACAGCCTATTTGTTGAGAAATTTCTTTCTGGGTCTTACCCTCTTGCTTGAGGGTGTCAATGATGGCCTTCTTGACATCAGTCAGGTCGCTAGTCTTACCCATGATGGGGGTTTTGAGTAATGAACCAGGCAGGGAGTTTTTAAAAGCCTCAGGAATCTTTTGCATGTGTTTAGCGTTAATTAGTTGATTCAGAAGATTAGGGTAATAGGTCGTTTAGAGAACCTTTTCTTGATATGCTAATTTTTTGAGACAGGTTTTTTGGGTTATCAGGAGTTGTATGCCAAAATCATGAGTATTAAAACAATAAAAGACCTGACAAATTTCAGTTGGTGTGTAATGAATCTAAAATATATGAAAGTTTAATTGTAATCATTACATTATGGAAAATAATGAAATTTAGCACTATATGCTAATTTTTTGAGAAGGACCTGTTATATATATATATATATATGGGGTGTAAAATTGTTTAAAAAAAATGCGTGGGCTCCCGCCCTATTTTCGCAACCAGACAGACAAAGCCAGCGAATGGGGGCAGATAATAATAGACCAGAGAGGGACCATTATTTTTGGCCCCCCTGGCTACTAACATCTGCCCCCAGACATCCCAGAAAAGACAAATCTATAATTAGATTCGCCCTTTCTGGCACTTTGCCCATCTATTCCCATTGCCCTGTAGCGGTGGCGAATGGGTTAATATGGGGTTAAAGCCACATTGCAATTGAAAGTGACCTTAAGCCAGGTTAATAATTGAGAGCTGTCAATTAGACAACTATCAATTATTAATCCTATTGCATGAAATAAAAATAAAACACACACACTTTAATTAAAAATCATTTTAATGAAATAAAGACACATGTTTTTGACCATCTTTTATTTGACTGCAAAAACCATTTCCTGTAATAAAAATAAAATAAAAAAGCAAAATTATTCTTACCTATCCCATGCACAGTCAGGTCCCACAGTGTAATCCTTCAGAAAGGGTTAATGTTTACTGCAGGGACCGCAGCTAATGCTGCAGCCTCACAGTAAACCCCCAAATGAATGAGTTCCTCTCCTGGCTGACAGGAGAGGAAGTGGAAAGCTTAATTGATTGCTTTCCACTTTCACTTCAGGTCAGCCAGGGACACAATCAGTGACGTCAGAGGGAACTGATTAACAAAAATAGGGGATCCCCTGGAAAAAAATTGGCGTGGGGTCCCCCCTATTTTTGTTAACCAGCCAGATGAAGCAGACCGCTGAGGCCTGGATTTTCAGGCTGTTAAGGAGCCAAGATCCATGGACCTTGCCAGCCTGATAATACCAGGCCACAGCAGTCTGCATATCTTGGCTGATTAACAAAAATAGGGGATCCCCTCGAAAAAAATTGGCGTGGGGTCCCCCCTATTTTTGTTAACCAGCCAGATGAAGCAGACCGCTGAGGCCTGGATTTTCAGGCTGTTAAGGAGCCAAGATCCATGGACCTTGCCAGCCTGATAATACCAGGCCACAGCAGTCTGCATATCTTGGCTGATTAACAAAATAGGGGATCACCTCGAAAAAAATTGGCGTGGGGATCCCCCCTATTTTTGTTAACCAGCCAAGTAAAATGCAGACTCTGCGGCCTGGTATTAAAAGACTGTCAAGGCCCATGGATTTTGGCCCTCAACAGCCTGATAATACCAGGCTACAGCAGCCCCACATTTGGCGCATCAAAAGATGTGCCAATTGTGGCACTTTACCCGGCTCTTCCCACTGCTCTGTAGCGGTGGCAAGTGGGGTAATAAGGGGTTAATGTCACCGTTGATTGCACGGTGACAATAAGCCCGGTTAATAATGGAGAGGTGTCAATAAGACACCGATCCATTATTAATCCCAAAGTTATTAAATGTATAAAAAAAAGACAAAGCAAGAAAAAAGTCTTTTAATGAAATAAAAGAGACAACACAGTTTTCATTAATTTTATTATACACTCATTCCTGCGACGCCATCGATCTCCTGTAAAAAAAGAAAAAAAGAAACCAACAGTATGATGTGTAGCCCTGGTATGTAAGGCACACATAAAATCCTGGAGTCTGCACAGAAAGGTAACAGTTAAAGCTTACATCATCCATTCACACTTTAGACACACCCACTAGGGGTATATAAGCTAGTGATGTACAGCAGCGAGGGCTGAGTCTTCCAGGAGGTGAAGTGAAAGACAGTCACTCAGTTAGTTCCTGTCAGCAGTTCAGAAAGTGGAGGCTAGTAAGGGTGAGCCAGTTCATCCTAGCCTAGTCAGAGCTGTTCCTTAACCTGAATACAGAGACAGTTTGATGGAAAGAAGAGTTAGCAGCAGAAACTTCAGTCGCCTGTCCCAAGGACAGTGAAGTTCAGTCGATGTGTTCCTGAACTAGGAGAATACTGAGAATCTGTCAGCGAGCTCCAAGGAAGAAGTAAGAAAGGATTGACTTGTACTACCATAGGAAGTGTGCAGTGCCTATGTTAAGAGTGGAAAGCAGGGCGAAGGGCACAGTGGAGAAGACAGAGCAGTGCCTTAGGTAGTGAATTACCTGCACTAATTATCCGGTCACTGGGGACCGAGGAGTTGCTATTGATTCAGGCATAGTAACGAGAAAACCAGAGTCTCGCTGGACTATAAGTCGCAGGAGCAAGCCCTTAGTGTCGGTACGTAACCGGAGTCAGGGGAACAAGGACTTTGAGTTAAGCGCTTGACAAAAGTAAGGACTTAGTTTCACCATTTAGAAGGTTCCGTCACAAAGCCGGCCGGGCAGTACAGCTATAGAGTTAGCTGGAGTATTGGAGTTAACTACGCTTTATGCAAGTTGGACTCTTCTACAATCTGGAAGTTAAGGAGGCCTCTAACCTGCTCAGCTGTTACCTAGACGTGCATTCTCCACCCCGACCAGCTCCCCGGGACCTGCCTAAACATCTGACAAGTAAAAGGTATGGAAAGACGCTGGATGGTGTGAGACTGATTCATTTAACTGCACCCTACATCATTATAACCATAGACTCAGAGGGACAGTCCCACCTGTGGGGGACCCAACACCTAGCTGCTATAACATCCCCTCAGAGTTCTATTCAGCAGCGCTGGTCTTAGTGACTAGACAACTACAGGTGGCGTCACGAACTGTTATCTACCAAATCCCCTGTAAATAATTCCCCCATCATCGCCCTGACCGCCAGGGCCACAGACCGAGCCACCGCTACCAGTGACAACCCCCATAGACTTCCATGGGCTCGGCTCTGAGTACCCCATAGCCCTGGTAATCCACAATTGTGGTGGCGGGTCAGCACAAAACTTGGCGTCACGAACAGGATCCGAAACTTGCAGCATTGCGAGCCCTGTGTGCATGTGGAGTGTTTTGGTGAAAAAGACTGTTTGTGCTTTTGGCGCCAAATACCGCCATATTTGCCGCCATATTCGCGCCCTGAGGCGCTGGAGAAGAAGGTGGGCGTACCTGAAAAGCGCGCAGAGTCTCGGACACGCCCCCGGCTCTGACTCAGCGGCAGGTCCTGCGACAGGAAGTGAACGCTCTGACATCAGAGCGCCTGCGACGAAGGTCCTGTCCCCATCACTGTGCTTGTGGAGCAGCAGCTTCTGGAAACGGTAGGCCCCGATTAACCAAGGGGGCACTAATATGTCGCAACAACCGGCCGACGGTGCGGCCCCAGCCGGAGGCCCCGACCCCGCACCGCGTGGCATTGTAGCGCCGGATGGGGGCGCAGGCCCAGCACCCGGCCCGGTAGTCCCGCTCATGCCACTAACGCTCCCATATATGCCTGGGGCGAAATGGCTTCCCCAGTACAGCGGCGAGCCAGGCACTTTAGCAGGATTCAAACGGAAGATATGCAGTGTCCTGGAAATGTACTCCATGTCTGAGAGGCAAAAAGCTGCAGTATTAATAGGGCAGCTAACTGGCGCTGCTGAGAGAGAAGTGGAGACTTGGGCTACCACGGACCAGGAGTTGGTGCCTGCGATCCTCTTAAAGTTACAGGCCATTTTTGAAGATCGCACCGAAACAGATCTCCGGATGGCATTCTACAACTGTTCACAGCAACCAAGTGACAGTATAAGGGACTATGCCTGCCGACTACAAGGGGCCCTGAGAGCCCTCAAGCAGGTTAATACCATAAGTGTCATTGATGAAAGTAAGATGCTGAAAGAACAATTTGTGCAAGGACTGAGGTCCCAATCGGAACGCAGAACTGTAAATTGGTGGTCTTTAGATCATCCAGATGCCACCTTTGATGCCCTAAAGGACATGGCAATAAAAGGACTGTGACCCCTGGGCAAACCTGAAGTGGCAACCCAACATCACCAGGGTGAAGTCACTCTGGAACCGGCAGTAACCACCTTTTCCCCGCTAGCGGCAGAAGCCAAAACGCAGGCGACGCCCCCTAGTGAATTGGACTGTCTGCGCTCGGAAGTGCGCCAGTTGACTAAAAATCTGGCTGCTGTGATGAGTGCCCTGCAGCTGCGGAAAGAGGAAGAAGGAAAGATCTTATTAGCCGACTGCCCGGAGGATGTCCCATGGATGAGCCGGAGGAGAAGGAGGACGTCGCCCCACCGGAGGAGGACAACGCCACCCCCAGGAGCGACCCCTGATCAGCACCCTCCTCGCCGGGAGATCATCTGTTACCGCTGCAACCGGAAAGGTCATATGTCTACACAGTGTCCTTTAAACGGGCAGAACCTGGGTTTGAGGGCCAACACCCAGGTGGAGACTCGTCAGGCCCCTTAGATTGGAACCGCAGGTTCGTGGGTGGACGACCCTACCTGTCCATCATTCTGGACGGGATTGCAGTTCCGGCGTTGCTAGATACTGGGTCTCAGGTGACCATAATACCTGATGTCCTATATACGAAGTTCTGGTCTATGGATAGTCTTCAACCCCCGAGCCCTGACTTTACCGTGTATGCTTCTAATGGTCTCCCTGTGGAAGTACTCGGGACCAAAAGTGTGGATGTGAAAGTGGGCAGAGAGGAGTTGAAAGACCAGGGGCTTCTAGTAGTAAAGACTGTAAATGAAGAGAACGGTTTAAATATAATTTTGGGTACTAACATTATCAGTAACTGTCTGGGAGAAGTTGTGTTTCTACTCCAACAGCTCGCTGAGATTGCCCGACCAAGGCAGAAGGGAGTGATCCAGAGGGAGATCCGGGCCCTGATGTGTCAGCAGCAAGCGAAGCTTACAGACGGCGAGATTGGTAATGTACGGGTCACCGACTCGAATCCTATTGTGATACCCCCAATGAGTGAAATGATAATATGGTGTAGGGCAGCCATAGGTCTGAGAGGACAGAACTACCAAGCAGTAGTAGAACCCCATCGTTCAGAACATAGACCCACACTCATGACAGCGAGGGGGGTAGTGGAAGTGATAAATGGGAGAGTGCCGGTGCGGCTTCTCAACTGGGGAGATGACGAAGTAAATTTACCCCGTTATGCGATAGTTGCTAAATTACATGCCGTTGATAATAATTCTATTCTCCCGACTGAGTCCTTAGTCTCCCGCCAACTAGTGGAGGATAATGACCCGGCAACTCAGGTGGCGGATTGGTGTCAGCAACTCCATGTCGGGACAGACACCACTCCCGCCCACCAGAAACAAGGGGTATTACGGGTGGTACAAGAGTACGCACAAGTGTTTAGTAAACACCCCCTCGACTTTGGGGCCATTAAGGGAGTACAGCATCATATCCCTACAGGTGGTCATCCTCCCATCAAAGAGCGGTACAGGCCTATACCTCCAGCCCATTATCAGAAAGCTAAGGAAATGTTACATGATATGAAGGAAGCCGGGGTGATAAGGGATAGTTGTAGCCCCTGGGCAGCACCTCTAGTTCTGGTTAAAAAGAAAGATGGTAGTATGAGAATGTGTGTGGATTACAGGCAAGTGAATCGCATAACACATAAAGATGCTTACCCATTACCACGAATTGAGGAGTCCTTAGCTGCTCTGAAAACGGCTAACTACTTTTCTACCCTTGATCTGACTAGTGGATACTGGCAAGTGGCTGTGGCTGAGGAGGATCGTGAGAAAACGGCTTTCACCACCCCAATGGGGCTCTGTGAGTTCGACAGAATGCCGTTTGGGCTCAGCAGTGCCCCGGGAACATTTCAGAGAGTGATGGAGAACTGCCTGGGACATCTCAATTTTGAAACCGTGCTGCTATACCTAGACGACGTCATCGTGTACTCCAAGACATATGAGGACCATCTGAAGCACCTGGCAGAAGTATTCGAGTCCCTGTCCAGGTACGGGATGAAGTTGAAACCCTCAAAATGCCATCTACTCAAACAGAAGGTACAATACTTGGGGCACATCGTCAGTTCAGAGGGAGTAGCGCCGGACCCAGAGAAAGTCACCGCCATCCAGAAATGGCCGGAGCTGAAGAACCTCAAGGAAGTGCGACAGTTCCTGGGACTAACGGGTTACTACAGGAGGTTCGTGAAGGATTACACGAAGAAGGCAGCGCCTCTACAGGACCTCCTAGTAGGACAATCCCTAAAGAGCAGAAACCCTCCCTTTATAATTGGGGTAAGGAACAGGCTGAAGCATTCCAAAAGATGAAAGAGATCCTTACAGGTGATGAAATCTTGGCCTATCCTGATTACAGCCAACCGTTCCTGCTGTACACCGATGCCAGTAATGAAGGTTTGGGAGCAGTTCTCAGTCAGAAGCAGAATGGCCAAGAAAAAGTCATCGCATATGCCAGCAGAAAACTCAGGCCAACTGAGAGGAATCCGGAAAATTATAGCAGCTTCAAGCTGGAGTTTCTGGCGCTGGTCTGGGCCGTTACTGAAAGATTTAAGCACTACCTTGCCTCCAACAAGTTCACGGCGTACACAGACAACAACCCGTTAACGCACCTGGAAACAGCCAAGCTGGGAGCCATGGAGCAGCGTTGGATGGCTCGGTTGTCAAATTATCAGTTTACCATCAAGTACCGGGCAGGCCGTAAGAATGCTAACGCCGACGCATTGTCCCGAATGCCGCATGAATCTGACACGGAAGAAGAATCGGACGACCTGGAAGAAATTGAGCTACCTGCGTTCCATCGAAATGGGATAATCCATGAGCAGCGTGTCTACAGAAAGCAGTATGGCGCAACATTAAATCCCTTACCCCATCACAGCTGGAAAGAGACTCAGGACAGCGATCCAGTGGTCAGCCGTATCAAGGAGTTGTTAAGACAGGAAGTTTCCTCCTTGGAAAAAGATGCACCTATGTCAGCAAAGCTCCTGTGGAATGAGAGAAGCCGGTTGTTCCTATACCGTGAGAAGTTGTGCAGGAGATACGTCAACCCCAGGACCCATGAGATGGTATGGCAGATAGTGGTCCCCAAGGCAGACGTCCAAATGGTGTTGGAAGCCTACCACGATCAAGCGGGACACTTTGGCTGGAGAAAGCTGGAGACTCTGTTGAGGTGCCGATTCTACTGGGTAGGAATGCGCAGCTCCATCGAGAGGTGGTGTCGGAACTGTGGACCCTGTGGTCTCCGACGAAAGGACTACGGTAGTCAGAAGGCACCCCTGCAGCCTATCCGGACGACTCGTCCCTTGGAGATCGTGGCCTTGGACCACGTCAAATTGTCGCCAAGCAGGTCTGGATACTCATATGCCCTGACCATGGTGGATCATTATTCGAGATTTTTGGTGGTCATCCCCGTCAAGGATCAGACAGCAGTGACGGCAGCAAGGACCTTTCAAGCAAGCTTCTGCAGACCACATGGGTATCCGGAGCAGGTACTGACTGATCAAGGCCCTGCTTTTGAAGCGGATCTGTTTAAGGAATTTTGTCACTTGTATGGGTGTAAGAAAATTAGAACGACGCCATACCACCCCCAAACCAACGGCCTTTGCGAGAAAATGAACCACATTGTCGTTGACTTGCTAAAATCCATACCACTGGAAGAAAGAAATCGGTGGCCAGAATTGTTACCTGACCTAGTTGACTTGTACAACCACATACCAGTGAGTTCTACCAACTGCACGCCAGCTTACCTTATGAGAGCAAGGCCTGGAAGACTGCCAATGGATTTGGAACTTGGTGTGGTGGAACCAGAGGCAGATGACACTGTTGAAAATTGGGACACAAATCGGCAAGAGCAATACAGAAGAGTGCAAGCCTGCGTAGAAGAAAGTCTTAATAAAGCACGGGAAAAGCAGGAAAATGTTTACAACAAGCATGCTCCCGCTAAGCCTTTCACGCCTGGAGAAATTGTGTTAAAAAGGAAAAGGAAGCTGCACAAGTTGGACAACCAGTGGGAACAAGAACCATATGTCGTACAGGAGTCCAAATTTGATAACAGAAAAGTCTGTATCATCAGCAAGGATGGAGGAAAAACGACTGCCACTGTGTCAAGAGATCATTTAAAGTTGTGTCCAGACCATTTGAAGCTTCGGGAAGATAACCCTATTGTGAACCAAGAAGAGAGTGTTGAAGCGGTTATACACACGGATCTGGGAGATTTACCTGCGGATTGGCCCAGACTGGGAGATGCGGTAATCATTCCTGTGTTGCAGTTTTATCAGCCACAAGAGGAAACTCCACCTCCAGTCATGCCCATTGTGCCAACAGAGCCAGTTCTGGAGGTACCTATTCCAGCAGAACCCCAGCCTGCAGAACCTCAAGAAGTAGAATCACCAGAAGCAGTGCCCCATGCTATGGGATCCCCTGGTGAAGCTGACTCACACCGCCCAGCCCTCAGTACGCTTGCCAGATCCATAGAAAGATTGAGACAGTATTATAGTTTGTCGTTACGCAGAACAGATAGATCAGAGACCGTTATACCTGATGCTACTCCACATAGATCAGAACGTACAACGAAAGGGAAGCTACCTATTCGTTATCAACAGTAGTCCTAACAAACTAGTTTATTATGACTCAGAAAAGGTTTATTATTTATGACCAATTGTATAAAGTTGTATAAAGAAGTTTATTGCACTTGAAGGAATTTCAAGTATTGTGATATAATGTGAATTACTTGAAAATGTCTTATAATGGACTGCGTGGCTGAGGACTGAGCCAGCCCAAAAACAGTATCCTGTAAATAGTTGCACTACGGTGCCTTGTCTTGGTTTCACACGAAGCCTTGACTAACCTCTGAACCGAAAACCCGTATGGTGTGGCACTGAGTGAGGTCTGCAGTCAGAAGTCCTGCAGCCCACCCAGGACCCACGTGGAAGGTTTGGTGCGGGTCCTTCACAAGAATACTGTGTATTTATTGAGTGTCTTGATGTTGTGATACTTTTGTATTTTCTATTGTTCATAATGTAACGTTTAGGATTTCGTACCTCCCGAATGGGATGAGTTTCATGTTGTTGTTTAAATGCAAAACAGAATGTCTTTTTTTTTTTTATATTTTACAGCCCGGGAGTGCTGTGTTTTACCAAGGGGGGATGTGTAGCCCTGGTATGTAAGGCACACATAAAATCTGGAGTCTGCACAGAAAGGTAACAGTTAAAGCTTACATCATCCATTCACACTTTAGACACACCCACTAGGGGTATATAAGCTAGTGATGTACAGCAGCGAGGGCTGAGTCTTCCAGGAGGTGAAGTGAAAGACAGTCACTCAGTTAGTTCCTGTCAGCAGTTCAGAAAGTGGAGGCTAGTAAGGGTGAGCCAGTTCATCCTAGCCTAGTCAGAGCTGTTCCTTAACCTGAAGACAGAGACAGTTTGATGGAAAGAAGAGTTAGCAGCAGAAACTTCAGTCGCCTGTCCCAAGGACAGTGAAGTTCAGTCGATGTGTTCCTGAACTAGGAGAATACTGAGAATCTGTCAGCGAGCTCCAAGGAAGAAGTAAGAAAGGATTGACTTGTACTACCATAGGAAGTGTGCAGTGCCTATGTTAAGAGTGGAAAGCAGGGCGAAGGGCACAGTGGAGAAGACAGAGCAGTGCCTTAGGTAGTGAATTACCTGCACTAATTATCCGGTCACTGGGGACCGAGGAGTTGCTATTGATTCAGGCATAGTAACGAGAAAACCAGAGTCTCGCTGGACTATAAGTCGCAGGAGCAAGCCCTTAGTGTCGGTACGTAACCGGAGTCAGGGGAACAAGGACTTTGAGTTAAGCGCTTGACAAAAGTAAGGACTTAGTTTCACCATTTAGAAGGCTCCGTCACAAAGCCGGCCGGGCAGTACAGCTATAGAGTTAGCTGGAGTATTCGGAGTTAACTACGCTTTATGCAAGTTGGACTCTTCTACAATCTGGAAGTTAAGGAGGCCTCTAACCTGCTCAGCTGTTACCTAGACGTGCATTCTCCACCCCAACCAGCTCCCCGGGACCTGCCTAAACATCTGACAAGTAAAAGTATGGAAAGACGCTGGATGGTGTGAGACTGATTCATTTAACTGCACCCTACATCATTATAACCATAGACTCAGAGGGACAGTCCCACCTGTGGGGGACCCAACACCTAGCTGCTATAACATCCCCTCAGAGTTCTATTCAGCAGCGCTGGTCTTAGTGACTAGACAACTACAGGTGGCGTCACGAACTGTTATCTACCAAATCCCCTGTAAATAATTCCCCCATCATCGCCCTGACCGCCAGGGCCACAGACCGAGCCACCGCTACCAGTGACAACCCCCATAGACTTCCATGGGCTCGGCTCTGAGTACCCCATAGCCCTGGTAATCCACAATTGTGGTGGCGGGTCAGCACAATACCACCTGTCCGACGCAGTCCATAGTAACGACAGTCCCACGACGATCCAGCTCTGCTACATCGCAATGACAGGCAAAGCCTGTCATCGCGACGCAGCACAGCTGATTACCTGCTTCCCCGGCGGTGACGTCATCGGACTGACTGCTTTACGGCCGGGATTACCCAGCAGTCACTGCAGTTATCGCGAGAAACTGCATGTGACCGCCGGGGAAAGATGATGGCGGCCATGAAGCAGTCCAGCCCGTGACCGCCGGAGATCTTCTGCCAGGTAAGTGCCGCTGACTCCTGACAGACCCGACCGACGGACATGACAGTGACAGACCCGACCGACAGACACTCACAGACCCGACCGACGGACACTGACAGTGACAGTGACAATCCCGATTCCAGTATCCGATATGACGAAAATATCGGTACTCGGAATCGAAAGCCCGATACAGCTAATATCGGCCGATACCCATATTTGCAGTATCGTATCGCTCAACACTAGTAGGGAAGCTAAAAAAAAAAAAATGTATGAATCAGTTTTTTTTTTATTTTTAAAATATAAACTCCTTCCCTATACAAATTATAAAAATTCAAATTACTGACCAAAATAAACATATAGGGTAGTGCCATGTTTAAAGAAGTCTGGACTATTACAAACAATGTTTATCCCTGAGGGTTAACATTGATGTAGAATAACAGCATTGTTGTTTTTGGTCATCTCACCTACCAAAATACAATAAAAAGTACCAGACCAGACTATGTGCGAGCCGTGTTTTCATCGCCAGTGAAATGTTCATCGATTTGAAGACCTTGTCCACAGACTTCATTGTTGATTTGCCCATAGGTATCCTCCTACTGTCTTCTGGAGTCATCTCCGCATCTTGAGTTATCATGGATCTAATTAAGTTGAAGTCCTTTACAACTTCCAGTTCATCGGCGTTCATCTCAATTGTGTCCTGGTTCTACCTCGCAATAATCAATATTTTTGTCTTCTTTGTGTTGGGTAGGCAATATGTTTTTCCTGCAAACAAACAGTTGCAGGTTCTAGTTAACTAGATGGACTAAAAATGTCAAGAATTCTTTAAAAGATGTTTTAAACTAAAAAAAATCATAAAAATACTACATCTGGTTTTCCTTTATCTGGAAGCTTTGAAAATAAATCCAAATCAAAATCCAGTAATATTGTAATCTTGGAAAAAAAAATTAAAAGAGACAATTCTAGCTGTGTGCAGTCACTGTTGTATTGGTGAGAACACTCAGGCTAAGTGCACACGTTCAGGATTATTTGCGTTTTTTTCGCGTTTTTCATGGGAAAAAACGCGTCAAAAAAGCATTAATTAAGCATCCTATCATTTAGAATGAATTCCGCAATTTTTGTGCACATGGTGCGTTTTTTTCCGCGAAAAAAAACGCATCGCGGAAAATCTAGCAACATGTCCATTAAGTTTGCGGATTTCTAGCGTTTTTTCCCGCTATATTATTGACCTAGAAAGTTCAGGAAAAAAATCGCGGTAAAAACGCGTCAAATCCGCGCAAAAAAAAAACACGCACCAAAAACGGCAAAATCCGCGCAAAAACGCGCATTTTTGCCGCGAAAAAAAGTCCGTTTTTGCTCAGGAATATTCTGCAAACATTCCTGAACGTGTGCACTTAGCCTCAGAGTATGTAGGAATAATGGAGGATTTAACAGGTATGTAAGTTTAGCTTTAGATTTACTGCTCTTTCTTAATACTGAGCAGCCCCTTTAAAGAAAACTTGTCACCAGTTCAAAAGTGTTCCCCTAAGTATTCCGCTTTTCCCCTGAGTATTCTGCTGCACCCCTAAGTATTCTGCTGCTCCCCTGAGTATTCCGCTGCTCCCGAGTATTCTGCTGTTCACTTGAGTATGCCGCTGCTCCCCTGAGTATTCTGCTACTCCCGAGTATTCTGCTGCTCCCCTGAGTATTCTGCTGCTCCTGAGTATTCTGATGTTCCCCTGAGTATTCAGCTGCTGCCCTTAGTATTCCCCTGAGTATTCCGCTGCTCCCCTGAGTATTCCACTGCTCCCCTGAGTATTCTGCTGCTCCCGAGTATTCCGCTGTTCCTCTGAGTATTCCGCGGCTCCCCTTAGTATTGCCCTGAGTATTCTGCTGCTCGCCTGAGTAACCTACTGCTCCCCTTAGTCTTCCACTGCTCCCTTGAGTATTCTTCTGAGTATTCTGCTGTTCTCTTGAGTATTCCGCTACTCCCTTGAGTTGTCTGCTTCTCCCCAGAGTATTCGGCTGCTCCTGAGTATTTCGCTGTTCCCCTGAGTATTCCGCTGCACCCCTTAGTAATAAGCTGCTCCTCTGAGTAATCTGCTGCACCCCTGAATATTCTGCTTCACCCCTGAGTATTCCACTGCTCCCCTGAGTAATCCGCTGCTCCCCTGAGTATTCTGCTGTTCCCCTGAGTATTCTGCTGCTTCCCTTAGTATTTTGCTGCTCCCCTGAGTATTCCGCTGCTCCCCTGAGTATTCCGCTGCTCCCATGAGTATTCTTGCTGCTCCCCTGAGTATTCTGCTGTCCCCTGAGTATTCTGCTGCTCCCCTAAGTATTCTACTGCTCTCCTGAATATTCTGCTGCTCCCGAGTATTCCGCTGTTCCCCTGAGTATTCAGCTGCTCCCCTTAGTATTCCGCTGTTCCCCTGAGTATTCTGCTGCTCCCCTGAGTAACCTACTGCTTCCCTTAGAAATACGCTGCTCCTTTGAGTATTTCCCTGAGTATTCCGCTATTCTCTTGAGTAGTCTGCTTCTCCACTGAGTATTCCGCTGCTCTCCTGAGTATTCCGCTGCTCCCCTGAGTAATCTGCTGTTCCCCTGAGTATTCTGCTGCACCCCTGAGTATTTTGCTGCTCACCTGAGTATTCTGCTGTTCCCCTGAGTATTCTGCTGCTTCCCTTAGTATTTTGCTGCTCCCCTGAGTATTCTGCTGCTCCCCTGAGTATTCCGAGCTGCTCCCCTGAGTATTCTTCTGCTCCCCTGAGTATTCTTCTGCTCCCCTGAGTATTCTGCTGCTCCCCTGAGTATTCCGCTGCTCCCCTAAGTATTCTACTGCTCTCCTGAATATTCTGCTGCTCCCGAGTATTCCGCTGTTCCCCTGAGTATTCAGCTGCTCCCCTTAGTATTCCGCTGCTCCCTTGAGTATTCCTCTGAGTATTCTGCTGCTCCCCTGAGTAACCTACTGCTTCCCTTAGAAATACGCTGCTCCTTTGAGTATTTCCCTGAGTATTCCACTATTCTCTTCAGTAGTCTGCTTCTCCCCTGAGTATTCCGCTGCTCTCCTGAGTATTCCGCTGCACCCCGAGTAATAAGCGGCTCCCCTGAATAATCTGCTGTTCCCCTGAGTATTCTGCTGCACCCCTGAGTATTTCGCTGCTCACCTGAGTATTATGCTGTTCCTCTGAGTATTCAGCAGCTCCCCTTAGTATTCCACTGCTCCCTTGAGTATTCCCTTGAGTATTCTGCTGCTAACCTGAGTAACCTACTGCTCCCCTTAGTATTCCGCTGTTCCCTTGAACATTCTGCTACTCCCTTGAGTATTTCGCTGCTCCCCTGAGTATTCCGCTGTTCCCCTGAGTATTCCACTGCCCCCCTGAGTATTCCACTGCACCCATGAGTATTCCGCTGCACCCATGAGTATTCCGCTGCACCCATGAGTAATCTGCTGTTTCCATGAGTATTCTGCTGCACCCCTGAGTATTCCGCTGCTCCCCTTAGTAATCCGCTGCCTCCCTGAGTATTCTGCTGCTCCCGAATATTCCGCTGCTCCCGAGTGATCCACTGTTCCCGTGAGTATTGCGCTGATTCCCTGAGTATTCTGCTGTTCCACTGAGTATTCCGCTGCTGCCCAGAGTATTCTGCTGCTCCCCTGAGTATTCCGTGCTCCCCTGAGTATTCTGCCCGAGTGTTCCGCTTCCTGATTCTGCTGTTCCCTTGAGTGTTCCGCTGTCCCCTGATGTTTCGCTGTCCCTGGTATCTGCTCCCCTGAGTATCGCTGCTCTCCTGAGTATCCCGTCCCTGAGTATTCTGCTGTTCCCTGAATATTCTGCTGTCCCCTGAGTATTCGCTGTCCCCTGAATATTCTGCTCTCCTGAATTCGGTCCCTGAGTATTCCGCTGTCCCTGAGTTTTCCACTGCTCCCCTGAGTATTCTGCTTTTCCCCTGAGTATTCTGCTGTTCCCCTGAGTATTCCGCTGCTCCCCTGAATATTCTGCTGTTTCCCTGAGTATTCCACTGTTCGGGCCGGCGTCACACTGGCGAGTGTAATGCGAGTAAGTCGCACGACTTTCTCGCATCAACACCCAGCACGGCCGCCCGCTCTCGGACCCGAGTGTGTGGCTGCATAGAAATACATGCAGCCGCACACTCGGGTCCGAGAGCGGGCGGCCGTGCCGGGTGTTGATGCAAGAAAGTCGTGCGACTTACTCGCATCACACTAGCCAGTGTGATGCCAGCCTTCCCCTAAGTATTCCGCTGCTCCACTGAACATTCCACTGTTCCCCTGAATATTTCAATATTCTGCTGTTCTCCTGAGTATTTCAGTTTTTGTATTTTTTTAAATCTGCCATACAGTTACAAAGACATAGACTTTTTTTATAGAGTGCTAATTTCTATGTTATTTACAAGGAGGTATAGCTCAGGATAATAATGTCCATCAGCCTGATGACACACCCTCGGAGAATCCTTTAAGACATGCTCCTTAGAATGATCAATAAAAATCATCAATAATTAAAAAGTGCATATCTCTGGAACCGTAAGCTGGATTTAAAAAGAAAAATACATAAATAAAGCAGAATACTCAGGGCAGCGAGAGTAAAATAAGAGCAAAAAACGGCCACTTTTGACCTGATGACAGGTCCACTTTAACACTATGACTATGCAGTGCATATTGAGCTCTCTAGTATAAAAATAAAATCAGGGCCCCCTATATAGATTATCTTAAAATGAATCGGCCCAGAATGTAAACCTATTTAGATTTACAAATGAAACTAAATTGTGTTTGCAATGTTTTTGATTTAAGGGCAAAAATGAATTCCATGTCCCATGTATTTGATGCACAAAATATAAAACAGAAAATAATGGGTTAATAAAAATCAATGTACTCCTATCTGTAAAGAGATAAAGTCCATTAGGAACATTTTATTAGTAAATGGCCATGGATACAATTCCCAAATTCTCGTGAAGGTGGAGCTTTCTTTCCTGTAATTCTGCTTGTCGGATGTATTCGTTCTGTTAGTAAATATTGCAGGTTCGGATTATAATGAATCCTCTCTATGAAACAAGCTATCCAAGCATGTAGCGAATGCTCTGAAAGATTAGGGAATATCTGTGCTTAGAAACGTCTTCTAATTATTTTTCTGTTCCATCGCTGCTGCAATTATCTGCATGCCTGCTACTGCCCCAGGGCAAAGTCGTCTATTTCTACTGTTTTGTCGGTCAAATGTAGCAGCAGACTCCCATTGTTTATTACTGAGGCTGCGGCCATGCCCCAGATTTACTCATATATATTAGCTTGTTATAAGAGATGAAGGGGCATTGTTATATAGCTGTCTATGCACAGTCCGCTCCTGGCCCCCGGTCCGTTTCTGAGCAGCAGCCGGGCCCCCGGTGTCCCTGGTGTTCATTATAAAATCCCGTCACACATTATCACTCCACTTCCAGCTCTTTATGTCTCAGGTATATTTCTGCCTTCTTTGATGCTTTTGCTCGTGGCTGTAAGATGAACCTGATGGTTTTGTTGATCTTGGTAGAGTCTTGGTGTCTTTAGAGAGACGTTCATATTACATTATACAGGACACAGGGCGGATTATCAAGAATGAATCATGAAAGATAACTACATGAAAAGAAATGTAAAAAATCTGAAAATGAACATCTCATTATGGAAACTGGTAGGGGCAGAGGACTGAAATGATTTCTGGGGAAGCATGCACGGTTCCTATGTTCTGTTCTCTCTGGAATGGCTCTTTTTAGCGGCTGGTGCTTTCAGTCATTACTTCTGCTATTATTTTAGTCCTTGACAATATGGATTCATTACATATTATTTTTCCAAAATATAGACCGGGGCTGTGAAAATAGAATATTGCTTGCAGGTTTATGGCACAAGAATGCGATATCTCACTGACTGACCTCGTATTATTTCCTCTTGTTTATCAAGCGAAAAACATATTTTGTGACATTGAACAGACAGTGACATCACTCGCAATCTAATGTCCTTACACAGTACGGCCAATTTGTAAGGAAGCATTTATAGTGGTGGTCCATGTCTGATACATGCTGCCCTTCCGTACCGGTATAGAGATCCATCACTCGAGAGAAGCCGCTGAAGACCCACCTGTCCGACTAGTCTCCCGGCGGCTATCAGACTGTTGATCTTTTATACGCCACATATCTGATACATGTGGCTCGTGGATCGGGCAGCATGTATCTGCCGTCAGGCTCCATTTAATATTCCACTGAATGGAAATACCTGTACACATAAGTATAACATGACTTATCCATGCAGGTGTTCTTGGACAGAGTCGCTACCCCTCAAGCCCGCTATTGAACGCTTTACCTCCCAAGCCCGTGTTTTGCATTTTAACCCCCTACAACAGCAACAAAAATCCCACATGTTACACCACTGCACAGTAGAATTTTTATGCACCCCTTTATTTGTCATGCAGACACTAGCATGTAACGCCTGATGAGCAGTCCGGAACTGATTTACTAATTTATGTTAGTAAATAAGAGGATTACATGTGCCAAGTTATAACGCCCTGGGACTCATCACATAGTTCTAAAGGACGAGGTAACATCTCAGTTTGGGAGTATGTAATGATCCAGAAGCCTTTCTTTATTAGGTGATCTTTTATCTTCTACATATGTACATACATGATCAAAGGTTCCTCTCTGATAACAGAAGTATAGGCTGTAGTCATAGTATTCCCGCTTCTTGGTCAAGAACTAGTCACTGGCTTAGACCATAGCTTCAAAGGCACAGGATGAAGTCTCGGGAGGGGTAGCGGAAGGTCAAGCACTTCATTATCTGGAAGAACAGAGCATTTCAACACTAACCAGTGGTTTAGTCAGTGTTTGCAGACTTCTGGTAGCATTTTGCTGGTCTCGATTCTATGGTCCTCATCTGGTATGACCTCCTGTCCACGCACTTAAAGGGAATCTGTCACCCCATTTTTGCCCTATGAGATAGGGCCACCGCCATCAGGGCTTATCTACAGCATTCTGTAATGCTGTAGATAAGCCCCCGATGTCACCTGAAAGTGAAGAAAAAGGAGTTATATTATACTCACCCAGGGGCGTTCCGCTGTCCGGTCGGGTCCGATGGGCGTCGCGGTCCGGTCCGGGGCCTCCCATCTTGTAGCGAAGCCGGCCTCTTCTTTCCGTCCCGTCGTGGCTCCTGTGCAGGGACAGGAAGAAGAGGACGGCTTCGCTACAAGATGGGAGGCCCCGGACCGGACCACGACGCCCATCGGACCGAACCTCCCCTGGGTGAGTATAATATAGCTCGTTTTTCTTATCTTTCAGGTGACATCGGGGCTTATCTACAGCATTACAGAATGCTGTAGCTAAGCCCCTGATGGCGGTGGCCCTATCTCATAGGGCAAAAATGGGGTGACAGATTCCCTTTAATACGTGTATTTTGGCTACTATTATGTGATCTTTCATTGCTAACCTTATGATGTTTCATTGATCTTTCTGTTTACTCATTTCTGCATGGATAGTATTTTTACCTTGACCACATTTACTGTGTTCACAGAACAATCATTAAAAGCTCTTTCTGTGTGCATAGGCTATAAATGTTTTTGACAGCACAGATCCTGTTTACACAGGACGAAGTGCTGACGGGAACGATAATCTAATCTAGGCAAACCAAAGGAATGTTTTGCCCAATACTTAAGTGTTTTGCGCACTCGTTAGGTGATCGGCAGCCTGTTTACACTGCACTCCTATAAACGCTCCTTCCCAATAATTGTGCAGTGTAAATGTAAACCCCTTGTGATCAGGCCACATTTTTATTTATCTGACCAGTGTCACTTTGTGTCAATAACTCGGTAACGTTTCAACATATCCTAGTGATTTTGAGATTTTTTTTTTCGTGTCACATTATATTTTATGTTTTTGGTACATTTAAGTCAAAATGTTTAGTGTTTATTTAAAAAATATCAGAAATTTGAAAATTACTATTTTTTTTTATTTTTGTCAAAATTTGATTGAATATCCCTTTAATCCAGATAGTCATACTACACAAAATAGTTAATAAATAACATTCATCTCTTGTCTGCTTGATATCAGCGCCATCTTTAAAATGTTTTTTTTTATTTTGTTAGAATTTTAGAAAGTTTAAAAATGTAGCAGCAATTTAATTTATTTTTTTAAGGAAACTGACAAAACTTATTCTTTTAGGGACCTATTCAGTTTTGAAGTCACTTTGGCTAAACTAGATATTGGAAAACCCCTCATAGTGATACCATTTGAAAAACCGCACCCTTCAACATATCCAAAACTGCTGTTGGGTAATTTATTAACCCTTCAGGTGCTTTTCAGGAATTAATGCAAATTGGAATAAGAGGAATGAAAAATGTTATGTTTACTACCTAAATGTTGTTTACATCTGAACAGGTCCCTATATCCGGCAGACTCTAAGGTCGCTATTTGGCCGTGAATTGCCATGGCAAACATTAGGACCACACAATCGTGATCTCAGGGTGCCAATGTGGTTAAAGAGGGAGCCCCCAGATTCTGTTAACCATCTAGATGCCTTGTCACAATTGACAGCAGCATATAAGAGGTTAAACGGTGATGGTCAATGCCAACAGCGATTGTGTCTGATGCAGCAGAGTGTCAGCTATAGTGGACAGCTAATGGCTACTGCATCTTCACCCGTCACCTGTCAGGGGACACTATTCACTTATACCACAGGTCAGTAAATAGACATATTGGTGGTATCTAAGCTAAGATGCCTACACAAAGTAGAACTCACCAATTTTAGTAGTACTGGACAATTATCTAATGTGTACTGGGGCCTTATGACTCTGCCCTGACAGATACATGTGGGTGAAAGAAGGAGATGATCTGCACCAGTGAAGTCAGGCTGAAGCTTTCTCCCTTCACCCTGGTCATAACACATGGAATGACCCATGTCTGCGAGTGTATGAGGAGGTTGCTTGGGACAACTATTGGATGTGTCAGGCCACCTTTATTTGCTAAAAGTACAGTGTCTGATATGTTATACAGAGGGAGATATCTTATATCTTATCATCAGCAATTTACAATGTTACAAGTATATGGAGAAGTGGGAGCAATAACTGTCGCCCCAGAGTAAGCAAAGGGAACCTGTCCACACAATTTTCCATATGGAAGAAGTGATCTGGCTGTGTAGGTGCTTGTCTGCCAATAAATAGTATACCTTTTTTGTGCCAGTCATTAGAAATCCAGCACAGAAGTCTGAAGCAAATCAGGCTGGAAGTGCACTAGGGCCAAGTCAGTGCACGTAGAGGTTATCTGACCTTGGAGTACATGTCTGCAGTCAGTTAATATGACTGCATACTTGCATATCCTCACAGCTGTAAGGATCCTCCAGTGCTGGCAGTGGTCAGTCATGTGACTGAAGTAGGGAATTTGCATACTTACAGGTACATTAATCCTAGACGTGTCCGGCCTAACTCAATGATCCTGCACTGAGCGAGTCTGAGCACATCTAGTCAGGACATGACCGCATCTATGCAAATACTTGCGGTCAATCACCCACCACTCCCGGAGAATCCTCACCGTGATCAGTGTGCGCGATGCGAGAATTCACAAGTCTGCAGCCACATAGAGCGACTGTAAGGCCGGGGTCACACTTGCGAGTGTGATGCAATGGGAAGAGGGGACCTCTGGTGGCTGTTTATACCCCATAAAAACAAAGGATCAGGCATGTTGAAAGTCAACATATTTGGTCCTTCTTGAAAGTGGCAAGATGCCCATATACTGTACATATGACAGCAGTCGGCACGGTCCCACCAAAAGCTGGGGGTCTGGCCAAGTTTGCTTTGAACTTATCTAAGCCATTATTAGTAACGTACCATTTATTTGATTATATAGCTCCTCATTATTATACATCTTTATCTATGAAACTGAGTGACGTCCATGTTTTATTACCAACTACGCCAGTGTGCAAAGAGTTTTTCTGTTCCCAATTTTTTATTTTTTTTATTTAGTATTTTCTTGTCCTGTAATGTCTGTACCCAGAAGCACGAAGAAGTGCCACTGCCTATATAATAATTAGGTACCTGTCCCTGACAAGATCAATATCAAATTCCAAACACAGAAACAGGCTGGGTACGTATAGGCCTGTCTGCTGATGGGTATGATAAACTAGCAGAGCCAGAATCCTGAGTCCTGACAGTCAAGTTACTGGGGAATGCGTCCATTACTATTATCCACATAACAATGATACTGTATCACCTCCAGATTACATAACGGCTGCACATAACGGCTCAATGCTGAATATTATCCGGATAAATAAAATCTAAAAGTATAGGAAATTACAGAGGGTTGTAAAAAAAAAAAAAACACAGAATACAAAGAAAGTATTGGAGCGTTTACCTGTTTCGCCAAATGAAATTGTATACGGTGATAGTTTTATTCCTGGCAGCGCAGATTTCCTGCCTCGGCTGGTGCTACTTCGTGAGAGGGTATCTCAGGTCATTGAGTTCTGTACAGGGTGTCTCGCTGTCACTGCTCGAGGAGCGACGTACATCTCTGACACACGTAAATAAGTCAAATCATTTTCTGTTCTGCAGCACAAAAGAATGTTCAGATGATCAAATCTCTATTGGCAGAGCGTACCAGCCGCTCTCGCTCCGCACGCAGTGTGCCGGATGCCTCGGGGAGAAGGCTGCTCTGTGACATAAGAAATGCTGTTTTCAGAATCACGGGTTTTGTAGTTTATTCATGTACTTGAATCGTAGTGAAATCCTTACAGCGCGATATATAGCAATGTTTATAAATATATTATTATATTACTTTCAATGACATATTACACATATATCTGCATTATGAGGTTTTCTTTCTCTTTGTGCCACGCACTCATAGGCTACGGACACACCAGCATAAAATCTCTCATGCGAGAGGATCGAATCAATTAGGTTAATGACACTCCGATCAAGCACTGATCCGAGTGTCAGTTTAGTGTGATCCGGATGCGACAATCAGAACACACTGTCAGAAGAAGATGAAGAACAACATTTCTCCTTCTTCTCCACTCTGTGAATCCGCAGAATTCGGACTGCACTCAGAAGTCTCATGATTTCCATGCACCCATAGACTTGAATGGCTGTGTGTCATCTGATTTGCGCTGCGGATCGCAGCATGTTATGATTTTTTTTCGCATGCTGAATTGGCATGAGAAAAAAACTCTGATCAGCACTGCCCCATAGAATAACATTTTTCCGAGTGCTACAAAAAAAAACATAGTTTTTTCTGTCTGATGTCTACACTCGTATGAGCCCTTAGCAATATACATTTATGGTAATAAAAGATGTACCCACATAATGCCTAGGGGGGCAGTGACTGTGACCACTCTAACAATTGTGAGGGTGGGAGTTTACCCATCTGTGATGCAACTATTAACAGCAATCTTGGTACGGACAGGAATTCCTTTTGCTCCCTTACGGGTCACCTTGGGACATCGAGGCTGTGCTGAGATAATACCGGTTAGGCCATATATGAGACATTTCCTTCGGATTTTATGTTTGCAACTAGTAATAAAATTTTGAAAATCGATTGTGCAGTGAATTATAATGAGGAAATTAAACTGCAAATTAAAAGTCACTTGTGAGACAAAAATAAAGTTAGGGCTCATGCACGCGACCATAAAAATCAGATGAGTACTATCCGTCGTTGTGTCAGATAGCACTCGTCCCCTTGTTATTCATTGAGTGGTCCACGGAAAAAAAAAACGCAGCATGCACAATTTGTCTTTGAAATTCACATTGCATGTGGGCATTCTAGTCTATGGGTCTATTGAAAAAATCAGACTGCACTAGGATAACATCACACAGACTTTTTTTCTTTTCTCCATATCCAAGACAATCAAATCACAGTCTGATCAGAGTCTAATCACAGTGTGATTATAGAATAATCTGACCGGTTTTCTCAGATGAAAGACTCTTGTCTTCATTAAATTAATTAGTAAGAAAAAAAGTACACTGAAAAAATAGGATTATTTCTTGACATATGCCAAATGTGTCTAAAAATTGTCCAAAGTAATCCTTTTAGCATATACGTCTTTTTCTGTAAGACCGTGATCACACATGCGAGGAAAGCGTCCGATGCTCGCTTGTGAAATCCCAGCTCTGGCGCCGGCACTGGGGAGTGGAGTGCGCGGCTGCATGTATTTCTATGCAGCCGCGCTCTCCACTCCCGAGAGCCGGCGCCAGAGCTGGGATTTCACATGCGAGCATTGGACGTTTTCCTCACATGTGTGATCCCGGCCTAAACCTTATTTTCAGCACAGTGAAAAACGTAGTCTACACTACATGGTACCATATGTACAGTTATGTGGGATGGGGCTATACATGAGCGGTGTATATCAGGATACGTTCCCATACTGCTGGACGGTTCACCACAAATATAGTGTGAAAGGTCTAATCTTTCCCTCCATCGTGCAGACCTGGACGGGGAGAAGTCTGCGGGGTCTTCCCCCTGCGACGGGACCACTTAATCACCTAGCTCCCAACTCTCGGGCCAAGATTGTTTTCTCTGAACGCTGCAATGTTTCTGTGTAAGGTACCGTCACTAGAGTTGAGCGATACTTTCCGATATCCAAAAGTATCGGAATCGGAATGGTATCGCCGATACACAAAAAATATCGGCGATACCCGATACCGATACCGGAAGTCCCATGTAAGTCTATGGGAACAAAATATCGAAATAAAAAAAAACCCATTCTTGCCTTGTAGGTTAATTGTACATGAAGGAAAACAACAAAGAGTAATGTAGAATGTATTGGGGGAGGTTGAGGAGACATTAAAGGCATAGATGTTTAACCCAATCCAATGGAATAGCATTAATTTTTTTTTTTTAGGAAATACGTTCGGATTGACGAAGAAATTCACAATGTTGTTAACCTTTTTTCTATTTTGTCAAATATGTCTGTTTCACAACTTCCATGGTCTTCACCTTTTTAACTTTTCACACACTTTCTCCTTCATAATCTTCAGCAGCATCATCTTTCTCATCAAATTATTCTTCATCTTCACCTTCTTAATCTTCTAAAACTTCTTGCTATTCATCTTTTTGTTAACATTACTTATATTGTTCTTATTAAACAGTTATTATTCTTCATATTCTACTTCTTCATCTTCTTCCTATTCATCCTTTTCATCATATTCTTATTTGTGACAGACATTCCTGTACTTGTAATCTGTAAAACTCTGAATTTTCATCCTTCCGTTCTTGCTGTCACGAAAGATTTTAATTACAACAGTATTTGTCCGCGTTCAGTTTAGCCTGCAGCAGCATCAGGCATTTTCCAGGGGCACCACGAGGAGGAACGGACTCACCCCCATACACTGCTTAGTCTTCTTCTGCTTAGAATTTAGAGCATATATTTTGCTCTTCATTTTGGTCTTATACTTAATGTTCTTCTGCTTTTTGATCTTCTGCTTATTGTTCTTCTGTCTCTTGTTCTGTATCTTGTAGTTTGTCTTAACCTTCTTTGTCCTGTTGGTGATGGTACAAAAGCCAATGGAAGTAACGAGGACCAGCTGACTGTGCTGGAACCCGGAGGGTCAGCAGAAGGAAAAGAGCCAATGGCACAACCGAGGACCAGCTGACGTTACTGGGACAGGGTTACTAAGCAGGAGGTACCTGTGCTCCAAAGCACTACCAAGGACCAGCAGACGTTGCTGGAACTCGGATACCGACATGGAGGCACCTAGGCCAAAGGCACTGCGGAGAACCAGCTGACGGTACTGGAACCCGGATGGGTAGCAGAAGGTACAAGAGCCAATGAAAGTAACGAGGACCAGCTGACTGTGCTGGAACCCGAGGGTCAGCAGAAGGAAAAGAGCCAATGGCACAACCGAGGACCAGCTGACGTTACTGGGACAGGGTTACTAAGCAGGAGGTACCTGTGCTCCAAAGCACTACCAAGGACCAGCAGACGTTGCTGGAACTCGGATACCGACATGGAGGCACCTAGGCCAAAGGCACTGCGGAGAACCAGCTGACGGTACTGGAACCCGGATGGGTAGCAGAAGGTACAAGAGCCAATGAAAGTAACGAGGACCAGCTGACTGTGCTGGAACCCGGAGGGTCAGCAGAAGGAAAAGAGCCAATGGCACAACCGAGGACCAGCTGACGTTACTGGGACAGGGTTACGAAGCAGGAGGTACCTGTGCTCCAAAGCACTACCAAGGACCAGCAGACGTTGCTGGAACTCGGATACCGACATGGAGGCACCTAGGCCAAAGGCACTGCGGAGAACCAGCTGACGGTACTGGAACCCGGATGGGTAGCAGAAGGTACCCATGGAAATTAAAGTTGAGGCAGCAGGACTGTTTGCCGTTCACACAGCAGGGGAACAGCTGACATTACTGAACCCCAGTAACACGGGAGCAAGTGTAGACTGTGCTAACAGCACTTCCGAGAAACAACTGGCGGTGTTGTAACCCAGGGATGAGAAGAGAACAGGGTGGAGGCAGCAGGACTGTTTGCCGTTCACACAGCAGGGAACAGCTGACATTACTGAACCCCAGTAACACAGGAGCAAGTGTAGACTGTGCTAACAGCACTTCCGAGAAACAACTGGCGGTGTTGTAACCCAGGGATGAGAAGAGAACAGGGTGGAGGCAGCAGGACTGTTTGCCGTTCACACAGCAGGGGAACAGCTGACATTACTGAACCCCAGTAACACAGGAGCAAGTGTAGACTGTGCTAACAGCACTTCCGAGAAACAACTGGCGGTGTTGTAACCCAGGGATGAGAAGAGAACAGGGTGGAGCAGCAGGACTTTTTGCCGTTCACACAGCAGGGGAACAGCTGACATTACTGAACCCCAGTAACACGGGAGCAAGTGT
This sequence comes from Oophaga sylvatica, assembly GCA_033576555.1. Classification (NCBI taxonomy): domain Eukaryota; kingdom Metazoa; phylum Chordata; class Amphibia; order Anura; family Dendrobatidae; genus Oophaga; species Oophaga sylvatica. The sequence continues at coordinate 48,600,069 of JARQOD010000006.1, forward strand.
AGACTGTGCTAACAGCACTTCCGAGAAACAACTGGCGGTGTTGTAACCCAGGGATGGGAAGAGAACAGGGTGGAGGCAGCAGGACTGTTTGCCGTTCACACAGCAGGGGAACAGCTGACATTACTGAACCCCAGTAACACAGGAGCAAGTGTAGACTGTGCTAACAGCACTTCCGAGAAACAACTGGCGGTGTTGTAACCCAGGGATGAGAAAGAACAGGGTGGAGGCAGCAGGACTGTTTGCCGTTCACACAGCAGGGGAACAGCTGACATTACTGAACCCCAGTAACACAGGAGCAAGTGTAGACTGTGCTAACAGCACTTCCGAGAAACAACTGGCGGTGTTGTAACCCAGGGATGAGAAGAGAACAGGGTGGAGGCAGCAGGACTTTTTGCCGTTCACACAGCAGGGGAACAGCTGACATTACTGAACCCCAGTAACACGGGAGCAAGTGTAGACTGTGCTAACAGCACTTCCGAGAAACAACTGGCGGTGTTGTAACCCAGGGATGAGAAGAGAACAGGGTGGAGGCAGCAGGACTGTTTGCCGTTCACACAGCAGGGAACAGCTGACATTACTGAACCCCAGTAAACACAGGAGCAAGTGTAGACTGTGCTAACAGCACTTCCGAGAAACAACTGGCGGTGTTGTAACCCAGGGATGAGAAGAGAACAGGGTGGAGGCAGCAGGACTGTTTGCCGTTCACACAGCAGGGGAACAGCTGACATTACTGAACCCCAGTAACACAGGAGCAAGTGTAGACTGTGCTAACAACACTTCCGAGAAACAACTGGCGGTGTTGTAACCCAGGGATGAGAAGAGAACAGGGTGGAGGCAGCAGGACTTTTTGCCGTTCACACAGCAGGGGAACAGCTGACATTACTGAACCCCAGTAACACGGGAGCAAGTGTAGACTGTGCTAACAGCACTTCCGAGAAACAACTGGCGGTGTTGTAACCCAGGGATGAGAAGAGAACAGGGTGGAGGCAGCAGGACTGTTTGCCGTTCACACAGGGGGGGAACAGCTGACATTACAAAACCCCAGTAAACAGGAAAAAGTGTAGACGTGCAACAGCACTTCCAAAAAACAATGGCGGTGTTGTAACCCAGGGTGAGAAGAGAACGGGGGAGGCACAGGACTGTTTCCTTTACACAGCAGGGGGAACAGCTGAATTCGAACCCCAGTAAAAGGGGAGCAGTGTAGCTTGAAAACAGCACTTCCAAAAACAATGGGGGTGTTGGAGCCAGGGTCAAGGGGATTTTAAAACTGATGAAGTATTTTCCTTGTTACGGTCAATTAAAAATGTCTACCCCCAAACAAGAGAAAAAATTTTAGTACCAAAGAGTGATTTTTTTAAAAAATATGTAAATTAAAAATTTTGACAAACATAAACGCATCATTAACATGTGAAAAGAATGAAACCAAAATAAAAATGGGTTAAATTTTGCTATAGGTTTAAAAAAAGCATACAAGAAATATCAGAATCCATTAATGATGGAAAGAACAGTTGTACCCTTTTTTCATTTGCTGAATAATATCAAAAAAGTTTTTAAAAATATCAAATTTTTCCATATAAAAATTTTAAAATAAATGTGCAATCTTTTTTTAAAAAAAAAAAACCCTTTTAAAAAATTTTGCTAGTGAAAACAGTATTTATCCTTTTGACTGTGGACTTGCAAGCGAAACGGATAATAAGGTTTTTATAGATGCCCCGCATACCAAGTGGTGAATGGCGATGTTCTGTACCTCAATAAAGTGTGCGTTATACTACATCCAATTTTTAATTTTGCTTTCTAAAAGGGTACGTGATGTATGCTTGCCCTTTGTTGGCCCCACGACGGGGTTCCTGCTGTGAGGTTGGGTTTGGGGGCGTCTGTGGTCTTATACGCAACTAACATTCAGGGGGCGCATCGTTCAATGAAGCGTACGACAACAAAAAGGCTTGTATGACTGTTTTCTCAGAAAAAATACTATGATGAAACATACAGCATGTCCCCATTACATAAAACTACAAGAAAAATGCGTGTGGGGTGGACACAGCGTTTTTTAAAAGGGCGTATTATATGACATTGTACAGGTGTCGTATTCAGTCTGATAATAGATTCTTCACCTATTCTATCAGTTGTCGTTCTTTTTGCACCCTTCAGGTTATATTTTGCTATTGGACTATGCACTAATTTCTTTACCAAGGGGAAGCATGATTTTTGTTTGCATTTTCAGTTTTACATGAAGGACCCCTTTGTTTTTGGGGTGTTAATTTCTAATTTAATAGGATTTTTTAAAAACACAAATTAATAAAAATTAAGAGGACTATTCCTACATGTTGTTTGCACAATATTACGGGGGACTCACGTCCTTAATCAACATTGGGTATTTATTTACTTGTATGTTTTATTTAAAGGCAAAAAAACTGAATATAACCTTTTGCACTGCAGCAGTTGTCAAAGTTTAAACCCCTTTTTTCATTCCAACATTTTAGTATTTGAGTCATCATGATGTGAGTTGGTTTGTCTAAGTATGGGGACAAGGTTGACTAGTATCCCCTAGCATAAGTGGCTTTTTGTTTGCATTTGTTTTCACATGTGCATATCTGTAATATAGTCCAATTATTTTGTTTTTAGATTTGTGACAAAGACAAATCATTTTTTGGGGTTTAAAGTTGACGTTTTAAATGTTTAAGTTAGAAATCAGGTGTAGCCCTTTTCTATGGTAGCCTAACCTTTGGGTCATTTTTTTTTTCACCTGATTAGGGGGGACATAATTTTTTCCCCACACACGCAGGGGGAAAGCAGGCGTTACTGAAAACCCCCAAAAAATCAGCGATTTTTTTTCATCTGTGCATCTAAAATTTGAGCAGCAAGGCGCGTTGAAGCCCAGGGTCAAGGGGGGTAGGCAAGGGGCCCTTTTGAGAAGTTTGAAGTTGAAGTTGTAGTTAGCGCAGTAATTTTTGCCAAAAAACAGCAGGGGAACGCAGGCGTTATGAACCCCCCAAAAAAACATCAGGATTGTTTTTTTGTCATCTAACATTCTGAGCAGCAACTGGCGGTTGAACCCAGGGTCAAGGAGGGTTTTTGGGGGAGGCCCCGTATGGATTTGAATTTTTAAATTTATTGCAGCAGTAAAATTTTTGCCAGAAAAACAGCAGGGAAAAGGCTTACTGAAACCCCCAAAACATCATGATTGTTTTCATCTGTGCTCAAATTCTGACAGCACTGGCGCTGTTGAAAACCCGGGTAAGGGAGGGGGAGGGGCCAGTATGGACGTTTTTTGTTTTAAATTGTAGTTAGCAGAGTAAAATTTTTCCGACCCAAACAGCGGGAACGCAGGGTTACTGAACCCCCCCAAAAACTCAGCGATTTTTTTTATCTGTGCATCAAAAAATTTTGAGCAGAACTGGCGCGTTGAAGCCCAGGGTCAAAAGGGGGGGGTAGGCAGAGGCCTAGTATGAGACGTTTGAAGTTGAAGTTGTAGTTAGCAGCAGTAATTTTTGCCGACACACGCAGGGGAACAGCAGGGGGTTACTAAAAACCCCCAAACACTCAGCGATTGTTTTCATCGTGCATCTAACACTTCGGGCAGCAACTGGCGCTGTTGAACCGGGTCAAGGAGGGTGTACATAAAATATTGGTTATTCCTTGTTACGGGGCCCCATTGCAAATGTATGTACTTAAAAAGAATAATAAATTTTTTTACTAAACAATAAAATGAAAATTTTAAAATTACAAGAATAAAAAAAAATTTTTATTGACAGTCCTCTGTGGTTTTGATAATTTTAAAGGAAAACGAAAATATGGTAACAAATTCAAAGCTTTCGAGACTACTCAGGTGTCTTCTCAGTAAATAAACCCAAAAAAAGAAAAAACAATATTTCTACCCCAAAAAAAGGGGCACGGGGAATAGCTAAACAAGTGGGGGGGACAATGGGGGGGAAAGGGAAAAAAAGGGAACAAGGATAATTTCGCGCCACACAATCACGAAAATTTTGAATTTACCTGGGCAAAAAGACTTTTTAGCCCGGTCATAGCTCTGTAGGGGGTTAGGTATTAAAATATATTTCAAATATGAAAAGTACAAGGTTTCAGAATATAATCATCATGCCCTTTTTACACGTTAGGGGGATGGAAGAATAGTCACATGGATTTAGTCTTCATATCAATTAAGGAATTGCGCTATGCCCTTGGGGGGCATGAAAACCCAAAAAAAACGAAAAAGAGAGGGAATCAAACTTTCATCCTTTCTAGGAACTTTTCCCCAAATTTATGTTATCCCTGGAGATAAGACATTTTGAAAACCGTCACTTACTTGTCTTACCCATTGCACTATTCCGTGCCTGTTTTGTATAGAAATTTGTGATGTTTTTTTTTTGTTATCTTTCCCGAGAAGAGCGTGATCCTTGAAAGCTTGCAATTTGTTTCCATTTTTTTAGTTATCATTTAAAAGGTATCAACCATGCTGACTCTGGTCTAAATTTTTTTCTATTAGGGTAACACGGTACAAAGATAACATTTTTCTAATTTCAAGAAGGAAAAATAAAGAAAATAGAAATATAACCCAAATATGCACATCCAAAAAAAAAATGGAAAACCAACCCCCAAAAAATTGGTAACAAAAAAAAAGTTTAAAAATTTTAAAAATAAAAGCCATTTTTTTTTTTATAATAAGCTTTAAAGGGAAACCCATTTAAACCATAAATAGGAAGACATGGTTTTTTTTAAAATCACCCCTCATCATATCGCAATTTTAGTGCAGTACAGACATTTCAATTTTTAGTTCATAAAATCTTAACTTTCTATAGCATGTTGACATGCCACATGGACATCAAGTGATTGTGCACAAAAAAGTACAATAAAAAAAAAACCCTTTAAAAAAAACATTGGCATTTTTTTTCACAATTTAAGTGTGTGCCCGCAAGTGTAGGTGAAAAAAAAGGGAAAAAAATAGCAAAAGGGATATTCTATGTCTTTTTCAGACAGTGGAAGCCCTTTGGGGGAAAAGCCGTTTTATACTGTACGTCAAAAACCCCCGGGCGAAATCATGTTTTTTTTTCTTGTAGAGTTTGGGGAAAAGGGGGAAAAAAAAAGCCCCGGTTGCGCAAAGCTTTTTTTTCCGTAAAAACTCCCTTTTTTATGTCACCCGTGGGTGGGTAGCGTGTGGCAATTAGCTGCTTAAATTGGGTTGGCCCCCGGGTTTTGCGCACTGGAGCAAAAAAAAAAAACGCGTAAAATTTAATGTGTAAATCCACCCATAAAAAAAAATTACTTCCCCCCTTTAACAAAAGAAAAAAGACAACAAACCAATGGTTAAAAGCTGACTTAATTTAGTTTTGTATTCATCAACTTTTTTTCCCTGATTTAAATATGAAAATGTGAACCCATAAAACCATATTAATTTTATCTCTTGGTTTTTAACAGCCTTGGGTATAACTCTTTGTCTATGCATGATGCCCCTTTTTTTGATTAATAATTTATTTTGGCTTTTACCATTTTTTACATGCGGCCTTATAAAAGGGGGTTTGAAGTTACGTTTTCTCAGTTTTTTATTTTATAATGTTGTCATAAAAAAATCGTTGATGATATGGGGATTTAATGATTCGACAATTATGCAAAATTTACAGGTACAGATAAAGTTCCCTTAAAAAGCTTAATTCTAAACAAATGTACTTTTTTGCTTTTAAATTTTAAAATGTAAAAAGTTACTATTTTATTTTTTGTTCCCCTTTCTAATAGAATGGGGCAGATAGGGGCTTGATGACAAATTTTTTGTCCATTTTTGCCCCTAAAAAATTTTTTTTTAGGCCGGAAAATTCACAAATTTTATGTTTTCGATAACAAGCGGGGGGCCCGGTCTTTCCCCATTTGGAAATTTTGGGATGTTTTTTTCTGTCCATGTGTGGGGGCCCCGGAGATTCTTCCGGGGGCAAGCGGGGGAAATGGGGTTTTTGAACCCCAAAAGTAAGCTTGTGTTTTGTTCTGTGGAACCCCGACCTTTGGCACAAAGGGGATGGGGGAGCCCAGGGATGGTTGGGGGGGGTGAAAGATAAAAATAACGGGGGACATGGTAATTTTCGAACCAGTTATTTAAATTTAAAAGGGGCAAAACAAATTCTGGGGGAACCATGCCTTGTTCATTTTCAAAAAGAAAAACCCGGGCTACTTTTTCGGGGTATTTGATGCGACGGTTTTGTTAGACCCATGCAGAAAATAAAAGCGCGCTCCGAAAAAACACTGGGAGC
>JARQOD010000006.1:48606401-48645527 GCA_033576555.1 Oophaga sylvatica
TGTGTGCATAGGCTATAAATGTTTTGACAGCACAGATCCTGTTTACACAGGACGAAGTGCTGACGGGAACGATAATCTAATCTAGGCAAACCAAAGGAATGTTTTGCCCAATACTTAAGTGTTTTGCGCACTCGTTAGGTGATCGGCAGCCTGTTTACACTGCACTCCTATAAACGCTCCTTCCCAATAATTGTGCAGTGTAAATGTAAACCCCTTGTGATCAGGCCACATTTTTATTTATCTGACCAGTGTCACTTTGTGTCAATAACTCGGTAACGTTTCAACATATCCTAGTGATTTTGAGATTTTTTTTTCGTGTCACATTATATTTTATGTTTTTGGTACATTTAAGTCAAAATGTTTAGTGTTTATTTAAAAAATATCAGAAATTTGAAAATTACTATTTTTTTTTATTTTTGTCAAAATTTGATTGAATATCCCTTTAATCCAGATAGTCATACTACACAAAATAGTTAATAAATAACATTCATCTCTTGTCTGCTTGATATCAGCGCCATCTTTAAAATGTTTTTTTTTATTTTGTTAGAATTTTAGAAAGTTTAAAAATGTAGCAGCAATTTAATTTATTTTTTTAAGGAAACTGACAAAACTTATTCTTTTAGGGACCTATTCAGTTTTGAAGTCACTTTGGCTAAACTAGATATTGGAAAACCCCTCATAGTGATACCATTTGAAAAACCGCACCCTTCAACATATCCAAAACTGCTGTTGGGTAATTTATTAACCCTTCAGGTGGTTTTCAGGAATTAATGCAAATTGGAATAAGAGGAATGAAAAATGTTATGTTTACTACCTAAATGTTGTTTACATCTGAACAGGTCCCTATATCCGGCAGACTCTAAGGTCGCTATTTGGCCGTGAATTGCCATGGCAAACATTAGGACCACACAATCGTGATCTCAGGGTGCCAATGTGGTTAAAGAGGGAGCCCCCAGATTCTGTTAACCATCTAGATGCCTTGTCACAATTGACAGCAGCATATAAGAGGTTAAACGGTGATGGTCAATGCCAACAGCGATTGTGTCTGATGCAGCAGAGTGTCAGCTATAGTGGACAGCTAATGGCTACTGCATCTTCACCCGTCACCTGTCAGGGGACACTATTCACTTATACCACAGGTCAGTAAATAGACATATTGGTGGTATCTAAGCTAAGATGCCTACACAAAGTAGAACTCACCAATTTTAGTAGTACTGGACAATTATCTAATGTGTACTGGGGCCTTATGACTCTGCCCTGACAGATACATGTGGGTGAAAGAAGGAGATGATCTGCACCAGTGAAGTCAGGCTGAAGCTTTCTCCCTTCACCCTGGTCATAACACATGGAATGACCCATGTCTGCGAGTGTATGAGGAGGTTGCTTGGGGACAACTATTGGATGTGTCAGGCCACCTTTATTTGCTAAAAGTACAGTGTCTGATATGTTATACAGAGGGAGATATCTTATATCTTATCATCAGCAATTTACAATGTTACAAGTATATGGAGAAGTGGGAGCAATAACTGTCGCCCCAGAGTAAGCAAAGGGAACCTGTCCACACAATTTTCCATATGGAAGAAGTGATCTGGCTGTGTAGGTGCTTGTCTGCCAATAAATAGTATACCTTTTTTGTGCCAGTCATTAGAAATCCAGCACAGAAGTCTGAAGCAAATCAGGCTGGAAGTGCACTAGGGCCAAGTCAGTGCACGTAGAGGTTATCTGACCTTGGAGTACATGTCTGCAGTCAGTTAATATGACTGCATACTTGCATATCCTCACAGCTGTAAGGATCCTCCAGTGCTGGCAGTGGTCAGTCATGTGACTGAAGTAGGGAATTTGCATACTTACAGGTACATTAATCCTAGACGTGTCCGGCCTAACTCAATGATCCTGCACTGAGCGAGTCTGAGCACATCTAGTCAGGACATGACCGCATCTATGCAAATACTTGCGGTCAATCACCCACCACTCCCGGAGAATCCTCACCGTGATCAGTGTGCGCGATGCGAGAATTCACAAGTCTGCAGCCACATAGAGCGACTGTAAGGCCGGGGTCACACTTGCGAGTGTGATGCAATGGGAAGAGGGGACCTCTGGTGGCTGTTTATACCCCATAAAAAACAAAGGATCAGGCATGTTGAAAGTCAACATATTTGGTCCTTCTTGAAAGTGGCAAGATGCCCATATACTGTACATATGACAGCAGTCGGCACGGTCCCACCAAAAGCTGGGGGTCTGGCCAAGTTTGCTTTGAACTTATCTAAGCCATTATTAGTAACGTACCATTTATTTGATTATATAGCTCCTCATTATTATACATCTTTATCTATGAAACTGAGTGACGTCCATGTTTTATTACCAACTACGCCAGTGTGCAAAGAGTTTTTCTGTTCCCAATTTTTTATTTTTTTATTTAGTATTTTCTTGTCCTGTAATGTCTGTACCCAGAAGCACGAAGAAGTGCCACTGCCTATATAATAATTAGGTACCTGTCCCTGACAAGATCAATATCAAATTCCAAACACAGAAACAGGCTGGGTACGTATAGGCCTGTCTGCTGATGGGTATGATAAACTAGCAGAGCCAGAATCCTGAGTCCTGACAGTCAAGTTACTGGGGAATGCGTCCATTACTATTATCCACATAACAATGATACTGTATCACCTCCAGATTACATAACGGCTGCACATAACGGCTCAATGCTGAATATTATCCGGATAAATAAAATCTAAAAGTATAGGAAATTACAGAGGGTTGTAAAAAAAAAAAAAACACAGAATACAAAGAAAGTATTGGAGCGTTTCCCTGTTTCGCCAAATGAAATTGTATACGGTGATAGTTTTATTCCTGGCAGCGCAGATTTCCTGCCTCGGCTGGTGCTACTTCGTGAGAGGGTATCTCAGGTCATTGAGTTCTGTACAGGGTGTCTCGCTGTCACTGCTCGAGGAGCGACGTACATCTCTGACACACGTAAATAAGTCAAATCATTTTCTGTTCTGCAGCACAAAAGAATGTTCAGATGATCAAATCTCTATTGGCAGAGCGTACCAGCCGCTCTCGCTCCGCACGCAGTGTGCCGGACGCCTCGGGGAGAAAGGCTGCTCTGTGACATAAGAAATGCTGTTTTCAGAATCACGGGTTTTGTAGTTTATTCATGTACTTGAATCGTAGTGAAATCCTTACAGCGCGATATATAGCAATGTTTATAAATATATTATTATATTACTTTCAATGACATATTACACATATATCTGCATTATGAGGTTTTCTTTCTCTTTGTGCCACGCACTCATAGGCTACGGACACACCAGCATAAAATCTCTCATGCGAGAGGATCGAATCAATTAGGTTAATGACACTCCGATCAAGCACTGATCCGAGTGTCAGTTTAGTGTGATTCGGATGCGACAATCAGAACACACTGTCAGAAGAAGATGAAGAACAACATTTCTCCTTCTTCTCCACTCTGTGAATCCGCAGAATTCGGACTGCACTCAGAAGTCTCATGATTTCCATGCACCCATAGACTTGAATGGCTGTGTGTCATCTGATTTGCGCTGCGGATCGCAGCATGTTATGATTTTTTTTCGCATGCTGAATTGGCATGAGAAAAAAACTCTGATCAGCACTGCCCCATAGAATAACATTTTTCCGAGTGCTACAAAAAAAAACATAGTTTTTTCTGTCTGATGTCTACACTCGTATGAGCCCTTAGCAATATACATTTATGGTAATAAAAGATGTACCCACATAATGCCTAGGGGGGCAGTGACTGTGACCACTCTAACAATTGTGAGGGTGGGAGTTTACCCATCTGTGATGCAACTATTAACAGCAATCTTGGTACGGACAGGAATTCCTTTTGCTCCCTTACGGGGTCACCTTGGGACATCGAGGCTGTCCTGAGATAATACCGGTTAGGCCATATATGAGACATTTCCTTCGGATTTTATGTTTGCAACTAGTAATAAAATTTTGAAAATCGATTGTGCAGTGAATTATAATGAGGAAATTAAACTGCAAATTAAAAGTCACTTGTGAGACAAAAATAAAGTTAGGGCTCATGCACGCGACCATAAAAATCAGATGAGTACTATCCGTCGTTGTGTCAGATAGCACTCGTCCCCTTGTTATTCATTGAGTGGTCCACGGAAAAAAAAAACGCAGCATGCACAATTTGTCTTTGAAATTCACATTGCATGTGGGCATTCTAGTCTATGGGTCTATTGAAAAAATCAGACTGCACTAGGATAACATCACACAGACTTTTTTTCTTTTCTCCATATCCAAGACAATCAAATCACAGTCTGATCAGAGTCTAATCACAGTGTGATTATAGAATAATCTGACCGGTTTTCTCAGATGAAAGACTCTTGTCTTCATTAAATTAATTAGTAAGAAAAAAAGTACACTGAAAAAATAGGATTATTTTCTGACATATGCCAAATGTGTCTAAAAATTGTCCAAAGTAATCCTTTTAGCATATACGTCTTTTTCTGTAAGGCCGGGATCACACATGCGAGGAAAGCGTCCGATGCTCGCTTGTGAAATCCCAGCTCTGGCGCCGGCACTGGGGAGTGGAGTGCGCGGCTGCATGTATTTCTATGCAGCCGCGCTCTCCACTCCCGAGAGCCGGCGCCAGAGCTGGGATTTCACATGCGAGCATTGGACGTTTTCCTCACATGTGTGATCCCGGCCTAAACCTTATTTTCAGCACAGTGAAAAACGTAGTCTACACTACATGGTACCATATGTACAGTTGTGTGGGATGGGGCTATACATGAGCGGTGTATATCAGGATACGTTCCCATACTGCTGGACGGTTCACCACAAATATAGTGTGAAAGGTCTAATCTTTCCCTCCATCGTGCAGACCTGGACGGGGAGAAGTCTGCGGGGTCTTCCCCCTGCGACGGGACCACTAAATCACCTATCTCCCAACTCTCGGGCCAAGATTGTTTTCTCTGAACGCTGCAATGTTTCTGTGTAAGGTACCGTCACACTATCAGTATTTTCCATCAGTATTTGTAAGCCAAAACCAGGAGTGGGTGATAAATGCAGAAGTGGTGACGAGTTTCTACTATACTTTTCCTCTGATTGTTCCACTCCTGGTTTTGGCTTACAAATACTGAGGTAAAAAACTGACCAAATACTGAATGTGTGAATGTGGCCTAAAGCTTGGATAGATGTAATGATGGAGCCCGTTTCTAATCCACAGGCAGCAAATTCGCCTTACAGGTTCCTTTTAAATACTTTTCTCCGTAAACCAGAATGTCACTTCCACGGGCCCCTGTATTCCACGTGGCTCCAGCTACTTACAGCTAAACTACAGAAAGCGTTAAAGCGGCTGACAATTCCTCTTCATGTTCAGGTATTTCAGTTGTCACTAATAATCCCAATTTTACAGCATTGATCCATTCCACCGACATCCTTGTTACTGTGAATACTTCACTATGTCAAATACGCTTAAATCTACAGACATACAGACTGGTGGCAGCTGGAGTAGAAGAATATGAATTTGCACCTTTTCCATACTGGGAGTAGTGTGAACAATAAAGCATTGATGTTTTTTTTTATTCATGAAGTGTAATGTAATCTGATGTGTCTCCAGCTTTCCTTCCTGAGGAAGAGGGCTGGGTGTGACATGTAGGTGGTAAGTGGAACACTAGAGTTGATTAGGTCACATTAGCATTTAATGATCTCTCTTGGCTCCTGCACAATTGATTATATTGTTCACTTTCTGATGCTAAGGAAAGCTGCAAACCTGAAAAAGGCAGTCCTATCTAGGCAGCAGGAGGATTCTACCTTACCCAATTACTTTCACACATCGTATTATTTTAGTTGATGGGAACCGTGGTTTTTTTTTTAGATGTTTTAATAGGTGGGAAAAAAAATATAAAGCCATAAACAGTTAAAAAATAACAATTGTGGCTGCTAAACAACCACCGATCAGCTGTCTGTAATGTAAGTCAGTTGGCAGCTGTTTAAACAGGACAATCACACCTCTGTGTGCACAGGATGATCATTAATAAGATTATTCTGTGTGCAGTTCTCAGCAGCACATCTGTTTACACAGGATGATGTGCTGCCGAGAATGATGATCTTGCTTGTCCACTTAGAAAGGACCTTTCACCTTGTTAAAAGTGGGTGTAACAAACAGGCACCCCTCACATGTATTCAGGCTGTCTGACATATGAGTCGCCCTCCAGAGCAATGGGAACTCAGATCTGAGCCTATAGACTTCTATGGGGGATGTCACGGCAACACAGCTCAGTCCGTGGCTCTGGCGCTCACCCATAAATGTGGGATATTTACAGGGGAATTGAATGTTGGTATGGGGATTCGTGACGCCACCTGTGGTACCTGGTCAGGGTGACCAGCGCTGCAGTGCAGATCCACTGAAGGGTTGGTGTTGTGCAGCTATAGGTGTTAAGCCTCCCACAGGTGAGGCTGTGTCCTTCAGGACAGATAGATGGGAGGGATGCAGGACAGAAGGGATCCCAGCAGTTAGGGGTCAGAAATCGGACACACACACAAGTCACTTTGGTACCTTTACTGAAGATGTTGCAGGCACATCCCGGAGCGCTGTAGGGTGAAGGGTGCACATCCAGAGTCTCCCACTGAGTAGGTGTGTGGCCTCCTGTTCCTTGCCTTTCTGCAATGAAGTCCTGGCCTGCATGTAGCTGGGCCTAACTTAGTCTCCGTCTTGCACCTGGCTGACCTTGTGATTGGACCTGGACACACTGGCAGTTGGTGGGCCACCTCTTCGCCGCTCTCTGAGCGTCGGCACGCTCCTGGCTCTCGATTTGAGCTCTGGAGTCCCTTACTGCAAAACTCCACTCGTCTGCTCTGTCTGGAGACTACTCGCTTGTTTCAGCTCAGACTAGACTGGAATGGATTCAGTTCCACTCTACTAGCCTCCACTTTGCTGAACTGAACTGCTCTGCAGTCTCTCTAATCTCAGCTCTGCAGACTGACTGAACTGTAGTCCCTCAAATCTGAGCTGACTGAACTCAACCCCCTGTCTTCACCCTCCTTTTATATGACTATCGGAGCTCCCTCTGGTGGACTTAGGGATGGGTGAAGGTGTGTGCATGTATATTGAGACCTCTAGTGGTGAATTCCTTCTGCGCACCCTTCTGGGAGATATGAATCCAGATGCAGCTGGGCTCCACACATACATCCTGAGAGACTGAACCATAATATACGAGCACACCCAAGATACTCGGATAACACCCAAGTATGCTCGGATAAGGCGTTATGCTCATCACTAATTGCCATGTTGAAAAACGGCCCCTCAAAGATTTTGGAGAAATGGCCAAGCACTGGTTCTACAGCCAAATCAATATAACACCGAGCTGTTAGTGTATCTGGAATGAACACTAGAGGGGTCTGACTACTGTACAGTATGCCATCCCACACCGTAATCCTAGGAGTAGTACTGGTGTGATGTTCCTTTGTGAAGGCATCTTCATGGCGTTGCCCACGTGCTCTTCAGATCACTTTCCAGCTTTCCAAGAGAAAAGCGTTACTCATCACTGAATAGGATAGACCTCCAGTGCAGCTGTAAGCAGTCTGCTGGAGGCAGATCAAGGGTTAACAAAATATAACAACTTTAATAGAACAAGTAATTCACTCCTCGCAGGGAGGTAAATGGTTAAAGACAGAATAATAGGAGTAAGGCCGGGATCACAGATGCGAGAAACACGGCCGAGTCTCGCATGTGAATTCCCAGCACTGGCGCCGGCACTCGGGAGTGGAGTGTGCGGCTGCATGTATTTCTATGCAGTCGCTCGCTCCGCTCCCGAGTGCCGGCGCCAGTGGTGGGAATTCACATGCGAGACTCGGCCGTGTTTCTCGCATGTGTAATCCCGGCCTAACAAATGTGAAACAATAGCAGTCCAATGAAAGAACTTATTGTGTCTTATGTGATCCTCTGCAGCAGATGATCCCGCAGGGGTTGTAGCACAGGCAGGGGAAACGTTCTCAGATAGGGTCCTTTAAACGGTGGTCCGTCTTCTGGCGGCAGTGGTTGGTCTCCGGTACCTTCCGCTGAGCCCCAAGTCCAGAAACAAGTGCGGCCAAAGCAAACAAAGCCACAGCACTCCCAGAGTCAAACGGAAGCGGGGGTGAAGCAAGTGGAAGGGAAGGCCGCAAGAGTCTGTCCATTATCCGGCTCTCCCTCCTTGGCACGTGCGCAGTACTCACAGACAATGACAATGGGCGCAAGATACCTCTCCGGCAGCTGCAGAGTGCACAGCACCTCTCTCTCTGGCAGCTGCAGAGCACACAGCACCTCTCTGCGTGGCAGTCCCACTGCAAACAGCAGGGACCAAACAATGCGGCCTGTCGCGGTGCTGGCACTCGGGGGAAGGAGCGCTCTGCACACCTCACTGCGCGCTGCTGTTGGTTGGTGCCAAACTGCCCTTGCCGCACGCACTTTCCCTTTTATTTTACCTTGCCTCCCCAGGTCAAGAGGTTGGTCTGGCTTCTCATTTCTTCCCCTAGGCAACAGGGGAGGCAGCCTCAACAGTTCCAGACTTGGCTCGGCACAGGCATCCGCAGCCCGGTCCTCTTCCTTACACAGCCGTCATACTCTGCATCATAATAGCCTTTGAGAGAGTTGGCAAGAGGTCAATGGAACTCCTACAGCTGAAAGTCTGGCTTTTAGTCTGATGTCAGGCAAATGCCTTCTGATGGTTTGTTTAGACAATACTTGAGGACCTTAAGCTTCATATGTGGCCTCCAAATTCATTAGCAGTATAGAATGTATCAATCCTGGAACCAGTGGTATGGCCATCTCTCCATGGAGAACCAGGAGCGTTTTTTCAACACACACGTTGGTTGTGCTATTGTTAGCAACCTGCTGTCCTAAATATACTACAAGTGCCTGCAGCATCTCCGGACTTGTCTCCTATCAATCGTGACAGCGATATCGAGGAGCATCGCTGAGGGAGTGAGCTCCCTCTCCGTTTCCATCAACACAGCACAATTGCATAGTGACCTCAGGCCGCAAGATGGCCACAGGGTCTTTCAGGGTCCTGCAGGGAAGGAGGCCTGTGAGCGCCTGCTAGGAGCTGGAGCTGACATGCCTCCTCCCCTGCCTGCTCTGATGGCCTGCAGAACTATTGCAGAGTATCAGATGAGCAATCTGTCACTATACAGTGATGTCCCATCCTGGGACAATGTAAAAAAGTAAAAAAAAAGTGTAAAAATATAAAAAAAATCCCCAAACAGAAAAATGGAAGATTATTAATCCAATAAACACATTTATTTATGTAATTTTTTTTTTTTATAAAGTACACATATTTGGTATCGGCTTCGTCCGGAAAGACCCGACCTATAAAACTGTCCCACTAGTTAACTCCTTCAGTGAACACAGTAAACAGTTTGCCATAAAGCTCCATCAGCAGAAAAATAAGTTTTAGCTCTCAGAATAAAGCAATGCAAAAATAATTATTTTTTCTATAATATAGTTTTTACTGTGTAAAAGTGCCAAAACCTAAAAAAAATTATTTAACTGTGTTTTTGCTGTAATAATTACTGACCTGAAGAATAAAACTGCTTTATCAATTTTACCCCATGTGGAACTGTATATAAAAAAAAACAATTCCTGAATTGCTCGTTTTTGTTCAATCTACCTCCCAAAAACCGGAATTGAAAGCGATCACAAATGGTACCAATAAAAATGTCAACTCGTCCCTTTAAAAAGAAGCTGTCACATGACTCTGTGGGCCAAAATATGGAAAAATTTTAGCTGTCTAAATATGGTAATGCAAAAACTAGTTTTTGCATTAAAAATCATCTTTTACTGTGACATCTGCCAAACATAAATACCCGATATAAATCTGGTATCGCTGTAATTGCACCGACCTGAAGAATAAAGTCGTCTAATTACTTATACCACATGAGGAACGGCGTAAAACATAAATAAAACCAATTCTTCACCTGCGGTTGATTTGTTCATTCTGCCTCCCAAAGATATTAGTAAGGCTTGACTCACATTTATCCTGCGTCCTGTGCTGAGCACTGACTCCGGAGTTTCCGTTTAAATCTCTGAAATATGGGATTCAGACAGAACCCCCAGTGGAAGATTCCATTAATGAGGCAGATAGAGGCACTTGGACGCCATAGGACCTGTGATCTGACAGTGTCCGTCTTTTTAGGCAAGCATAAATGAGTGGTCGACCACAGTTTTGTGCACTCCTGAAAAGAAGAACACCACTAAACTGAGGCCAGATAGAGTCCAGAGAAACTGCTGCCTCATTATAGTAAATGGATCCCTCGGGGGTTTCATTTGTCAAGTCACTCTGAGATTTTGATGGAAACCCCAAAGTAAGTGCTCAGAGTAGTGCGCAGGATAAATGTGATCCAAAATGTTATGTAAAATGTTCCCAATAAAAGCTTCAACTCAATCCACACAAAAAGCAAGTCTCCATTCAGGTCCATCATCTGTTATTGGAAATATAGGGGACTTCCACATTACTGGTAGCACAAAGGCTCCGTAAAAGCGAAATGGCTCCTCGCCCTCCAAAAAGAATTAAGCAAATTCTGGCTCCCAAATCCAAATGCCCCTCCTTTCTGAGTCTAAGTGTGTCTAAACCACATTTAGAGACCACATGTTTGACATTTCTGTAGTGATGAGAGCCCGCCTAATTTACAGCTGTGTGTCTCCAGAAGCATGAGCTGGACACAATTTACTGGTCAATTCAACATACTGGTCACTAAAATGACAATTTGCAATTTTCACTCAGCAACATCCACTGCTACTTGTTTCTGGAAAACACCCATGGGCCGGGGTCACACTCACCGACTAAAAAATCTGACAGTTTTAGTCGGTCGATTATCGCAGCAAAATGTCATGAACAGTCATCCGTCTGGCATCCGATTTTCCGGGAATGATGCGATTTAGTTGCATGTGGCCGTACTTGTAACATCCGATTTACATCCCACAACCGTTTTTTTGTGGCAGCTCACCAAAGTGGACCAATAACGGTTTTGAGGCCTGAAACTAATTTAAATCATCAGCCAGAGACATATTTAATGGCTCTGCAACAGGTGTGACCCTCCCACCTTTGCACTGGTGTCATTTGGTTACTTGTGCTTAGTGCTTTCTTGCAGCTTTATCAGAAACATGAGCGACACACTCATATTTACTACCACTGAGCGTGTGCTGTTCAATTGCGTTATATCCCGACGTTTTGGGGAGCCATATCCTGTGATTGCAGATCCCAGAAGGCGCAGAAGAATGTGGGTCCATCCACTTTTGACGCAAAGAATAAGTAAAGGCCATTTCCACTGGCTCTATTTGTGGCTGCGTAGCCATGGCGATAAGTTTTTTCAATATTGTCGCATGAGCTTTGCTACCTTTGATAAGTTGCTGGAGATTGTGCGCCCTGGGATCACATTTCAGGACACCATAATGCGAAAAGCTATTTCTGTTGAGGAACGCCTTCTCCTAACATTAAGGTATGTGTGTCACCGATATGTTGATGATGTTTTCCTCTACATAGCTACTTTGCAAGTGTTGTACCACACTTATTGTACAGTTATATTGTCAGTAATGTCTTTCTGAAGCTTACTCATCTACATTATTTGCTTGTGCCTAACCCACAGAAGGCATGGCTTGTAATAGCATTTAGTGCATGCATGCTTTCACAAACTGAGGCATTGTAAAGGTACTGCCACACTACACAATCCCGCTAGCGATCTCGTTAGCGTCGCATACTAATGAGATCGCTAGCGGGATTGTTTCTATATCGCTAGTGGCTACCTATTTTAGCGATGTCGTTAGGACGCTATCGCGGTTAGCGATCTCCTTAACGACTTTAGCAGTACAAAAGTACCGCTAAATCGCTAAAAAAGGTGCCACACTTAGCGATATATACTTACCCAGCGGGGCGCCAGCGACGAAAATAGGGTCCGGAACGATTCCAGCGACGAGCGAGATCACAGCAGGAAGCTCGTCGCTGGCAGATGCCGCACACAACAACATCGCTAACGGGATCGCTAAATAGTGATGTTTTTTAGCGATCCCGTTAGCGATGTTGTTTAGTGTGGCATACCCTTAAGTGTTGTGAATGCTGTGGTTCTTGTTTTTGTTGCTGATATCTACATGTTTTATCTTCTTTGTGTGTTACAGGTTCCTTTCCACTGGCCTGTCATACGCTGCTCTGCACTTAGAGTTCTTAATTGGGAAATCCACAATTTCAGGCATTGTGCGCTCTACTTGTGTTGAAATTTGGAGCAGACTACATCAAGACGTCATGCCTGAGCCCAAAATGTGTGACTGGTTGCGGATTGCACGGGGATTTGAAGAAACGTGCCAGTTTCCACACTGTATAGGAGCACTGGACGGGAAGCACATATTTGTTCGTAAGCCGCCTAACTCAGGCTCCCAATTCTTCAATTATAAGCAATTTTTTTCTGTAGTGTTGTTGGTCTTGGTCGACACAAACTACACGTTTATAATTGTAGACATTGGGGCCTATGGAAGGACTGGAGACTCCAGAGTCTTCAATACTTCCATAATGGGTCTGCGTTTACGCAATAACCAATTGTACCTACCTCCAGCAAGTCAACTTACAGACTCTAATCTAGAACCTGTGCCTTATGTTATGGTAGCGGATGAGGCGTTTCAATTGACACGTAATGTTATAAGGCCATATCCCCATCGCAATCTTAACCATCGCCGGAGAAACTTTAATTTTCGCCTGTCACGTGCACGACGCCTGTTGGAGTGCACATTTGGAATTCTTTGTGCTAAATGGCGGGTACTACAATCAGCCATTCAACTGAGTGAACAGAATGTCAATGTGGTAGTGAAAGCATGTGTGGTCCTACTTAATTTCTGTAGAATGCATGAATGCTCCTCAGCTGATGTGGCTGACATAGGGTCTGCTAATGTGTATATGCCTATGCGACCACTCATCCATCCCCGTCGTCCACCTTCAGGCCTAAAAGTACGTGATGTGCTGCCTCATTATTTTGTGTCCCCTGAGGGTGCAACTCCCTGGCAAGAGGAGGCGTTATATATGTAGTGTGTTAATTTTTTTGTGCCATAAACAAATTTAGCTTCACCTCATTGTTTATGTAATGCTGTTTGGACTCTCATTCTGTTTAGAAGTTACGCAGCCCATCAGGTATAATAATAATGACATACAATCAATGAGACTTCCAAATTTTTATCTAGTTGCAAGTTTTTTGTCGCAATGAGAAAACCAAAATGGACGAATCTGTCCAAAGGGCAAAAGAAAATGTTGGCGGCAAAATTTGCAGCAGTAAAAAATTTAAACAGGTTAACAATATAACAACACATTATTACATACATCACACCTATAAGTTATGGTAGGTGTGGGGTGGTGAAGGTGGAGGGCCAGCTTGTGGGTGTTGGCTAGACTGTTCTCCAGCCACTGTGTCACCGTGAGTGGTGGCTGAATGACCAGTTTGCTGGATGCTTCTGGCTGGCTCATGATGGGGGTTTGGGTAGGGGAACATTGGAAACTGTTGTGGGTAGTCATATGTATATGACTGCCCACTTTGAGTATAGCTCCCAATATGCCCATGTCGACCATACCCATGTTGTGGCCAGCCAACAACATTGGGTATGGTAGAGTGGGCATATTGGGAATGGCAACTCTGTCCCATCTGTTGTACCTGGTGAGATACAGCTTGGAAGGAAGGTGCTTGTGGAGGAGGAGGAGTTGGTATCTGTGCACAAGGAGGAGGTGGAGGAGGAGCTTGATCATGATGATGAGGGGGAGGATCAGATGCAGACTCCCCCCGCTGGCTTCCCAACAACCGTAGTAGGTTTTCTGTGGAAAGCTGCCACCTTTCCAGAAAACCTAATACGGTGTTCAGATCATTTGGAGGTGTTCCTGCATCAAGAACTATTTGTAGTCCACCCCTGATCCGCAGTCTGTGCTCACAGGGAATACCCCTGAGGTACCGAGCAAGACTGCGTCCAAATGCCTCCTCCCCATCATCATGGGCAGCAGTGGACAAATAGTCCAGAACTCCTCTGTCCACCTGCCTCCTTGTGCCAGACCCAACTCCTTCTCGTCTGCGCCTGGCTCGCCTTGAAACTATGGCAGGAGGCGAAGACACATCCTTTGGCCTACTAGGGCTGCTGCTCAAGGGATTGTCTTGTGCCTCTTGAGGCAACCTTTCAGACTCCTCTGCTGGTGGTGGTGGTGCTGCTGCTGCTGATGCGCTGGCTGACGTAGCTGCCGAGGAAGGTCCAGCCTCCTCAACAAAATCCCCCACGGGGTCAATGAGTGCCTTAACAAAAGGGACACACATTAAGTACATGACCTACACATTTCTTGTGTGATCAAGGTGTGTACAAACATTTTACAGCCTAAATGGTCGACCATTACTGATGAATAACTGATGGATGCCAATATTGTTATGTTGATTATGTAGTCACATAACTCTGTGTGTATAAACATTTTAAGGTGTTGTATAGTGTACAATAATAAATTATATTGTGGTACCGTGTTAGCCAGAAAAATCGATGTGAATACTTCTCCGTCCAATTATGACAAGAGCATTCTTAAAGTGATACCTTTATTGGCTAACCAGAAAATTATATGTTCGCAAGCTTTCAGAGCGCAAAAGAGCGCAAAAGAAGGAGCTTTTGCGCTCTGAAAGCTTGCGAACATATAATTTTCTGGTTAGCCAATAAAGGTATCACTTTAAGAATGCTCTTGTCATAATTGGACGGAGAAGTATTCACAAGGTGTTGTATAGCAATTCAGCTTTGGGACAATATAAGGGTAGAGGGACATTATATGACATTGGTGTTGGTACATACAGAGTAGTAATAACATTTTGTAAGCGTTTGCATTATTTAACTTACTGATGCGCTCTTGGTCCTCCCTAGATCGGTCGCCAAAATCAGGGAACATCTGCCCACAGATTCGACGCCAAGCTGCCTCCTTTCGCGACCTGTTTGAATAATTGGCATCGCGATGGTCCCATAATTCAGGCCTCTCCTGGACCAGTACAATTAACATCTCAACGTTAATGTGGGTGCCCATGGTTGTGCACTCCATGAAGGCGTTTTTCCTGTTGTGATTTGATTTATGGTACTCTCATTAGCATGTGGAGCCTTCCTGACAATTACTGATGCAATTTCCTGGCACCTGGAATAGTGGTGCGATTTAATTGCAACTCACACGCGCGGTCCGTTTGTAATCCGATTTTTCATCGCACCCATAGACTTGCATTGGCGATAGTCGACCCACAATCGGTCCCACGTTTAAAACGGACCACAAAAAATCGGATACTGGGAGCTGCTCCATAGATTAACATTGGTTCGACTGCAATGCAATATTTCATCGCACTGCAGTCGTACGATTTTGTCGCCAGTGTGACGCCGGCCATGGAGTCAAAATCGTCACTACACCTGTAGATAAATTCCCAAAGGGGTATAATTTCCAAAATGGGGTCACTTGAGGGGGAAATCTGCTTTCCTAGCACTTAGAGGTTCTGTATATGGAGTTAGCAAACTATTCTAGGAAAATCTGTGCTCCAAGAGGCAAAAAGTGCTTCGTCCCTCCCGAGACTCGCCGTGTGGCTAAGCAATACTGTACAGCCACATATGGGGTATTTCCACGTTCAGCAGAAATTGTGGAACAAATTTTGTTGCCATTTTACCCATTTCCCAGTATGAAAATGTAAAATCTGGGGCTAACACACAATCTCAGTGGTAAAAATGTAAATTATTTTTTCTTCACTGCCAAATGGCATAAAATTCTGTTGCACACCTGTGCTGTGAATATGATCACTGCACCCCTAGATGAATTCATTGAGAGGTGTAGATTGTAAAATGGGGTCATTAATGAGGGGTTCTGCTATTCTGGCACCTCAGGGGCTCTGCCACTGTGACATGGCACACTCAACCCAGGGCAGCAAAGTTTGCACTGTCATATGGCACTCCTTCCCTTCTGAGCTCTGCACTGTACCTTAAAAGTAGTTTTTGACCCCATATGGGGTATTGGTGTACTCAGGAGAAATTGCACAACAAATTTTGGGGTCTATTGTCTCCTGTTACCCTTGTGAAAATGCAAAATGTGGACCTAAAAAACATTTTTGTGGGAAAAATGTGATTTTTTTTTTCTTATTTTCAAGGCTCAACGTTATAAACTTCTGCGAAGCACCTGGGGTTTCAAGGTGCTCACCACACATCTAGATCAGTTCCCTGAGGGGTCTAGTGTCCAAAATAGAGTCATGAGAAGTTCCAAAAATTAGTCAATTTTGCGAGAAAACTTTCAGGCGGTGCTATGAAGATGAAGAGGAATTTCACCTTTCAGCATGATAACAACACTAAGCATACCTCCAAATCAACAAAAGAATGGCTTCAGCAGAAAATTTATGTTTTGGAATGGCCCAGCAAGAGCCCTGACCTTAGTCTAATTGAAAATCTGTGAGTGACCTGAAGAGGGCGCTGCACACAGGAGATACTCTCATAATGTGAGGCAGCAACAAAATATTTTAAACCTATGTAGAGTGTATGATGGTGTTGACTTTAACCCTACTGCATTGGCATTTACATTGATCTAACTTTTGGTAAAGAGAATAGAGCCAAAACATGAACTGTCTCATGTTTGATGGATTTTTTTTCCTTTTCCTCCTGTTTTATTTTTCTATCTTCAATGATGATTTTTCTTGTATCCCAATGAGGCTCCTCAGACTCTCTGGGGTGATCTTATTGGGTTACTGCAAGCTATTAACTATCGCTCTGCTCATGGAGCACTTGTCGAGGCTGCTGATTATAGAGCTGGATTACTACAGACCTAAAATTACATAACAATGTGGGAAAGTTTATCTGAAGAGCATGCTTAAGCATTGTTTCTCTGGGTGATTGAACAATCTATAGAATATTTACTTCTCATCATCAGACAGACTAGTCTTGTTGCATGGTGAGGATCCATTTTATTAGTGGATAGATTTCTATTCTCCCATGTCATTTCATGTAATGGACAATCATGATAGGATTTCCATAAACTTTGTGAATAGTTGTTGACCAGCCTCAGGGAGAACAGACCTAGCAAGTGTTTATTTCGTGCACTTGTTTTGCAGCTGTTCCACGTTCCTCTTTACGGATATGAATTGTGCAGAACAGCAGAGATTGTCAGGCAGCTGGGCCAAATGCTAGCCGCTCAGCAGCTACCAGCATCCAGATGTTCATTGCGGAGATGCCTTGCATCACTTGTTTTCTCTGGGGTTCTATAATAAAAAATAAATAAATAAAAGAGAACTGTGATTGTCATTTTCTGGTAAAATATTCAGAATAATCCAAACTGCCTCAGTTATATAACATCTCATTAAAAAAAGGTCCACGTCAGTTATAACAATTGAGTAGGCAACACATATAGATAAAAGTCAATTTCTGAGATATTCATTATTGCAATTTTGTAAGCCCAGTGGCACAAATTATTTGTGAGGGGGAGTTTGGGAAGTAAATCCATAAAATCCTATCGACAAAAAATGTAAAAATGTCCATCATCCTGTTTCTGCTAGTCTTATTTATTTCCTTGACCTCCATCACAATTCGTCCACTGTATGTGAGATATGGTGTGGCTGCATCCTCTAATGGTCACCATGGATGTCTGTTCTAGTCAGAAACATTCTGGTTTCCTGCAGTCGCAAGTATCATGAGATGCAGATATGTTTATTAGTTTAAGCAAACCTGTCCATTCACACAAAACCTTCTTGAAAAGCATAGTCTCACTTCCCTCATTCTCAACAAGAAATTAAGACTGGTATTGGTCTATATGCCAGGCTAATATATCTAGGGACTATCCCAATTTTCTTGCTCATAATTTGCTATCCAGTCTTCATGAGTGAACTTCTCCCCTTCATCAGTATTCTGCCAGCACTTTAGGAGCTGCAACTTCCTTTTCCTCACTTCCCAACTTGCATTGTGCCTGACCGTCATGACTCTGTTGCCGGGTGTTTTGGGACCAAGGGCTCCTTCCCTGTCCCTAACGCTACGGGTGCCCTAACTCACCCTGTCCCCCGGATTACTTCTAATGGTGAAGACACCGGGGCCATGCACCTTGCCTTAGCTCCTTGAATCTGCCCTCAGTCGGTACACTTCTCCCACCCAGTGAAGAGGGGAGTAGTAGTGTACCGTAATAGACCAACCAGACTAACAAGGTAATACAAACAGGGATAAAGTAAAATACCAATCACACAAATATACTCACACAAACAACAAAGGAATGCATCGGGGAGTGAGGGATGGGGTAAAACCAAAGTAGGAGAAGAAGGGGAATTAGCACACATCCAAAACCTAGCAACAGTCACAGACAAAATCCACCAAACGCCTTCTCAAATAACAACCACCAGCCATGCAGCAAAAGCTAGCTCTGGCAATGAATGCTAGCCAGGGCCCAGATTATACAGGATATGGAAATGGCTAACAGGGAACAGCTGAGAGCCTTAATGCAGGAAAGCTTCCAGAAGCTCTCAACTGAGCAGATTAACCCCTGCACTGCTAAAAGAAACCTGCACTGTTTAATGAGAAGGTGAATAGCAGGAGTAGGAGAAATCAGACGCTGCGGTCTTCTGGCTCCTCTCTGTCGCACTAACACAGTGACACTGAAATTCTTCAATGAATCATCTTATAGTTGTGCATTACTTTACACTGTTTGGTTCTTTTGGGAATGATATTTGGAGCTACCCTCTAGATTATATTATGTTACTGAATGCTATGTGAGGTAGATGAAACTTTAGTTTTGATGCATGTACTAATCCAGGGACTATCTCAATTTAAATGTTCTGTAACTTGAATGGTTAATTTTCATCATACTTTTGCCAGTACAATAGGAGCTGGAACTTCCTTTCCTTCACTTCCCAGTTTGCATTGTGCCTGCCATTCTTCAGTAGATCACCTTATGGTGCTGCATTGCTTTATTCTGTTTGGCTCTTTGGACGGGATATTTGATGTTACCCTCTGCATTATAAGTGTTACAGATTATTATTTGAAATTGCTAGCCATGCTGGCCTAAGGTTTTCAGTGTGATGTTATTATTTTTATTGTTTTTTGATAGGTTGTGTTTTTGTAAGTAAATTCAATAAACATTTTAAATAAAGGCAATTAGTTGATATCTGACCTTTTGTGTATTTTTTCATGTGTACATAATGAAAGTATACATAGGCTTTTGAGCATATTGATGGTCATCTTGCTTGACAAATAATACACATGTAAGTATAGTTATGTGGTGTCAGGTTTAGTACTATCTATTAGGGTATGTGCATATGTTGAGTATTTTGTGCACCATTTCTTCATCTCTTGGCAGGAAAAACACTGAGTAGAATAAGTGCTTTTTTACCATGGTTTTGATGTGTTTTTTATGAGTTTTTGATGAAGATTTTTCCCCACTCATTAATATTGGTGAAATCTGCCACAAAATAGCTGAAAGGATAGACATGCGGTAGATTTAAATCTGCAAGTCACAAATAAGCAACGTGTGCATGAGACTTCAGGATTCTCATTCACTTTACAGGCATCGGGAAACTCTTCAGGTTCTGCTCAGAACAAAAAATGTGAGAAATCTGCAATGTGTGCACATGCCCTTACACATTTTTCAAGGCCTGCCCCAAATTGAGCAAGTCTGGCGGCACATGAAATCCCTACAAAGTCCAGAGACAGAAATATCTAATATGACATCAAATGTACCAGGACATGCATGTTAGGCCGTGGTTAGACATGCGAGAAACTCGCACAAGTCTGGCATGTCAATACCCGGCACTGCAGTCGGCACTCGGGACCGGAGCATGCGGCTGCATAGAAATACATGCAGCCGCACGCTCTGGTCCGAGTGCCGGTGGCAGTGCCGGGTATTGACATGCGAGACTTGTGCGAGTTTCTCGCATTTCTGACCCCGGCCTTAGAATGTTTTTCATTTAAAGGTTTAATTATTTGAATATTTTTGTATTATATTATGACGGCAAATCTAATCCTGCAAATGACACCAAATATATTTAAATGATGCACATGGCATGATAAATTTTGTGCAGATCACTGGACACTTTTTCTTTTGCGTTATCTAATTGCTGGCATGCACATAGAAACCAAATAGGTTCACTTACAGGTTTTTTTTTGCTTTAAAAGTACGTTACAGTCGTGCATGTAAATGTAAAAACTGCTTCCTTGCTTAATGCTTCCTTCCTTGTCTGCAACAAGTATGCATTTCATTGGACCCATAAGTACTATAGCTAAAATAAAAAAAAATATGAATTGTGATAATGTCTCTTTTACAGTTATAATTTTATTATTTGCAGGGAAACATATAACTCTGTATAATAATATTTCCTCAAAGATTGTAAGAGGAAATATATCAAACTGATTAAATCTCACATAGAACGGTTTCTTAGCTTGTTGCGAGGCTTTGTTCTCTTCTATTTCACGATACCTTAAGGACTTTGATCTTACACTTTGCTGGAAGACGATAGTTGTCCTAGGTTAATAGGTAACTATAGAAGCTCATAGGAACAAGTGGTGTCGTGTGCCAAGCTGCTTGGGCAAAGTGAACACCCGTGATTATAGGACTCTACGGTGAACGGCTGCTTCGTTTAATGAACGCAGCCTAAGTAGCAAAGTCACACCGCATGTCTCATAATGTTCACTTGTAGTTTTATAGCTATGACCTAACTATTAGCCAGTTATGTCATTCATCTTAATAATTTTTTTTGGACCATTGTTTTATCCCAGGATTTGATAGCTCAGAAATGTCGATATTCTAACACTTGATCCCGGTACTGGACTGAGCAATGGCAACTATTTATTAAGAAAAAAAAAAAGAAATGGCATATATTTTTTTATAGGCATTTAATTGGGTCTGTCTTGCCAAACATGTTCAAGCTGGATTATCATTGCGCATTGCAAGCCAAAATCAATTGTGAATTCCTGTGGTTTCATAGAAAGTACAGGTAAGGCACATAAAAACCACATGCTTCAGCTGCAGTTTGTGCAATTCATCCCAACGCACAGTAAGGCAGCCGTGCGCATTTCTTGTCAACTGAAAAAATCAGAAAATTTATGCAAATGACACTCTGATCTAACGCTGAGCATAGTGTGATCCAATTCTTTTGGATGAGGAGATGGACAAAAAAAACTCTCAATCTTCTCCATTCTGTGAGGACGCAGAAATCGGACAGCAATCATATGTCATCCGAGTGCAGTCCAATGTTTCCCACGCACTCATTGACTTGCATGGCTGAGTGTAATCCGAATATCAGATTCAATTCGGACATGCATCTATTTTTCCTCCGTCTCTATAGACTAACATTGGTCCAAAAGCGTACTCGGACCTAAAATATGCTTGTCTGCACTTGCCCTGAACCATAGTTCTGCAATATTAAAATCTGTAAGTTTTAGAGTTATATCTGTAGTTTATAAATGTATATGCCTGGACAGAAGAACACTATTGAGATTTTTAGGTTGAGAAAATTCAAGAGGCAACAGTGCAGCCTAATGGCTCACTGTTAGGGTTTCTGCCTTACGTATCATAAGTTGTGAGTTTGAATCCTGGCAGAACCTAATTAACTACAGAAGAAGTTGAGAATTATATATATTTACATATACACACACATCCAATAAGCATAAAATTCATTAAATGAGAATCTACTTGGGAGACAAGAAAGCACAGCAGAGTCCTGTGTAATATGGACATCCCGCTAAACAGAGAGTAGCAGTGCATGCAAGCTCTGGTCGGATGGTTACCTATCAGCTTCTTGACTGGTTCCTTCCTCCTCCCATGTGCTGTCTGCCCCTGAGTAGGTTACCGGGTAAGGCTCATGAGCACAACCATAAAAATTGAACACAACCATAAAAATTTGATGGATAGCCCTCGGCCCCATGTTATTGAATTTTCCTCCAAGCAAAAAAAATGTTGCATGCATGATTTGTCTCCAATAATCGGAATGCATTCAGCCATTGAAATCTATGGGTTTGATTTGCCACATGGTTTTTTTTTGCCTTCCTCTGGATCAACATGTTAGGGCAGGTTAGGATAGGATATGGGTTGAACTAGATGGACTTAAAGTCTTCCTTCAACCTTAAGGGTGAGTTTCCACGATCAGGAAACGCTGCGTGTTTGGCGCTGTGCGCTGGTGCAGCGCCAAACACGCAGCGTCCAGATGTTACAGCATAGTGGAGGGGATTTCAAGAAATCCCGTCTCCACTATGCGTAACAACACGCAGGCGGGAGACCTGCGTAAACGGACATGCGGCGCGTCTTTTCAGACCACAGCATGTCCTCGCGTGTTGCGGCGACGGTGCGTCGCCGCAACAGAATTTAACACAGGGCTATGTAGCCCTGCGTTCTTTCCGGAGGTGTTCCGGAGGTGTCCTGAACACCTCCGGAAAGAGCGCGCGTCAGAAAGGGGGCGGGGCTTAGACGGAGCGGAATTTCCGCTCCGTCCAAAGCGCTGTGGTTCCGGACCGTGGAACCACAGCCTAATAACTATGATATTATGATTTTCATGAACAAACTGAAGAAGATGGAAAACTTTTTTTTATTATTCTCCATATCACAATCTGATCAGAGTGTAATTAGCATACTCAGAACGATTTTCTTGGATGAGAGAAAAACTGTCGTGGGACCCTAGCCTTAGGGTAGGTTGACACAATCAAATTGTCCACATTTGAGAAAAACGGTTTGATTATCCTGATCAGACTTTGATGACAGTGGCATCAGCTTTTCTTGGACATGGAGAGAAAACAAAAAAAAAATTTTCTATCCCGTCTCCATTCTGTCAGACTCAGTACATGAATATCGGACTGCACTTGTATGTCATCTGAGTGTAGTCCTATTTTTTTTTTACGAACCCCAGACTTGCGTTGCTGATTTGGTCTGATACTCGTATCAAGACTGGACATATCTCCTGATTTCTTCTGCAGGCCACGCGGTATGAGGGATAAATTGGACACGCGCACAGCTCCATAGCACGCAAACCTATGATATTCTATCTGTGAAAACCACAGAGAGAACTCATACGAGGTGTGTGCACAAGTACTTACACAGTTCAGTTCCTGGGAATACATAGATATCACTTCCATACTTTATAATAATGGACAGTATTACGGTAATTGTAAAGAAAATAAGCGTCCAGTAGTTCACATCACCTACTTTCATCTGCCTCAAAGGGTGCAATGTGCATAGGTGATACACACCTGTGCTATAATATACAGTCATGGCCAAAAGTTTTGAGAATGACACAAATATTATATTTTCACATGATCTGCTGCCCTCTTGTTTTTATGTGTGTGTTTGACAGATGTTTTTATCACAGACAGAAATATAATTGCAAACATATGAGTAACAAAAGCTTATATTGACAGTTAGAATGAGTTAATGCAGCAAGTCAGTATTTGCAGTGTTGACCCTTCTTCTTCAGGACCTCTGCAATTCTCCCTGCCATGCTCTCAATCAACTTCTGGACCAAATCCATGCTTTCATTTTGTCAGAATTTTTAGGTTTTTGCTTGTCCACCCGTCTCTTGATGATTGGCCACAAGTTCTCAATGGGATTAAGATCTGGGGAGTTTCCAGGCCATGGACCCAAAATCTCTATGTTTTGTTCCCTGAGCCATTTAGTTATCACCTTTGCTTTATGGCAAGGTGCTCCATCATGCTGGAAAAGGCATTGTTGATCGCCAAACTGCTCTTGGAGGGTTGGGAGAAGTTGCTCTTGGAGGACATTCTGGTACCATACTTTATTCATGGCTGTGTTTTTAGGCAAGACTGTGAGAGAGCCGATTCTCTTGGCTGAGAAGCAACCCCATACATGAATGGTTTCAGGATGCTTAACTGTTGGCATGAGACAAGACTGGTGGTAGCGCTCACCTTGTCTTCTCTGAATGAGGCGTTTTCCTGATGTCCCAAACAATCAAAAAGGGGATTCATCAGAGAAAATAACTTTACCCCAGTCCTCAGCAGTCCACTGCCTGTACCTTTTGCAGAATATCAGTCTGTCCATGATGTTTTTTCTGGAGAGAAGTGTCTTCTTTGCTGCCCTCCTTGAGACCAGGCCTTGCTCCAAGAGTCTCCACCTCACAGTGCGTGCAGATGCACTCACACCTGCCTGCTGCCATTCCTGAGCAAGCTCTGCACTGCTGGTAGTGTTGTGACCCGCACCACAATTGTGGGTTACCAGGGCAATGGGGTACTCGGAGCCGAGCCTGTAGATTTCTATAGGGAATGTCACTGGTAGCGTGGCTCGGTCCGTGGCCCTGGCGGTCAGGCGTATGATGGGGGAATTATTTACAGGGGATTAGTAGATAACAGTTCGTGACGCCACCTGTAGTTTTCTAGTCACTAAGACCAGCGCTGCTGTAGATCTCTGAGGGGATGTTGTGGCAGCTAGATGACGGGTCCCCCACAGGTGGGACTGGTCCCTCAAAGTCTATGGTTATAATGATGTAGGGTGCAGATAAATGAATCAGTCTCACACCATCCAGCGTCTTTCCATACCTTTTACTTGTCAGATGTTTAGGCAGGTCCCGGGGAGCTGGTCGGGGTGGAGACTGCACGTCCAGGTAACAGCAGAGCAGGGTAGAGACCTCCTCAACGTCCAATATGATGAGTCCAACTAGCATGGAACTAAGTTAACTCCGAATACTCCAGCTAACTCCATAGCTGTATTGCCCGGTCAGTTTTGTGGTGGAGCCTTCTTCGTGGTGGGAACAGAGTCCTTCTATGCTAGGCCTTGCTAAAAGTCCTTGTTCCTCCTGACCCCGATTACGTACCGACACTTCAAGGGCTGCTTTCTGCGACCTAAGGTCCAGTAAGACTCTGGTTGTCCCGTTACTATGAGTGAATCAATAGCAACTCCTCGGTCCCCAGTGACCGGATAATTAGTGTAGGCAATTCACTACCTAAGGCACTGCTCCGTCCTCTCCACTGTGCCCTTCGCCCTGCTTTCCACTCTCAACACAGGCACTGCACACTTTCTAAGGTAGTACAAGTCAATTCTTTCTTCAAAGCTGTCTTTGTCTTCAGGTTAAGGAACAGCTCTGACTAGGCTAAGATGAACTGGCTCACCCTTACTAGCCTCCACTTTATGAACTGCTGACAGGAACCAACTGAGTGACTGTCTTTCACTTCACTTCCTGGAAGACTTCCCACTACTCCACGAATCCAGACTAGACTGACTTGTCTCTGCTGCATGTCACAAGCTTATATACCCTGAGGGTGTGTCTAAAGTGTGAATGGATGATGTGAGCTTTAACTGTTACCTTTCTGTGCAGACTCCAGGATAATGTGTGCCTTACATACCAGGGCTACACATCCCCCTTGGTAAAACACAGCACTCCCGGGCTGTAAAATACAAAAAAAGAAAAAAGATATTTTGTTTTGCATTAACAATAACATGAAACTCATCCCATCCGGGAGGTACGAAATCTTAAACGTTGCATTCAAACATTAGACATAGAAAAATACAAAACATACTTTCCATAAATATATCATATCAACAATATTCTTGTGAAGGACCCGCACCAAACCTTCAACGTGGGTCCTGGGTGGGCTGCAGGACTTCTGGCTGCAGACCTCGCTCAGTGCCACACCACACGGGTTTTATATTCAGAGGTAAGTCAAGGCTTCGTGTGAAACTGAGACAAGGCACAAAGTGCAACTATTTACAGGATACAGTTTTTGGGCTGGCTCAGTCCTCAGCCACGCAGTCCATTATAAGACAATCTCAAGTAATTCACATTATATCACAATACTTTAAATTCCTTCAAATGCAATAAACTTCTTTATACAACTTTATACAATTGGTCATAAATAATAAACCTTTTCTGAGTCATAATAAACTACTGTTGATAACGAATAGGTAGCTTCCCTTTCGTTGTTCGTTCCGATCTACGTGGAGTAGCATCAGGTGTATTGGTCTCTGATCTATCTGTTCTGCGTAACGACAAACTATAATACTGTCTCAATCTTTCTATGGATCTGGCAAGCGTACTGAGGGCTGGGCGGTGTGAGTCAGCTTCACCAGGGGATCCCATAGCATGGGGCGCTGCTTCTGGTGATTCTACTTCTTGAGATTCTGCAGGCTGGGGTTCTGCTGGAATAGGTACCTCTAGAACTGGCTCTGTTGGCACAATGGGTACGACTGGAGGTAGAGTTTCCTCTTGTGGCTGATAAAACTGCAACACAGGAATGATTACCGCATCTCCCAGTCTGGGCCAATCCGCAGGTAAATCTCCCAGATCCGTGTGTATAACCTCCTCTTCACTTTCTTCTCGATTGACGACAGGGTTCTTTTCACGAAGCTTTAATGGCTCTGGACACAATTTTAAATGGTCTCTAGACACAGTGGCGGTCGTTCTTCCTCCATCCTTACTGATGATACAGACTTTTCTGTTATCATATTTGGAATCTTGTACGACATATGGTTCTTGTTCCCACTGGTTGTCCAACTTGTGCATCTTCCTTTTCCTTTTTAACACCATTTCTCCAGGCATCAAAGGCTTAGCGGGAGCATTCTTGTTGTAAATATTCTCCTGCTTTTCCCGAGCTTTATTAAGACTTTCTTCTACGCAGGCTTGCACTCTTCTGTATTGCTCTTGCCGATTTGTATCCCAATTTCCAACGGTGTCATCTGCCTCTGGTTCCACCACACCAAGTTCCAAGTCCATTGGCAGTCTTCCAGGCCTTGCTCTCATAAGGTAAGCTGGTGTGCAGTTGGTAGAACTCACTGGTATGTGGTTGTACAAGTCAACCAGGTCAGGTAACAATTCTGGCCACCGATTTCTTTCTTCCAGCGGTATGGATTTTAGCAAGTCAACGACAATGTGGTTCATTTTCTCGCAAAGGCCGTTGGTTTGGGGGTGGTATGGCGTCATTCTAATTTTCTTACACCCATACAAGTGACAAAATTCCTTAAACAGATCCGCTTCAAAAGCAGGGCCTTGATCAGTCAGTACCTGCTCTGGATACCCATGTGGTCTGCAGAAGCTTGCCTGGAAGGTCCTTGCTGCCGTCACTGCTGTCTGATCCTTTACGGGGATGACCACCAAAAATCTCGAATAATGATCCACCATGGTCAGGGCATATGAGTATCCAGACCTGCTGGGCGACAATTTGACGTGGTCCAAGGCCACGATCTCCAAGGGACGAGTCGTCCGGATAGGCTGCAGGGGTGCCTTCTGACTACCGTAGTCCTTTCGTCTGAGACCACAGGGTCCACAGTTCCGACACCACCTCTCGATGGAGCTGCGCATTCCTACCCAGTAGAACCGGCACCTCAACAGGGTCTCCAGCTTTCTCCAGCCAAAGTGTCCTGCTTGATCGTGGTACGCTTCCAACACCATTTGAACGTCTGCCTTGGGGACCACTATCTGCCATACCATCTCATGGGTCCTGGGGTTGACGTATCTCCTGCACAACTTCTCACGGTATAGGAACAACCGGCTTCTCTCATTCCACAGGAGCTTTGCTGACATAGGTGCATCCTTTTCCAAGGAGGAACCTTCCTGTCTTAACAACTCCTTGATACGGTTGACCACTGGATCGCTGTCCTGAGTCTCTTTCCAGCTGTGATGGGGTAAGGGATTTAATGTTGCGCCATACTGCTTTCTGTAGACACGCTGTTCATGGATTATCCCATTTCGATGGAACGCAGGTAGCTCAATTTCTTCCAGGTCGTCCGATTCTTCTTCCGTGTCAGATTCATGTGGCATTCGGGACAATGCGTCGGCGTTAGCATTCTTACGGCCTGCCCGGTACTTGATGGTAAACTGGTAATTTGACAACCGAGCCATCCAACGCTGCTCCATGGCTCCCAGCTTGGCTGTTTCCAGGTGCGTTAACGGGTTATTGTCTGTGTACGCCGTGAACTTGTTGGAGGCAAGGTAGTGCTTAAATCTTTCAGTAATGGCCCAGACCAGCGCCAGAAACTCCAGCTTGAAGCTGCTATAATTTTCCGGATTCCTCTCAGTTGGCCTGAGTTTTCTGCTGGCGTAAGCGATGACTTTTTCTTGGCCATTCTGCTTCTGACTGAGAACTGCTCCTAACCCTTCATTACTGGCATCGGTGTACAGCAGGAACGGTTGGCTGTAATCAGGATAGGTCAAGATTTCATCACCTGTAAGGATCTCTTTCATCTTTTGGAATGCTTCAGCCTGTTCCTTACCCCAATTGAAGGGAGGGTTTCTGCTCTTTAGGGATTGTCCTACTAGGAGGTCCTGTAGAGGCGCTGCCTTCTTCGTG
The DNA here is from genome assembly GCA_033576555.1 of Oophaga sylvatica. Taxonomy (NCBI): domain Eukaryota; kingdom Metazoa; phylum Chordata; class Amphibia; order Anura; family Dendrobatidae; genus Oophaga; species Oophaga sylvatica. Next base: position 48,634,636 of record JARQOD010000006.1, read on the forward strand.
TAATCTTTCACGAACCTCCTGTAGTAACCCGTTAGTCCCAGGAACTGTCGCACTTCCTTGAGGTTCTTCGGCTCCGGCCATTTCTGGATGGCGGTGACTTTCTCTGGGTCCGGCGCTACTCCCTCTGAACTGACGATGTGCCCCAAGTATTGTACCTTCTGTTTGAGTAGATGGCATTTTGAGGGTTTCAACTTCATCCCGTACCTGGACAGGGACTCGAATACTTCTGCCAGGTGCTTCAGATGGTCCTCATATGTCTTGGAGTACACGATGACGTCGTCTAGGTATAGCAGCACGGTTTCAAAATTGAGATGTCCCAGGCAATTCTCCATCACTCTCTGAAATGTTCCCGGGGCACTGCTGAGCCCAAACGGCATTCTGTCGAACTCACAGAGCCCCATTGGGGTGGTGAAAGCCGTTTTCTCACGATCCTCCTCAGCCACAGCCACTTGCCAGTACCCACTAGTCAGATCAAGGGTAGAAAAGTAGTTAGCCGTTTTCAGAGCAGCTAAGGACTCCTCAATTCATGGTAATGGGTTAGCATCTTTATGTGTTATGCGATTCACTTGCCTGTAATCCACACACATTCTCATACTACCATCTTTCTTTTTAACCAGAACTAGAGGGGCTGCCCAGGGGCTACAACTATCCCTTATCACCCCGGCTTCCTTCATATCATGTAACATTTCCTTTGCTTTCTGATAATGGGCTGGAGGTATAGGCCTGTACCGCTCTTTGATGGGAGGATGACCACCTGTAGGGATATGATGCTGTACTCCCTTAATGGCCCCAAAGTCGAGGGGGTGTTTACTAAACACTTGTGCATACTCTTGTACCACCCGCAATACCCCTTGTTTCTGGTGGGCGGGAGTGGTGTCTGTCCCGACATGGAGTTGCTGACACCAATCCGCCACCTGAGTTGCCGGGTCATTATCCTCCGCTAGTTGGCGGGAGTCTAAGGACTCAGTCTGGAGAATAGAATTATTGTCGACGGCATGTAATTTAGCAACTGTTGCATAACGGGGTAAATTTACTTCATCATCTCCCCAGTTGAGAAGCCGTACCGGTACTCTCCCATTTATCACTTCCACTACCCCCCTCGCTGTCATGAGTGTGGGTCTATGTTCTGAGCAATGGGGTTCTACTACTGCTTGGTAGTTTTGTCCTCTCAGACCTATGGCTGCCCTACACCATATTATCATTTCACTCATTGGGGGTATCACAATAGGATTCGAGTCGGTGACCCGTACATTACCAATTTCACCGTCTGTAAGCTTCGCTTGCTGCTGACACATCAGGGCCCGGATCTCTCTCTGGATCACTCCCTTCTGCCTTGGTCGGGCGATCTCAGCAAGCTGTTGGAGTAGAAACACAACTTCTCCCAGACAGTTACTGATAATGTTAGTACCCAAAATTATATTTAAACCGTTCTCTTCATTTACAGTCTTTACTACTAGAAGCCCCTGGTCTTTCAACTCCTCTCTGCCCACTTTCACATCCACACTTTTGGTCCCGAGTACTTCCACAGGGAGACCATTAGAAGCATACACGGTAAAGTCAGGGCTCGGGGGTTGAAGACTATCCATAGACCAGAACTTCGTATATAGGGCATCAGGTATTATGGTCACCTGAGACCCAGTATCTAGCAATGCCGGAACTGCAATCCCATCCAGAATGATGGACAGGTAGGGTCGTCCACCCACGAACCTGCGGTTCCAATCTAAGGGGCCTGACGAGTCTCCACCTGGGTGTTGGCCCTCGGACCCAGGTTCTGCCCGTTTAAAGGACACTGTGTCGACATATGACCTTTCCGGTTGCAGCGGTAACAGATAATCTCCCGGCGAGGAGGGTGCTGGTCAGGGGTTGCTCCTGGGGGTGGCGTTGTCCTCCTCCGGTGGGGCGACGTCCTCCTTCTCCTCCGGTTCATCCATGGGACATCCTCCGGGCAGTCGGCTAATAAGATCTTTCCTTCTTCCTCTTTCCGCAGCTGCAGGGCACTCATCACAGCAGCCAGATTTTTAGTCAACTGGCGCACTTCCGAGCGCAGACAGTCCAATTCACTAGGGGGCGTCACCTGCGTTGTGGCTTCTGCCGCTAGCGGGGAAAAGGTGGGTACTGCTGGTTCCAGAGTGATTTCACCCTGGTGATGTTGGGTTGCCACTTCAGGTTTGCCAGGGGTCGCAGTCCTTTTATTGCCATGTCCTTTAGGGCATCAAAGGTGGCATCTGGATGATCTAAAGACCACCAATTTACAGTTCTGCGTTCCGCTTGGGACCTCAGTCCTTGCACAAATTGTTCTTTCAGCATCTTATTTTCATCAATGACACTTATGGTATTAACCTGCTTGAGGGCTCGCAGGGCCCCTTGCAGTCGGCAGGCATAGTCCCTTATGCTGTCACTTGGTTGCTGTGAACAGTTGTAGAATGCCATCCGGAGATCTGTTTCGGTGCGATCTTCAAAAATGGCCTGTAACTTTAAGAGGATCGCAGGCACCAACTCCAGGTCCGTGGTAGCCCAAGTCTCCACTTCTCTCTCAGCAGCGCCAGTTAGCTGCCCTATTAATACTGCAGCTTTTTGCCTCTCAGACATAGAGTACATTTCCAGGACACTGCATATCTTCCGTTTGAATCCTGCTAAAGTGCCTGGCTCGCCGCTGTACTGGGGGAGCCATTTCGCCCCAGGCATATATGGGAGCGTTAGTGGCATGAGCGGGACCACCGGGGCGGGTGCTGGGCCTGCGCCCCCATCCGGCGCTACAACGCCACGCGGTGCGGGGTCGGGGCCTCCGGCTGGGGCCGCACTGTCGGCCGGTTGTTGCGACATATTAGTGCCCCCTTTGTTAATCGGGGCCTACCATTTCCAGAAGCTGCCGCTCCACAAGCACAGCGATGGGGACAGGACCTTCGTCGCAGGCGCTCTGATGTCAGAGCGTTCACTTCCTGTCGCAGGACCTGCCGCTGAGTCAGAGCCGGGGGCGTGTCCGAGACTCTGCGCGCCTTTCAGGTACGCCCACCTTCTCCAGCGCCTCAGGGCGCGAATATGGCGGCAAATATGGCGGTATTTGGCGCCAAAAGCACAAACAGTCTTTTTCACCAAAACACTCCACAGGCACACAGGGCTCGCAATGCTGCAAGTTTCGGATCCTGTTCGTGACGCCAAGTTTTTGTTGTGACCCGCACCACAATTGTGGGTTACCAGGGCAATGGGGTACTCGGAGCCGAGCCTGTAGATTTCTATAGGGAATGTCACTGGTAGCGTGGCTCGGTCCGTGGCCCTGGCGGTCAGGCGTATGATGGGGGGAATTATTTACAGGGGATTAGTAGATAACAGTTTGTGACGCCACCTGTAGTTTTCTAGTCACTAAGACCAGCGCTGCTGTAGATCTCTGAGGGGATGTTGTGGCAGCTAGATGACGGGTCCCCCACAGGTGGGACTGGTCCCTCAAAGTCTATGGTTATAATGATGTAGGGTGCAGATAAATGAATCAGTCTCACACCATCCAGCGTCTTTCCATACCTTTTACTTGTCAGATGTTTAGGCAGGTCCCGGGGAGCTGGTCGGGGTGGAGACTGCACGTCCAGGTAACAGCAGAGCAGGGTAGAGGCCTCCTCAACGTCCAATATGATGAGTCCAACTAGCATGGAACTAAGTTAACTCCGAATACTCCAGCTAACTCCATAGCTGTATTGCCCGGTCAGTTTTGTGGTGGAGCCTTCTTCGTGGTGGGAACAGAGTCCTTCTATGCTAGGCCTTGCTAAAAGTCCTTGTTCCTCCTGACCCCGATTACGTACCGACACTTCAAGGGCTGCTTTCTGCGACCTAAGGTCCAGTAAGACTCTGGTTGTCCCGTTACTATGAGTGAATCAATAGCAACTCCTCGGTCCCCAGTGACCGGATAATTAGTGTAGGCAATTCACTACCTAAGGCACTGCTCCGTCCTCTCCACTGTGCCCTTCGCCCTGCTTTCCACTCTCAACACAGGCACTGCACACTTTCTAAGGTAGTACAAGTCAATCCTTTCTTCAAAGCTGTCTCTGTCTTCAGGTTAAGGAACAGCTCTGACTAGGCTAAGATGAACTGGCTCACCCTTACTAGCCTCCACTTTATGAACTGCTGACAGGAACCAACTGAGTGACTGTCTTTCACTTCACTTCCTGGAAGACTTCCCACTACTCCACGAATCCAGACTAGACTGACTTGTCTCTGCTGCATGTCACAAGCTTATATACCCTGAGGGTGTGTCTAAAGTGTGAATGGATGATGTGAGCTTTAACTGTTACCTTTCTGTGCAGACTCCAGGATAATGTGTGCCTTACATACCAGGGCTACACAGTAGCCCGATCCCGCAGCTGAAATACTTTTAAGAGACGGTCCTGGCGCTTGCTGGTCTTTCTTGGGCACCCTGAAGCCTTTTTGGCAACAATGGAACCTCTCTCCTTGAAGTTCTTGATGATGCGATAGATTGTTGATTGAGGTGCAATCTTTCTAGCTGCGATACTCTTCCCTGTTAGGCCATTTTTGTGCATTGCAATGATGACTGCACGTGTTTCTTTAGAGATAACCATGGTTAACAGAAGAGAAACAATGATGCCAAGCACCAGCCTCCTTTTAAAGTGTCCAGTGGTGTCATTCTTACTTAATCATGACAGATTGATCTCCAGCCATGTCCTCATCAACACCCACACCTGTGTTAATGGAGCAATCACTGAAAAGAGGTTAGCTGGTCCTTTTAATGCAGGGCTGCAATGATGTTGAAATGTGTTTTGGGGGATAAAGTTCATTTTCTAGCCAAATATTGACCTTGCAAGTAATTGCTCTTAAGCTGATCACTCTTTATAACATTCTGGAGTATATGCAAATTGCCATTAGAAAAAGTGAAGCAGTAGACTTTGTAAAAATTAATATTTGTGTCATTCTCAAAACTTTTGGCCATGACTGTACACGGTCATAAAAAAATATTATTCAAGCTACATAAAGGCCACATTTCTGTCCTCTCATCATTTGTCCTTCTCCTGTTTGCATTGGCAGGAAATGGTTTAATCAGTGCCATACTGCACATTTATGCAATTACGTCTTTTTTCACTTTCTTTCATATGCTACATCTGTATGCATGAACGTATCGAGATACAAACTGCATTATAAGAATTGGGTTCCAAGAAGAAAAGTCAGAATACATATAATTCAAATATATAGCTCACATGTGTGCACAAAGGGGAGAGCGCCGTGGTCCAAATGTGTTCAAAAAAGCCTCAAAACTTGTTAAAAAAAATAATAATAATTTTATTAATTGAAAACCTGTCTTTTTCTGATTTTCCTTCATATGTACATTTTATTCAATCTACCACTGGCTCATGTAGTATCTGCTGCTACTAACATTTTTAAGAATTCTTGTTTAATGTTCGGGAATGTCTTCTGGCAGATTTTGTCTGTCACCAGCCCCTGTATATGGCTGACAAGTGTGGCCTGACATATAGGATCACATAGGAGGAAGGCAGAGAATGGAATGCGCTTATAGTAAAGGAATTCCTGCTATTACAAACGTCATGACGTGGCGGCATAAACCCGAACTGTTAATGTGCCGATACATTCACGGCTACATGTGCTGTACAAGTTCTCGCTCCAGACTTGGGAGAAGTGACAGCTGGAGATTTTGTGCATGTCATTCCAGTTCCAACATTTTGCAATGAAACAGCAAAGCAACTAAAGGAGGACTGAAAATCCTCTAAAAATTCAAAAACCAGCAAAAAGAAGGCAGCGATGTTTGCCTGGCCAGGTCTCCAGACAACAAATGCACTCTCAGGATGCAGCAGATCCATGTAGTTAAGATGGCGGTAACACAGGTGCAAAAATACTGATAATGAGATAACCACTCGCAGCCTACCAATCCATGGAGGGGGCGGTTGCTTAGTATGTTATTGCACAGTAAAGACTTGTATGCAGCCCTGTTCACACAATGGTAATGCACAGCATCCAGATTAACAGCAAAGCAACTAAAAGAGGACTGAAAATACTCCAAAAATTCAGAAAGAAGGCAGCAAAAATACTTTACTGTGCAATAACATACTAAGCAACCACCCCCTCCATGGATTGGTAGGCCGCGAGTGGTTATCTCATCAGTATTTTTGCACCTGTGTTGCCGCCATCTTAACTACATGGTCTGCTGCATCCTGAGAGTGCATTTGTCTGGCGGCCTGGGCAGGTAAACATCGCCGCCTTCTTTCTGCTGGTTTTCAACATTTTGCATGAAAAACAGAAAATGTAGGCATTAAGAAAACCACAGTCCGCCATAAGTATTGACCAGAAGATTGATGTTAGGAATTCCTCGATTCCTTCCTATCTCGTGGCAGCCATGCCTAGAAATAAAGGGTAATCTCACTGTTAATTGTGGGTTTGCTCTTTTATCCCTTTCTGACATTAGATGTACTATTCTGTCCAATGGCAGTAAGGGGTTAATCAGTTCCCTATTATATAATGCAGACGCTAGAGCTCCATGTCTAAAAGTGGCCGTGGTCTATATATTGTACAGGGTTTCTGCCGCTTGTCAGCTGCCGTTTCTCTGTCCAGCTGTTGGGACACATACAGGGCTGTCATTTTCTAAAAATGTCTGCCAATTCCACCTGACCATATAAACCAATGTAGGGGATATAGCTGCTATAAACATTACACCTTTAAGTTATGTTCACACTAGGCGTTTTTTCAGCATTTTTTTCTGCAGTAAAGAAGCTACAGAAAAAAAGCAGATTTTGCTTGAATTTCTTGCTGCGTTTCTGTCATGCTATATTTGTCTCTTGTGCATGCTGATAAAGCTTAGTGACAAAAAAAAATCATATTCTACTTCATAAGGTTTAGATGCAAAAACTGCAGCTAAACCTGATACCTGTATTTTTTTTCAGCACCCATTACTTTCAGAGGGTGAAAAAACACTGAAAGAAGCTCTATTCTGCAAAACCAAAGCACAAAATACTGAGGACGAAATAACCGAGCTGTGTGCTGAAATCTCATAGACTTTGCTGGTACTGTAAAATGCAGATGAAAATTTGCGTAAAAAAGGCATTAAAACAAAACTGGAAAAATGCCTAATGTGAACTTATCCTGAGGGTATGGGCACATGTCAAGTATTTGCAGCAGGCCTTTCTGAAGCCAAAACCAGAGAGTGTTGCAGGAAGAATGCTGCATAAAATACGAGTGTCTTTGATGCGATTTTCTTTGCATTATTTTCCCAGTCATTTAAATGGGTGTGAAATTCTGTAAGTGAGAGCATCGGATGCAACATGCTAATGACCTGCTCGCTGCGTGCGGGAGCCGAGTGTCATGCTACTGTGCTCCGAGCCTCTCGGCGGAGAGGCAGAGAAACTAATTTCTCTATCTCCTCCATTGCCGGCGTTGGCGTATATCGCACAGCACTCAGATGATATCCGAGTGATGTGCGTTGTCTCACTCGCATCCATAGACTTTTATGGTGCGAGTGAGCTGAGACTCGGCCGAGTGTCTGTGACAATGGCAGCATGCTGCGATTTCACTCACACGTAAAAAATAAGGCCGAGAAAAAAAACGCTGCTGGGAGCTGCCCCATGGATTAATACTGGTCCAAGTGCTATACGATGTTTTTTCGCATAGCCCTCGTCCGTAACTCCGGCCTAAGAAGGCTGAAAGGACTGACGTGATGCAAATTTAAAAAACACTTTGTTTACATCCACAAGCAAAAAATAAAGCAGTGAGCACATGAGATTTCAGAAATCTTATTCACTGTTCTAGCACTGTAAAACGCTTTCAGAGGCAAAAATGCAGCATGTGAGCAAGTCCTTAAAGAGATGTCCACTACTTAGACTACCATGTTTGACCCAATAAAATAAAAAAGCTTCTACTCCCCTCCTGTGCTGCTCTGTCCAGCGGTGTCACCTGAGCCCAATCAGCGCTGGCATCACTGCCTCTTCCTTCAGACGTATCAGTAATTAAGAGGAAGGCCGATGTCACACTTGCGTGTGTGATGTGAGAAACTCGCATTAACACCCGGCACTCGGACCGGAGTGTGGGGCTGCATAGAAATACATGCAGCCGCATACTCTGGTCCGAGTACCGGCGGCAGTGCCGAGTGTTGATGTGAGAAACTCGCGCAAGTTTCTCGCATCACATGCGCAAGTGTGACACCGGCCGAAGTGAGAGCTGCGGCTGATCACTTGCCTCTTCTTGATTACATATATGTCTGAAGGGGGACAGTGACGCCGGCGCTGATTGGGCTCAGGGCTCACATGTCATAACAACCACACAAGAGCCCAGGGAATGAGAGCGCCAACACTGCTGGAACCGTGCCGTCAGGGATGTGAGTATAAACTTTTTTGATTTTATCAGGGCCAAAGATGGGGAATGAGAATGGGTTGTCCTAGTAGTGGACAACCCCTTTAATGATTTAATCATTGCCTCCATTCTCCAGAAACTGAAGTCTAATCAAATATGTTACTTATGGTGCTCAGTGCACCCTTGGTGCTGGCTTGTCTGAGTTTTCACTGCAGACAGTGCTTACTTCCGGAAATTCCATACTGCCAATCATTATTTATATATTTTATTATTAATGATGCTTTGCTTATATAGTGCCATCATATGCCACAGTGCTTTAGGCCCCTTTCACACGTCCGTGTTTCCGGTACGTGTGGTGACAGTTTTCACACGTACCGGAGACACGTACACACATAGACCCATTAAAACGAATGGGTCTATGTAGATGTCAGTGTGTTTTCACGGACCGTGTGTCCGTCTGCAAAAAACACAGACATGTCCATTTTCACATGGACACACGGACCGGAAAACGTGCCGCACACGGAGAACAGTGCACGCTGTCCTACATGTGCACGGATGGCAGCCGAGGAAGTAGCGGCTACTGTAAGCCACTGTCCCCCCGGCAGCTGGTGCTGAAGCCGGCTGTCATTCTCCCTGCTCTGACTGCGAGCAGAAGAGAACAATGGGCAGTATATTAATATACTGCTCATCGTTATCCTCTGCTCGCAAGCAGAGCAGGGAGGATGATGACTGCTGGCTTCAGCACCAGCAGCAGGGGGACAGTGGCTTACAGTAGCCGCTACTTCCTCGGCGGGCGTCCATGTGGTACTGATGCGGCACACGGTTGCCACACATGTGCCGCACGTAGTACACACACGGTCACTGATATCTTCGGTACCGTTTTTTCCGGTACCGGAAATATCAGGACGTGTGAAAGGGGTCTTACAGACATTATCATCTCTGTTACCATTGGGGCTCACAATCTACATTCCCTACCAGTATTTCTTTGGAGGGTAGGAGGATACTTGAGAAACTGGACAAAACCCATGCAAACACAGGGAGAACATACAAACTCCTTACAGATGTTGATACGGAAAACCGTGGGCAGAAGGGCCAGTGAGCCTCTTGGCCACACCAATGGTGCACTGAGCACCCTAATAAGCATAATTGATTTTACTTCATTTTCTGCAGAACGGAGGCAATGATTAGAAAATTTTCACACATATTTCTGAACACAGGTTGTGATGTTAAAGAAAAAAATATATTGAGAAAAATTAAAAAAAAAAATACACATAACACAAAAACATGATCTAAACAGGAGGTAATTTTCTTTTGCCACATTCCCTTTCAGGGCACATTCCGCTATGAAAGTAGCAAACAGAATGAATAACAATACTTGACTGTATTTAGTTCTGTTGTTTATGTAGCACCAACATATTCCACAGTGAGCGCACACATATCTCCATGAAGATTGTTGGTCTTGGTTTAATTTGATCTCAGGAGGACCCAAGCCTCCTGAAGGCAACAGTATATGAAAATAACTTATTAGTCTCTATTTCAAGCCTAATTCATTTCAAAATATAAAAATATAGTATTTTTAAATATAATTTTACCATTCCCCTCACTTGACCAGAAATGTGGCAGCTAAGATCTGAAACCCTTATCTGGGACTATGAAAAATTATTTTCTAAATTTTCCCTTAATTTAAAATAAATGTGCTGTTTAATTCTATGTTACATTGCATTTGATATTGAATAAAGCATTACTGTGGTCCAGAGGTCACAATGGAGGGCAGAGGACCAGCAATGAGTGGGCTGAATATTAGTCAGGTTGTAAATGTTATTTTTTTTCTTGAAAACTGAGGGAATTTTGAAAAAATATTTATAAGACAATTCATTTAAGATCACTTGTAGACAGTCCTCACTAAATGTGGTACCACATGCCACTCCTTATGGGTCCACCAGAGCAAAAGGTCCTTTTTATGAGCAGCTCCAAAATCTTGCTTGTAGAGGTATCTTTTTCTTTTCTTGATATGCCTTAAAGCCCAGGGTGGCCACAAATTTATTGTGACCAGACCACTGCATCTGGGTCCCAAGTGCATCTGGTGTCATTAAGAAGCTGCACTGTCTACTTGATTTGTATCCTGAAGATGAAGTGCAGAAGCCTTGTTGCCGCAAGCACAATGAAGTCATTTTGCCTGAATGTGCCATCCATACAGACCGGACAGACTACAGCCCTGTTGATTACTGAGGTAGATGTAACAAGAACGCTGAGCCCCATGATTAGCTGCAGTGGTCAAATGCTATAGACGTGACATCATCGTTGAAGCCATGTCTATAAAGAAGAGCGAGAGAGCAGCGTGGTGGCAGCTCTGGGGCTAAAGTAAAGAAGGGGCCGGAGCCATACTTGTAGGCAGAGGCCCATGTGACGGTGATTGGGCCAGGAGAAGAAGATAAAGTTTGAATAAGGGCTATGGGATTGGATCAAGAAGGGATGGGAGGGGGCAGTAAAAGGTGTATAAATGAAAAAGTGCGGGAAAAGGGCCATTCTTGTGAGGATATCAGTAAGAAGAGTACACACGCCCACCTTTTTCAGGGACTTGGGGGATTTATTATGGA
>JARQOD010000006.1:48645627-48702337 GCA_033576555.1 Oophaga sylvatica
TTGAATAACACAGTCTCACACATCAGCGTCTTTCCATACCTTTTACTTCAAGTTGTTCAGGCAGGTCCCAGGGAGGCTGATGGGGTTGATGGAGGATGAGTTTTGAGGCAACGGCTGAGCAAGTTAGGGGCCTCCTTAACTTTCCAATGATGATGAGTCCAACCAGCATAAAGCGTAGTTCACTCCTGAAACTCCAGCTATTTCAAAGCTGTACTGCCCGGTCATTTTTGTGGTCGGAGCCTTCTTTTGAGAGAGCTGAGTTCCTAATGTTGTCGTGCACTGACTCAAGGTTCTCACTCCCCCTGACCCCAGTTACGTACCGACTCTTCTAGGGCTGCTTTCTGTTACCTAAGGTCCAGTAAGCCTCTGGTTCTTTTATCACTATGCCTGGAGCTATAGTGACACTTCGGTCTCCAGTGACCGGTGACAATGTGCAGGACTTCTCCAATCCTAAAGCACTTCTGAATTCCTTCCACTGTGCCCTTCGACTTGCTCACACTCTCAATCTCAGCACTGACTAGGCTAGGATATCATCCGGTTATCCATACTAGCCTCCACTACTGTACTGTCTCTCTGAATCGACAGGAATCTTGGTTCTCCAGACAGGCACTCGTTCTCACTCCCTCCACCTCAGGAGACGCTTCCAGACTCTCTTGTGCTAAAAACCACACCCCTCTACACCCCTGCTGGGTGTGTCCGAAGTGTATGTGATGTCATGTAGAGCCCTTAACCGTTACCTCTCCACTCATCCTCCTGGTATTGTGTACCTTAAATACCAGGGCTACACATTCCCCCATGGTAAAAGACAGCACTCCGGGCTGTGAAATACAAAAAGACATTTTGTTTATGCATTAACAATAAACATTAACTCGTCCCATCGGGAGGTAAGGATTTCTTGAACGTTGCAATCAAAACATTAAATATAGAAAAATACAAAATATTAAATAGACATTTTTATATACATAGATGACAATATTCTTGTGAAGGACCCGCACCAAACCTTCAACGTGGGTCCTGGGTGGGCTGCAGGACATATGAATGCAGACCTCACTCAGTGCCACACCACACGGGTTTTATATTCAGAGGTAGTTGGGGTGGTTTCATGTAAAACCAAGATGATGCACAAAGTGCAACTATATACAAGATCAGTTCTTGGGCTGGCTCAGTCCTCAGCCTCTGAGTCCATTATAAGACACAATAAGGAAAAGACACATATATATATACTTTTTACAATATTCACATTAAGGTAAGCCCTTTTTTTTTTTAGGTTAAATCACATTAGTTTGTTATAATTACTGCTGGTATCGAATGGGTATCTTCCCTTTTGTGGTTCGCTCTGATCTACGTGGAGTAGCTTCAGGTATATTAAGTTGTGATCTGTCTGCACTGCGTAACGGCAAACTATAGAACTGCCTCAATCTTTCTATGGATCTGGCAAGCGTACTGATGGCTGGGCGGTGTGAGTCAGCTTCACCAGGGGATCCCATAGCATGGGGCGCTGCTTTGATGATCCTTCTTGAGATTCCGTAGGTTGAGGTGTTGCTGGAATGGGTAACTCCTGAACTGGCTCAACTGGCACCACGGGCATAACTGGAGGTAGAACTTCCTCTTGTGGCTGATAAAACTGCAACACCGGAATTATTACAGCATCTCCCAGTCTGGGCCAATCCGCAGGGAAATCTCCCAGATCCGTGTGTATGACCTCTTCTTTTCTTTCTTCTTGATTGATGACAGAGTTCTTTTCACAAAGCTTTAAGGGTTCTGGACACAATTTCAAATGGTCTCTGGACACAGTGGTTATTGTTCTTCCTCCGTCCTTACTGATGATACAAACTTTTCTGTTGTCATATTTGGAATCTTGTACGACGTAGGGTTCTTGCTCCCACTGGTTATCCAATTTGTGCATCTTCCTTTTCCTTTTCAATACCACTTCTCCAGGCATCAAAGGCTTGGCAGGAGCATTCCTGTTGTAAATATCTTCCTGTTTTCCCCGTGCCTTGTTGAGACTTTCTTCTACACAGACTTGCACTCTTCTGTATTGCTCTTGCCGATTGATGTCCCAGTTTTCAACGGCGTCGTCTGCCTCCGGTTCTACCACTCCAAGTTCTAATCCATTGGTAGTCTTCCGGGCCTTGCTCTCATAAGATAGGCTGGAGTGCAGTTAGTGGAACTTACAGGTATATGGTTATACAAATCAACCAAATCAGGTAGTAAATCCGGCCATCGATTCCTGTCTTCCAACGGTATGGATCTCAACAAATCAAGGACAATATGGTTCATTTTTTCGCAAAGACCGTTGGTTTGAGGATGGTATGGTGTTGTTCTAATTTTCTTACACCCATACATGTGACAGAACTCCTTGAATAGATCGGCTTCGAAAGCAGGTTCTTGATCGGTTAATACTTGCTCCGGATACCCATGCGGTCTGCAGAAGCTTGCTTGAAAGGTTTTCGCTGCCGTCACTGCGGTCTGGTCCTTAACTGGAACAACCACCAGAAATCTGGAGTAATGGTCCACCATGGTCAGGGCGTATGAGTATCCAGATCTACTTGGCGACAATTTGACGTGGTCCAGGGCCACAATCTCCAGGGGACGAGTCGTCCGGATAGGTTGCAGGGGTGCCTTCTGACTACCGTAGTCCTTTCTTCTGAGACCACAGGGTCCACAGTTCCGACACCACCTCTCGATGGAGCTGCGCATCCCTACCCAGTAGAACCGGCACCTCAACAGGGTCTCCCAGCTTTCTCCAGCCAAAGTGTCCTGCCTGATCATGGTATGCTTCCAACACCATTGGGACGTCTGCCTTGGGGACCACTATCTGCCAGACCATCTCGTGGGTCCTGGGGTTGACGTATCTCCTGCACAACTTCTCACGGTATAGGAACAACCTGCTTCTCTCGTTCCACAGGAGCTTTGCTGACATAGGTGCATCTTTTTCCAAGGAGGAACCTTCCTGTCTTAACAACTCCTTGATACAGCTGACCACTGGATCACTGTCCTGAGTCTCTTTCCAGCTGTGATGGGGTAAAGGATTTAATGTTGCACCATACTGCTTTCTGTTGACTCGATGCTCGTGGACTACCCCATTTCGATGGAACGCGGGTAGCTCAATTTCTTCCAGGTAGTCCGATTCTTCTTCCGTGTCAGAGTCATGCGGCCTTCGGGACAATGCGTCGGCATTAGCATTCTTTCGACCTGCCCGGTACTTGATAGTAAACTGGTAATTGGACAACCGAGCCATCCATCGCTGCTCCATGGCACCCAGCTTGGCGGTTTCCAGGTGCGTTAATGGGTTGTTATCTGTAAACGCAGTGAACTGATTGGAGGCCAGATAGTGCTTAAATCTTTCAGTAATGGCCCAGGCCAACGCCAGAAACTCCAGCTTGAAGCTGCTATAATTTTCCAGATTTCTCTCAGTTGGCCTGAGTTTTCTGCTGGCATATGCGATGACTTTTTCTTGGCCATTCTGCTTCTGACTGAGAACTGCTCCCAAACCTTCATTACTGGCGTCGGTGTACAACAGGAACGGTTGGCTGTAATCAGGATAGGTTAAGATCTCATCACCTGTAAGGATCTCTTTCATCTTTTGGAATGCTTCAGCCTGTTCTTTACCCCAGTTAAAGGGAGGGTTTCTGCTCTTTAGGGATTGTCCTACTAGGAGGTCCTGTAAAGGGGCTGCCTTCTTCGTGTAATCTTTCACGAACCTCCTGTAGTAACCCGTTAGTCCCAGGAACTGTCGCACTTCCTTAAGGTTCTTCGGCTCCGGCCACTTCTGGATGGCAGTGACTTTCTCTGGGTCCGGCGCTACTCCTTCCGAACTGACGATGTGCCCCAAGTATTGTACCTTCTGTTTGAGTAGATGGCATTTTGAGGGTTTCAACTTCATCCCGTACCTGGACAGAGACTCAAATACTTCTGCCAGGTGCTTCAGATGGTCCTCATATGTCTTGGAATACACGATGACGTCGTCTAGGTATAGCAGCACGGTTTCAAATTGAGATGTCCCAGGCAGTTCTCCATCACTCTCTGAAATGTTCCTGGGGCACTGCTGAGCCCAAACGGCATTCTGTCGAACTCACAGAGCCCATTGGGGTGGTGAAAGCCGTTTTCTCACGATCCTCCTCAGCCACAGCCACTTGCCAGTAACCACTAGTCAGATCGAGGGTAGAAAAGTAGTTAGCCGTTTTCAGAGCAGCTAATGATTCCTCTATACGTGGTAACGGGTATGCATCCTTGTGTGTTATGCGGTTCACCTGCCTGTAATCCACACACATTCTCATACTACCATCTTTCTTTTTAACCAGAACTAGAGGGGCTGCCCAGGGGCTACAACTATCCCTTATCACCCCGGCTTTCTTCATATCATGCAACATTTCTTTAGCCTTCTGATAATGAGCTGGAGGTATGGGCCTATACCGCTCTTTGATGGGAGGATGACTGCCTGTAGGGATATGATGTTGTACTCCCTTAATTATCCCAAAATCAAGTGGATTCTTGCTAAACACTTGGGCGTACTCTTGCACCACCCGTAATACCCCTTGCTTCTGATGAGCGGGAGTGGTGTCCGTCCCAACATGGAGTTGCTGACACCATTCCGCCACCTGGGTTGCCGGGTCATTATCCTCCGCTATTTGGCGGGAGTCTAAGGACTCAGCCGGGAGAATAGAATTATTGTCAACAGCATGTAGTTTAGCAATGGTTGCATAACGGGGTAAGTTTACCTCATCATCTCCCCAATTGAGAAGCCGTACCGGTACTCTTCCATTCACCACTTCTACTACTCCCCTAGCAGTCATAAGTGTAGGTCTATGTTCTGAATGGTGGGGTTCTACTACAGCTTGGTAATTCTGTCCTCTCAGACCTATGGCTGCCCTGCACCAGATGATCATTTCACTCATTGGGGGTATCACAATAGGATCCGAGTCAGTGACCCGTACATTACCAATTTCGCCGTCTGTAAGCTTCGCTTGCTGCTGACACACCAGGGCCCGGATCTCTCTTTGGATTACTCCTTTCTGCCTTGGTCGGGCAATCTCAGCGAGCTGTTGGAGCAAGAACACAACTTCTCCCAAACAATTACCGATAATGTTAGTGCCCAAAATTATATTTAAACCGTTCTCCTCATTTACAGTCTTTACTACCAGAAGCCCCTGGTCTTTCAACTCCTCTCTGCCCACCTTCACATCTACACATTTTGTCCCGAGTACTTCTACAGGAAGACCATTAGAAGCATACACGGTAAAGTCAGGGCTCGGGGGTTTAAGACTGTCCATTGACCAGTACTTAGTATATAGGGCATCAGGTATTAGGGTCACCTGGGACCCAGTGTCTAACAATGCCGGAACTGCAATACCATCTAGGATGATAGACAGGTAGGGTCGCCCACCCACATACCTGCGGTTCCAGTCTAGGGGGCCTGACGGGTATTCTCCTGGGTGTTGGCCCTCGGACCCAGGTTCTGCCCGTTTTAAAGGACACTGTGGAGACATATGACCTTTCCGGTTGCATCGGTAACAGATGATCTCTCGACGAGGAGGGTGTTGATCAGAGGTCGCTCCTGGGGGTGGCGTTGTCCTCCTCCGGGGGGGCGACGTCTTCCTTCTTCTCCGGTGCATCCACGGGACGTCTTCTGGGCAGTCAGCTAACAAGATCTTCCCTTCCTCCTCTTTCCGCAGCTGCAGGGCACTCATCACAGCAGCCAGATTTTAGTCAGCTGGCGCACCTCTGAGCGCAGACAATCCAATTCACTGGGAGGTGTCACCTGCGCTTTGGCTTCGGCCACTAACGGGGAACAGGGGGTTACTGCCGGTTCCAGAGTGACTTCAGCCTGATGATGTTGGGTTGCCACCTCAGGTTTGCCCAGGGGCCGCAGCCCTTTTATTGCCATGTCCTTTAGGGCATCAAAGGTAGCATCCGGATGGTCTAAGGACCACCAGTTTACAGTTCTGCGTTCCTCTTGGGATCTCAATCCCTGTATAAATTGCTCTTTCAGCATCTTATTCTCATCGATAGCATTTAAATTATTAATCTGCTTAAGAGCTCTCAGGGCTCCTTGTAGTCGGCAAGCGTAGTCCCTGATGCTGTCACCTGGCTGTTGTGAACAGTGATAGAAGGCCATCCGGAGATCCGTTTCTGTGTGATCTTCAAATATGGCATGCAGCTTAAGGAAGATCGCAGGTACCGACTCCTGATCAACGGTATCCCAAGTCTCCACTTCCCTCTCAGCAGCGCCAGTTAGCTGCCCTATTAGCACAGCAGCTTTTTGTCTCTCAGGCATGGAGTACATTTCTAGGATGCTGCATAACTTCCGCTTGAAGCCTGCTAATGTGCCTGGCTCACCGCTGTACTGGGGAAACCATTTCGCCCCAGGCATATATGGGAGCGTTAGTGGCATGATCGGGACTACCGGACTGGGTGCTGGGCCTGCGCCCCCATCTGGCTCTACAATACCAGGCGGTGCGGGATTGGGGCCTCCGGCTGGGGCCGCACTGTCGGCCGGTTGTTGTGACATCTTAGCGCCCCCTTGGTTAAACGGAGCCTACCGGTTTCAGACGCTGCTATTTCACAGGCACAGCAGTGGGAACAGGACCTTCGTCGCAGGCGCTCTGATGTCAGAGCATTCACTTCCTGTTGCAGGACCTGCCGATGAGTCAGAGCCGGGGGCGTGTCCAAGACTCTGCGCGCTCTTTCAGGTACGCCCACCTTCTTCTCCAGCGCCTTAGGGCGCGAATCTGGCGGCAAATATGGCGGTATTTGGCGCCAAACAATAGCAACAGTCTTTTTCACCAAAACACTCCACAGGCACACAGGGCTCGCAATGCTGCAAGTTTCGTATCCTGTTCGTGACGCCAAAGTTTGTCTCGACCACGCACCACAATTGTGGGTTACCAGGGCAATGGGGTACTCAGAGCCGAGCCCGTAGAAGTCTATGGGGTTGTCACAGGTAGCGGTGGCTCGGTCTGTGGCCCTGGCGGTCAGGCGTAAGTTGGGGGGGTATATTTACAGGGGATAGGTATATTTACAGTTCGTGACGCCACCTGTAGTTCTCTGGTAATTTGTACCAGCGCTGCTGTAGATCTCTGAGGGGATGGTGAGGCAGCTAGATGTCGGGTCCCCTACAGGTGGGACTCTTCCCTCAGGTCGATAGTTATGGTGGGGTTGTGCAGGGATGTAATTGAATAACACAGTCTCACACATCAGCGTCTTTCCATACCTTTTACTTCAAGTTGTTCAGGCAGGTCCCAGGGAGGCTGATGGGGTTGATGGAGGATGAGTTTTGAGGCAACGGCTGAGCAAGTTAGGGGCCTCCTTAACTTTCCAATGATGATGAGTCCAACCAGCATAAAGCGTAGTTCACTCCTGAAACTCCAGCTATTTCAAAGCTGTACTGCCCGGTCAGTTTTGTGGTCGGAGCCTTCTTTTGAGAGAGCTGAGTTCCTAATGTTGTCGTGCACTGACTCAAGGTTCTCACTCCCCCTGACCCCAGTTACGTACCGACTCTTCTAGGGCTGCTTTCTGTTACCTAAGGTCCAGTAAGCCTCTGGTTCTTTTATCACTATGCCTGGAGCTATAGTGACACTTCGGTCTCCAGTGACCGGTGACAATGTGCAGGACTTCTCCAATCCTAAAGCACTTCTGAATTCCTTCCACTGTGCCCTTCGACTTGCTCACACTCTCAATCTCAGCACTGACTAGGCTAGGATATCATCCGGTTATCCATACTAGCCTCCACTACTGTACTGTCTCTCTGAATCGACAGGAATCTTGGTTCTCCAGACAGGCACTCGTTCTCACTCCCTCCACCTCAGGAGACGCTTCCAGACTCTCTTGTGCTAAAAACCACACCCCTCTACACCCCTGCTGGGTGTGTCCGAAGTGTATGTGATGTCATGTAGAGCCCTTAACCGTTACCTCTCCACTCATCCTCCTGGTATTGTGTACCTTAAATACCAGGGCTACACACATATTTCTCACAATTATTCATTCATGGTTTTTTATTTGTTGTGTAAACACATCAAAAACACAACAAAACAATGTCAGACCAGTGGATAAACCTCATGATTTAGGACCCCATTGAAACGAATGGGTAAAACTACACGAGAATGGTGAATTTCTACAAAAAGAAATTGACATGATGCTGATATGTTGATTACACATTATACCAGGCCATGCAGTTTGTTGACTTGCAAATATTCAAGTATAAACTAAATAATCAAACTACGCAAGTTAATCTCATCACCCCTTCCCCTTGACCTATGAATAATGGCTTGAAGAACAGTTGTGAATACAGTTGAGCGAATTTGGCCGTTGGAGAGCCTGTATGTTGGGCTCTCCATGCATGTGCTGTGATAGTGACACAGCCACGACACATGCAGCAGCGGCACCGATCAGCTGTTCAGCCGGCGTGATCCAGGAAGCCGGGTTCCCTCTGCAGCTTATTCGGTAAGCGCTATAGCTTGCCAAATAAGAGGGAACCCAAACAAATTTGCTCAACTGTAGTTGTGAACTATAAAAAGGGGATATGCCTCTGTAACAATATACACACAGATATCCAGACATCCAATATGTCCAGAGATCCAAAGAATCAGAAACTCTTTACCAAAACTACAGCCAGGAACACACTACAGGATGTCACTGGTGGGGATGGTCGGCCCTGGAATCGGCTTTAATCCCGGCAAGTCTGCAGAAGGTTGAGACTGTAATTTGCATCATCTTGTGTATTTGCTGGGACTATTCTATACGTTATTGTTCGTTGGTGGTTCAATAAATTATCGCTACACTCGTTTACCCTCACAGTGTGTTGTTTGAGTAGCATTATGCCCACAGTAAAAGAAGAGCGGGCATTCAGTGGGATGATCTCTGGTCCAGGAGGCCTCGAGCCAGCTTACTAGAGCACCTGCTGACACCTGAGTCTCCACAAAGGCTTTAGTGCAAAGTTATGAAAAAATGATAAGGAGGGTCATCCACAGTCATCCATAAATTCTTGAATACAACAACTGGCGAGCTTCATTCAAATATTTTGAAAGTGTAGTTGATGTACTCCTACACTCATAAAAGCCTTTCACATAGTGCAAAGCCAGGAGAAAACGGGAAGGAGGGTAATACAGTAATCCTCCTCAGGTGGCCACTTCTTCTTCTCCTTCCTCAGAAGGTTGTGCAGACTGCCTCCACCAGCTTCCTGGAGCCCGATTCCCAGGTGCCTGGGCAGTAAGTGACCTGGCTTCAGATTACTAATTCAATCAAAAAATTTTTGAACACTTTTTTGGAGTTATATATACTACTAAAATGTAACACAAAGCACGTAATACTCCATGGATGACAGATTTATTCTAGAAACATTTTTTAATGCTGTTTTGATGCTTTATATATCACCAAAATATAACACAAAGCACGTAATACTCTGTGGGTAACAAATTCAATACAGAACATTTAATGCTTTTTTGGAGTGTCATATACCACTGAAATGTAACACAAAGCACGTAATAATCTATAGATGACAATATAGTAAATTTTTTCACCCCCCACAAAAGGAATGTGGACACATGCAGCAGCTATATATTTAGCAAGAGACTGCAAAGCCCTAAGCGCTGCCTAGAGGCTGTATTCAGCCACTCTCCCTGCTTCTGCAACTTTACCTAGGCTAAATGCAGAATGTATCTGATACAAACAGCAAAGCACAAGATTAGCGCTTAGAAGGACTGTTAGTATGATGATTAAGCATCAGCACCAGTATCAACACTAGAGGACTCTGATTAGTTAAACTGTGCACACACAGTCCTGAATAACTGCTCGACCCCTCCAATCAGAACTGTACCTGAGCTGTGCAATAGCATCAGGGAGTCAAGCATGGAGGCACCTGTCCTTTTATAACCTCTGATGAGGTAATGCAGCCAGCCAATCACAGTAATGCCACTACCAAGATGGTGCGACATTTCAGTGACTGGCAGTCAATCTACATATTCTTATTGGCCATGTAACATATGCTAAGCATGCAGGGCAGGGATTCAAGCTTCACATCCGAGCACTAGCCAATGCTCGTTGAGGGCCGAGCACATCCGAGCACCCAGATACTCCAGTGATATCTGTATGTTTGCTCATCCCTATTCAGCACATTATATTTATAAAGAGTGCTATGGTGTATCCCTGCTTGCATTGATGTGCTGTTTCTTGGCTGCTAACCATATTGATTCCTTAATACACTCTAATATAGTTCTTGCAACTCAAACTGTATATCCCATAATGCCTCTAGTTTTGTATAGGAGGCAGTCATCACACTGTAATTCCTTGCTAATAGCCAGTGATAGATTAGTAACTTAAAGCTGTTGTCCCCTAAAAAGTTTTAATGTACCCTATGTAATCTATCTTCAGCATTTCTTCTATGCCTCCTGCTTGTGATCAGTCTCTCACTGTCAGCTATTACAAGTAGAAAGCGGAAGAGACAGACTGAAGCTTCTTTTCAGTAGAATAGTCTAGGAATTCTACTCGCAATAGTTTAGAACAGAGGTATCAACCACGTGGCCCGTGGCCACGTGTCCTCAGGCACCAGATCTCCCCCTGACTATCATGGCCTGGGCCAGGGGCACATGAATACAAGCACTTAAGATACTGCCACACTAAACTATCCCGCTAGCGATCACGATAAAGACGCATACTAATGCGATCGCTAGCGGGATCGTTTTAATATCGCTAGTAGCGGCTTTATTTAGCGATGTCGTTAAGGACGCTATCGCGGTTAGCGATCTCCTTAACGACTTTAGCGGTACAAAATACAGCTAAATCGCTAAATAAAAGGTGCCACACTCAGCGATATATACTTACCAGCGGGACGCCGCCGATAAAAATAGGGTCCAGAACGATGTCAGCGGCGAACGAGATCACAGCAGGATCTCAGCAGGGGCCACGTCGTCGCTAGATGCCGCACAGAACAACGTCACTAACGAGATCGCTAAATAGTGAAGTTTTTTAGCGATCTCGTTAGCGACGCTGTTTAGTGTGGCATACCCTTTAGTTTCAGGCAAATGTGCACCCTTGGAAGCATATTTAATTGAAATGTATTACGATGTACAGACCATCCATGTGCGCTGCAATACCAGTTCCAGCCACTGGCCAATCAGAGACTGGCAGCTGATATCGGTGTCCCAGTATCGTATGACGTCACCGCCATGCGCCGCCTCAGCTGTGCAGCAGGAAGAGGTCGTTGTTCGCCGAGGGAGCAAGGTCAGGTTAGAAGGAGATATATATATATATATATATATATATATATACATATAACAAAAGAGGCAGCACTCCAAATTTTCAGTAGTAGAAAAAAGTGGTTTTATTCAGACCCACATGTCTGGGCAACGTTTCGGCTCATACTGGGCTTGAGTAAAGGTACTGCCACACTAAGCGATCTCGTTAGCGATCACGATAACGATGCAAGCTAACGAGATCGTTGGTGTGATCGCTTTTGGGTCGCTAGTAGCTGCCAAACAGGAGATCTCATAAACGACACATCAGCGGTCAGCGATCTCTTTAACGACTTTGGCGGTCGTTAGGATCTGTCATTAGCATGTACTGAGCGCAACCTTTTCCACGCCCCTCAGCACAGATATATGTTATATATGTGCAATAATTTATGTTTTGACAGCATCATGAAAGATGGTGTATAGCGCTCCCTTTCATTGTTCTCGAGCGCTTCTGATTCATAGGAATTTCCAGCATCGCTCCTGCTCTCTGCGTCCTGCTAGCCTGCTTTGCAACTTCTGCGATCCTCTCTGTGATGCAAAAGAGAACCTAGTCCCACCTGCCTGCTTCTACAGATATTGCGATCCACTCCGTGACGCTAAAAAAACCCTAGTCCCGCCTGCGCCGCTGTCATATGCGTCACAAACGAGGTCACTCGTCGTTCGCAAAAGGTGCCAAACACAGCGATATAGGCTCACCAGCGGGACCTCAACGATCAAAAAACGGCCAGAACGCAGTGAACGATCAGCAACATCACAGCAGGGGCCACATCGTTGCTACATGCCACACACAACGACGTCGCTAACGAGATCGCTAAATAGTGACGTTTTAGTGATGTCGTTAGCGATCTCGCTTAGTGTGGCATACCCTTAAGGCTACAAGTATAGGAGGTTAGTGTGATTCCTGGTAGCTAATCATTGTATGGACTCACCTGCTAGGAAAACTTCAACCACCACTATTTTTATCTGTCACTTGTAATCATTACCTTTGTAAACCCAACTGCAAACTCACTATTGTCTTGTACATAATGTTACATAAATATATGCTTGTAAACAGAAGGAATAGTGTTTTGTGCAGAATAATTATCTAGATGACTGGACTGGATTTCTACGATGGTTTGGTTAGTTTTCATTCTCTCTAATGGACTTGTAGCATTGACTTCCGTTAGCTTAAAACACAGTGCTAACAACTGAAACGTTTCATAATCACTATGAAAAACCGACAAAAGAGATAAAAATAGAGCTCTTTATACTTATAAAAAGAACTGAGAAATAAAATGGAAGAAAATTATGTTTCGAGCAATGAAGAGATGTTACATAAAACAGAAAGAGATAAAGTCAGTGTATACAGACTAAAGAAACTGAAGGCCACAGCAGATGGCAGGCAGTAATGTATATTCATCTATCAAAACCGACTGTTAATTTACATACCAGTTTATTAATGGAAGCCATAATGCTAGTGTGAACAAAGTCTAATATAGAATGTGATAACCAAAATATCATGAAGTGAAATTCGATTCATTTATTTTACCAATAAAAGACACATTTTATTTTATATCCTTATTTTTTTAAAAATATTGTCACAGCAGTGACATTCACATAAGACAAAGATGGGCTGATGAACAATGGTACAAAAAAAAATGCATCACAGATTGCGTTACATTTTTTGGGCCAATCGTGCTCACATAAGAGACCGCAACTGTTGTGGAGAGCTGAACCAATAGGCTGAAATGAATTCTGATCAGTATTAATATTAACATATTAAAAAAAATAATTTAAATATGATCAATTAATCTATATTAATATTAATTGTATCACTTAATATTGATCAGGATTAAGTATGTATGCGTCCATACTCTGGCACCCTAGATACTGTATGAGCCCACCCACAGCCCCCCTATAAACATTATGAACCCCACATAGTCACTTTATATACATTATGAGCACCCACATAGACCCCTATATACAGTGTGGGCACCCACATAGCCCCTCTATATACAGGATGAGACCCTACATAGCCTCTCTATATACAGTGTGAGAACCGACATAGGAACGAGTTGCACTTTTGAACAACACCATTAGTTTTTACTATGTTGTGTATTAGAAAATGGGAAAAAAAAATTCCAAGTGTGGTGAAAAAATTGTGCCATTTTCAGAGACCCGTAGCGTCTCCATTTTTTGTGATCTTAGGTCGGATGATGGCGTATTTTTTTGTGTGCCGAGCTGACGTTTTTAATGATACCATTTTGGTATTTTGGTTACTGCATTTTAATGCAATGTCGCAGCGACCAAAGAAACGTAATTCTGGCGTTTTTAATTTTTTTCTCACTACGCCGTTTAGCGATCAGGTTAATACTTTTTTTATTGCTAGATCTGGTGATTCTGCATGCGGCGATACCAAATATGTGTATGTTTGATTTTATTTTTATTGTTTTATTTTGAAAGATGCGAAAGTGGGTGATTTGAACTTTTATATTTTTATTTTTTAATATTCTTAAAAACATTTTTTTTCACTTTTTGGAATGCTTCAATAGTCTCCATGGGAGACTAGAAGCTGGCATAACCCAATCGCCTTTGCTACATACAGGCGATGATCAGATCGCCTCTATGTAGCAGAATTACTCACTTGCTGTGAGCGCCGACCACTGGGTGGCGCTTACAGCAATCCGGCACTGACAACCATAGAGGTCTCCAGGAGACCTCGAGTTGTCATGCCGAGGCACCGGTGACCCGCAATCACGTGACGCGGGTCACTGGTAGGCGTATTTATGGCCCGATGGCCGAAAGCCCTTGTTAAATGCTGCTGTCAGCGTTTGACAACGGCATTTAACTAGTTAATAAGCGCAGGTGGATCGTGATTCCACCCGTGGGTATTGCTGGACACATGTCAGTGTTCAAAACTGTCATTCTCGGGTCGGAAGAGCCGCCGGACAGTCCGTGCACTGCGTTCTGATCTCATTCCAATTGATATGGCGGTTTGACTGCGCCCTTAGGATAGGTCATCAATATCTGATCGGAGAGGGTGCAACATCCAGCACCCCCGCCGATCAGCTGATCCCAGTGGCGGCTGCTGGAAGTGCTCAGTTGCAAAGCTGCACTGCACAGCTGTGTTAACGGTATAGTGGCCACATCCCAGTACTGCACATCCCCAACTATTGATTCATATAAGAGATAGAAGGACAGTACCCGGCCGCCACCACTATACTGATGGCAAAGCTGTGCTGTGTAGCACCGTATCTGAGCACTCCCTGCCCCCAGCAGCTCCAGGAACGATTGACCGGCGGGTGTGTCGGGTGTTGCATCCCATCGACCAGATATTGATGATCTATCATGAGGATAGGCCATTAACGTAAAAGTCACAGACAACCCGTTTAATACTTACAATAAAATATAGAAATCCTGCAAAATGTCAAGAATTTTTTTGACCTGCTGGGGTTAAAACAACTGCATCTAGATTTTTTATTATATGCACCTGTGCTTTCCCTAGCAAGTCCATGGCTGTATGTGCTGCATCCTTTTCCCACCAGTAGAGGTAGCAGTCCCAGTGTGAACAAGTTGGAAATCATTCCGAAGTGTTTTGTGCTCCCAATGAGTTGTAGTAAATAATCTGTTGGTGCTGACAATCTGGGGAATACGTCGCTGTCTAACTAGTTCTGAATGAGACATTTGTCATCTAGTCTCATATTAATAATTTTACGATGGCACTTATATAACAATTCCGCACAAACATCATCAGAAATCCTCTGCAGCCCCATCACTTCTTAAACGTAATTAAATATTTTTTGCAATTTCCACACCCTCTTTCCCTGTTTGCTTCTCTCGCTCTCTGCAGGCTGCCCTCTGCCCCGGGCTGTTCATCTGCAAAGCTTTTGAAGCAAGATTCATCTTGTTGCTTGTGTCAATAGAGGCATTGTTTAAACTCTATCTTCTGTCATCTTCTGCTCAGAATCCCCCAAAATTCTAGTTAGAAGCACAGCAGGATGCTGTCACACCTCTCTACTATAAACCATGCAGAACTTCCTGGCTAGTTCCAGAAAGACTGTTATGTTGTTTGTCATTAGGGAGCAGAACAGTCAGACTGGCTTCAGAAAGACCCAGAGACTCTTCAAGGGATTCCTGAAATTGAAAAAATAAACTTTTTTTTAAGAAACAGCCTCGCTGTCTATTAGCTGTGTTTGCACACATAGCATGAAAATTGTGCCGTGAAACTTGCCTAAAACAGTGTACCTAAATCAACAAGTGTTCACGTTAGTGAATTTTTTCTCGTATGCAAAAAACTGAACTATTTTCTTCAATGTTTTAGATCAGACCTTCTCTATCTGAAGGCCCGGCCCCTACACATTAATGTTGGCCGATATCAATGGGTTAAGTCAACAATCTATTGATTGATTGCCTCCTTTTGACGTGGCATAGAGAACACAGGTCGTAGTTAGACAGTTGTCTAAGATGGCTGAACGATCATCTGAAGCCTCATTTATCCGACAACCACTAATGTTAAGTGTAGTAAATGGCGCTTAATGTTAAATATGCCAACAAGTGGATGTTACTATGTAGTTTCACCATGAAATGTTGGGCAAATGAATGAGCACAACTGAGATGAAAGCATCAGAAGTCAATGGATAGAGATGACAGCTGCAAACCTTTTGATCCGGAAAGGGTAATCTTCCGCCTGGACTCCTGTATCTTCAAAGAACGTGAATGTGGAGAGATCCTTAATGGTTTGACCGATGGTGGCGCTGCTGGATCAACACGATGACTGTAACCACTCGATAGTAAATAGTGAATAGGCTGTAGCCCTCACCTACATATTGGTTTATCACATAAAACAAAGCATCAATCCAATCTTTACTAACAAATGGTTACAGTTGTCGTATTGATCCAGCAACGCCAGTTTCGGTCACACCATTGTTGATTTCTCCACTTTACGTTCGCATCAGTGTTTAGTCAGTGTGTCAGTTTTTATAATCAGATTATCAGTTTTTTAATAAAAAAAATAAGTTATCGCAAGCTTCTCCTATTAAACATGAAAATCTGACAGCACATGGAGTGCTGTCCATTTCTTTTCATGGACTTACAAACTTGTATAGGTGAGTTTGATCCATGACACAGATCAAAATCAGACATGTCTCTGTATTTTCTTGTAGACCACACTGTGGAAAAAATACGTGGACAAATGAACAGCCCCATAGACTATAATGGGTAAGAGTTATGTCTGTGAAATACGCTAATAATAGAACTTGGAGTTGAAAAACTGTCATGTGAATGAGCCCTTACAATCAGATTTGAGTTTGGTGCTGAATTGAGTGACAGATTGCACTAATTGTTTCATTGTACACTTCCATACACCATTACATCACAACTAGAGCATTGGAATATAATTTACCTTATCATGGCAATTATTCTGCTGGTTTACAAATGTTTGCTATCCAAGTCCCCCATTTTCTCATGACGCATAACTTTTTTACTATTTGCAACTTAGAGGTGTGTCAATGGGGGCCAAATACTCCCCCTCCCTAGCAAATTTGGTTATATTTTTTCAGAAATGCTTTATTCTACATATTATCCTTTTTTGTCCCATTTGGTGTGGTATGGTAGATACATTGACGATCTCCTCCTTATTGGAGGGCTGTGTATCTCCCACACCTGCCTTTATGGACTACATTAACAATAATATTTATAACATTAAATGTACTTCTACTTTCCATACTACACATATTTCATTCTTGGATTTACAATTGACGGGTATAACAGGCAGCATTATATCAACTGCCACCCATATTAAACCAATCACAGGCAATAGAATTTTGCATGCCCCTAGCAGTCATCCCCAACAACTATCTATCCTTGTAGGGCAGTTCACAAGCATTGAAAGGAACTGTAGCAGCCAACTGAGCCTAAAGAAGGAAACTGGGGAGTCACAATCTAGACCTAACAAAAGGGGATACTGTAACTGGATTTTGGACAGAGCTACTAATGTCATTGAAAGGAAAAACAGTCAACAATTACTGGATAAAAATAACAACAATGACACCAATACACCAAAAGCCGGGTCCAGCGCACTTTGATGATAGCCATGGGTAACTACTAATTTACTTTTTGTTATTTATACTACCATCCCTCACTTCAGCTGCCTGATTCATCTTATGCATGCATATTTGGGTGGGCACTTTACCGCAATTTACTGTGTATTTAGTGAGTAATTTTGCCAGATAAGTAAGGAACCCTGCTACACCGTGGCCACATCGCAGGGATCTATTTGGAAATCCATTTCCCTTGAACATAGATTATATTAGTGCATGAGACACTTGGAGATCCACTCCCACTGACCTATACTGTTTTTGATGCACACACTACCTCTGCTACATATATTCTAATTGGGCACATGATACAATCCTCGCTTAGGATGGGTATATGTGAGATACTGTGAATATTATTCATTCATAAAGTTTGTTTATCCATCGCTTTTTTTCAATTAGTGCCGCCGGCCGCTTCATTTCTGGGTTAATTGTCACTGCTCTGCCCTCATCCGTACCTTTTGACCATTTTCTACGTATTTTAACTGTTTTGTTATTTTCAAATAAAATTTCTGGTTTTATTTTGTAGCATTGACTCAGTGGTCTCCTTATGTACATATTCACTATAGTTGCTACAATACTTATTGGGTTTAATGTGCCTATTTATGCATAAAATATTAAAATGTTTGACTGGAGATTTCGTTTGATATTAAGGTTTTTTTTATATGCTTCTGTGACCTCAGAACTCTCTCACACCCCCATATAAATCGGATGAGTGCTATCTGATATTTTTATAAGACAGCACACTGACCGATGTCCGTCAATGGGGCAGTGCTGATAACCGATTTTGTTCAGAATCAGCTTGCTGCGATTTCAGTCCGAAGTCGAATGGGTGCAAGAAAGAAATTGGATGCCATATGAAGCCGCGGTAATGTTCGATTTTTACTGACACTTTTCAATTTTGTAACATAACAAACTGTACAAGGTCCTGTAAATCATTAATAGCTGCTTAGAAAAAAAAGGATTGTATATGGCTGACAAGTGAGAAAAAAAGTCGTCCCACTTTTCTGGATGAAAATCAGACTGCTACGCTCATGTCACTTTAGCCTTAGGTTACGCTCACACTACCATATAAAAATCTGTCCCATTTTCATCCAGAAAAAAAGGGACGACTTTTTTCTCATTTGTCATCCGTATGGTGTCCGTGTTTTTACTCAGCAGCTATTAATCTTTTACAGGGACATTTACAGTTTCCTATGCTACAGAATTGTAATGTATTTGTAAAAATTTGATGTTATACAGATCGTACGGCATGTAATTTTTCTTTCACACCCATCAGATTTCAGAGTGAAATCTCAGCATTCTGCAGTTTTTTTTCTCATGCCAAATGCAGCTGAGAAAAAATACACAGATGAGCATCGCCTCATAGTATAACATTGGTCCGAGAGCAATACCTTTCCATTTCTCGTATTGCATTCGTCCGGTTTATGTGCCGGTGTAAGTGAACCCTTAGGGTACGTTGAACACAGTGTCGCTTAGACACCAGTGAACTCACATAGTTTTTGAAGCAGAAAATGCCAGTAGTGTTTTTTCTTTTTCAAATAATTTTTATTAAAATTTTTAAATATAAATATTAACAGTAATATGATACAACCAATAAAACAAGTTGAGGATACATCACTACTAAATATAAACATATAAACTAACCGTCTTGTGTTCTTATGTGTTTGGGGATTAGTCAATTCCTATGTTGCTACAAAAGACAAGCATACATACATTACGTAAACTAGCATTACTATTAGTTTTCCTTAAATCCCTATAGTGAAGCAATCAGTAATAATCATGTAAATCAGCATACTAAAGTAAATAGTTGTAGTTTTCCCCTCAGATTATAAAATAATACATACATACTGCTTTTTCTGGATTTCTGTTAAATCGTAGGCTAAAATGAAACTCTAAATGTAGACTAATATGGGGTAACTGTAAAAGTAGTGTATTTTTTCTGAAGCATGTTCTGTCATTTTTGTGGCGTTTGGAATTTTTTAGATGCAAATTAAAAAAAAAACAAACAGGCAGCTCAGGCAGCGATCAGCACAGCGACACTGCGGGTAACGTTGCTTAGTTACCCGCAGTGTACGTTGGATACCAGCCCGCTGATGCAGGGAGCTGGTAACCAAGGTACACATCGGGTTTCCAGGCACAGCCCCACGCCTGGAAACCCGAAGTGTACCTTGGTTACCAGCTGATCGCTGGTCTCCTGCCTGCCGCACGCAGCGATGCATGTCTGTCAGCGGGAGACCAGCGATCAAAAAAAAGTCCTGGCATTTCTGACACGACCAGCGATTCACAGCAGGGCCTGATCGCTGGTATGTGTCAGACATAGCGAGATCGCTGCTGAGATCGCTGTTTAGCAGCGATCTCGCTAGTGATCTCGCTATGTGAGACGGGGCCTTTAACAGCTACACAGTAATGTCCTTGATATGATGAGCATCACATTCATTGCAGTGCCCACAGAGCGCACCCTATAATAAAACAGATTCACCTCTAATACTCCCCCATGTTGTGCCCTCCTCTATTGTCAGTAGACAGGAAACTAAAATAGCCTAGAAGTAGCTGTTAATGTTATATCTATTTTACTTTACTTGCAAAATTAAACTTAATTATTTAATGCTAAATAGGACAAGTTTAATAGAAGGGATTTCTAACTTTGCAGATATCACCATAGTACAGTGCAGTCTATGGAGGATTTTTGTGAGTTACATGCCGACTTGAACACAATGAGTGATTGGGCATCTACTTGTTAGATAAGCTTCTGATTGGCTGAAGCAGGAGCCAGTCACAGATTAGACTCCTCCTGTGTGACTAATAGCTCTACAGCCAATGAGCGCTTCTCATTAGTGCAGGGGAAGCTCTCATCAGTGTGTATGAAAAAGACAGAGCAGCCAAAATACTTAGAGCCCAATTCATAAAGGTGTGTTTGCCATAATTCTGGTATAACGTACATTCATATGTTGTAATGTTTTAGCACAAAAATTTTTGTGTGTGGAGCTGGGGTGGGACGGGTCGCGATTTCATCAAAAGTTATGCCAGAAATGTTTCTTCTGTCCCTTACTGGAGTAACATTTCTGGCACAGGTGCACACCAGCTGTAAGATTTGCCTAAGTTACTAAGTCACATGACCCTCTTAATGCATCAGGTGCATCTTACTCCAGCATGCCCCTGATTAAGACTGTCACACACTTCTACGCCAGTGTTAATAAATCAGGCCCTCTTTTAGAGCAGATTGATTTATGCATTATAGTTGTAGCTATACCCTTCCCTTATTCAATATCCTCATCCAACCTTCGGATGAACTTGATGGATATGTTTTTTCAGGTTACTAACTATGTAACTATGTTCCCATATCTAATTACATAGAAGGAACAAGCAAGTGTGTGTGTAGCCCTGGTACACAATACCAGGAGGATGAGTGGAGAGGTAACAGTTAAGGTCTCTTCATGACATCATGTACACTTCTGACACACCCAGCAGGGGTGTGGAAGGGAGTGATTTAGTCAGTCAGTGTCTGGACTTCAGAGTGAGAAGTCAGTTTCCTGTCCTTGGACAGAGTAGACGTGTCCAGTTTAAGTCTATCATCAGTTCAGAAAGTGGAGTCTGGTGTAGGTGTCTGTATACACCTTAGTCTAGTCAGAGCTGTGCCCCACTGGAAGAAAGACTGAACTATCTATTAAGAGACAAGCAAGGCGAAGGGCAAAGTGGAAGGAAGATAATTGAAAAAGTGCTTTTGACTTGGAAAAGTCCTGCACGTTGCAACCGGTTACTGGGGACCGAAGGATCACTATTGTACAGCATAGTGAAGAGAAAACCAGGAATCTACCGGACCCTAGGTCGCGGCAGACAAGCCCCTTATAGTCAGAACGTAGCTGGAGTCAGGGGGTGTGAAGACTTTGAGTTAGTGCACGACAATAGAGGGATTCAGCTCCCTCGCAGGAAGGCTTCTAACACAAATCTGACTGGGCAAGTACAGCTAAAGAAAAGCTGGAGATTTGAGAGGATTACGCTTCAGGCTGGTCGTACTCAGCTTCATTGGACAGTAAAGGAGGCCCCTAACTTGCTTAGCTGTTGCCTCAAAGCTCATCCTCCATCAACCCCATCAGCCTCCCTGGGACCTGCCTTATCATCCTGCAAGTAAAGGTATGGAAAGACGTTGACTGTGTGAGACTGAGTTATTATTGCATGCCTGCACAATCCCTACCTAACTACCGACCTGAGGGAAGAGTCCCACCTGTAGGGGACCCGACATCTAGCTGCCTCACCATCCCCTCAGAGATCTACAGCAGCGCTGGTACATATTACCAGAATACTACAGGTGGCGTCACGAACTGTACATAAACTATCCCCTGTAAATATATCCCCAACATACGCCAGACCGCCCGGGCCACAGACCGAGCCACAGCTACCTGTGACAATCCCCATAGACTTCTACGGGCTCGGCTCTGAGTACCCCATTGCCCTGGTAATCCACAATTGTGGTGGCGGGTCGACACAACTTTTGGCGTCACGAACAGGATGCGAAACTCGCAAAATTGCGAGCCCTGCGTGCCTATGGAATTGTTTTAGTGAAAAAGACTGTTTGCTATTTTTGGCGCTAAAATCCGCCATTTTGCCGCCATATTCGCGCCCTCAGGCGCTGGAGAAGAAGGTGGGCGTACCTGTAAAAGCGCGCTGTTGCCTGGCTCCGCCCCCGGCTCTGACTCAGCGGCAGGTCCTGCAACAGGAAGTGAACGCTCTGACATCAGAGCGCCTGCGACGAAGGTCCTGTTCCCACTGCGGTGCCTGTGAAGTAGCAGCATTTGAAACCGGTAGGCTCCGTTTAACCAAGGGGGCGCTAAGATGTCACAACAACCGGCTGACAGTGCGGCCCCGGCCGGAGGCCCCAATCCCGCACCGTCTGGTATTATAGCGCCAGATGGAGGCGCAGGCCCTGCACCCAGTCCGGTAGTCCCGATCATGCCACTAACGCTCCCATATATGCCTGGGGCGAAATGGCTTCCCCAATACAGCGGTGGGCCAGGCACATTAGCAGGCTTCAAACGGAAGTTATGCAGCATCTTAGAAATGTACTCCATGCCTGAGAGACAAAAAGCTGCTGTGCTAATAGGGCAGCTAACTGGCGCTGCTGAGAGGGAAGTGGAGACTTGGGATACCGTTGATCAGGAGTCGGTGCCTGCGATCTTCTTGAAGCTTCATGCCATATTTGAAGACCGCACAGAAACGGATCTCCGGATGGCCTTCTATCACTGTTCACAACAGCCAGGTGACAGCATCCGGGACTATGCTTGCCGACTACAGGGAGCCCTGAGAGCCCTCAAGCAAATTAACCATTTAAATGCTATCGACGAGAATAGAATGCTGAAAGAACAATTTATACAGGGATTGAGATCCCCAGAGGAACGCAGAACTGTAAATTGGTGGT
The DNA here is from genome assembly GCA_033576555.1 of Oophaga sylvatica. NCBI lineage: Eukaryota > Metazoa > Chordata > Amphibia > Anura > Dendrobatidae > Oophaga > Oophaga sylvatica. Next base: position 48,668,343 of record JARQOD010000006.1, read on the forward strand.
CCTTAGATCATCCGGATGCTACCTTTGATGCCCTAAAAGACATGGCAATAAAAGGGCTGCGGCCCCTGGGCAAACCCGAGGTGGCCACCCAACATCATCAGGGTGAAGTCACTCTGGAACCGGCAGTAACCCCCTGTTCCCCGCTAGTGGCAGAAACCAAAACGCAGGTGACACCTCCTAGTGAATTGGACTGTCTGCGCTCAGAGGTGCGCCAGCTGACTAAAAATCTGGCCGCTGTGATGAGTGCCCTACAGCTGCGGAAAGAAGAGGAAGGGAAGATCTTGCTAGCTGACTGCCCAGAGGACGTTCCGTGGATGCACCGGAGAAGAAAGAAGACGTCGCCCCCCCGGAGGAGGACAACGCCACCCCCAGGAGCAACCTCTGATCAACACCCTTCTCGTCGAGAGATCATCTGTTATCGCTGCAACCGGAAAGGTCATCTGTCTACACAGTGTCCTTTAAACGGGCAGAACCTGGGTCCAAGGGCCAACACCCAGGAGAATACCCGTCGGGCCCCCTAGACTGGAATCGCAGGTATGTGGGCGGGCGACCCTACCTGTCTATTATTCTAGATGGTATTGCTGTTCCAGCATTGTTAGACACTGGGTCCCAGGTGACCCTCATACCTGATGCTCTATATACCAAGTACTGGTCAATGGACAGTCTTAAACCTCCGAGCCTTGACTTTACTGTGTATGCTTCGAATGGTCTTCCTGTAGAAGTACTCGGAACCAAATGTGTAGATGTAAAGGTGGGCAGAGAGGAGTTGAAAGACCAAGGGCTTCTGGTAGTAAAGACTGTAAATGAGGAGAACGGTTTAAATATCATTTTGGGTACTAACATTATCGGTAATTGTTTGGGAGAAGTTGTGTTCTTACTCCAACAGCTCGCTGAGATTGCCCGACCAAGGCAGAGAGGAGTAATCCAAAGAGAGATCCGGGCCCTGGTGTGTCAGCAGCAAGCGAAGCTTACCGACGGCGAAATTGGTAATGTACGGGTCACTGACTCAGTTCCTATTGTGATACCCCCAATGAGTGAAATGATCATTTGGTGCAGGGCAGCCATAGGTCTGAGAGGACAGAATTACCAAGCTGTAGTAGAACCCCACCATTCAGAACATAGACCTACACTTATGACTGCTAGAGGAGTAGTAGAAGTGGTGAATGGAAGAGTACCTGTACGGCTTCTCAATTGGGGAGATGATGAGGTAAATTTACCCCGTTATGCAACCATTGCTAAACTTCATGCTGTTGATAATAATTCTATTCTCCCGGCTGAGTCCTTAGACTCCTGTCAAATAGCGGAGGACAATGACCCAGCAACTCAGGTGGCGGAATGGTGTCAGCAACTCCATGTTGGGACGGACACCACTCCCGCTCACCAGAAGCAAGGGGTATTACGGGTGGTGCAAGAGTACGCCCAAGTGTTTAGCAAAAATCCACTTGATTTTGGGACAATTAAGGGAGTACAACATCATATCCCTACAGGCAATCATCCTCCCATCAAAGAGCGGTATAGGCCCATACCTCCAGCTCATTATCAGAAGGCTAAAGAAATGTTGAATGATATGAAGAAAGCTGGGGTGATAAGGGATAGTTGTAGTCCCTGGGCAGCCCCTCTAGTTCTGGTTAAAAAGAAAGATGGTAGTATGAGAATGTGTGTGGATTACAGGCAGGTGAACCGCATAACACACAAGGATGCATACCCGCTACCACGCATAGAGGAATCATTAGCTGCTCTGAAAACGGCTAACTACTTTTCTACCCTTGATCTGACTAGTGGTTACTGGCAAGTGGCTGTGGCTGAGGAGGATCGTGAGAAAACGGCTTTCACCACCCCAATGGGGCTCTGTGAGTTCGACAGAATGCCGTTTGGGCTCAGTAGTGCCCCAGGAACATTTCAGAGGGTGATGGAAAACTGTCTGGGACATCTCAATTTTGAAACCGTGCTGCTATACCTAGACGACGTTATCGTGTATTCCAAGACATATGAGGACCATCTGAAGCACCTGGCAGAAGTGTTTGAGTCCCTGTCCAGGTACGGGATGAAGTTGAAACCCTCAAAATGCCATCTACTCAAGCAGAAGGTACAATACTTGGGGCACATCGTCAGTTCGGAAGGAGTAGCGCCGGACCCAGAGAAAGTCACTGCCATCCAGAAGTGGCCGGAGCCGAAGAACCTTAAGGAAGTGCGACAGTTCCTGGGACTAACGGGTTACTACAGGAGATTCGTGAAAGATTACACGAAGAAGGCAGCTCCTTTACAGGACCTCCTGGTAGGACAATCTTTAAAGAGCAGAAACCCTCCCTTTAATTGGGGTAAAGAACAGGCTGAAGCATTCCAAAAGATGAAAGAGATCCTGACAGGTGATGAGATCTTAACCTATCCTGATTACAGCCAACCGTTCCTGTTGTACACCGACGCCAGTAATGAAGGGTTGGGAGCCGTTCTCAGTCAGAAGCAGAATGGACAAGAAAAAGTCATCGCATATGCTAGCAGAAAACTCAGGCCAACTGAAAGGAATCCGGAAAATTATAGCAGCTTCAAGCTGGAGTTTCTGGCGCTGGTCTGGGCCATTACTGAAAGATTTAAGCACTATCTGGCCTCCAATAAGTTCACTGCGTTTACAGACAACAACCCGTTAACGCACCTGGAAACCGCCAAGCTGGGCGCCATGGAGCAGCGATGGATGGCTCGGTTGTCCAATTATCAGTTTACTATCAAATACCGGGCAGGTCGAAAGAATGCTAATGCTGATGCGTTGTCCCGAATGCCGCATGACTCTGACACGGAAGAAGAATCGGACGACCTGGAAGAAATTGAGCTACCCGCGTTCCATCGAAATGGGGTAGTCCACGAGCATCAAGTCCACAGAAAGCAGAATGGTGCAACATTAAATCCTTTACCCCATCACAGCTGGAAAGAGACTCAGGACAGTGATCCAGTGGTCAGCCGCATCAAGGAGTTGTTAAGACAGGAAGGCTCCTCTCTGGAAAAGGATGCACCTATGTCAGCCAAGCTCCTGTGGAACGAGAAAAGCAGGTTGTTCCTATACCGTGAGAAGTTGTGCAGAAGATACGTCAACCCCAGAACCCATGAAATGGTCTGGCAAATCGTGGTCCCCAAGGCAGACGTCCCAATGGTGTTGGAAGCGTACCACGATCAAGCAGGACACTTTGGCTGGAGGAAGCTGGAGACCCTGTTGAGATGCCGGTTCTACTGGGTAGGGATGCGCAGCTCTGTTGAGAGGTGGTGTCGGAACTGTGGACCCTGTGGTCTCAGAAGAAAGGACTACGGTAGCCAAAAGGCCCCCCTGCAACCTATCCGGACGACTCGTCCTCTGGAGATTGTGGCCCTGGACCACGTCAAACTGTCGCCGAGTAGATCTGGATACTCATACGCCTTGACCATGGTGGACCATTACTCCAGATTTCTGGTAGTCGTTCCAGTGAAAGACCAGACCGCAGTGACGGCCGCGAAGACCTTTCAAGCAAGCTTCTGCAGACCGCATGGGTATCCCGAGCAAGTCTTAACCGATCAGGGACCTGCTTTCGAAGCTGATTTATTCAAGGAATTCTGTCAAATGTACGGGTGCAAGAAAATAAGAACAACACCATATCACCCTCAAACCAACGGTCTTTGTGAAAAGATGAACCATATTGTCCTTGACTTGTTGAGATCCATACCGTTGGAAGACAGGAATCGATGGCCGGATTTACTACCTGATTTGGTTGATTTGTACAACCATATACCTGTAAGCTCAACTAACTGCACTCCAGCCTATCTTATGAGAGCAAGGCCCGGAAAACTACCAATGGATTTAGAACTTGGAGTGGTAGAACCGGAGGCAGACGATGCCGTGGAGAACTGGGACGTCAATCGGCAAGAGCAATACAGAAGAGTACAAATCTGTGTAGAGGAAAGTCTTAATAAGGCACGGGAGAAACAGGAAGATGTTTACAACCGAAATGCTCCTGCCAAGCCTCTGATGCCTGGAGAGGAAGTATTAAAAAGAAAAAGAAAGATGCACAAACTGGATAATCAGTGGGAGCAAGAACCCTACGTCATACAAGATTCTAAATACGACAACAGAAAAGTTTGTGTCGTCAGTAAAGACGGAGGAAGAACAACAACCACTGTGTCCAGAGATCATTTGAAGTTGTGTCCAGAACACTTAAAGAGTTGTGAAAAGAACCCTGTCTTCAATCAAAGAGAAAGAAAGGAAGAGGTCCTACACACCGATCTGGGAGATTTTCCTGCGGATTGGCCCCGACTGGGAGATGCTGTGATAATTCCAGTGTTGCAGTTTTATCAGCCACAAGAGGAAGTTCTACCTCCAGTTGTGCCTGTGGTGCCAGTTGAACCCGTCCAGGAGTTACCCATTCCAGCAACACCTCAACCTGTAGAACCTCAAGATGGATCATCTGTAGCAGCGCCCCATACTATGGGATCCCCTGGTGAAGCTGACTCACACCGCCCAGCCATCAGTACGCTTGCCAGATCCATAGAAAGGTTAAGGCAGTTCTATAGTTTGCCGTTACGCAGTGCAGACAGATCGCAACTTGTTATACCTGAAACTACACCACGTAGATCAGAGAGAATCACAAAAGGGAAATTACCCATTAGATATCAGCAGTAGTTATAACGAATTTATGTGAACATTGAAAAGTCTATATATATAAATGTGTTTTTCCCTATTATGTCTTCGTTTAACAATGGACTCAGAGGCTGAGGACTGAGCCAGCCCAAAAACTGTATCCTGTAAATAGTTGCACTAAAGTGCCTTCTTAATGGTTTCACATGAAACCTTGACTCACCTCTGAACCAAAAACCCGTGTGGTGTGGCACTGAGTGAGGTCTGCATTTGGATGTCCTGCAGCCCACCCAGGACCCACGTTGAAGGTTTGGTGCGGGTCCTTCACAAGTATCTTGTATATATATTTATTAAATGCTATTTGATACTTTTGTATTTCTATATGTAAAATGTTATTGTTCGTAACGTTCAAGGTGTTCTCACCTCCCGGATGGGAAGAAGTTAATGTTTGTTGTTATGCATAAACAAAATTTTCTGTCTTCTTTATATTTTACAGCCCGGGAGTGCTGTCATTTACCATGGGGGAATGTGTAGCCCTGGTACACAATACCAGGAGGATGAGTGGAGAGGTAACAGTTAAGGTCTCTTCATGACATCATGTACACTTCTGACACACCCAGCAGGGGTGTGGAAGGGAGTGATTTAGTCAGTCAGTGTCTGGACTTCAGAGTGAGAAGTCAGTTTCCTGTCCTTGGACAGAGTAGACGTGTCCAGTTTAAGTCTATCATCAGTTCAGAAAGTGGAGTCTGGTGTAGGTGTCTGTATACACCTTAGTCTAGTCAGAGCTGTGCCCCACTGGAAGAAAGACTGAACTATCTATTAAGAGACAAGCAAGGCGAAGGGCAAAGTGGAAGGAAGATAATTGAAAAAGTGCTTTTGACTTGGAAAAGTCCTGCACGTTGCAACCGGTTACTGGGGACCGAAGGATCACTATTGTACAGCATAGTGAAGAGAAAACCAGGAATCTACCGGACCCTAGGTCGCGGCAGACAAGCCCCTTATAGTCAGAACGTAGCTGGAGTCAGGGGGTGTGAAGACTTTGAGTTAGTGCACGACAATAGAGGGATTCAGCTCCCTCGCAGGAAGGCTTCTAACACAAATCTGACTGGGCAAGTACAGCTAAAGAAAAGCTGGAGATTTGAGAGGATTACGCTTCAGGCTGGTCGTACTCAGCTTCATTGGACAGTAAAGGAGGCCCCTAACTTGCTTAGCTGTTGCCTCAAAGCTCATCCTCCATCAACCCCATCAGCCTCCCTGGGACCTGCCTTATCATCCTGCAAGTAAAGGTATGGAAAGACGTTGACTGTGTGAGACTGAGTTATTATTGCATGCCTGCACAATCCCTACCTAACTACCGACCTGAGGGAAGAGTCCCACCTGTAGGGGACCCGACATCTAGCTGCCTCACCATCCCCTCAGAGATCTACAGCAGCGCTGGTACATATTACCAGAATACTACAGGTGGCGTCACGAACTGTACATAAACTATCCCCTGTAAATATATCCCCAACATACGCCAGACCGCCCGGGCCACAGACCGAGCCACAGCTACCTGTGACAATCCCCATAGACTTCTACGGGCTCGGCTCTGAGTACCCCATTGCCCTGGTAATCCACAATTGTGGTGGCGGGTCGACACATGTGCTCCACTACAGCTTCTTCTTACTGGACCTGCACAAGGTTCTAGAGTGGTTATCCAGGAGTCAGACTGTACTCAATTTTTACTGGGGGCCTAAGAATTAACAGACAGGGAGTTGCTAACTACATGTCTGTTCTGGATGTATGAAGACTTGGCACTCAATGATTTGCAGTAGAAATTGTGACATTTTTATTTATGGAACCCAAAAACACAAAGTACATTAACGTTTCGACCCTGATTCCGGACCTTCACCAGCATGGTGCAGATTGCTGTGAAAACCATGTGCAGAAAATTTAGTGCTATGGTAAAGGTGACTCCCATCTCTAGCTGGATGGTACTATGATGTGGTTCCCACAGCAATCCACACCATTCTGATGAAGGTCTGGAATCAGGGACAAATCGTTAATGTACTTTGTTATTGGATTGCATGAATAAAACATGTCACCATTTGTACTGCATACCATTGAGTGCTGAGTATTTATACATCTATATTAAGGTTTGGAACTGTACTCTGGCACCATGTACCTGCCTGTTCCGGCCAGCACAGATCTCTGTCACTGACTGCTCCTGCCAGCGATTTTGTGGCTTCCACTGACGTCAGATCAACAGAGCAGCGGCTTCTCTCCGACTTTACTCTTTTGAAGCCGCGTGACTGCCGATGCTATGCTGATTGACAGCCGGCTACCTGCTGCATAATTGTGGGGAGCCAGCTGTCAATCAGCATGAGGTAGGCAGTCACGCCCCATCGACAGAGCATCCTGGAAGAAAAAGAGCTGCTCTGTTGACATGGGGCAACTGAATCACAGGAAGGAGCAGTTGCCGCTACGTCATATGTCGGAAAGAGTTTAAATCTAATAATATGATTAATTTTTTTCTCTGATGTGAAACATTAGCGTTACAATTTTTGTTCATTTGATATGCTTTACCTTAAAGACTGATATTGTCTTTTATGTGTTGCTTGTCTGGATTATAAAGCTGTAAGTCTACCATACTGTCTTATCACTTACATATTGCTAAGCATTTTCTGAACTGTGCTGGAAAAAAATCAAACATTAACTAGAAAATGGCAAGAAGTCAACTTTTCTTTAGAGAAAGATTTAATGCATGAGGTCCAACGAGTGCCAATGTTATGTGTGAACAGTCCTAAAACCATTGAGGTAGGCAACGTTATCGGCCCTTCAATCAATAGACTTTCAATTACTGCAATTATATTAATATTTAAAGAGGTTTCTTCAATGGCAAATGTTATTACAATATTGCCCTTTCACCATTTCATACAACGCCACCTCTGTAGATCACATATTCCACACACACAAATAGTCTGTACTATTTAGCCTATAGACTAATCCCCTTGAGGACACCGGTAAGCAAAACATGTCAGGGAGGATATGAGGGGCGTTTTTATGATGCACGTGTTACTCACTTTCAGCACTCAATGTGAATTAAAGAGTTAATCCCAATATCCCAATGTGGTCTTATAATAATGTATATATATTTATTTAAATATAACCCATGAATAAATCTGCCCCATTTTTCACAAAACCATCCCTGATGGATGACCCTCCAGGCTCTATTCTTCAGTTTCCTTTGGAACCGTCCTGCAGTTTTTGGTGCCCTGCTCGATTCTGCGCAGTGTAGTCTCTCTCTCAGCTGCCATCCTGTCGACCAAGTTGTGCCATGTCTATAACAGAGCTTCATCTGTGCGGGATGATGGCCCAGAAAGGTGCGGAGACTCCTTTATTAAAGTGCAGAGCTAATATCAGGAAAAAGGGATGTGGCTGCAGGAGGCGATCTACTGCAGGATGGGGTTGTATATACAGGGGACCGAAAGGAGAGCTATACTGCAGGATGCGCTGAGAGGAGAGCTATACTGCAGGATGCGCTGAGAGGAGAGATATACTGCAGTATGGGGACCTATGTACAGGGCTGAGATTAGTTGAGTTGTGATTATTACTTTGCTGCTGAGAGTGCAGTCATGTGAAACTGCAATTGCCACTTTATTGATGCATGTGACAGAGGATTATCTGCTGTATGCACAAATAGAGCAGGATTTGCAGTTTCACATCCCTGATCTATCTGCAGTAGGCGAGAAAAACAACTCTGCACTGCTGTTTTAGGCCTGTTTCACACATCAGTTTTTTTGCAATCAGGCACAATCCGTCAAAGTTTAAAAAAGACGGATGCGGCTTAGATTGCAAAAAACTGATGTGCCGGATCCGTTTTTTAGCCGGATCCGTCGTGAACTTTTTAACCCGAAAAATGTATAGTACGCATGGCTGGCACGGAGAGAGAGACACACACCTTGGTTTCCAGAATTCGGATCAGTCTTTTGGCGGATTGCACAAAAGACTGATCCGGTACCATAGACTTTTATTGTTTCCGGCTGCCTGATGCGCAGCTTCAGGCGCTGTCAGGCATTTCCGGCAGAAAAAAAAAACTCTGCATGCTGCGTCCTGTCCGGCCGCCGGAATTAAAATCTATGACGGATCTGGCAAAAAACGGACTAAACGCAATGACATGTGGCGCAATCCGGCGCTAATGCATGTCAATAAGAAAAAACGGATCTGGCGGTAAAAAAAGGATCCGTTTTTTTTTTTAAAACTCCCGGATCGCGCCTGACGGGAAAAAACTGATGTGTGAAACTAGATTTATAGGAGTGTGCTCTAGCCAGCTAAGCAAATAAAACTACACATGCAGCTATACTGATGTAGATGGCAAAATATAAAATCAGTCAGCCAGGGTACTATACAGTAGCAGATAAGTGCACAGAACCGGATGAAATGTGCACTTAGACTGTAGAGCCAGTGTCCCTGCGTGCCTACGCTCCCCTCACATGGCAGTTATGCTTACACACTCACCGCTCCGGCCACTCGTCTCATGTCCCCGCCAGGGCCTGTGTACTCCTGGCATGTCTCCAAGCAGCGCACATAGGGCACTTGCTTCCCTAGTCTTTTAAAGGGACAGTGCACACCCTCGTATTGTGTCCCCAGCATGGAGAGACTTACTGCTTAAGGCACCTCCAACTGTTGGGAGGTGCCTGAGCAACATTATAGTTAGTGTGTTTCTAGCCTGCCTGTTGTTAGTTCCTCTTTGTTCACATTGTCCGATATTGTTCCAGTGTTTGCTAACCTGCATCCTGTCCGCTATACAGAGCTACACAGTCTGAACAAGTACCAAGTGGCCATCTTGTCTGCTATCCAGATCCGCAAAGTCTGTACCTGTTCCAAGTGGCTTTCCTGCCCTGTATCCGAACTAATGTCTGCACCTTTGGGATCAGCTGCACAAGCCTGACCTCACCTTCAGAGGTTCCAGTGAACACCAGGTAGCTGCTTAGTTACGCCCCTCCAGGGTAAGCTCCATCTGTAGAGCAGTGGGTCACTATCCACTAGCATTACATACATTACTTGATGATAACTCATAGAGGTGGGGCAGGTGGGGTCTGCAGCACTGAAAGGAAGCAAATGCTGCTGGCAAATGTAGTCTTAGAAAATAGGAATAGGACCACCCATTCTTCTATGTGAAGCTGGATGCACCGTGGGACAGATAGAGATGAAAAAAGTCACAAGGGTACAAGAAAGACATTTTATGTTGGGCTTAGTCTGTATATTAACAATACATATGCATCTACTGTACCTTGTGAAAAATAGTGTGATTCTGGGAATAATCCTTTCAGACTAATTACTGTCTTGGACTGCAGCAGTTTCAATAGACATGATTATTGACATACAATTACTCACGAGGCCAGCAAATACAAATGGCCACTAGTGCAGCATACAATGAATTGCGAGTTACATTAAGTGCTGGCAGTATTCAAATAGCTGATCAGTCCCGCACTGTGGTTTTAATCAGTTGTGAAGTACAGTTATATGAAAAAGTTTGGGCACCCCTATTAATCTTAAGCTTAATGTTTTATAAAAATTGGTGTTTTGCAACAGCTATTTAAGTTTGATATATCTAATAACTATTGGACACAGTAATGTTTCTGCCTTGAAATGAGGTTGCATAAGTATGGGCACCTAACCAGAAAAGTGACATTAATATTTAGTAGATCCTCCTTTTGCAAAAATAACAGTCTCTAGTCGCTTCCTGTAGCTTTTAATGAGTTCCTGGATCTTGGATGAAGGTATTTTTGACCATTCCTCTTTACAAAACAATTCCAGTTCAGTTAAGTTTGATGGTCGCCGAGCATGGACAGCCCTCTTCAAATGATCCCACAGATGTTCAATGATATTCAGGTCTGGGGACTGGGATGGCCATTCCAGGACATTGTAATTGTTCCTCTGCATAAATGCCTGAGTAGATTTGGAGCGGTGTTTTGGATCATTGTCTTGCTGAAAGATCCATCCCCTGCGTAACTTCAACTTTGTCACTGATTCTTGAACATTATTGTCAAGAATCTGCTGATACTGAGTGGAATCCATGCGTCCCTCAACTTTAACAAGATTCCCGGTGCCGGCATTGGCCACACAGCCCCAAAGCATGATGGAACCTCCACCAAATTTTACTGTGGGTAGCAAGTGTTTTTCTTGGAATACTGTGTTTTTTTGACGCCATGCATAACGCCTTTTTGTATGACCAAACAACTCAATCTTGGTTTCATCAGTCCACAGGACCTTCTTCCAAAAAGAAATTGGCTTCTCCAAATGTGCTTTTGCATACCTCAGCCGACTCTGTTTGTGGCGTGCTTGCAGAAACGGCTTCTTTCGCATCACTCTCCCATACAGCTTCTCCTTGTGCAAAGTGCGTTGTATAGTTGACCGATGCACAGTGACACCATCTGCAGCAAGTTGATGCTGCAACTCTCTGGAGGTGGTCTGAGGATTGTCCTTGGCTGATCTCACCATTCTTCTTCTCTGCCTTTCTGATGTTTTTCTTGGCCTGCCACTTCTGGCCTTAACAAGAACTGTCCCTGTGTTCTTCTATTTCCTTAAGGGCCCGTCTCACACAACGATCTCGCTAGCGAGATCGCTGCTGAGTCACTAGTTTTGTGACGCAGCACCGAGCTCACCAGCGATATCGCTGTGTGTGACATTCAGCGACGATCAGCCCCCCTGCTGGGTATCGCTGATCGTCGCTGAAATGTCTGGACATTTTTTTGATCGCTGGTCTCCCGCTGACAGGCACGCATCGCTGCGTGTGACAGGCGGGAGACCAGCGATCCGCTGGTAACCAAGGTACACAGCGGGTTTCCAGGCGCTGGGCAGTGCCTAGAAACCCGCTGTGTACCTTGGATACCAGCGCCCTGATGCAGGTGTGTAGCCCTGGTACACAATACCAGGAGGATGAGTGGAGAGGTAACAGTTAAGGTCTCTTCATGACATCATGTACACTTCTGACACACCCAGCAGGGGTGGAAGGGAGTGATTTTAGTCAGTCAGTTTCCTGTCCTTGGACAGAGTAGACGTGTCCAGTTTGAGCCTGTTAGCAGTTCAGAAAGTGGAGGCTGGTACAGGTGGTCTAATTCACCTTAGCCTAGTCAGAGCTGTGCCCCACTGGAAGAAAGACTGAGCTAACTATTAAGAGTCGAGCAAATCGAAGGGCAAAGTGGAAGGAAGATTATTGAAAAAGTGCTTTTGGCTTGGAAAAGTCCTGCACATTGCTACCGGTCACTGGGGACCGAAGGATCACTATTAGCTACAAGCATAGTGAAGAGAAAACCAGAGATTTACCGGACCCTAGGTCGCGGCAAACAGCCCCATATAGTCAGTACGTAACTGGGGTCAGGGGGAGTGAAGACTTTGAGTCAGTGCACGACAAGATAAGAATTCAGCTCTCTCGCAGGAAGGCTTCAGCACAAATCTGACTGGGCAGAACAGCTTTGGAAAAGCTGGAATCATAGAGGGAACTACGCTTCAGGCTGGTCGTACTCATCATTATTGGACAGTAGAGGAGGCCCCTAACTTGCTTAGCTGTTGCCTCAAAGCTCATCCTTCATCAACCCCATCAGCCTCCCTGGGACCTGCCTTATCATCTTGCAAGTAAAGGTATGGAAAGACGCTGACCGTGTGAGACTGAGTTATTGATTTGCATGCCTGCACAATCCCTACCTAACTACCGACCTGAGGGAAGAGTCCCACCTGTAGGGGACCCGACATCTAGCTGCCTCACCATCCCCTCAGAGATCTATAGCAGCGCTGGTACAAATTACCAGAATACTACAGGTGGCGTCACGAACTGTATATAAATTTATCCCCTGTAAATATTCCCCCAACATACGCCAGACCGCCAGGGCCACAGACCGAGCCACAGCTACCTGTGACAAATCCCCATAGACTTCTACGGGCTCGGCTCTGAGTACCCCATTGCCCTGGTAATCCACAATTGTGGTGGCGGGTCGACACAAATCTTTGGCGTCACGAACAGGATGCGAAACTCGCAGAATTGCGAGCCCTGTGTGCCTAAGGAATTGTTTGTGTGAAAAAGGACTGTTTGCACTTTTGGCGCCAAAATCGCCATTTTTGTCGCCATATTCGCGCCCTCAGGCGCTGGAGAAGAAGGTGGGCGTACCTTCGTGGGCGTCTACCCCCCTGTGGCGCGAAGAAAATGCCTGCCCTCTCAAAGTGCTATTACAATATGCGATCCTGCCCTACAGCAAAGGAGGTCCGCCTCCTCTTCACCTTCCCTGCGAGGAGGAGGAGACGCAAACCCCACCTCCACGGAAGAGACCGGATGTCTCCGCAGAAGGAAGAAGAAAGAATCTTCTGGAACATCATGGAAGCAGGACGTGTGCAGCCGAGCAGGGAAGCGGAGGAAGGCAGGCCCCGTGCCCCAGCCAAGCTGCCACCAGCATCGGAGTTATCCGTGGTCCTGCACCTGCAGCAGGCGTTGCTAGAGATTCAAGAAGAAAATGCACGCCTGAAGAAGATGGTCCAGTACCAACCTGGATTTGAAGAGATCGAGAGACGCCGGCGTACCCTGGAGCAGCGGAGGCTGTGGGACACGGTGATCTCTCCCCTCAACGACCCCCCACGATTCCAGTTACCGAAGATTCTGCTGCCCAAGGCGAAGGAGCAACCGGAGGCTGCCCCCGAAAGTACCAATCCTGATCCCACCGGTGAAGCGGTGGAGGCGAAGGAGGTTGAGGAGGTACCGCCAGTTCCGGAACGCCCGCCCGGCCAGGAGGCCGCAGCAGATGATCGGTCCCCGGCAGGGACACCGGAGGGGTCCTGTCCGTCACTACCAGACGTGGACTGGGACGAGATGGCGCGCCTGGATGACGTCGCTTACACCGCCCAGTGGGAATATGAGTGGCAGCGTCGTGAGGAGAAGCAGAAACGCCAGCAGGAGGAAGAGCGGGAAGCTCAGCGGAACCGTCAGCGACAACATGCAGAGCTGATCGCGGACAAAGAGAGTGTCCGGAGAGAGAAAGGTACCCTGAGGGAACCGCGGCGGCAGGGGTGTGTGACTGAGTTCCAGCTCTGGAAGGGCTGGGGCTTCATCCGTGAACCGGGCCTCTACCCAGGGGTCTTTGTCAGCAGGCGTGACGTAGAATCCCACCTGCCGCAAGGCCATCCCAGGAGGGACTTAGTAAATGGAGACCTCGTCACGTACACACGGCATTGGGGAATGAAGGGATGGTATGCCCTTAACGTCACCATCGTCCGTGACCCCGTCCCCGACGCAGGTAACGTCACCACTACCGCAGCGTCCCCGTCTCCAGCTCAAGAAGTATCCGGCCGTGCCCCAGCATCGCCCCCTGCAAATTCATCGCAAAGGAAAGCCACCTCTACATCGCAACAAGCGACCCAGTCTCAATCGCAATCCATGACACGGTCCATATCGTTAACTGTGATTGAAACGCAATCGGTGTCACGTGAGGAGAATGTACCCGTTGCGCCCCTAGAGGTTCGCACGAGAACTGTGGCGACCCAGACCCTAATCGCAGCGCATGATTTGTTAGTCCTGGGATCTAGGGCCCATTGCATTGTTCCAGCCCCCGGGGTGGAAAGTGTATTAGAAGTAAATGAATAAATAGTAAAGAAGAATCGGTGAGATCCATATCGGGTCTACCATAAGTAAAAAGTTTGAGAATGTTTTATAAAGTTTTTCATATATATTTCTAACCATAGAATGCCCGGCTGGGTAACCAGAAAAAGTTTGCACTTTAGTATAATAATGTGATATTATATCTATGTCTTTGGTTTTACAATGGACTTTGAGGTTGAGGACTGTGCTAACCCAGAACTTATTTGTACATAGTTGCGCTTCGGTGCCTTATCTTGGTTTTACAAAAACCAGCACAACTACCTCTGAATACAAAAACCCGTGTGGTGTGGCACTGAGTGAGGTCTGCATTTGGATGTCCTGCAGCCCACCCAGGACCTACGTTGAAGGTTTGGTGCGGGTCCTTCACAAGAATACTGTAATTTATTGAATGCTATTTAATACTTTTGTATTTCTATATATAATGTTATTGTTCGCAACGTTCAAGATATCCTCACCTCCCGGATGGGACGAACCAATGTTTATTGTTAATGTTTTCATGCATAAACAAAATGTCTCTTTATATTTTACAGCCCGGGAGTGCTGTCGTTTACCATGGGGGAATGTGTAGCCCTGGTACACAATACCAGGAGGATGAGTGGAGAGGTAACAGTTAAGGTCTCTTCATGACATCATGTACACTTCTGACACACCCAGCAGGGGTGTGGAAGGGAGTGATTTTAGTCAGTCAGTTTCCTGTCCTTGGACAGAGTAGACGTGTCCAGTTTGAGCCTGTTAGCAGTTCAGAAAGTGGAGGCTGGTACAGGTGGTCTAATTCACCTTAGCCTAGTCAGAGCTGTGCCCCACTGGAAGAAAGACTGAGCTAACTATTAAGAGTCGAGCAAATCGAAGGGCAAAGTGGAAGGAAGATTATTGAAAAAGTGCTTTTGGCTTGGAAAAGTCCTGCACATTGCTACCGGTCACTGGGGACCGAAGGATCACTATTAGCTACAAGCATAGTGAAGAGAAAACCAGAGATTTACCGGACCCTAGGTCGCGGCAAACAGCCCCATATAGTCAGTACGTAACTGGGGTCAGGGGGAGTGAAGACTTTGAGTCAGTGCACGACAAGATAAGAATTCAGCTCTCTCGCAGGAAGGCTTCACCACAAATCTGACTGGGCAGAACAGCTTTGGAAAAGCTGGAATCATAGAGGGAACTACGCTTCAGGCTGGTCGTACTCATCATTATTGGACAGTAAAGGAGGCCCCTAACTTGCTTAGCTGTTGCCTCAAAGCTCATCCTTCATCAACCCCATCAGCCTCCCTGGGACCTGCCTTATCATCTTGCAAGTAAAGGTATGGAAAGACGCTGACCGTGTGAGACTGAGTTATTGATTTGCATGCCTGCACAATCCCTACCTAACTACCGACCTGAGGGAAGAGTCCCACCTGTAGGGGACCCGACATCTAGCTGCCTCACCATCCCCTCAGAGATCTATAGCAGCGCTGGTACAAATTACCAGAATACTACAGGTGGCGTCACGAACTGTATATAAATTTATCCCCTGTAAATATTCCCCCAACATACGCCAGACCGCCAGGGCCACAGACCGAGCCACAGCTACCTGTGACAAATCCCCATAGACTTCTACGGGCTCGGCTCTGAGTACCCCATTGCCCTGGTAATCCACAATTGTGGTGGCGGGTCGACACACAGGGAGCTGGTAACCAAGGTACACAGTGGGTTTCCAGGCACCGTGCAGCGCTTGGAAACCCGCTGTGTAACTTGGATACCAGCTCCCTGCATCAGGGCGCTGGTATCCAAGGTACACTGCGGGTAACTAAGCGATGTTACCCGCAGTGTCCTTGTGCTGATCGCTGCCCTGAGCTGCCTGTTTGGCAGCTCAGCAGCGATAATATAGCGATACACCAGCGATCCTGACAAGTGCATATCGTTGTCGGGATCGCTGGTGTATCGCTATGTGAGACCCAGCCATTACTATGTTCCTCACAGTGGAAACTGACAGGTTAAATCTCTGAGACAGCTTTTTGTATCCTTCCCCTGAACAACTATGTTGAATAATCTTTGTTTTCAGATCATTTGACAGTTGTTTTGAGGAGCCCATGATGCCACTCTTCAGAGGAGATTCAAACAGGAGAACAACTTGCAAGTGGCCACTTTAAGTAGCTTTTCTCATGATTGCATACACCTGGCTATGAAGTTCAAAGCTCAATGAGGTTACAAAACCAAAAAAAGTGCTTTAGTAAGTCAGTAAAAAGTAGGTAGGAGTATTTAAAACAAGAAAATGATAAGGGTGCCCATACTTATGCACCTGTCAAATTTTGTTTGAATACAGATTGCACATGTTCTGCTAGTACAATAAACCTCATTTCAAGGCAGAAACATTACTGTGTCCAATAGTTATTAGATATATCAAACTGAAATAGCTGTTGCAAAAACACCAATTTTTATAAAACATTAAGCTTAAGATTAATAGGGGTGCCCAAACTTTTTCATATAACTGTATATATTATAGAAGCCACAATAGACTATTAATATGGATAAATAAGGTTTTATTTACAGTCCTGAGCTAAGCGATATTTGCCTATGGCTATTTGTAAGTAGGAGCGATTTCATCTTATCTCTACTTGGACAGGGAAATAAATGGTGTTATACAATTTACATACAGAACCAATTAGGCCACGTTCACACGTTCAGTATTTGGTCAGTATTTTACATCAGTATCTGTAAGCCAAAATAAAACCAGGAGAGGAAGAATCAGAGGAAAAGTGTAATAGAAACCCGTCACCACTTCTGGATTCATCACCCACTCCTGGTTTTAGCTTAGAAATACTGATGTAAAATACTTGACCAAATACTGAACATGTGAACATGGCCTTACACAAAGAATAGAATTACACAGTTCTTACTGAAACAGACGTCCTCCAGATCTTGAAATGCTTTCACTAGACATTATGCATTCTAGCTAAAAAAATAAGGGTCTTTATTTAGGAACACCCCTAAATTAGAATATGGCATTATAAAATGCATCTTTTAATTTAAGATAATGTGCACATTTACACATAAGGGTTAGGTCAGTACACCACCATTTTTTCCTCTATACAACAGTGCGACAAACTTTTATTAAAGAATAATGTATATGCTCCTGTGTATGCCAAGTGTATACCTGTTTCAGCTGAGGAGCCATTTCTGGGTTGACTACCATGTTCATTCCTTTTGTCGCCTTGAAATGGCGCTGCTAAATTTGCCATATTACCTCTGGCTTTGTAGAATGGGCAATGTTTCATTACAATGCACTTGCTTCATCCTAATAGCAACTCTCCACTGACTCACTAATCAGAGACTCAATCACTTCTATGTGATGCAACTATACACCGCCAGAATATGGCTGGTGAGTTAGCATTAGGTTTTCAAAAAGCATATTTAATATCGCTTTAAAGGCAGGAAATTTTCTATATAAGTCATAATAGTACACTTAAAGGAAATGTTTCATCAGAGTATAACCAATTGCTTAGATCCAATTTTTTTTCTTTTTTTTTTAAAAAATCACAATCTTTATGAAAATATAAGAAATCTTGCAATTTTCACATTGACCACAGGGGCTTTTTTTACTTTAACTGGGGAAATTCACATGTACTTTAATCACAATGATGATACTCAACTTTATCTTTTGTATTAAAGCATCTAATGAGTGTGTGTAAAAGTCATTGTGAAAAAGGGGAAGCAGAGTCAGCTGCCTCTGATGATAAGGAAACTGCTGTATACCCTTCCTGAAAAGTCAGGAAGTTAAAGTCTAAAATAGCCCCAGTAGCCAGTGAGAAAACTGCAAGATTTTGATTTTTAATAAAAATATTTTAAT
Source organism: Oophaga sylvatica (assembly GCA_033576555.1). Taxonomy (NCBI): domain Eukaryota; kingdom Metazoa; phylum Chordata; class Amphibia; order Anura; family Dendrobatidae; genus Oophaga; species Oophaga sylvatica. The sequence goes on from JARQOD010000006.1 coordinate 48,686,382, forward strand.
GAAAGAAAAAAATCTTGCAAAAATAAAAAAATAATACAAGTAAGAAAAAAACCTGTTTTAAATAATAGGTCATTTTCTGATATAAGCGTCACATTAAGGACGTTTTCCAGGAACTGGAAAGACATAACACCTCGGTGTATGTATCGTCTGTTCCCAGCAACACAGAATCACCCACTCTTTTGTGAGACACAAGTTTAAATGAATGTGAAGGATAAGTAGTCAGCGTCATGGATGGGGAAATGTAAGGTTCTGAATGAAAGTAATCTGGCAGCGTATGACTAGAAGTTATCCAATTCAGCTTCTCATAACTGTATGTGTGGGTTTAATAAATTCCCCGAGTATGTGTGCCCAGACCTTTGGGGACGTATTGTACTTGTGTCTAATTCGTGTTTATACACAGATCTGGTTCCTAAATTAAACTTCATAATCAGCACTCATGAAAAGTAATACGCAGCTGCAGGTTGCAACAGGTGCCGCTAAAAACAATTAGTCATTTGGGTGTGTAGATATCTGAAGCACCTCCAGTGATCTCATAGGACTTCTGCAGACTATAATTAAAGAGGGGATGTACAAGTACAGTACAAAACAAATACACACTGTGATTCCCTGTACGCTCATGAAGAACACTTACGAAAATAAAAGCTACCGATAAATAATCCTAGTTTTTTAATTGCATTGTAGTTTAACTGTGTGTGTGTTTATATATATATATATGCAAGTATATATTTCTTTTTTTCACTTAGACCTTTAGGAAGTAATCAGCATTTCATGTCCTTCAGTGTTATTCTTACTGATATAATTATATACTAGTTCTCTAGTAATGTGCAAACTACACATTCAATTAAAGAGACATTGTGTAATGCTTAATTTCTCCTGCACTGGTGTGATACTGATTTGCCAGGTTTCCTCTCAGACTACAGATGATCAATAGGGTCTTCAAGGCACCATTCTTACAAGAAGAGCTTGTCCAAAGGTCTACCACAGTGCAAACGGTAAGCAACTAGTGCAGCTTGCTGAATACTAACATCGTGTAATATACACACTGTTGGGATTCGCTTCTAGCTGGTTCGAGCACTTTTTTATTTACGCACTTCAGCGCTGATAAACAAAACGCTGGAGTGGTGCTTTCAAGAAGTGACATAAGGAAGAACATGTGCACAGTGTTGTGGTTTTGACATTTCTGTGCATTCTTTCCATTTTCTGGGGCGCTTTTTTAGATGGATTCTGGGCAGTATTCACTTGAAAAAGACTTTGTGTGCACATACCCTTAGGCCGGCGTCAGACACAACTACAAAAAATCGGACCGTTTTAGTCGGTCGATTATCGGAACAAAAAGCAAACATCACACATCCGCCTGGCATCCGATTTTCCTTCAAAGATGCGATTTAGTCGCATGTGTGTGTACCTTGTAACATCCGATTTTCATCCGACTTGCGAGAATTTCTCGCAGGCTTGCAAAACTGACATATAATGGATCCAAAAGAATAGTATTTAAATCACAAAAGAAAGAATAGATATATACACATAGAACACATATATATATATATATTATATATATATATATACATGTCATCGTGACATGTATATATACATATATTTATAGTTCATACACTTCTACATACTGTAATAGGCGCTAATTCAATTGCCGGCTTTTGTGAAATCACAGAAGCCGACATGAAATGATACATTGTTTCCACACAGTTAACCATGTCATTTCCTGTATTTTGATATATGGTTTGAACTTACAATTACATAAGTATATGTGTGCAAAATTTCAGACATGTAGGGGTTAATTAAAGGTGTAAATTCGTTGAAAAAAAATGTGTGGGCTCACGCTGTATTTTCTCCACCAGACAGACAAAGCAAGCGAGTGGGGGCAGATAATAATAGCCTAGGGAGGGTACATTTTTTTGTGCCCCCCCTGGCTACTAACATCTGCCCCCAGACACCCCAGAAAGGGCAAATCTCTAATTAGATTCGCCCTTTCTGGCACTTTGCCCGTCTATTCCCATTGCCCTGTAGCGGTGGCGAATGGGTTAATAAGGGGTTAAAATGACCTTGCAATTGAAAGGTCATTTTAAGCCAGGTTAATAATTGAGAGCTGTCAATTAGACAACTATCAATTATTAATCCTATTGTATGAAAGAAAAATCAAACACACACAGTTTAATAAAAAAGAAGTTTAATTAAATAATCACACAGTTTTTGACCATATTTTATTTTCCTGCTAAAACCATTTCCTGTAATAAAAAGAAAATAAAAAAGCAAAATTATTCTTACCAATCCGATGTACAGTCAGGTCCCACGGTGTAATCCATCAGAAAGGGTTAACAGGTTAGAGCTCGCAGAGAGCTAATGCTGTCTGCTGAGCTCTTATCCCCCAAATGAATAACTAAAGGTACTGCCACACTAAACAATCCCGCTAGCGATCACGATAACGACGCATACTAATGCGATCGCTAGCGGGATTGTTTCTATATCGCTAGTAGCAGCCTATTTTAGCGATGTCATTAAGGATTCTATCCGGTTAGCGATCTCCTTAACGACTTTAGCGGTACAAAAGTACCGCTAAATCGCTAACAAAAGGTGCTACACTCAGCGATATATACTTACCAGCGGGGCGCCGACGATAAAAATAGGGTCCGGAGCGATGAGAACGACGAGCGAGATCACAGCAGGATCTCAGCAGGGGCCACGTCGCTGGTAGATGCCGCACACAACAACATCGCTAACGGGATCGCTAAATAGTGACGTTTTTTAGCGATCCCGTTAGCGATGTTGTTTAGTGTGGCATACCCTTTACTCTCCCAGCGAAAGGAGAGGAAGAGATGAATGAATGAAGCTTAATTGATTTATTGCCACTTTCACTTCAGTGACCTGACCTAAGGTGGAAGTGGATACAATCAATTAAGCTTCATTCATTAATCACATCCTCTCCTGTCAGCAGGAGATAAGCTCATTCATTCAGGAGCTATCAGCTGAGCACGCAGCATTAGTTGCGCTGCCTAGCTGATTGCTAGTTAACCCTTTGTGAAGGATTACATCGTGGGACGTGACAGATCGCGAGATAGGTAAGAATAATGTTGTTTTATTATTTTATATTTATTTTAGGAGATCAAGGGCGTCGCACGGATTGAGAGTAAAATAAAAGATGGTCAAAAAAATGTGTTTTTATTTCATTAAAATTATTTATTCTTAAAGTGTGTGTGTTTTTTTTATTTACTTCAATAGGATTAATAATTGATAGTTGTCTAATTGACAGCTCTCAATTATTAACCTGGCTTAAAGTGACCTTTCAATTGCAAGGTCATTTTAACCCCTTATTAACCCATTCGCCACCGCTACAGGGCAATGGGAATAGACGGGCAAAGTGCCAGAAGGGGCAAATCTAATTAGAGATTTGCCTTTTCTGGGGTGTCTGGGGGCAGATGTTAGTAGCCAGGGGGGGCACAAAAAAATATACCCTCCCTAGGCTATTATTATCTGCCCCCACTTGCTTGCTTTGTCTGTCTGGTGGAGAAAATACAGCGTGAGCCCACGCATTTTTTTTCAACGAATTTACACCTTTAACCTCACCACTTGCGCACTTGACCCACTCCCGTCCCACCTCATCCCTAACTTTGCCACAGTCTTCATCCCTACTCTCACACACCTCTTCAACCTTTCACTTACAAATGGTGTCTTTCCTTCATCCTTCAAACATGCTTCAATCACACCCATCCTCAAAAAGCCCTCCCTCGACCCATCCTCTGCGTCTAGCTATCGCCCGATATCTCTTCTCCCCTACGCCTCAAAACTACTGGAACAGCATGTATATCTTGAACTGTCCTCCCACCTTTCCTCCTGTTCCCTCTTTGACCGGTTACAATCCGGCTTTCGACCGCATCACTCAACTGAAACTGCCCTAACTAAAGTCACTAACGACCTGCTAACCGCCAAGAGCAAGCGACACTACTCTGTCCTCCTTCTCCTGGACCTGTCTTCTGCCTTCGACACTGTGGACCATTCCCTCCTGCTACAGATTCTCTCATCTCTTGGCATCACAGACCTGGCCCTATCCTGGATCTCATCATACCTAACAGACCGAACATTTAGTGTCTCCCTCTCACACACCACCTCCTCACATCGCCCCCTGTCTGTCGGTGTTCCTCAAGGCTCAGTTCTAGGACCCCTACTCTTCTCCATCTACACCTTCAGCCTGGGACAGCTCATAGAATCCCACGGCTTGCAGTATCACCTCTACGCCGATGACACGCAGATCTACCTATCTGGACCTGACCTCACCTCCCTACTGACCAAAATCCCACAGTGTCTGTCTGCTATCTCAGCCTTCTTTTCTGCTCGCTTTCTCAAACTGAACATGGACAAAACAGAATTCATCATCTTTCCCCCACCTCACTCTACCCCTTCACCAGACCTATCCATCAATGTCAATGGCTGCTCGCTTTCCCCAGTCCCACATGCTCGGTGCCTTGGGGTGATCATCGACTCTGCCCTCTCTTTCAAACCACATATCCAAGCCCTCGCCACCTCTTGCCGCCTCAAACTCAAAAGTATTTCCCGGATCCGCTCATTCCTCAACCATGAAACCACAAAAACACTAGTGCATGCCCTTATCATCTCCCGCCTCGACTACTGCAACCTCCTACTGTCTGGCCTCCCCTCTAGCACTCTGGCACCACTCCAGTCCATCCTACACTCTGCTGCACGACTAATCCACCTGTCTCCCCGCTATTCCCCAGCCTCCCCCCTATGCCAGGCCCTTCACTGGCTCTCTATTGCCCAGAGGCTCCAGTTCAAAACCTTAACCATGACATACAAAGCCATCCACAACCTTTCTCCCCCATACATCTGTGACATGGTCTCCCGCTACCTACCTACACGCAACCTTCGATCCTCTCAAGATCTCCTTCTCGACTCCCCCCTCATCTCTTCTTCCCACAACCGCATACAAGACTTCTCCCGGGCTTCCCCCATACTCTGGAACTCCCTGCCGCAAAACATCAGACTTTCACCAACAACGGAGACCTTCAAGAAAAACCTGAAGACCCACCTGTTCCGACAAGCCTACAACCTGCAATGATCCTCAGTGTACTGAACCATCGTACGACCAGCTCTACCCTTTCCTAGTGTATTCTCACCCATCCCTGCAGTCTGTGAGCCCTCGCGGGCAGGGTCCTCTCTCCTTCTGTACTTATGTGTCCCTTGTCCAGCACATGTTTATTGTACCTGTCTATATTTTTCCCCTTTTCATATGTAAAGCGCCATGGAATAAATGGCGCTATATAAATGTATAATAATAATAATAATAATTAACCCCTACATGTCTGAAATTTTGCAGACATATACTTATGTAATTGTAAGTTCAAACCATATATCAAAATACAGGAAATTACATGGTTAACTGTGTCTAAACAATGTATCATTTCATGTCGGCTTCTGTGATTTCACAAAAGCCGGCAATTGAATTAGCGGCTATTACAGTATGTTGAAGTCTAGGAACTATAAATATATATACATGTCACAATTACATGTATATATATATATGTGTTCTATGTGTATATATCTATTCTTTCTATTCTTTATTAAAGCTGTCAGTGTGATTTTACAGTATAGCCGGGGATGAATTGCCGGCTTTTCTAAAGGACACCGATGCGATTTCATCGCAAGTCACACGTGCGGTCCGTTTGTAATCCGATTTTTCATCGCTCCCATAGACTTGCATTGGCGATAGTCGACCCACAATCGGTGACAATCGCAGCATGCTGCGATTGCACACGGACGTTTAAAACGGACCACAAAAAATCTGATACTGGGAGCTGCTCCATAGATTAACATACGGCAGACTGCAATACGATATTTCATCGTATTACAGTCGTCCGATTCTGTCGCCAGTGTGACGCCGGCCTTAGAGTAGAAACCTAGGAATAGTTTTAAATAGTTTTTTTTCCCAGGGCCTTACGTCGATTCATAAAATAATAATGATTTTAGCAGTTGGAGAGGCGCTATAGAAATAAAATTATTATTATTATACCAGGCATCTAATATTGATAATATCAGATTGTTGGGTGTCTGACACCCAGCACCCCATTGATCAGTTGTTATTAGTGCCTGTGGTGGAACAGAGTAGTACAACTGTGTTCACTCTGTAGCATCTGCTGCTGGGTGCTGCAGATCAGCTGCTATTCCAGCAGGAGAGATCTACAGTTAGCAGTATGCATTTGAAATAGAAGGACAATATCTAGACATATACTGTATCCTTAGTCTTATACAGTATGTATGTGCTTGTGATTTTAACATATTGATGATATTATTGTAGATCGGCTCACTTGGCTGCTTAACCGAATAGTCACAGAAATGCTTGAAGTCTAAATTTTCAACTAGTTTATTAAAACAGGCTTCATAAACCAGTCTAAACAAAAGAAATAGACATATTCATTCTTCTCAACATAAACAAAACAGCACTCATTATAAACCTTATAACTGTGGGGTTCGCCCGCACAGGAAACAGGGTTTACCAAGAGCCTAGTTGTAGAGGTCAGCTCCCCTCCAGAGTACACAGAACAATCATTAAGTCCAAAGGCTTCACTTTTCGCTCCTGGACTCCTCCCTAAGGTGGAGATATGGTGAACAACTATCCTGCCCACCTCTTTAGCTGTTCGGTTTATATCACTGAAGCTAATAACCTCAGTGAAACATATCTCCCCTCCAGGACATTACCGATGATCCTCTTACAATATGTTTCTACTGTATAGAAATACGTGACCTTCAGAACCTTGTTGAAAAAAACAACTCCTCAGAAAAGTATATATAAAAGTTATCCAAATTTATAGAAGTAATAACAGTAGTCAACAGCAGATATTTCAAAATGTATACGTTTGCAGAGTATATGTTTAGATCCTTTTGATATAGTCTGAATGTCAGTTGTGTATCTTTTCATTCTAGGAAAGATGTATATCTTTGTACCGTGTTAGCCAGTAGATAGAAAAATATTTTGAATTGAGAGTCCTCAGTGGTTGATACCTTTTAATGGCTAACTGAAAAGATGGTAACAAATTGCAAGCTTTCCAGACTACTCGGGTTGAAGAGACCTGAGTAGTCTCAAAAGCTAACAATTTGTTACCATTTTCTCAGTCAGCCATTAAAAGGTATCAACCACTGAGGACTCTCAATTCAAAATATTTTTCTTTTTGTTCCATACACAGTTGTACTGCTGCATTTGTTTTTAGCAGTATTATTTTTTTATTCAGCATGTATTAAAAAAGTGGTGTGAACGTAGCTTTACAGAAAGCTAAGATGTCATGAAGACGCATAACTAAAATGATTCAGACATGTGATTAATCTAGTAAATTCCGACATTCCCATGAACCTATGTTCCCAGACACAGCTGTGGAATGTGAAAGAAGAGTGATGTCTCCTACACCAGGCAGGAAGTGCGGTGAAAGGAGCGCTGCTGTGTGTAGTTTAGTAGTGGGAGTAGTGGGGTCAGGCCAGAAGTGTAGTGGTTGTGGCGGATGTTGTCCATTCATGACATCAGCATGACCTTGGAGATCTAAGGTCGACACAAGCAGCAGACGGGTGCACAGGCTGCTCCTGAAATGTGAGTTATCTAAACATCCTTTAACAGAAAAAGACTGCAGCTCACAGATAATTGGATCATATAGAGAACATGGCAACTCACAGGTGCTTCCTACATTTCCATTAGAGGACAATGGCTGAGCACTGTGATGGATCATTCCATAATAATCATAATTGTTACCTAAGGTCCATATATTCTGCACGAGTTTACAATTTAGAACAACTGAAAAGATGGTAACAAATTGCAAGCTTTCGAGACTACTCAGGTCTCTTCATCAGGCTGAACTAATACAAAATCTGAAGAATCACATATTTATACACAAAAACACAGAAAAAATGCAATAGGTAAGACAAGTGACGTGAAGCAGAATAGTCATTATGGCAGAGGAATGAGCATAAATATTGGAACAATTCATAGATAAGGAGAGAAAGTTTTATTACCCTCTGATTGGGGTCTGGTAATGTTTTGTGATGTTTTCACAGGGTATTTGGAGTAAATTCCTTAATTGATGTAATAGGCCATAAAACCATGTGACAGGTTCATTCCAGCATTAAGAGTGTCAAAGGTCACCATCAATTTGTATTCGCAAATTCTTCTCTGCCTCTGAGATGTGATTCTTCAGATTTTGTATTAGTCTAGCCTGATGAAGAGACCTGAGTAGTCTCGAAAGCTTGCAATTTGTTACCATCTTTTCAGTTAGCCATTAAAAGGTATCAACCACTGAGGACTCTCACTCTAAATATTTTTCTATCTACTGGCTAACACGGTACGAAGATATACATCTTTACTGTATCAATTTAGAACAAACATTAGAGTGAAGCAAATGAGTTGCGGAATCTAAATAATAATGCCTTAAAACATTCTCTCTCATTATTCTGGCATTTTGCAACTATTAATAATTATGGTAATCCTAATTGACCCAAAACGGGAAAGGTTTATTTTGATTTCATGTCAGATATTGAGAAAAACATGCAGATGTGTCTTTTTATATAGTGTATATAAACTTCTGGTTACAACTGTACCAGTCTGGAATGAACAGTAAGTACACAGACTAATGGGGGCCCTTGATAGCATTGGAATGAGAATAGCAGGTGGATGGGTAATGTATTATTTGTATGTTTGTTTTTTATATAACAGCATTTTTATTGTGTTTCTTTTAATACATTTGCTGCACAACCCCTTTAAAATGGTATCCTAACCATACGAAGATAGAAAATTTTCATGTATGTCGGGAAATAATAATAATTTCTATACAGCACTAACATACTCTTCAGCACTGTACAATAAGGGAAAGCAATAAACATGCAAAATGATAAATAATGAAAAGAAACTAAAATTAATAAACTACTAAACAAAAGAAGAGAAATCCCTGCCTGTAAGAATCATCTAAAGAGAATACATAAAGTGACACAGGAGGTACAAAGTGTAAAGTCTGAGCAGAAAACCAGACTAGTGTGTATATTGGGAAATCTAGATAAGGGTGCATGAACCAGTCACCCAGCCAATATCTATGCCAGCCATTAGTGATGCGTGCAGAGTTATGCAATAATGGTAGCTCTCAACAGGTATATCTGTTACTAGGTCAGGCAATGTGTGAGCCGTAGGGTTAACTAGGGTTAACTGTATAACGTTTAAATAAAAAAATTAAATACGAGAAAAAAAAATGCTCTTCATTTCTATTTGATGCAACATGTGAATCCAATTTCATAAAGAACAAACAAAATACCTGCGGCTTCCCTCGCAAACAATTATATGTTAAATTGTTGGTTTTTTTTTTTGCTAAGGTTAAATATCCAGTTTCACCCTGAAGTTGACATCTTCAGCATGTAAAATTTGTTTTTTCAACTCTTCTTTTTTGTTACTATGGCATTAAAGGGAATCTGTCACCCCATTTTTGCCCTATGAGATAGGGCCACCGCCATCAGGGGCTTATCTACAGCATTCTGTAATGCTGTAGATAAGCCCCGATGTCACCTGAAAGTGAAGAAAAACGAGTTATATTATACTCACCCAGGGGCAGTCCGCCATCCGGTCGATGGGCGTCGCGGTCCGGTCCAGGGCCTCCCATCTTGTAGCGAAGCGGCCTCTTCTTTCCGTCCCGTCGCGGCACCTGCGCAGGCGCACTGATCTGCCCTGGTGAGGGCAGAGCAGAGTACTGCAGTGCGCAGGCGCCGGACCTCTCTGACCTCTCCGGCGCCTGCACACTGCAGTACTCTGCTCTGCCCTCACCAGGGCAGATCAGTGCGCCTGCGCAGGTGCCGCGACGGGACGGAAAGAAGAGGCCGGCTTTGCTACAAGATCAGAGGCCCCGGACCGGACCGCGATGCCCATCGGACCCGACCGAACGGCAGAACGCCCCTGGGTGAGTATAATCTAACTCATTCTTCTTCACTTTCAGGTGACATCGGGGGCTTATCTACAGCATTACAGAATGCTGTAGATAAGCCCCTGATGGCGGTGGCCCTATCTCATAGGGCAAAAATGGGGTGACAGTTTCCCTTTAACAGTTGTTTATTTTTACAAATTTGTCATAACACTAAGGCGAACAACAACGCCTTTTTGACAAATTTTTAGTAAGCCTTAAAATTGAATCTTCTTAAAAATGAGGAGAACAGCATAGTGCATCCCTTCACCCCCCTCCCTCTAGTGTAACCTGTCAGTGGTTAAGGAACAAAAGACTGCGATTGATTTACAGATACACAACTGTCTAATGTAGCTTTTTGGCAAAAAAGGGTTTTTTTGTTTTACCTTCAGGTGCATATATGGAAAGATTTTTTGGGTTACCCACCCTAGAGAAAGCAGCGTAGAATTGTCCATGTGGAAAACAAGTGTTCTCCAAATTAATATAGATTACTTTAAGTGATTGACCTTGTGCTTGTTTGTAGTCTAGCAAATGCAAGTTGATTTGGACTTCAGACTCTTAAGGTATGCCACACTAAACAGCGTCGCTAACGAGATCGCAAAAACGTCACTATTTAGCGATCTCGTTCGTGAGCTAACGTGTGTGCATGTAGCAACGACGTGGCCCTGCTGTGATCTCGCTGATCGTCACTAGAGTTCTGGACCGTATTTAGATCGTTGGCGTCCCGCTGGTGAGCCTATATCGCTGTGTCTGGCACCTTTTGTGAGCGATGTGCGCTGTTTTTTACATCGCAATGACCGTTAAAGTCGTTAATGAGATCGCTAACCGCTTTTGAGTCGTTAACGAGATCACTAAGTGTGGCAGCTACTAGAGACATTAAAACGATCACAAAAATGATCTCATTAGCTTGCGTCGTTATTGAGATCGCTAACGAGATCACTAAGTGTGGCAGTACCTTTAAAATGGAAGGGTATTTCACTTGGTAGCAAAGGAGATAGCGGAATGTAAACATTTTCTCCCTTAAGGCTGGGTCTCACATAGCGATACACCAACGATCCCGACAACGATCAGGATCGCTGGTGTATCGCTACATTATCGCTGCTGAGCTGCCAAACAGGCAGCTCAGGCAGCGATCAGCACAAGGACACTGCGGGTAACATCGCTTAGTTACCCGCAGTGTACCTTGGATACCAGCGCCCTGATGCAGGGAGCTGGTAACCAAGGTACACATCGGGTTTCCAGGCGCTGCGCGGTGCCTGGAAACCCGCTGTGTACCTTGGTTACCAGCTCCCTGCATCAGGGCGCTGGTATCCAAGGTACACAGCGGGTTTCCAGGCACAGCCCCGCGCCTGGAAACCCGCTGTGTACCTTGGTTACCAGCGGATCGCTGGTCTCCCGCCTGTCACACGCAGCGATGCGTGCCTGTCAGCGGGAGACCAGCGATCAAAAAAATGTCCAGACATTTCAGCGACGATCAGCGATACCCGGCAGGGGGGCTGATCGTCGCTGAATGTCACACACAGCGATATCGCTGGTGAGCTCGCTGCTGCGTCACAAAACTAGTGACTCAGCAGCGATCTCGCTAGCGATATCGCTATGTGAGACGGGGGCTTTAGAGTTTCCCATAAGAATAGTGGCTTCAATAACGTTGGGCATGAGACTCTTAACACACAACCTTGTGCCGTTATACTATTTTGGTCGGTCATTGTTCCTAAGCAACATTACCGGAGCTCCTATATTTAAAGCGAGCCTATACGGTGACATTCCAGGAGGTTACAAAGAATTCAGGAACTCCAATGGGTACATTGCGGCTTGTTTACTATCCATGACTGAATCAATGGACATTTATGTGGTCATTGGACCAGGCAGTCTCCCGTGTATTTGTAGATTTATGGAGCTGAACCTATTGTTTTTAGGCGCTAGGATTGGGTGTTCATAAAGCCACTAATGGTTGTTAAAATTGCTACAAATATCAAGGAAAACTTGGTCAATAAGCTCCAGTACCAAGGATGTCATTTTGCAAAAGTCTTCTGGGAAGGAAATTGACCCAGTAATGGAATCTGTTGGGCACCTGTCCTTTCCGAGGCATAGTAGGTGGTGTGTAAATTCGTTCACAGAAGTATTTCCCATCAAGCAAACCTGCATACAGTTGGGTCCATATATATTTGGACAGAGACAACATTTATCTAATTTTGGTTCTAGACATTACCACAATGAATTTGAAACAAAACAATTCAGATGCAGTTGAAGTCCAGACTTTCAGCTTTCATTTGAGGGTATCCACATTAAAATTGGATGAAGGGTTTAGGAGTTTCAGCTCCTTAACATGTGCCACCCTGTTTTTAAAGGGACCAAAAGTAATTGGACAAATGACTCCAAGGCTATTTCATGGACAGGTGTGGGCAATCCCTTTGTTATGTCATTCTCAATTAAGCAGATGAAAGGGCCGGAGTTGATTTGAGGTGTGGTGTTTGCATTTGGAAGGCTTTGCTGTGAAGGAAACATGCGGTCACAGGAGCTCTCCATGCAGGTGAAACAAGCATCCTTAAGCTGCAAGAACAGAAAAAAAACCATCCAAGAAATTGCTACAACATTAGAAGTGGCAAAATCTACAATTTGGTACATCCTGAGAAAGAAAGAAAGCACTGGTGAACTCATCAATCCAAAAAGACCTGGGAGCCCACGGAAGACAACAGTGGTGGATGATCGCCGCATACTTTCTTTGGTGAAGAAGAACCCGTTCACAACATCAACTGAAGTCCAGAACACTCTCAGTGAAGTAGGTGTATCTGTCTCTAAGTCAACAGTAAAGAGAAGACTCCATGAAAGTAAATACAAAGGGTTCACATCTAGATGCAAACCATTCATCAATTCCAAAAACAGACAGGCCAGAGTTAAATTTGCTGAAAAACACCTCCAGAAGCCAGCTCAGTTCTGGAAAAGTATTCTATGGACAGATGAGACAAAGATCAACCTGTACCAGAATGATGGGAAGCCAAAAGTTTGGAGAAGAAAGGGAACGGCACATGATCCAAGGCACACCACATCCTCTGTAAAACATGGTGGAGGCAACGTGATGGCATGGGCATGCATGGCTTTCAATGGCACTGGGTCACTTGTGTTTATTGATGACATAACAGCAGAAAAGAGTAGCCGGATGAATTCTGAAGTGTACCGGGATATACTTTCAGCCCAGATTCAGCCAAATGCTGCAAACTTGATTGGACGGCGCTTCATAGTAAAGATGGATAATGACCCCAAGCATACAGCCAAAGCTACACAGGAGTTCATGAGTGCAAAAAAGTGGAACATTCTTCAATGGCCAAGTCAATCACCAGATCTTAACCCAATTGAGCATGCATTTCACTTGCTGAAATCCAGACTTAAGAGGGAAAGACCCACAAACAAGCAAGACCTGAAGGCTGCGGCTGTAAAGGCCTGGCAAAGCATTAAGAAGGAGGAAACCCAGCGTTTGGTGATGTCCATGGGTTCCAGACTTAAGGCAGTGATTGCCTCCAAAGGATTCGCCACAAAATATTGAAAATAAAAATATTTTGTTTGGGTTATGTTTATTTGTCCAATTACTTTTGACCTCCTAAAATGTGGAGTGTTTGTAAAGAAATGTGTACAATTCCTACATTTTCTAACACATATTTTTGTTCAACCCTTCAAATTAAACGTTACAATCTGCACTTGAATTCTGTTGTAGAGGTTTCATTTCAAATCCAATGTGGTGGCATGCAGAGCCCAACTCGCGAAAATTGTGTCACTGTCCAAATATTTCTGGCCCTGACTGTAGTATTAGTCAGTTAGCTTCTGATTATGTCTCCATAGATCAGAAGATTTTAAACAGGCATCCAGCTCATCTGCTGGTGCTGCTCCCTTAAGAACAGGTAAGATTTGGCAGAAGTCACCTGCAAAAAGTACAACAATTGCCCACATTAATCAATTGGATCCTTTCAAAGTGCGATAGAGGGCTTCAACCGCTTTCTTGTGTGCGATGGTACCTTTGCCCCATACAATTAATTTGCAAGTCTGTAATACCTTAACTTTCCCTGAGCCCTTAGTTATCACTAAGACAGGAGTTCCCAAGAGCACTAGATTCAAGGGCAATGTTAGTGCTGAAGAGTCGTGCACCCTCCATCTAAAAGAATGACTGCAATCCCAGACGATGCAACAGCCAGAGCAATGTTATTGTTTGAGTGAATTTCTGCAAGAAACGAATTAATTAAAACATTTTTATCAGTACATCCTGATGCATCAAGAAAAAACAGTCTCCCATTTCCACTTGAAATCTGAGCCATAATTTCCAAAGACGCCATCTTTGGTCATCAACCAAAAGAAGCTTATTTAATGCAACAAATTCTTTCAACTTTTCCAAAATGTAGCTTTTTATCCCAGAATATCTGTGTCCATAACATCAAAGGCTGATTGAACTGGTGCTGGTAACCAAAAATGTTGGGTCTTCACTTGCTTACAGGAAGCATTAGATCTTTTTTGTGATATTTTTGGCCCTGTACTTTAAAAGTTGGAATAAATCCTGCTCCCTCGAGTCCAGCTGTCCTAGAAAGCATGTCATCTGGAAAGATGAATTGTATCTCCTAATACTTTGTGAAAAATGCTTGGGCTCAGGAGTTGTTCCAGAAACTGACTTTGCCATTTGAGCAGCACATAACAGGCGATTCCAAGTTGAACTTTTTTGATTGACAATTTTCGCATATTACGTCCATTTTTGCCTATTATGAATTTTAGAAGTGACCTATAGTCCCAAATTGGGTCGTTGTGAAACTCAAGTCAGGCTGCCTACGCCTTTGCATAAGTTGCATTTGTCATATGCTGTCATTTTGAGGATGTTCATCCTTTTTTTCAGATGTTGCCGCATCCTTTGATTCAGTCTGTCTCATCCGATTCTCCTGAAGACAACATTCCCGGTGTTTAGATTTTTAGCTGACTTTGATTCAGCCTGTCTCATCAGTTTCCTTTCAAGCCGAGACTTGCGTTGTTCACTAGTCTTGGTTGTTTGAGACAGTTTTGCTTTCTTAGCTTTTGGATTAACTTGTCCAATAGATGGTCATTTTTTGGCGGCATTTTGAAAAAACAGTCCTTAGTATTATGACCCTTAGGTGAATCTATAGCAGAAAATGTGTGTCCTGAAGCATCTGAAATCCCAATTATGAAAACTGCCTCGCAGTCAGACTGTTTAAGTTGTCCATAGCAACCAATCCGAGCTCTGCTTTCACTTTACCTCAGCAGCTTCGATGCTGAAAGTTGCACCCTGCTTGCTATAGGCTAAGCAACCAGAATGATCTTACTGTGAGGCAATTCTCATAAATGAGGCTCCAGTTACTTCTGCAATAGCCGCTGCTATGGTTACAGACTTTAAAGTGACTTATCAGGTTGCCCCATCTTAGAGACTATATGGTTGCTGCCCCTTTAATAACAACTCTTTGGGCACTGTTGCTTTAACTCTTTAAGACCTTTTGGGCAAAATTGAGGTTTTGCTTTCAACACACACCCATTTTCTCCTTTATTTCTGTATAACTTAAATTCGGGGGGGCAAAGCTCATGAAGGTGGGGGGATTTTGAGTTTTAATGTTCACAGTATTTTTGGTCTGGTGTTAAAGATTGGCACTGCAAAATGTCATTCAAATTAGGAGAATAATGTGATTTTGTATTCAAAGGCCTACCACACACAGATTTTCTGCTTTTGTATATAGATTATGATTGTGAGACTCAATGAACGCCGTGACTGATGTGACGAATACAGAAATGTGGTATGTTGGCATTGTATAAGTAAATGAAAGTAATAAAATATTTTGTACCAAAAATTGTGGTCACTCCTAAGGTCGTTCTCCCCTGTATCCAATATTCTTTTAAGAAAAAATGAGAACATCATTGCAAAAGTGAATGAACAAAAGAGAAAATTAATTAAAATTAATATTTGATGTGATCACACTTTGCCTTAAAGGGAATCTGTCACCCCCGGGACGTATATGACCTATTAATATGGGCATA
>JARQOD010000006.1:48702437-48720492 GCA_033576555.1 Oophaga sylvatica
AACTATTGCCAAACTTGCCTGGATAATATATTATGACACATTATTGCACACCAAATAATCCAGAATCACTATACACTCCACTCTAGGATTTTACTCTCTTTCCGCTCTTAAATTATTAAGCATGCAGTTAATTATTAAACAGCATTTTCCACAAGGGATTGGACATACATATCTGTGCTACTGACACAGCTCTGTTTGCATACAGTAATGAAACATGTATAGTCATATGTTATATCACTGCAGTAGTCGTCCTAGGAGGTTGTCATATAATTGTAGTGGTAATAAACAAATTGCTTTAGAATTAACTATTAAAATGGAGAATTTATAATGCTGGCTTAAAGCCTGATATGGTATTATGTGGCCTAATATCAGGCAACTGCGAGCAGATGACCCTTATTTTCAACAATAATGCTGACATTTTATCCAATTTCATGTCGCAGACCAGTATATTGAGAGATTTGCCTTTTAGGATTTCCCAGAATGTGTTTTTTGGATTAGTCTAAAATCAGTAGTTAATAGGAATAGCAGGATTAAAAAATGTGATCGGGTACTCATGTTCTGATGCTCAAAGCTATGTTTAGAGCAATCGACCCTTCGGGTTGGGAGTTGACAGCAGATTTCAGAATTTCAGAAGAAAGAACAGACATGGCTGAGTTGCAAGAGTTAACTGAATATATCCTCTAACTCTCCTCTAAGATATGTAAAAGAAAGTCATACATGCACTTACCCTTTCTGTATATTCACGTCTTTTCCATATTTGAGGGTTATACTCCTGTTGTGGACTTTCAACTTGGTCAACTTTTTTGAGGATTGAAAGAAAACGACACATCTGGAAATCTCAATAAAAAAAGTTAGTTCTTTAATTGATTTTCCATAAATCCACATGTCATGGTCTGAAAAGTCACTGACGCGTTTGTGGAGTCTCAATGCTCTTATTCACAAATAAGGGAGCTGAAACACCAGAAACGCGTCAGTGAATTTTCAGACCATGCCAATCGGATTTTAATCTCTTTTTCTAACTCCCCACTAGCAGGAGAATCCAGTTTCGCTACCAAGCAAGAAACCAAACAGTAACGGTCAGGTATGAAACTGGAAACAGCTGAAGCTGGTGACCAACAAGTCATGAGGGAATGGTGAGCCGTGGTTTTCTAGCACTGCTATTCAGATTAAGTGGGCAAGTCTTTTTCCATCCTTAAGACATTCAGCAGCAATCACAAAGAGTTGGCTCAAAAAACACTACATACCATTTGTCGTCTAAAGTCCCACCAAACATTTTGGATATTCTTTGGTCAAACAATGATTTGGCTGATGGTTGTTGCCTAGCATCTATCTCACACGATTCTCCCATACACAGGAGAGCTCACTTTCCTGAGCACTCCATCGTGGTCTATGAGAAAACCACTATGAGACATCCCTGGCAGCAGCTCATCTTAGAGGACAAAAGGATCGGCAGTCCAAAATCGGACATGCCAGATTCTTATCTTCCCAGCCAATCATATGTCATGTGCCCTTATCCACATTAGTCTGTCAAATGATCATATTGTTATCTGCGGCTTTGGCCAATGTTGGTCTACATTAGTTAGATGTTGGCCAAACTATTGATGGTGATCATTGTTGATTTTGAGGCATGTTCAGTTAAGTTATTATATGATGGTCTTTATAGACCTGGCTCCAGTGATCTTGTAGTTTCGTATTTTTATGATATTCTGAAAAAGTTTATTAAATCCCATATGAACCAACATGCAACTTGGCACAAAAAAGTTCTTGTAAATGGGGAAGACATTGTTAAAGTTAGAATATTTTCCTACATATGTGCATTTGTTGTGCAGTAGGGTATAAACTGTTTTTTGCATATGTTCTTCTATGTTAGGTTGGGGGAGGGTCATTGGATTAACTGATGAGACCTCAGGCACATAGTACAAGGTTTCCTTCACCAATAAGGACTCTACAATATAACATGCCAGATCCATTAATGACAAAAGTGCTGGGAGTTCTATAAAATTATGTTAACAATAAAAAAAGCCCTTGAAGAATGTTACATAATTCATTTTATAATTTATTATATTGTGTGAACATTTTTTCATAAGGTCATAGTTTCGATGTTTATGCTTTTTCTTTGTACTCAGACAGTAGTTCAGATTGCTTTATAACCAGATGGTTGACCAATTGTAACAAATAGGCTTCCTCCGACAGACAAGCCACTCCGACTGGCAGATTCCAGGGAAACCCCAACACTCTTTAACCCCTCTATAAAGATCTGGACTTACAAGGGGGTACAGTGGATTGCTACATATGGAAGGGCTGCAATCCAGAAGAGCGAATTAAAGGCAGGAATGGTCACTAAACAGGATCAAAGATGAGAAGTTACGTATAGGACATAATTAGGATCCGCAAGAATAGGCAGAAAACAAGGAGCAATGAAACAACAAGGAACTAAACAGACAGGACTAAACCAGCACAAGAGTATATCTGGCAGCTTCCAGCAGTAAGCTGGAAGCTTAAGAAGGGTGTGGTGCTCTCCAATTGGCTGGTGTAGAAAGCTGATAACTCCAGCTGGATAACACATACACCCATACTGCCAGACTGGACAGCACTACAGGTCTCAGCCACCCAAATCTATGTGGCTGTACAGAGCCTGTGCCATCCAGAGCTTCTGGTTCCAATGTCTTTCTATCACCAGTACTACCGCAAGATAAACACGCCGGCGCCTGGCGGCAGAAGCAGACATTGCAAGAGCAGGTCCGGGTGAAGATGTGACATCAACACTGACTAGTAAGACCTCTACCCATTCACGGAGTCCCTGATGTGCTGGTGATAACATTGAGAAAGTTGGGGCTTAAAGGAGTTTTTCAATGGCTAAAATGGGAATACCTGTCTATACGTATATGTAGTGGCCAGAGGTGGTTGAAATTATGGAAACAGCCAATAGTATGCTGCTTCTGTAACTCCATTGAAGTGAATGGGATTTACAAAGAGCACAACACAGCCTACTCATCTATTTCTGTAATCCTAACCACAGATGCAAATATCTCTTTAATGTTTTTTAAAAAAATGTTAAGATCAATGACTTTTGATTAGTCTAGTTATTAGATTTGATTAAAAAAATCAGGACATTAATAAAAAATGTATGTCAGGAAGCCACATTTACAATGAGAAATGGATTTTCTGGTTTGTTTTGTATCAGTGCATAAAAGGTGTGACTTTACAGCAGGAGGATGTGAGCAATTACAGTACAGTGACACATGTGAAAGCCTCTCACGGTGAGTGAGTATACAGCTTGTGGGTGCATAGCAAGTGGCCATTGTAAAGTGAAGCAGGCACACGACAGGAATCACTACATGGAATGGAGGCAGTCGATGTCATTACAGCCATGAGTCACTAAAAGTGGACACAATAGCACAGTCATCGCTGCTGTTATGTCATAAGCACATCGTCCAGAGTAGTTATACTACACACACCCATTTGTTGGCCATTTTCAGTGCTCAGATTGCTGGATTGACATATAATTATGTTGGCATCAGATTTTGTGACAATCTGACGTGCTCAGTTAATAATAAAAGTGATCTCATGACTCAACGGCCAATTTCGTAGGAGCCATGATTCAGAAAATCATGTTGAAATAAGCTCTAGGAATACAAGATTCTACTCAGTAAATGCTTAGTAGAAATTAGAAATATTTAGAATTGAGAGTCCTCAGTGGTTGATACCTTTTAATGGCTAAAGGGTATGCCACACTGAACAACATCGCTAACGGGATCGCTAAAAAACGTCACTATTTAGCGATCCCGTTAGCGATGTTGTTCTGTGCGGCATCTGCCAGCGACGAGCTTCCTGCTGTGATCTCGCTCGTCGCTGGAATCGTTCCGGACCCTATTTTATCGCCGGCGCTCCCGCTGGTAAGTATAATCGCTAAGTGTAGCACCTTTTCTTAGCGATTTAGCGGTACTTTTGTACCGCTAAAGTCGTTAAGGAGATCGCTAACCGCGATAGCGTCCTTAACGACATCGCTAAGTTAGGTAGCTACTAGCGATATAAAAACAATCCCGCTAGCGATCTCATTAGTATGCGACGCTAACGAGATCGCTAGCGGGATTGTGTAGTGTGGCAGTACCTTAACAGTTGCTTTGTGTGAATCATTAAACATGCCTGCAACCATTGTACACAATGCAGAAGACTGTATCAGTCACAGCTGTCACGTCACATGTTAAATCAGAGCCAATCAGGATGGGCTATCATAGTCTGTATAAAAGCAGAGGCAGGGAATGCATCAGTCATATTGTGGAGAATATGGATAGTAAAAGGATGTCACAGCTCAAATCTTAGCCAAAGATAGGAAGAGGAGGCCATAAAGCACTTAAAACTCACATCAAAAATGTTTATCCTCTTAATATATTGCAGTCATCTATTTTATAGCACTGTGTTCTTACAGTAGGTAATTTTGCCTTTTACTCTTAATTATTAATTCTTCTCTTTTCTATTAGGTTTATGACATCATGTGATTAAAACAGACTTGCTGAATCCTTCTAAGCTCTATGTAGAAATAGGAAGTCTCTTTTCCCTACATGAGTCATCACTGCAAAAAGGAAGGAGGGAGCAACTGGGTTTTGAGGTGAAGAGTTGAAGAGGGGGATGACTCTTGCAGGGAAAATAAACTTCTTGTTTCTACATAGAGCAGAGAAAAGAGAATTAACTGGGTAGAAGGGCAAAATAAGTAATTGTAAGTACACAGTGCTCTATAATGTGATGATTGCAATATATTAAGAGGATAAAAAACTTTGATGGTGGTGCTTTTTTAAAGGGAACCAAACATAACAGATAGAGAATGACAGAAAAGCAGTGAAGAATGATTACCTTATTTTGAAGTCACTTTGACTGTTACTAAGATTGTGTTTGTAAGGAAGAGTTCAGTACATTCCTAGAAATCCTCAGAGTGGCATACATCTCTTTTTGGGGTATTTGAACATACTGCAAATTGATTTGCTAAAAATCAAAATATTAGAAGAATTCAATGAAGCCAGTAAATTTGAATTTCACTCATCTCTAATGTTTATCACTTACAGTACTGTGCAACGTGTAAAAAACAACTGCATAATAAGAATTCTTTCAGAAATAGAAGTTTTAATTTATTAATTATAACAATTAAAAAAATTTGTAAAGTTAATAAACAAAAGAAAAATATAAATTTAATCAATTTTTGGAGGGACCACCCTTTACCTTTAAAACAGCATTTTTTTTAAGTACACTTGTACAGTTTTTGTGGTTCAATCTATTTTTTATTGAAGTTATAATTAACAATTGATGTTTCAACATACACCAAAATCAAATTCAGGTTGCACAATGGGTCCAATCAACAAAACATAAGTATATTAACCAGCATATATTTATTTGTAAAGGGATCGTATAGTTGCACAGTTTTTGAAGGAACCCAGAGGTTGTTCCAAAGAAGGTTGTTCCAAAAACATTGGAGAATTAACCGTCTTGTGCAAATCCTTCTAGCTGTTTATGTAATTCCAGACTGGATGATGTTGACATCAGACACTTCCTTGATCTCCACATCATCAAGTCTGGGATTTCATCACTTCCAGAGCTTCTTTTCCTTCTTAACGCTGAAGATAATTCTTAATGACCTTGGCTGTATGTTTGGGGTCATTTTCCTGCTGCAGATAAGTTTGAAGCCTATCACATCATGGTATTGCATGATAAATAAATATCAGTCTCCATTTGCTGAAATACAGCCTCAAACTTGCTAAGACCCTCCACCATGCTTCACCATTGCCTGCAGACCAGACACTCATTTTTGTACCCTCTCCATCCCTTCGGCGATTAAACTGACTTCTGTTGTAGCCTAATACTTCACATTAAACTCATCAGTCCAGGGCACCTGCTGACATCTCTCTTCTCCCAAATTCCTATATTTTCAAGCATAATTGAGTCACTAGGCTTTGGTTACATGTTGAAAGTATGGCTTTTTGGCCATATTATTCCACGAATTCCAATTGTGGACAGACTTCTCCAAACAATAGATGAGTGTAGTTAGGTCCTACAGGTTGCTGCTAGTTCTGAGATGATGGCACTACTGACATCTTAAGATCTCAAAGGGAAGTAAGCATGATAGTGTCTTTAATCTGCTGCAGTAAGTTTCTGGCCAACCACTTCGTCTACGGCCCTCACTGTTGCCCATTTCTTGATGCTTCCTCAAAAGAGCTTTAACCGCACATCTTGAAACACCAGTCTGCTTTAAAATTTTTTGCCTGGGAGAGACATTGAGGATGCAGTATTACTACCTTGCGTCTTGATGATGTACTCAGTCTTGCCATGGTGTATGACCTGTGACATAAAACGTTTTCCACAGTCTCAAATATATAGCAGAGAGTACCTGTTCCTCACACTACACAGCAGTTTCGGTTTCAGTATACTCTTACCACTTATTAGTATTATTGTTAATCATACACCAGACTATAATCCTCTAAAGTCCTATACTTTGTGAAAGTGTACCTAGAACTGATGCTGATTCCCAGGGAATCTGTCACTCCCTGGGATGTATATACCTATTAATATGGCATACAGGTAATAGAAATGTTACACTAGTCCTACCTGTATGCCTCATGTTAATAGTCTTGATGCTGAGAAATGTCATATTCTTTCTTTAGTAAATGATTACTTCCAGGCTCCGGGCGTGCCGTGCCTGGCAGAAATCCTGCCCTCTGTCCTCATTGTAAACCTACCTCCCTCCCATCAGCATCAGTTTACGGCCCCAGAATCCTGCACTCCCTCAGGAATACACCCTCATCCTCCTTCTGTGGGTGCTGCATTCAGGATCACGTGACCTCCAGTGTGCACCCCAATAATATGCCTCTTTTCAACTTCCTCCCTGCACAGTCATCGCTAGGAACCATGTGTACATGGCGATGACTGTACAGGGAGGAAGTGACGAGAGCAACTTATCGAGCGCACACTGGAGTCACTTGAGCAGAAGTTGCGGCGCCTGCACAGAAGATCCCTGAATGCAGCGCCCACAGAAGGGAGGATGAGGGATGTATTTCTGAGGAGTGCAGGAGGCAGGCGCAGGATTCCGGGCCGTAACTGACGATGATGGAGGAGTATTAACAATGAAGACAGGAGCAGGGATTTCTTCCAACACCGCATGTCCCAGAGCCTGGAAGAAATCATTAGCATAAAGACAGAATATAATATTTCTCACCATTAAGACCATTAATATAAGGAATACAGGTAGGACTATTGTAACAATTCATTACCTGTTGCCCATATTAATTACCTGTATGCCCATATTAATAGGTCATATACGTCCCGGGGGTGTACAGATTCCCCTTTAAGGCAAAGTGTGATCACATCAATATTAATTTTTAATTAATTTTCTTTTTTTGTTCATTCACTTTTGCAATGATGTTCTCATTTTTTCTTAAAAGAATATTGGATACAGGGGAGAACACCTTAAGAGTGACCACAATTTTTGGTACAAAATTTTTATTACTTTCATTTTACTTATACAATGCCAACATACCACATTTCTGTATTCGTCACATCAGTCACGGCGTTCATTGAGTCTCACAATCATAATCTATATACAAAAGCAGAAAATCTGTGTGTGGTAGGCCTTTGAATACAAAATCACATTATTCTCCCTAATTTGAATGACATTTTTGCAGTGCCAATCTTTAACACCAGACCAAAAATACTGTAACATTAAAACTCAAAATCCCCCCACCTTCATGAGCTTTGCCCCCCCCGAATTAAGTTATACAGAAATAAAGGAGAAAATGGGTGTGTGTTGAAAGCAAAACCTCAATTTTGCCCAAAAGGTCTTAAAGATTAAGCAACAGTGCCCAAAGAGTTGTTATTAAAGGGGCAGCAACCATATAGCTCTAAGATGGGCAACCTGATAAGTCACTTTAAAGTCTGTAACCATAGCAGCGGCTATTGCAGAAGTAACTGGAGCCTCATTTATGAGAATTGCCCACAGTAAGATCATTCTGGTTGCTTAGCCTATAGCAAGCAGGGTGCAACTTTCAGCATCGAAGCTGCTGAGGTAAAGTGAAAGCAAGCTCGGATTGGTTCTATGGACAACTTAAACAGTCTGACTGCGAGGCAGTTTTTCATAATTGGGATTTCAGATGCTTCAGGACACACATTTTCTGCTATAAGATTCACCTAAGGGTCCATAATACTAAGGACTGTTTTTTCAAAATGCCGCCAAAAAATGACCATCTATTGGACAAGTTAATCCAAAAGCTAAGAAAGCAAAACTGTCTCAAACAACCAAGACTAGTGAACAACGCAAGTCTCGCTTGAAAGGAAACTGATGAGACAGGCTGAATCAAAGTCAGCTAAAACATCTAAACACCGGGAAGGTTGTCTCAGAGAATCGGATGAGACAGACTAATCAAAGGAGCGGCAACATCTGAAAAAAAGATGAACATCCTCAAAATGACAGCATATGACAAATGCAACTTATGCAAAGGCGTAGCACCTGACTTAGTTTCACAAACGACCCAATTTGGGACTATAGGCACTTCTAAAATTCATAATAGGCAAAAATGGACGTAATATGCAAAAATTGTCAATCAAAAAAGTTCAACTGGAATCGCCTTTTATGTGCTGCTCAAATGGCAAAGTCAGTTTCTGGAACAACTCCTACCCAAGCATTTTTCACAAAGTATTAGGAGATACAATTCATCTTTCCAGAATGACATGCTTTCGTAGGACAGCTGGACTCGAGGAGCAGGATTTATTCCAACTTTTAAAGTACAGGGCCAAAAATATCACAAAAAAAGATCTAATGCTTCCTGTAAGCAAGTGAAGACCCACATTTTTGGTTACCAGCACCAGTTCAATCACCTTTGAGTTAGGACACAGATATCTGGGATAAAAACTACATTTTGGAAAAGTTTGAAAGAATTTGTTGCATTAAATAAGCTTCTTTTGGTTGATGACCAAAGATTGGCGTCTTTTGGAAATTAATGGCTCAGATTTCAAGTGGAAATGGGAGACTGTTTTTTCTTGATGCATCAGGATGTATGATAAAAATGTTTTAATTAATTCGTTTCTTGCAGAAATTCACTCAACAATAAACATTGCTCTGGCTGTTGCATCGTCTGGGATTGCAGTCATTCTTTAGATGGAGGGTGCACGACTCATTCAGCACTAACATTGCCCTTGAATCTAGTGCTCTTGGGAACTCCTGTCTTAGTGATAACTAAGGCTCAGGGAAAGTTAAGGTATTACAGACTTGCAAATTAATTGATGGGGCAAAGGTAACCATCGCACACAAGAAAGCGGTTGAAGCCCTCTATCGCACTTTGAAAGGATCCAATTGATTAATGTGGGCAATTGTTGTACTTTTTGCAGGTGACTTCTGCCAAATCTTACCTGTTCTTAAGGGAGCAGCACCAGCAGATGAGCTGGATGCCTGTTTAAAATCTTCTGATCTATGGAGACATAATCAAAGCTAACTGACTAATACTACAGTCAGGGCCAGAAATATTTGGACAGTGACACAATTTTTCGCGAGTTGGGCTCTGCATGCCACCACATTGGATTTGAAATGAAACCTCTACAACAGAATTCAAGTGCAGATTGTAACTTTAATTGAAGGGGTTGAACAAAAATATGTGTTAGAAAATGTAGGAATTGTACACATTTCTTTACAACACTCCACTTTAGGAGGTCAAAAGTAATTGGACAAATAAACAAAACCCAAACAAAATATTTTTATTTTCAATAATTTTTGGCGAATCCTTTGGAGGCAATCACTGCCTAAGTCTGGAACCCATGACACCCACCAAACGCGGGGTTTCCTCCTTCTTAATGCTTTGCCAGGCCTTTACAGCCGCAGCCTTCAGGTTTGCTTTTTTGGGTGGGTCTTTCCCTCTTAAGTCTGGATTTCGCAAGTGAAATGCATGCCAATTGGGTTAAAGATCTGTATTGACTTGGCCATTGAAAAATGTTCCACTTTTTGCACTCATGAACTCCTGTGTACTTTGGCTGTAGCTTGGGTCATTATCCATCTTTACAAAGAACCCGTCCAATCAAGTTTGCAGCATTTGGCTGAATCTGGCTGGAAAGAATATCCCGGTACACTTCAAATTCATCCGCTACTCTTGTCTGCTGTTATGCATCAATAAACACAATCCCCCAGTGCCATTGAAAGCCATGCATGCCCATCCATCACGTTGCCTCCACCATGTTTTACGAGGATGTGGGGTGCCTTGGATCAGTGCCTTCCCTTTCTTCTCCAAACTTTTGCTTCCCTCATTCTGTACGGTTGATCTTTGTCTCATCGCCAAGAATACTTTTCCAAACTGAGCTGGCTTCTGAGGTGTTTTTCACAAATTTAACCTGGCCTGTCTTTTTTGGAATTGATAAATGGTTTGCATTAGATGTGAACCCTTTGTATTTACTTTCATGGAGTCTTCTCTTTACTGTTGATTTAGAGACAATACACCTACTTCACTGAGAGTGTTCTGGACTTCAGTTGATGTTGTGAACGGGTTCTTCTTCACCAAAGAAAGTATGCGGCGATCATCCACCACTGTGTCTTCCGTGGGCTCCCAGGCTTTTTGGATTATGATTCACCATGCTTTCTTTCTTTCTCGGATTACCAAATTGTAATTTGCCACTTCTAATGTTGAAAGCAATTTCTTGGATGGTTTTTTTTCTGTTTTGCAGTTTAAAAGGATGGCTTGTTTCACCTGCATGGAGAGCTCCTGTGACCGCATGTTTCCTTCACAGCAAAGCCTTCCCAAAGCAAACACCACACCTCAAACAACTCCGGCCCTTTCATCTGCTTGAAGGGTATGCCCACTAAACAATATCGCTAACGGGATCGCTAAAAAACGCACTATTTAGCGATCCCCGTTACGATTTGTTTTAGTGCGGCAGCTTCCACGACGAGCTTCCTGCTGTGATCTCGCTCGTCGCTGGAATCGTTCCGACCCTTTTTTTCTCGTCGGCGCTCCCCCTGGTAAGTATCTAATCGCTGTGTGGCACCTTTTTTTAGCGATTTACGTACTTTTGTACCGCTAAAGTCGTTAAGAAGATCGCTAACGGCATAGCGTCGTTAACTATATCGTAAATGTGGCCGCTTTAGCGATATAGAAAAAATCCCGCAAACGATCCCCATTATATGCAACGCAACGAGACGCTAGCGGAAACTTAGTGTGGCAGTACCTTAATTGAGAAGACTAACAAAGGGATTGCCCACACTGTCCATGAAATAGCTTGGAGTCATTTGTCCAATTACTTTTTGGTCCCTTTAAAAAAAAAGGTGGCACATGTTAAGGACTGAAACTCCTAAACCCTTCATCCAATTTTAATGTGGATACCCTCAAATGAAAGCTGAAAGCGGACTTCAACGCTCTATGTTGTTCAAATTCATTGTGGTAATGTCTAAACCAAATTAGATAAATGTTTCTCGTCCAAATATATATGGACCTAACGTATGCAGGTTCTTGATGGAAATACTTTTTGTGAACGAATTTACACACCACCTACTATGCCTCGAAAGACAGGTGCCCAACAGATTCCATTACTGGTTAATTTCCTTCCAGAAGACTTTTAAAAATAACATCCTTGGGACTGGAGCTTATTACCAAGTTTTCCTTATATTTTAGCAATTTTAACAACCATTAGTGGCTTTATGACACCCAAAACCAGCGCCCAAAAACAATAGGTTCAGCTCCATAAATCTACAAATCACGGAGACTGCCTGGGCCAATGACCACAAAATGTCCTTGATTCAGTCATGGATATAAACAAGCCCAATGTACCCATTGGATTCCTGAATTCTTTGTAACCCCTGGGGAAAGTCACCGTATAGGCTCGCTTTAAATATTTGGAGCTCCGGGAATGTTCTTAGGAACAATGACCCACCAAAATATATAACGGCACAAGGTTTGGTGTTAGAGTCTCATGCCCAACTTATTGAAGCCACTATTCTTATGGAAACTCAAAGCCCCCGTATCACATAGCGATACGAAAAGAGATCGTCGGGTCACTAGTTTTTTAGCAGCAGCGAGCCCCCGCGATTCGGTGGGGGACTTCGGGAGTCCCCCCTGCCGGGTATCGCTGATCGCGCGAAAGTCGGACATTTTTTTGATGTGGTTCCCGCTGAGGGGGCCCGACTTGCTGGCAGCGGAGACCAGCGATCCCTAAAACCAAGGTACACAGGGGGTTTCCGGGCGCGGGCTGTGCCGGGAAAACCCCTGTGACCTTGATACCGCGCCCTGTGCGGAGGGGGTAACCAAGGTACCCGGGTTTCCCCGGCACCGCGCAGGCCTGGAAACCGTGTTCCTTTTGGTTACCCCCCTGCATCAGGCGCTGTATCCAAGGTACATGGGGAACAAGCGAGTTCCCCCATTTCCCTTTCTGACCGCCTAGCGCCTTTCGGCACTCAAGCGATAAAAAAGGGAACCCACGACCCTGTGTTGTCGGGATCGCGGGGTATCGCAGTGAGACCCGCCTTAAGGGGAAAAATGTTTAATTCCGTTCCCCTTTGTCCAAAAGTGAAATACCCTCCCTTTAAAGTCAAAAGTTCCAAAATCGACTTGCTTTCTAACTAAAACAAAGCCAAGGTCAATCACTTAAAGTAATCTATAAAATTTGGAAACCCTTTTTTTTCCAAGGACAATTCTCGTGCTTTCTCAGGGGGGAAACCCAAAAATCTTTCCAATACCCCCAAGGTAAAAAAAAAAACCTTTTTTGCCAAAACTACATTAGCATTGGGTTTTTTTAAATCAACGCAGCTTTTTTTCCCTTTAAACCACTACAGGTTCACTGGGGGGGGGGTAAGGGGATGCACTATCTGTTCTCCTTTTTTTAAGAAGATTAATTTTAAGGTTCAAAAAATTGTCAAAAAGGCGTTGTTTTCCCTTTTTTATGACAAATTTTAAAAAAAACACTTTAAAAAGGAAACGTCACCCCATTTTTGCCCTATGAATGGCCCCCACCGCCACGGGGGCTTTCTCACATTCGAATGCTGAGATAAGCCCCCGATGTCCCTGAAAGTGAAGAAAATGATTAGAAATACCACCCGGGGCTTTCTGCCTTTGGTGGGGCCCCGAGGGCACGGGCCGGCCGGGGGCCTCAAAAATTTGTGCAAAGCCCCCTCTTCTTTCCGCCCGTCGCGGCACCCGGGGGGCGCATGATCTCCCCGGGGAGGGAAGCAGAGACTGCATTGTGCGGCCCGGGGGGGTAGAGGGTCCGCGCCTCGCATGCGTACTCTGCCCCCCTACCAGGGCAGATCAGGGCCCCTGGAAAAGGTCCGCGCGGGAGAAAAAACCGGGCTTTCGCTCAAGATGGGAGGCCCTGGCCGGACCGCGACGCCCCTCGGACCGGATGGCGGACTCCCCTTGGTGAGAAATAAAACCTTTTTTTTTCACTTTGGGGGACATGGGGGGGTTTTCTCCCGATTACAAATGCTGAATAAGCCCCTGAGGCGGGGCCCTTTCATAGGGAAAAAAGGGGTTTCAGATTTCCCTTTTAAACCCCAGTAACAAAAAAGAAGAGTTGAAAAAAAAAAATTTTTCAGTGAAGATGTAACTTCAGGGGGAAAGGTATTTAACCTTTTCAAAAAAAAAACCAACAATTTTAAATAAATGTTTGCGAGGGAACCCAGGTATTTTTTTTTCTTTAGAAATTGGGGTTACATTTGCCAAAAAAAGAAGGCATTTTTTTTTTTCGATTTAATTTTTTTTTTTTAAAATTTAAGTTAACCCAAAACCCACGGCTCACCATTCCTGACCTAAACAGATATAACTGTTGAGAGCTCCATTATTGCATAACCTCACCCCATAATGGCGGATAGATATTGGGGGTGATGGTTCAGCACCCCTTATCTAATTTCCCCCAAAAACACACAGGGTTTTCTGCTCAGACTTTACCTTTGAAACCTCCGGCATTTATTATTTTTTTAGATGTTCTTTCGGCGGGGGTTTTTCTTTTTTTTATAGTTTATTAATTTTAGTTTTTTTTCATTTTTACTTTTTTTAAAATTTTTTTTTTTTTCCCTTTTTTTACATGCGAAGATATTTAGTGCGTTAAAAATTTATTTTTCCCCACAAATAAAATTTTTATCTTTTTAGGTTTTGGAACCTTTTTTAAAAAGGGGTTTTGACAAAGTATTAAAAAAAAACACAATAAAAATGCTGTTATATAAAAAACAAACAAAAAAATACTTCCCCCCCCACCGCTATTCCTTTTCCAAAGCTTAAGGGCCCCCCCAGTCTGGTACTTACTGTTCATTCCACTGGTACAGTTGTAACCAGAATTTATTACACTATTAAAAAGACAATCCATGTTTTTCTATACTGACATGAAATCAAAATAAACCTTTCCCTTTTGGGGAAAAAGGTTTCCCCATAATTATTAATATTGCAAAATGCCAGAAAATAGAGAGAATTTTTTAAGGCTTATTTTTAGTTCCGCAACTCTTTTTCTTCATTAATGTTTTTCTAAATTGAACATAAAGATTATATCTTCGACCGTGTTAGCCAGTAATAGAAAAAATTTAGATTAGAGTCCTCAGGGGTTAAAAACCCTTTTTAAATGGCAACAAAAAAGATTTAAAAATTTTGCAAGCTTTCGGATACCAGGTCCTTCATGGGGCTGACTAAACAAAATCAAAAGAATCCTCTCGGGCAGGAAAAATTTTTGCGAAAAAAAATTGAGGGTCCCCTTTGAACTTTTTGGGGGGGAATGAACCTTCACGGGTTTTAGGGCCTTTACATAATTAAGGAAAAATTTACTCCAAAACCCTGGAAAACATCACAAAACATTCCAGACCCCAATCAGGGGAATAAAATTTCCTCTCCTTACAAATGAATTTTTTCCAATATTTATGCCATTCCTCTCCAAAAATGATTTTTTGCTTCACGTCATTGCTTCCTTTCTTTTTTTCTTTTTTTTTGTGTATAAAATGTGATTCTTCAGTTTTTGTTTATTCAGCCTGATGAAAGACCTGGTAGTCTCGAAAGTTTGCAATTTTTGTTCCAAAATTTTTAGTTTTCAAATTGAAACTCGTCAAAATATGGACCTTGGGTAAAATTTGATTTTTAGGAAGACCATCACAGGCTCACCATTGTCCTCTAATGGAAATGGGGGAAGCACCTGTGAGTTCCATGTTCTCAATGACCAATTATCTGTGAGCGCGTTTTTTCTGTTAAAGGATGTTTGTAACCACATTAGGAGCGCCTGTGCCCCCCTCTGTCTTTCGCCTTAACTCCAAGGCTGCTGATGTCAGAAAACAACATCCCCACAACCACACACTTCGGCCTGCCCCCCAACCCCCTACTAAACTACAACCACGCTCCTTTACCCACTTTCCCTGGGGGGCACACTCTTCTTTCACTTTCCACACTGTTCTGGGAAAAAGGGTTTTTGGGAATGTCGGAATTTACAATTAATCACATGTTGATCATTTTATTATGGTCTTCATGAATTTAGCTTTTTAAAGCAAGTTCACACCACTTTTTTAAAAAAGCGAATAAAAAAATAATCCGCAAAAACAATGCACAGTAAACTGGTTTAACAAAAAGAAAATATTTTAATTGAAGTCCCAGGGGTTGATCCTTTTAAAGGGGCTGAGAAAATGGTAAAAAATTTGTTAGCTTTTGAGACACCGGTCTCTAAACCCCAGTATTTGGGAAAATTTTTAATTTTTTACATTTTTCAGTTACCTTTTAAAAGGTACAACCACGGACCTCAATTAAAATTTTTTTTTTCTACTGGCTAACAGGTACAAAGAATACATCTTTCCTAAAGAAAGATCACAACTGACATTCAATTATAAAAGGATCTAACATATACCTGCAACGTATACATTTTAAATTCTGCGTTGACTACTGTTATTATTTAAAAATTTGGATAACTTTTATATTACTTTTTGGGGGTTTTTTTCAAAAGGTTCTGGGCCAGTATTCATACAAGAAACATTGTAAAGGACAGGGAAAATGTCCTGGAGGGGAATATGTTTCACTGAGGTTATTACTTCATGAAAAACCCGAAAGCAAAGAGGGGGCAGGATATTTTTTCACCATATCTCCCCTTAGGGGGAGCCAGGCGAAAATGAACCTTTGGGACTTAATGATTGTTTGTGTACTTGGAGGGAGGACCTCCCCCAAAGGCTCTTGGTAAACCCTGTTTTCCGTGGGGGCGAACCCAAGTTAAAAGGTTTATAATAAAAGGGTTTTTTTGTTTTTTTGAAAGAAGAATAGTCTATTTCTTTTTTTAGCGGTTTTTAACCTTTTTTAATAAACTTTTTAAAATTTTGACTTCAAGCATTTCTGTGCATTTGGGTTTAAACACCAAGGAGCCGATCTACAATAATATCATATTTTAAAAAAACAAGCACTACATAGTATAAAACAAGGTACGATATTCAATTTTGTCCTTCTATTTCAAATGCATCGCTAATGTGATCCTTGGGAAAGCACTGATCTGCAAACACCCAACAGTGCACGAGTGCAAGTTTACTACTCTTTCCCCACAGCACAAAAAATGTCAAGGGTTGGGTTTTAAAACCCAACAATTAATTATCAATATTTTTATGCCTGGAAAAATAATAATAATTTTTATTCTATGCCCTCCCCAATGCTAAAATCATTATTATTTTTTGAATCGACTAAGGCCCGGGAAAAAAAATATTTTTAAAAAATTCCAGGGGTTCTACTCAAGCCGGTCACACTGGGACAGAAACGGGGGACTGAATACGAGAAATTCGTATGAGTCTCCCTTGTTTAAACTATGGCCTCCCTATCAATTTTTTTTGGGGGCCTTTTAAAAAAGTCCCTGTGCCGCAGCATCGCGATTGCACCCATTGTGGGTCACTTCGCCAAAGCAAGTTTGGGGGGATGAAAAAACGATTACAAGGACCGCACGTTGACTTTCGATAAACGCATCGGGTCCTTAGAAAAGCCGCAATTCTCCCCGGCTATACTGTAAAAACAAACGACAGCTTTAATAAAGAATAAAAGAAAGATAAACAAAAGAACACATTAAAATTTAAAAGAATTTTTGACAGTAATATTTTATATTCCTAGATTTCAACATACTGTAATAGCCCAAATTTTCAATTCCGGTTTTTGTAAAAATCACAGAAGCCGAATGAAATGATACATTGTTTAGACACAGAAAACCTGTAATTTCCTTATTTTGATAATGGTTTGAAATTTACAATTACATAATATATGTCTGCAAAATTTTTAGACAGTAGGGGTTATTTTATTATTATTATTATACTTTATATACCCATTTATTCCAGGGTTTTTACATAGAAAAAAGGGGAAAAAAAAGACAGGTACAATAAACTTGCGGACAAGGGGCACAAAGTACAGAAGGAGAGAGGCCCCCCCCGCAGGGCTCACGACTGCAGGGGTGGGTGAGAATAACTAGGAAAGGGTAAGGGGGTCGTACATGGTTCAGTACACTGAGGATCATTGCAGGTTTTTAGGCTTGTCGGAACAGGGGGGGTCTTCAGGGTTTTTTTTAAGGCCCCTTGTTGGTGAAAACTGATGTTTTGCGGGAGGGAGTTCCCGAATGGGGGAAGCCCGGAAAGTTGATGCGGTTTTGGGGAAAAAGAGATGAGGGGGAGTCGAAAGGAAACTTAGAGGATCGAAGGTTTGTGTGGTAGGGAGCGGGACCATGTCACAGAGTATGGGGGGGAAAAGGGTTGGGTGGTTTGTTTTGTCATGGTTAAGGTTTTAATGGACCTCTGGGCAATAAACCCGGAAGGGCCTGGGATAGGGGGGGGGCTGGGGAAAGCGGGGAGACGGGGGATTAGTCGGCAGCAAAGTGAGGATGGACGGTTTGGGGCCAAGGCAAGGGGAGGCCGCAGTAGGAGGTTTCAGTGTCGAGGGGGGAGATGAAAAAGGGGATGCACAGTGTTTTGTGGTTTCATGGGTTTGGGGAAAGACGGATCGGGAAAATTTTTTAGTTGAGGCGGCAAAAGGTGGGGAGGGCTTGGATATGTGGTTTGAAAAAAAGGGGGGCAGATCGATGCACCCCAAGCACCGAGCATGTGGGGGAAGGAAAGCGAGGGGAG
>JARQOD010000006.1:48720592-48892311 GCA_033576555.1 Oophaga sylvatica
TTTTCCAATATGTTGCTTTTAGCTTGTTATGGACCCATGACGTACATCATTTTATTCAAAGGCATGCAGATCCAACAGATTATATACTGTAAATCCACAACAAAATATTGTACTGTGCAACATCACATGCTTCTAAGGCTACTTTCACACTTGCGTTTTATCGCGCAGCGCATCGTGCGCTATCAGTCGCATGCGCAATGTTCCCCTATCTTTAACATGGCGGGCGCAGGGTCTAGCGCTTGCATGCGTTCATCTGCGTTTGTCGTGCGCTGCGCATTTTCCAGGTGTGCGCCCATACGCGCTAGACGCTACATGTTGCTTTTTTTTCCACCCAACAACTTTAAAAAAGCGCATGCACGCTATGCGCAAAAAAGTAACATTATAGTCTATGGGTGCGCTGGCGTGCGCATGGCTGTGCTCTCGTCAGTGCTTTTGCGCGCACGCGAATTTTGAGTAAATAATGTTTACACACTTGTTTAAACCACCCCTACACAAGCAACATTGTTTGTGAGGAGTGTAGATATAAAGAAGGTGATAGAGGCAGAGATGATAGATGATAGAGACAGATATGATAGATGATAGAGACAGAGATGATAGAGATGATAGAGACAGAGATGATAGAGACAGAGATGATAGAGACAGAGATGATAGATGATAGAGAGAGAGAAGAGATGATAGAGATGATAGAGACAGAGCTGATAGTGATAGAGATGATAGAGACAGAGATGATAGAGATAGAGATGATAGAGACAGAGATGATAGAGACAGAGATGATAGAGATGATAGAGACAGATGATAGAGACAGAGATGATAGAGACAGATGATAGAGACAGAGATGATAGAGATGATAGAGACAGATGATAGAGACAGAGATGATAGAGACAGAGATATAGAGATGATAGATACATAGATGATAGAGACAGATGGTAGAGATGATAGAGACAGAGATGATAGAGACAGATGATAGAGATGATAGAGACAGAGATGATAGAGACAGATGGTAGAGTGATAGAGACAGAGATGTAGAGACAGAGATGATAGAGATGATAGAGACAGAGATGATAGAGATGATAGAGACAGATGATAGAGATGATAGAGACAGATGATAGAGACAGAGATGATAGAGACAGATGATAGAGACAGAGATGATAGAGACATGATAGAAGTGAGACAGAGATGATAGAGATAGAGATGATAGAGACAGATGATAGAGACAGAGATGATAGAGACAGAGATGATAGAGATGATAGAGCCAGATGATAGAGACAGAGATGATAGAGACAGAGATGATAGAGATGATAGAGACAGATGATAGAGACAGAGATGATAGAGACAGAGATGATAGAGACAGATGATAGAGACAGAGATGATAGAGACAGAGATTATAGAGATGATAGAGACAGAGATGATAGAGACAGATGATAGAGACAGAGATGATAGAGACAGAGATGATAGAAATGTGACACGTAGACAACCCATGCACCGAAAAAACGCAAACGCATGCAAAAACGCTTGAAATAGCATACAATCGCGTCTAAATGCTGCGGTTTTTTTGTCGTAATGCGCACGCTTATGCGACTAAATATCGCAGCATTTGCATGCGGTTTTTATGCGTTTGATGTGCGCTCGAAACGCATCGCAAAAAAAGCAAGTGTGAAAGTAGCCTAAGCAAGGATTCAGTGCCCCACAGACCCCTCTGAGATATATTGGTAATAATAGGCTCTTTTTATACACTGTGTTTTTTCTAGTCATTAAACATATAGTTGTACTCAAATTTACATGCCCCGGCAGAATTTTTGCTTTCTTGGCCTTTTTTCAGAGAATAAGAATGATAACACCAAAATGTTTTCTCTACTCATGGTTAGTGTTGGGTGAAGCCATTTATTGTCAAATCCTGGCATTTGTCACAGCAAGGTGAGGATGTTACCTTTAGTAGCCATTCAACCCCATTTGTGTCAACTTATGTGCATATTATCAGGCAAAATCACCAGGGTATGTGAACTTTTGATTAGGGTCATTTGGATGTATTGGGTTGTCATTATGATTTAAAAAAGAGAAAACACAGTAGTTTGACAATAAATGGCTTCACCAACCACTAGGAAAAGCTACTGATGCAAATGTTTAATGTGAATCTTTAATGGATGCCACCCAGTGGCATAAGTCATTACCAGGATTTATACATCATTTCCTAAATGCCATTAAATAGAGGAGCTCCGTCCCTGTGATGTACAGCAGAGGAGTCATAAACCCAGACAAAAATTAGAGAACAGAGGACAAACCGGCCCCATCAAGTGAATGTGTGCAATTGGTAATGCAATTACACTAAGCAGCCGTAGACGTTGTGCAGACGGAGTTTCTTGAAGCAGTCAAAAATTACCAGTTTTTCAAGTGGAAACTCTATTCTTTGAGATATGTGAACGCGGGGACTTTTTGATGAGTTTCTGGAACAGAAACTGAGCAGAAACAAGTTTTTTTAGGAATTTTGAGATTTGGAGGAGGATTTGGAGAGTAACCGCAGTCTCCACTCAGTTTCTGCTGTATAAAGCAGTTTTGAGAGCTTATTCCTGAAATGTTTTCTGCTGCCTTTTGATTTGAGATTACTTAATTTGGAGCAGATTCTATCAGGAATCACTTCAAAGAAGTGATATGCAATTTCTATTTTTCCACCAGGTATTTTTAAAAAACTGAAGTGGAAAATTGCTCTAAAAGTCTGAACATATGAACAGCAATCTAATTTACAATAGAAATAAGTGATTTTTCGGGCGTATTTTACAGATTATCCACTGCAAAAAACTCCCCAAAAAATCTATCCTTTTGAGTGTTTTCTCTGCGCTTCTTAGGCTACGTTCCAAAGATCAGCTTTTGGTGAATTTTGATGCTGCAGAATTTCTGCACCTATCATTTAAATAAATGGGGAAAATCCACACAAACAACTCAGCGTACCCGCAAAAGAAATTGACATGTTGTGAATTTGAAACATGCAGTGCAGGTCGGTTTATGCTGAGTAAAATAAAAGCACAGTGGATTTGAGATTTCTTTAAATCCCATCCATTTTGCTGGAACTATAAGATACACAGAGTCAAAAATGCACAAAAACCCCCTTGTGGGAATGCTCCACTCCAAACCCACCTAGAAAAAAAACTGGCAAACATACAGTACCTTTAGTGCTGGATTTAGACTATGCAACTGGGTAGCCCTGGGTACTGTATGGGTGAAAAGGGTCACATACATAAAAAAAAATATATAAATACGGTATATAAAACGTAGGTAAAATAACATAAATAAATTGACAGACTGGTACAGAGGGTGAGAGGACCTTGCTCTCTTGGGCTAACAAGCTATATTTAGGCCTTGGTCCATAATTTCTCACATATTATTAAATGATATAATTATGGGATGATACTGCCAGTCAGAGGAGGTGCTTGAAGCTGGATGCGGTTGAGAGTGCTTGATGCAAGAATACCAAAGGTAGGGACCCCTGGATGTAAGTATACTAGCTCGGTGTGATTTCTATGGGAAGCTTTGGTTGTCATTATACTGGTAATGGGTTCTAAGGGTGCCTCTACTTTGGAAAAAGGTGAGAAGCAGAAGCCGGAAGTGGCTTGTGACATTCTATCAGAGCTAAACGTGGCTCAGGAGGTAAGGAAGACTGGAAACCATTGGACTATGGCTAAGCTGTGATCTGTGACATCATGTCACTCTCTAGATTCACTACAATGTATGTACAGTTGAAACCAGAAGTTTACATGCACTGTATAAAAGGACAAATATGCATGTTTTTCTCAATATCTGACATGAAATCAGAATAAACCTTTCCCGTTAGAGGGCAATTATGATTACCAAAATTATTAATATTTGCCAAATGCCAGAATAATGAGAGAGAGAGAATGTTTTAAGGCATTTTTATTACTTATTGCAAAGTCAAAAGTTTACATACATTTCATTAGTATTTGGTATCACTGCCCTTAAACTGAATGACTTGGATCAAACGTTTGGGATATCTTTCCACAAGCTTCTCACAATAGTTGGTCGGAATTTGGGCCCATTCCTCCTGACAAAACTGGTGTAACTGATCCACGTTTGTTGGTTTCCTTGCTCGCACCGGCCTTTTTAGCTTTGCCCATAAATTTTCAGTAGTATTGAGATCAGGGCTTTGTGAGGCCACTCTAAAACATTGACTTTGTTATCCTTAAGCCACTTTGTTACCATTTTGGCAGTATGCTTTGGGTCATTGTCCATTTGGAAGACCCATTTCTGCCCAAGCTTTAACTTCCTGGCTGATGTCTTGAGATGTTGCTTCAGCATTGCCACATAATCTTCTTTTCTATGATGCCATCTATTTTGTGAAGTGCACCAGTCCCTCCTGCAGCAGAACAACCCCACAACATGATGCTGCCACTCCCGTGTTTCACAGTTGGGATGATGTTCTTAGGCTTCCAAGCTTCTCCCTTTTTTTCTCCAAATGTAATGATGGTCATTATGCCCAAAAAGTTCAATTTAGTTTCATCAGACAACA
The DNA here is from genome assembly GCA_033576555.1 of Oophaga sylvatica. Taxonomy (NCBI): domain Eukaryota; kingdom Metazoa; phylum Chordata; class Amphibia; order Anura; family Dendrobatidae; genus Oophaga; species Oophaga sylvatica. The sequence goes on from JARQOD010000006.1 coordinate 48,725,109, forward strand.
AGACATGTCTCCAAAAATTAAGGTCTTTGTTCCTGTGTGCATTTGCAAACATTAATCTGGCTTTTTTATGTTTCTTTTGGACTAATGGCTTCTTCTTGGTAGAGTGGCCTTTCGGCCCATGATGTTACAGTACTCGTTTCACTATGGATATTGACACAATTTTACCAGCTTCCACCATCATCTTCACAATGTCTTTTGCTTTTGTCCTTGGGTTGATATGCACATGTTGGACCAAAGCACGTTCATCTCTGGGACACAGAACCCGTCTCCTTCCTGAGCGGTATGATAGCTGGACATTCCCATCTAGTTCGTACTTGAGTATAATTGTTTGTACCGGTGCACGAGGCACCTTCAGGTATCTTGAAATTGTACCCAAGAATGAGCCAGACTTGTGCAAGTCCACAATTCTCTTCCTGATATCTTGGCTGATTTGTTTAGACTTTCCATGATGACTACACAAAGAAGCAGTGTGTTTCAGGTGTGCATTAAAATACATCCACAGGTGTGTCTCCAATGAACTCAGATGTTGCCAGAAAACCAAACTTCCAAACACATGACATCATCATATGGACAGTCCAGAATTGTTAAAGGCATAGTAACTTTTCACTTTGCAGTAAGTAATAAAAATGCCTTAAAACGTTCTCTCTCATTATTCTGGCATTCGGCAAATATTAATAATTTTGGTAATCCTAATTGATCTAAAACGGAAAAGGTTTATTCTGATTTCATGTCAAATATTGAGAAAAACATGCAGATGTGTCTTTTTATATAGTGAATGTAAACTTCTGGTTTCAACTGTATATACACATTATGTACAGTCATGGCCAAAAGTTTTGAGAATGACACAAATATTATATTTTCACATGATCTGCTGCCCTCTGGTTTTTATGTGTGTGTTTGACAGATGTTTTTATCACAGACAGAAATATAATTGCAAACATATGAGTAACAAAAGCTTATATTGACAGTTAGAATGAGTTAATGCAGCAAGTCAATATTTGCAGTGTTGACCCTTCTTCTTCAGGACCTCTGCATTTCTCCCTGGCTTGCTCTCAATCAACTTCTGGACCAAATCCTGACTGATAGCAGTCCATTCTTGCACAATCAATGCTTTCATTTTGTCAGAATTTTTAGGTTTTTGTTTGTCCACCCGTCTCTTGATGATTGACCTAAGTTCTCAAATGGGATTAAGATCTGGGGAGTTTCCAGGCCATAGACCCAAAATCTCTATGTTTTGTTCCTGAGCCATTTAGTTATCACCTTTGCTTTATGGCAAGGTGATCCATCATGCTGGAAAAGGCATTGTTGATCGCCAAACTGCTCTTGGAGGGTTGGGAGAAGTTGCTCTTGGAGGACATTCTGGTACCATTCTTTATTCATGGCTGTGTTTTTAGGCAAGACTGTGAGAGAGCCGATTCCCTTTGCTGAGAAGCAACCCCACACATGAATGGTTTCAGGATGCTTAACAGTTGGCATGAGACAAGACTGGTGGTAGCGCTCACCTTGTCTTCTCTGAATGAGGCGTTTTCCTGATGTCCCAAACAATCGAAAAGGGGATTCATCAGAGAAAATAAACTTTACCCCAGTCCTCAGCAGTCCACTGCCTGTACCTTTTGCAGAATATCAGTCTGTCCATGATGTTTTTTCTGGAGAGAATTGGCTTCTTTGCTGCCCTCCTTGAGACCAGGCCTTGCTCCAAGAGTCTCCGCCTCACAGTGCGTGCAGATGCACTCACACCTGCCTGCTGCCATTCCTGAGCAAGCTCTGCACTGTTGGTAGCCCGATCCCGCAGCTGAAACACTTTTAAGAGACGATCCTGGCGCTTGCTGGTCTTTCTTGGGCGCCCTGGAGCCTTTTTGGCAACAATGGAACCTCTCTCCTTGAAGTTCTTGATGATGCGATAGATTGTTGACTGAGGTGCAATCTTTCTAGCAGCGATACTCTTCCCTGTTAGGGGCATTTTTGTGCATTGCAATGATGACTGCACGTGTTTCTTTAGAGATAACCATGGTTAACAGAAGAGAAACAATGATGCCAAGCACCAGCCTCCTTTTAAAGTGTCCAGTGGTGTCATTCTTACTTAATCATGACAGATTGATCTCCAGCCATGTCCTCATCAACACCCACACCTGTGTTAGTGGAGCAATCACTGAAAAGAGGTTAGCTGGTCCTTTTAAGGCAGGGCTGCAATGATGTTGAAATGTGTTTTGGGGGATAAAGTTCATTTTTCTAGCCAAATATTTACTTTGCAAGTAATTGCTGTTAAGCTGATCACTCTTTATAACATTCTGCATAACATGCAAATTGCCATTAGAAAAAGTGAAGCAGTTGACTTTGTAAAAATTAATATTTGTGTCATTCTCAAAACTTTTGGCCATGACTGTATATACGCACAGTACAGCGCTTGGCTTCCTCGCAGTTCATAGACAAAAAATGGAGCAATTTAGCATGCGCACTTCCGCTCCATTCAAAATGGAGCTGTAGAGTCTCATCCTTCGGGTTCCAGAGCCTTGATCCCAGAATCACTTGGGCGCCCAGTGGTTGGACCGCTCGTGATCAGCAAGTTAACCACTATATTATTAATAGGGGATAACTTGTTTATTTTGGAATATCCGTTTAAACTTTTCAGGCATTTACGGTATTACTTGGCAAAATCAGTTTAAATATTATTCAGAGACTCCCATTTCACACGACCAAATTAAAGTTTTTTTAGTGCTAACTTGTAATAAACCATCACCCGTAGATGTCAGTAGTTGCAATTGAACCAGCAACCGCAGCTCTTCACTACACACAAATGTTATGAATGCTATACTATTGGCAGGTGCTTTGTGCCTTCAAGATGTGCCCATTCCAAAATGAAAAATATTTCTCAGTTCATTTGCATTTTGAAGTAAGTATAAGGAGTCAATTATGCTACTACAACCTATATTTTAGCTGAAAACAGACTATTCCTAGTTGTTCATCAATCAATAGCAGTCGAGTTCAGTAGTTTCTAAAATTGGGGGAAAATATGTACAAGCAAATACACACACAGTCTCCTGCTGCGAGGGCCTCTCTGCTCCTCAAATACCTGTAAAATATGTGAATTGCATCAGCCAGAGTACCAGCCATATAAACCCTCACATCTAAATGTAGTGTCAGTCGTCTCATTATGCACGATGTCATCAATCTCAGTATCACAATCCCATTCACATCAACTTCACTCACCCAGATACAGAAGAAGCCGCTCTCCTCTATCACATTTGAGACTGTGTAAACTATTGCTGGCCACATAGGATATGCTATAGCTATCTGATAGCTGGACATCCACTCTGCAATACAATAGTAAGCAAGCAAATACAATCCCACGCTGAGTGCGCTAAGGCAGGGTTCCCCAACTCCAGTCCTCAAGGCCCACCAACAGGTCATGTTTTCAGGATCTCCTAGTATTGTCCAGGTGATAATTGCATCACCTGTGAAATGCAAAGGAAATCCTGAAAACATGACCTGTTGGCGGGCCTTGAGGACTGGAGTTGGGGAACCCTGCGCTAAGGGATAGATGAGAACTCAACACAGCGTCAGACTGGAGTACATTGGGCCCACCAGAGAAAATCATTCTTGGGGCCCACTATGTAGCTACATAGAAATAAATACAAGACCACTAATTGTGCGGTAACACACGCTAATATCAGGGTATAATATAAGGTAGTGCACATCTTAATGATATAGCAGGGTTTGGGGTAGTCCCCTTTATAGAATATAATGTAGCCCCCTCATAGAATATAATGTAGCCCCCTCACAAAATATAATGCAGCCCCTCATAGAATATAATGTAGCCCCTCACAGAATAAGCAGCCTCATAGATAATGCAGCCCCCTCATAGGTATAATGCAGCCCCCTCATAGGATCTAGCAACAACTATCAGATTTATCTCTCGTGGGACTATGCCTACAAATTTAAAGATCAGGTATGATCCAACTCCAGTTAAAACCAGCCTTGGATAGTTGGGAGACGTGCTCATCAAATGCACACTGAAAAAAAAAAAATGACAAGCACCTCCTAGCAAAATTAAATAAATGTACAGTTCCAGTTTGCTCTGATTCCTTTGCTATAACATGCCATTAAATAAATACAACCGCATTCTGAGCGCAATAAGGTATATGTAAACATTGAATCTTGGCATATGGGCTCACTCAATTTGATCAAACTTTGCACTAAGTACCTAAACTTTAACACTATAATCTATATAGCAGCAATGTAGTTCAAAACTGATACATTCACAGTATGATTGTATTTGATTTTTGCATGGTTTTGTTTCATGCATTCGACAAGACAAGGTGGCCAGAGGCCAGGGATTGACATATCATTGGTGCAACCTGTGCAACTGCACAGGGGCTCAAGGGATATGGGGTCCAATTTCTAGCTCCAAAGCAACAAGCAGCATCTGACATAGGCAGAACTATTGGACTTCAAAAGGGTCCATATAGTATATTGTGTCCGACACTGCCAAAGGGGAAGAGAATTTGGTCTTGCATTGGCATACACTTTTTTATTTTGTAACCTAATGTTTTTGTTTTTCTACTTTGGTCAGTATTTAATTAATATTTTTAATATTTGCATATATATATATCTCTCTATATACAGAATAGAAAATTACTGTATATTTGAACAGATGTGTGCAGATTATATAAACATATATATAGATATACATATATGTATAACATGTTGAATTGTTACATTCATTCCTGACTACAGGAATTAGCATTGATCTCCAGTTGTACTAAAGAAATAAAAGCTATGAGCAGTTCTACTTCTGGGTTGTCCTGTTTCCTATAAAGAAAAAGTTGACATTCTTTCAAGTATTGTATTACATCCTCATTTGTATTCTAAATGCAGTCCTAACATGTCTACTGCCGTCTGATCACCCGGGTGAAAGGACCAGAGCAGTACAAATTTCAGCGCCCAGCATGGCCTCTACAACTGGTGCCACCATGATTAATTGGCATTCTTACGTTATTGATTTTTTTTTTTTTGCCCATGTCAAGTCATGTAATTTGCCTAAAGCTTTTAACTTGCAACAAAACCTTGTTCTATGCTCCATTTCTATCTTATGGGAAAACATCTATTAGTTTCAAATACAAAATAATGTAACTTTTTATGTATACAATTACATGGCTTATATTTGGGTCAAATGTTCAGGGTTTTTTGGGGGGAGACGGGGATATATTATTATACCTTTTTGCCAAACAATTCCAATTAGCATATGCGATTCCCATAAATGATTGTATCGACACAATCTCTTATACAGCAATGCAGCCAATGTCCCTCCATCCTCCCCCATAAGTAGGTTAATTGTGCCCCTATCTATAGCTATGCCAGTCAATCAGGGCATTTTGCTGGAATCTTAGTAGATTTGGAATATTGATGACCATCTTATTCTAAAATTTCTTTGATGAGTCTCATAGAAAGAATCTATGAAACAAGCAATGGGCATTCTGAAGAATTACCCTTCCATTCGCATTGGATATAGTAGTTCAAAAGTACACAAAGTTCTTGACACAGTTCCCGGCTGTCACAAAGCCTCTGACGTCAGTGAGGAGTCAAGGAATAATTTCTCTTCTTCTCAGGTGACACATTTCACCTTTGCTCAGATTTTATACACACAGAGATTCTTGAAGGTAGACTGTGCCAGCAATGTGGGCACTTATTACACATAGCTATTTTAAAGACTTAAACTTAAATTGTCCTTCATTATTTTTTTTTTATAAACTGCCCTATGCCTTCATAACATTTGAGATTTTATACTGCTGTGTACAGTATCAGCTTCTACCAACAGTTCTTCTGAAAATTAGGCTATTTTGACAGTTTTTTAGGAGGATTTTGAAGCATATCTGCTCCAAAATTCACATAAAAAACACTTCCTTGAAAAACTTGTTGGACAAAAACTCTGGGAACTAACCCTTAAGGCTCTATGTTAATGGAAGCTTGTCAGGATTTGGAGACATCTCAATGTGGTTATCTGAACCTTTCCCTGTTCTCATAAGAAAAGAGATGGACTAGATACTGCTGTAATGGCACGGTTTGAGGTGGCACATTTGGGGTTCCACTTTTGAGATGGGAAGATGTCTGAAGTATCATTGTCTCAATGTCCAGGCGCAGGTTAGACAAGTTAATTTTAGTGTCAAATTTATTAGAATGGGGGTCTTAAAACGATATACACAAATAAATGGATGCAAACATACTGCCGAAAAAAAAACTGATGAGCATACCGTTGCTGGTAGTTTGGCAGGTACTGTGCGTGGCCTGTCAAACTAAGAAATATAAAGCTGGATACACAACCACGCTAAAATGTACACTGCACAAAAAGCACTTTTAAAAATACTATTAAATCAAGGACTGATCGTGTAAGAGATTAATATATACACAAGCGACATCAGTAGGTGACAACAAAGTACGTTTATGTAATTCTATATTAATATGAACTGTCATGTGCCAAGTTATACAGTTGTGCTAAAAAGTTTACATACTCCTGCAGAATTTTTGCTTTCTTGGCCTTTTTCAGAGAATATGAATGATAACACCAAAACTTTTTCTCCAGTCATGGTTAGTGGTTGAGTGAAGCCATTTATTGTCAAACTACGGTGTTTTCTCTTTTAAAATCATAATGACAACCCAAAACATCCAAATGACCCTGTTCACATACCCCATTTCTTAATACAGTGCATTGCCCCCTTTAACATCAATGACAGCTTGAAGTCTTTTGTGGTAGTTGTGGATGAGGTTCTTTATTTTCTCAGATGGTAAAGCGGCCCACTCTTCTTGGCAAAAAGTCCAATTCCTGTAAATTCCTGGGCTGACTAGCATGAACTGTGCGCTTCAGATCTCCCCAGAGTGGCTCAATGATATTGAGGTCAGGAGAGAGAGGTAACCTGACAGGTCGATTTGGCCTTGTTTTGCATGTTTTGCATCGTTGTCATGTTGGAAAGTCCAAGTTTGTCCCATGTGCAGCTTCCAGGCTGATGATTGCAAATTTGCCTCCAATATTTGCTGATAACATGCTTCATTCATCTTTCCTTCAACTTTGATAAAGTTTCCTGTGCCTTTGTAGCTCACACATCCCCAAAACTTCAGCGATCTTCCTCCGTGCTTTACAGAAGGAATGGTCTTTCTTTCATCATAGGTCTTGTTGACCTCTCTCCAAATGTAACATTTGTGATTGTGGGCAAAAAGTTCAATTTTGGTCTCATCACTCCAAATTACCTTGTTCCAGAAGTTTTGAGGCTTGTCTCTGTGCTGTTTTGAGTATTGCAGGCGAGATACTTTGTGGCATTTGCACAGTAATTGCTTTCTTCTGGCGACTTGACCATGCAGCCCATTTTTCTTCAAGTGCCTCTTAATTGTGCATCTTGAAACAACCACACCGCTAGTTTTCAGAGGGTCCAGTATTTCAGCTGATGTTATTTGTGGGTTTTAATTTGCATCCCGAACAACTTTCCTGGCAGTTGTGCACAAAATTTTTGCTGGTCTACCTGACCGTAGTTATGTTTTTACTGAGCCCCTGATTTTCCATTTGTTAATCACAGTTTGAACACTGCTGACTGCCATTATCAATTCCTTGGTTATCTTGTTGTATCCCTTTCCTGTTTTATACAGTTCAACTACCTTTTCCCGTAAATCCATTGATAATTCTTTTGCTTTCCCCATGACTCACAATCCAGAAACATCAGTGGCTGGATGAAAGATGCAAGAGTCTGTCTGGATCCCAGAAACACACAGCTTTTATGCACACACACTGATTTCAAGTAAACAGGTCACAGGTGAGGATGTTACCTTTAGTAGCCATTCAAACTCATTTGTATCAACTTCTGTGCATGTTATCAGGCCAAAATCACCAGGGTATGTGAACTTTTGATCAGGGTCATTTGGATGTTTTGGGTTGTCATTATGATTTAAAAAGAGAAAACACAGTAATTTGTAAATGGCTTCAACCAATCACTAACCATGAGTGTCGAAAAAGTTTTGGTGTTATCATTCAATCGCAGTCAGAGTTCAGTTAGAGCGGTAACACAATATCAAGTCCTGTAACTGGTGCAAGTCAATCATGTGGAGAAGTCCATGTACTGCTGAAGGAATAGAAGTCCTGATTTAAATAAACACGTTTTGGGAGCATCCTTCCATATATGCCTTGTGCTGTGATCCAAGTATACAGGGTCCTCTGGCCAGGGGCGTCCCAGGACCTGCAATGCATTTGTAGAAAGGTGTGTGACTACGCTGCACGAAGCTGCGAAGTTCCTATGTGGCCACAAAACCAACACATTTTGAAACATCTTGGTCCTTCTTCCTCAGGGTATGGGCAATGCATGGATGGTTACTGCTTCCAATGATTGATGGCTGAATGGGAGGTTGGCAAATGTTCCAAATAGCATTGCAATGACAGTTGCAAATAACTTTTATAGTTTTGAATGATTTAAAACCTGATATTTTATTACTATTTATTAAAACTATTAAATGATGTATGAAATGTATGTCTATAAAATAATGCGAATAAAATACATACGTTTTAATACACATATATATATACATATATTAGATGGTAGTAAAAGAAAATTATATCAAAAATAAAGAATAGTGTTAGTAAAAACTCACAAAAAATTATATACAAACATGGCTGAAAGTGTTGGCGCCCTTGAAATTGTTCCAGAAAATGAAGCATTTCTCCCAGAAAATTATTGCAACTACACGTTTTGTTATACGCATGTTAATTTCCTTTATGCGCATTGGAACAACACAAAAAAAAGGCAAATTGGACATTATTTCACCCAAAACCCCAAAAATGGGCAGGACAAAATGGGTCACATCTTGATGAAGGTGTATACCGAAATGCGCGTCGGGGTGGGCGCCACATTCACTGTCTGGATCACCCAGGTATTGTGTCTACTTTGCTTACAAGCCCCATGTGTATCTTGCTGTTACCATCTAGTGATTATTTTACTTGAGTACTCCTATTTCTACCACAACCAGAGCTTATTCTTTCCGCATACATATGTATATCTGTACTTCTGTTTATTTGTATCTTTATGTAGGATATGCAATTATGCATCTTTGATAGTATATTGAATTGATATATGATTTTTCTATACTCAAGCATTTCTTTTTCTAGATGTCATATATGGTCACTTAAGGGATGTATTACTATACATATGTATACCCTATATTTCGGGACATGAGAGTATATTTGAATGGGACCCCTTTTGATATATAGCTTTTTATATCCATCTTGCCCAGGTGCCATATTTGATTATAACACACTACCTAAGCATAACATTAATTATGCATTTACTTAACACATGTGCAGTATAATCTCTATATTATTTTATAACACTGTAATGAGATTTATGAACTTTCACACTTGGATACCTGCTTACTTTAGTGGTCCAGTTATGTATATATTTTTAGATATGTGATTTAATCATGTTTTTCCCATGGGTACACATTGGTTGTAAATGCCTTATGTGATGTGTGTGCACCTGTCTTCCTCAACCATAACTAACCATATGTTCAACAAAAGTTTTTTATTACTTGATATCTATGTGATTATCTACGACTAAACAGTTTGGGGTTTATTCTGATTGGTTGCTGTGTTTCTTCCGAATGGTCCTTAAAACATTATATGTCTGAAAGATATATCTATAATATAACGCTAGGAGCGTCACTCTGTCCGAAGCCTTTATAGACTGTGCAAGCGCGACACGCCTGCGCAGCCTGGCTCCAGACAGAAGACGGCAACCAGCGGTGAGGAGTGTGTATGGCGCCGGAGATCACGGTATGCGTAGACACTGGATGCATACCGCGATCTCCGGCGCCATACTTACATACTTACCTGACCAGGAGGAGCTTTGCCGTGGCACTTCTCTTCTCGCTGGGGCAGGAAACCAGGAGTGCGGGTTGGAAACGCGCATGCGCATAGTGCTATCCGGCACCATTTTGCTGAAGACACATTTACAGTGTGTCTTCAGCAATATGGCACCGGACAGCGCGGTATGGGTACTCCGGCGCCACTCTCCTCCCCCGGCATCCAGCAGAACGAGACAGCGCTGGAGCACAGGGAAGAAAGGTGAGTATAAATGTTTGTTTTTTTGGGGGTATGTGTGCTGTTTAATAGGGGTGAGGGGGACCATACAAATCAGGATAGGGGGTGAGAGGACCATGCATACCAGGATAGGGGGTGAGGGGACCATGCATATCAAGATAGGGGGGTGAGGGGACCATGCATACCAGACTTGGAGGTGAGAGGACCATGCACATCAGGTTAGGGGGGTGAGGGGACCATGCATATCAGGATTGAGGGTGAGGGGACCATGCACATCAGGATTGGGGGTGAGAGGACCATGCACATCAGGATTGGGGGGTGGAGGGGACCATGCATATCAGGATTGGGGGTGAGGGGACCATGCATTCCAAGATTGGGGGGTGAGGGGGCCATGCATACCAGGATTGGGGGGTGAGGGGACCATGCATATCAGGATTGTGGGGTGAGGGGACCATGCATTCCAAGACTGGGGGTGAGGGGACCATGCATACCAGGATTGGGGGGTGAGGGGACCATGCATATCAGGATTGAGGGGTGAGGGGACCATGCACATCAGGATTGGGGGGTGAGGGGACCATGCACCAGGATGGGGGGGACATGATCAGATAGGGGGGTGAGGGGACAACGCACATCAGGATTGGGGGCTGAGGGGACCATGCACATCAGGATTGGGGGGTAAGGGGACCATGCACATCAGGATAGGGGGGTGAGGGGACCATGCACATCAGGATTGGGGGTGAGGGACCATGCACATCAGGATTGGGGGGTGAGGGGACCATGCACATCAGGATTGGGGGTGAGGGGACCATGCACATCAGGATTGGGGGGTGAGGGGACCATGCACATCAGGATTGGGGGGTGAGGGGACCATGCACATCAGGATTGGGGGTGAGGGGACCATGCACATCAGGATTGGGGGGTGAGGGGACCATGCACATCAGGATTGGGGGTGAGGGGACCATGCACATCAGGATTGGGGGCGAGAGGACCATGCATACCAGGATAGGGGGGTGAGGGACCATGCACATCAGGATTGGGGGGTGAGGGGACCATGCATATCAGGATTGGGGAGTGAGGGGACCATGCATACCAGGATTGGGGGGTGATGGGACCATGCATATCAGGATTGGGGGGTGAGAGGACCATGCATACCAGGATAGGGGGGTGAGGGGACCATGCATACCAGGATTGGGAGGTGAGGGGACAATTCATACCAGGATTGGGGGGTGAGGGGACCATGCATACTAGAATTGTGGGGTGAGGGAACCATGAATACCAGGATATGGATGAGTAGGCATCATGCAGACCAGGATAGGGATGAGGGGACCATGCATACCAGGATGAGGAATGGGGTGCCATGCATACCAGATTTGGATGGGGTGAGGGGACTATGCATACCAGGATAGGGATGAGGGGCCATGCATACCAGGATTGGGGGGTGAGGGAACCATGAATACCAGGATATGGATGAGCAGGTACCATGCATACCAGGATTGGGGGATGAGGGGAACATGCATACCAGGATGAGGAAGGGGGTGCCATGCATACCAGATTTGGGTGTGGGTGAGGGGACCATACATACCAGGATAGGGATGAGGGGTAACATGCATACCAGGATAGGGATGAGGGGTGCCATGCATACCAGGATAAGAGGGGGCAGCACATACCAGGATGGGTGACCATATACCTATAAAAATGCTTGCCACCCGGCATAGAACAGGTTCATAGCTAGTGTGTATATACTGACTGATGTAGTACTTGATTTATCTATCTAGATTATCACATATATTACCTGCTGAGTTCAGGTTTGCTGTTTAATCCATATACCTAGGCATACCCTTTAATTGTGGCAGCTTCACCAGTATGGAGATAAAACATCATGAAGAACATACATAATTTACTCTGTGTATAATGATGTTTATGAGAACTTTAATATAAATTAAACTATGGCCTCTATCCATATAAACTAATTCCAGAATGTTTAGTAGAATATATTTGATACAGTAACAAAAGTTATATATGGGGATGTACAATGTGTCAAGATAGAGGCATATCTCCATATACTTATTAATTATTGGGAGAGGGCAACACGGTGGCTCAGTGGTTAGCAATGCTTATTTGCAGGGCTGGGGTCCTGGATTCAAATCCCACCAAGGACAACATCTGCAAGGAGTTTGTATGTTCTCTCCCCGTGTTTGCGTGGGTGTTCTCCCACACTCCAAAGACATATCAATAGGGAATTTAGATTGTGAGTCTCATTGGGGACACCAATGATAATGCATTTTAGCAATGCAGATTAGAATATGATGACACTATATAAGAAAAGCATCTACTATATAATCGTCTAATTCTGTCTGTCTGTAACGGAAATCCTGCGTCGCTGATTGGTCACGCCCGGCCGGACGTGACCAATCAGCGACAGGCGCAGTCCGGCCGCGAATTGGCGCAGGATTTTAACCACGCATGCCACCGCCACCGGTCACCTCCTGCCGCATGGAGGTCAGCGGTGACGCAGCCGGAAGATGACCAGCACTAGCCGGTCATCTCCCGGCTGCTCGCAGCGGAAGTACCCCGATCGGCGGCCTCCACGTAAACCCCAGCAGCAGCCTCCATGTACATCCCACCAGCAGCAGCCTCTATATACCCCAGCAGCAGCAGCCTCCACATATACCCCAACAGCAGCAGCCTCCACATATACCCCAGTAGCAGCAGCCTCCACATATACCCCAGCAGCAGCAGCCTCCACATATACTCCAGCAGCAGCCTCTATATACACCACAGCAGCCTCTATATACACCACAGCAGCAGCCTCTATATACACCCCAGAAGCAGCAGCCTCTATATACACCGCAGCAGAATCTATATACATCCCAGCAGCCTCTACAGCGTGTTGGCATATATCAGTGGTTCTCAACCTTTCTAATGCCGTGACCCCGCAATACAGTTCCTCATGTTGCGGTGACCCCAAACCAAAAAATAATTACAGTCCTCCATACAATATTATGGGCACCACATAGTCCTCCATACAGTATTATGGGCCAAATATAATGCTCCATAAAGAATACTGGTCCCCATATAATGCTCCATACAAAATATGGAGCTCTCCTCTGTACTGTGCTGCGTTCTGCACTGTTACGGCTCAGGAAAGGGCACTGTGGAAAGACTCCCCATTATCATCATCATTGCCTCCCCATCATCATCATTGCCTCCCCATCATCATTGCCTCCCCATCAACATTATCATTGCCTCCCCATCATCATCATCATTGTCTTCCCATCATCATTGGCTCCCCATCATCATCATCATTGCCTTCCCATCATCATTGGCTCCCCATCATCATCATTGCCTGCCCATCATCATCGCCTCCCCATCATCATTATCATCATCATTGCCTGCCCATCATCATTGGCTCCCCATCATCATGATCATTGCCTCTCATCATCATTGGCTCCCCATCATCAATGCCTCCCCATCATCATCATCATCATTGCCTGCCCATCATCATCGAGTCCCCATCATCATCATCTTTGCCTGCCCATCATCATTGGCTCCCCATCATCATCGTTGCCTCCTCACCACCATCACTGCCTCCCCCATCACCATCACACATACAGCACCACACACAGACAGCACCGCAGCACTCTCTCACATACACACACGCAGGCAGACACACACACACACACACACACTGATACACACAGACACATACACCTCACATCTCACCTGTCCGGCGCCCGCGCTCTCTGCCACAGCTGGCCGCTGAATGATGACGTCATCCAGCGGCGCTGCTGTGACAGTAAGGGTGGGCGCCCTGCAGGCGCCCCCTGGAGCCCGGAGCTACGGAGGCACGGAGAGAGGTAAGTATTGCGCCGCCTGCTCAGGCTGGGTCCCCCCTCTCCCCGCACAGTGGACTCACCGACCCGCCGCTCAGCTCCGGAGGGTCCCGGGGGGCTGCACTGTGACTCCGTGGGAGGAGGAATTGCTGCTGCTGCCACGCCGCCCCACACACGTGCTGCCTGGGGCGGACTGCCCCCCGCCCGCCCACGCTACGCCCGCGCCCTATGCCCGCCCATGCTACGCCCCTGGGCTAAAGCCATCGGAAATATGCTGTATATATGGCTCCGCTCCCATCCTGTATATATGGCTCCGCTCCCCCTCCCATCCTGTATACATGGCTCCGCTCCCATCCTCCCATCCTGTATATATGGCTCCGCTCCCCCCTCCCATCCTGTATACATGGCTCCGCTCCCCCCTCCCATCCTGTATATATGGCTCCGCTCCCATCCTGTATATATGGCTCCGCTCCCATCCTCCCATCCTGTATATATGGCTCCGCTCCCCCTCCCATCCTGTATACATGGCTCCGCTCCCATCCTCCCATCCTGTATATATGGCTCTGCTCCCATCCTCCCATCCTGTATATATGGCTCAGCTCCCCCTCCCATCCTGTATACATGGCTCCGCTCCCATCCTGTATATATGGCTCCGCTCCCACCCTCCCATCCTATATACATGGCTCCGCTCCCATCCTCCCATCCTGTATATATGGCTCCGCTCCCATCCTCCCATCCTGTATATATGGCTCCGCTCCCATCCTCCCCCCCTGTATACATGGCTCCGCTCCCATCCTCCCCCCCTGTATACATGGCTCCGCTCCCATCCTCCCATCCTGTATATATGGCTCCGCTCCCCCTCCCATCCTGTATACATGGCTCCGCTCCCCCGTCCTCCCCCCATCATACTTACCCTCCTCGCTCCGTCGTTGCAGGTCCCTGCATCCCTGTCGGCCTTCCTCCTGTGCGCAGCGATGACGTAATACCGCTCATTAAGGACATGAATATGGACCCCACGCCTATGGGAGTGGCGTCACGTCCATATTCATTACCTTAATGAGCGGTACTACGTCACCGCACTGCCAGGAGGAAGCTGACGCCGCCGACAGGGATGCAGGGACCTGCAGCGACGGAGCGAGGAGGGTAAGTATGGATGTCTAATGAAGCCGGCGGCTGCAGCTGTCACTACAGTGCTGCAGCCGCCGGCTCCTTTAAGCGACTCCTGTGTTTTGGTCATTCGACCCCCGCGGGGGTCGCGACCCACAGGTTGAGAACCGCTGGCATATATCTACCAGAGCCCGTTTTGGTCATGGACAACTCTACATTGCATTTTCAAGAGTTAAAATGAGATCCAACATCAAGGTGCAAGTTTTTGATACCCCTTTACAAGGAAAGTTGCTTATAGATAGTCAAAAGGTATTCACAAGAAATGTGGTGTACAAAAATATTTTGGGTTGATATTGTTAACAAATATATTATAGTGTCGATGTACTTCTTTCGTCCGATGATTTATTTAAATACAGTTAGATATTCATGTAATAGTTTATATATTTTGATGATCTGTTTAATCATTTCGTTCAGTTGTATTAAGTTCTATGAGCAATAACATTTAATGATAATGTATATATTTTACCTGGAAAATCCTGTGTATTCATTGCATTATTCTTAAATCTTCATAAATAAACTACATACATGTTCTAGAATACCCGATACGTTAGAATCGGGCCACCATCTAGTAATAAATAAGAGGGAAATATGGCACTGCCATTCTTCTCTAGCACTGATTTA
The DNA here is from genome assembly GCA_033576555.1 of Oophaga sylvatica. Taxonomy (NCBI): domain Eukaryota; kingdom Metazoa; phylum Chordata; class Amphibia; order Anura; family Dendrobatidae; genus Oophaga; species Oophaga sylvatica. The sequence goes on from JARQOD010000006.1 coordinate 48,740,799, forward strand.
CCTGTTGAAGTACATTCTAAAACTCTTAAAGTGCCCAATTCTGCTGTAGAGATGAAGTTGGAATACCTCCATACATACTAGATAATTAGTGAGTCCAGCTAAAATCTGTGAATTTTGATGAATCACTTCTCATATATATATGAGTACATCTAAAAATGAGATGTCAACTGCTTCAACCAGAATTGTAAGGAAGACATGGTATGACGTATGAAATGAATGCACTTACCTGGTGGACATGGTATGATGTGGACAGACTTAGATAGTAGACATATGACATGGATACACTTAGCTGATACTCAACATATAATGTGGACAGACTAAGCTGATAGATATAGTATGACGTGAAGACACTTAGCTTGTAGACATGGTATGATGTGGACAGACTACAGTCTTGGCTGATGATCATGGTATGATGTGGACAGACATAGTTGATGGACATGGTATGACGTAGATGGACTTAGTTAACGGAAGCTGATGGACATTGTATGATGTGGAAAGAGGTAGCAGGTGGACATGGTATGATGTGAATGGACTTAGCTAAGGGACCTGGTTTGACATGGACATCTTTAGATGTTTGACATCACATTATTAGTGTCAATGCAAATTGCCTCTTTAGAGAGGAAGAGGATTTGAACTATGGTGCAACCTACTGGAAATGGCAATCCTGAAAGTCAAAATCGACCCTTTTACGAGCCTTGCCACATGACATAGGATTAAGGTCAAACCAGAATCTCCATTTACAGACACGCTATTTGTCTAGACACAATGCAGACATTACTTGAATTTAATTGTTTTCACATATTACCAAATGTATTTTACACTGTTTGAAAATGTATTTTTTTTGCCATATTGGACTTGGGAAATAACTTATTGTCCTAATAAGATGCAGTTAGTAACTCTGATTGTACATGTTATGTTTCCAGAATTCAGATGAATTTCAGTTTCCTATTCTTGTGTTGGATATGTTTACAAATTCCAGATATTTTTTTTGTATGTTAGTTCTTGTGCATTAGACCTTTAATAACTTCAAAGAAGGTGACTGGGTGCACCAGTTTGTGCAGTGGGTCATTCAGGTCATTCATTGACACAGAATTAGTATGGTGGGATTCATGAGAAACCCACATACTAAACAATGGTGCTATTGATCCTCACAGCTGGAAGCTGATTGGAAAGATAAGGAATAGATCAGTAAATGAATAGATGATGCTTAATAACCATTTAGTGGAAAAATTAAAGAATACGTCTTGAAATGGGCAGAAGTCAGGCAAGATTCACACATCAGGTTTTCTTTTAATTGGTGAAAAACAGTTCACGTTTTTTCATTGTGCTGGAACCATTTTTGGTCCGTGTATTAATTTTTACAATCGTTGTTGAATTGTTTTTTGTTCTATGAAAAAAATTAAAATATTTTGCTTTCCTTCTCATGACATCTGTTTGCAATCCTTTTTTTTTACATTGGGCCATTAGCTTGCAATAGTGACTTTGCTCGGCAACATAGATCAAAGTCAGACAAGTCTCCGTTTTTTCGGACAGTCGGTCTGCAAAAGAAAAAAGGATATGTGAAAAGGCATACTAACTGTAATGGGTCTGCGATCTGTCTGTACAAATAATAGATAGCACACATACCAAAACAAAATGATAAGTGGAACCAGCCTCAGGCAGAGTCCTGTGCAGAATTTTCTGTGAAGGCACACAGAGTTCATATGGCTCCATACAACAGAGCCATAAGCACTTTGTATTCTATTGCATGGACTATTGTATAAAGAGTAGTAGCAGTTGTAATTTTTTTGTATATAGTCTAAAACGTTTATTTTCATATTCAAGGGAATCTGTCACCCCCCCCTGAACAATTTTGATCTTTTACTATGGGCATACAGGTAATAAAATGGATAAACCAGTCTGACCTGTATGCCTCATAGCTGTTTTTTGTTACAGTATAGAGGTATAGAGCAGAACATTAAATGTCTATAGATATTTGCTTAATTTAAGATGGGAAATTCTAGGCACAAAGATGATAAATGCACCAACAGAAGCGGCTAATCGATAAAAATACATGTAAGGGCTCATTCACACATCAGTATTTGTATGCCAAAACCAGGAGTGTCTCCAAAACATAGAACAGGTGTCAATGTTTCCATTATGGTTTTTCTGTGTAAGTTCCACTCCTGGTTTCGGCATATAAACACTGATGAAATACTGATCAAAATAAGGCCTAAAAGTTATAGTCCCACAATAAATATTCATAGCATATTCATAGCAATAAATATTCATAGCATATCGATTTAAAATGGTATATACAGTTGAAACCAGAAGTGTATATAAAAAGACACATCTGCATGTTTTTCTCAATATCTGCCATGAAATCAGAATAAACCTTTCCCGTTTTAGGTCAATTAGGATTACTGTAATTATTAATATTTGCTAAATGCCAGAATAATAAGAGAGAGAGAATGTTTTAAGGCATTCTTACTACTTACTGCAAAGTCAAAAGTTTATATACAATAAGATTACTATGGCTTTAAACAATTCTAGACAGCCCATATGATGATGTCATGTGTTTGGAAGCTTCTGATAGGTAATTTGCCAACATCTGCGTTAATTAGAGACACACCTGTGGATGTATTTTAATGCACACCTGAAACACACTGCTTCTTAGTGTAGCATCATGGGAAAGTCTCAGGAAATCAGCCGAGATATCAGGAAGAGAATTGTGGACTTGCACAAGTCTGGCTCAAAATACCTGAAGGTGCCTGGTTCATCTGTACAAACAATTATCCACAAGTACAAACAAGATGGGAATGTCCAGACATCATACCACTCAGGAAGGAGATGAGTTCTGTGTCCCAGAGATGAACGTGCTTTGGTACAACATGTGCATATCAACCCAAGGACAAAAGCAAAAGACCTTGTGAAGATGATGGTGGAAGCTGGCAAGATTGTGTCAGTACCCACATTGAAACAAGTACTGTATCATCATGGGCCGAAAGACCACTCTGCCAGGAAGAAGCCATTACTCCAAAAGAAACATAAAAAAGCCAGATTAATGTTTGCAAATGCACACAGTAACACAGACATTAATTTCTGGAAACATGTCCTGTGGTCTGATGAAACTAAAATTGAACTTTTTGGGCATAATGATCATCATTACGTTTTGAGGAAAAAGCGAGAAGCTTGGAAGCCTAATAACACCATTCCACCTGTGAAACACGGGGGTGGCAGCATCATGTTGTTGGGTTGTTTTGCTGCAGAAGGGACTTGTGCACATCACAAAGTAGAAGCATCATGAGAAAAGGAGATTATGTGGCAATACTGAAGCAACATCTCAAGACATCAGCCAGGAAGTTAAAGCTTGGGCAGAAATGGATCTTCCAAATGGACAATGACCCAAAGCAGCATACTGCCAAAATGGTAACAAAGTGACTTAAGGATAAGAAAGTCATTGTTTTGGAGTGGCTATCACAAAGCCCTGATCTCAAATCTACTGAAAATTTAGGGGAAAAGCTGAAAAGGCCGGTGCCAGCAAGGCAACCTATAGACCTGGATCAGTTACACCAGTTTTGTCAGGAGGAATGGGCCCAAATTCCTACTAACTATTGTGAGAAGCTTGTGGCAGGATATCCCAAACGTTTGATCAGTCATTCAGTTTAAGGGCAATGGTACCAAATACTAATGAAATGTATGTAAACTTTTGACTTTGCAGTAAGTAATAAAATGTCTTAAAACATTCTCTCTCTATCATTATTCTGGCATTTGGCAAATATTAATAATTATGGTAATCCTAATTGACTTAAAACGGAAAAAGTTTATTCTGATTTCATGTCAGATATCGAGAAAAACATGCAGATGTGTCTTTTTATATATAGTGTATGTAAACTTCTGGTTTCAACTGTATATCTAACTGGTGCAGTCCGCTACTGATCCGGAGAATGATAGGACACATGGAATATCAAATTAATATTACATATAAGTTTATTTAGGAAAACCCATGTAAATGGATCCATTACATTTACTGACTAATGTAATAGATTTACTAATATTAAAGAAGTTGTCCACTACTTGGACAACTTCTTGTCATACCCCACACTTGGCCACGGTAAAATAAAAAAAGCTATACTCAACTACCATGCTGGCGCCAGTCACACGGTGTCAGCGCTCCCGTTCTCGGGGATCCCGTGCTTTTGTTGTGACACGCGACCCCGGTGCCCAATTAGCCCTGTCAAGCTGAGCATGAAGAGGAAGTGAGACAGCAGCCGCAGCCCGGACTTCCTCATGTTCGATTTGTCGAAAGGCGGGGACACTGATACCAGCGCTGATTTGGCGCTGGCATCACAAGTCACAACAATTGCACAGGAGTACTGGGACCGTGAGTGGCGACACCACTGGAACTGAGCCTGCACGGGAGGTAGGTATACACTCCCTGACAGAAGTTATGTCACTTATCCATGTTATGTAAATAAAAGCTTATAACCTGATGTTAAATTCATCCATTGGTTGTATAAATTATTTTTTTGAAAGCTGAAACCCTCCGAAATGTGGTTTAGGTTAAGAAAATAAATTGGCATCAATGCAGAAATATTGATCATTTAATGGATACAGAATGGTCAGATTTTGGCAAGACAAAAGTTTTGTCGCCCACAGAAAGTAATGTGATATTCAAACAAATAATGAACTTAAAATAAAACTATATGTTGCATGACATTGGTGAATGAAGTTGTAGTGCTATTAGAGTCATATTTAATATTTTGTGTGACTTCCATGAGCTTGAAGGACTGCATCCATGCGGTGGTTCAACAATGATTCATACAATTTATTAATGAAGTCATCAGGAATAGCAAAGAATGCAGTCTTACATGCCTCCCAGAGTTCATCTAGATTCTTTGGTTTTGTCTTCCAAGCTTCCTCTTTCATCCCACCCCAAACATGCTCAATGATGTTCATGTCTCGTGACTGGGCAGGTCAGTCCTTGAGCACCTTGATCTTTTTTGCCTGGAGGAACTTTGTTGTAGAGATGGATGTATGAGATGGAGCACCATCCTGCTGCAGAATTTGACCCCTTTTATGATTTGGAATATAAGAGGTAGCTAATACTTCTTGATATTTTAGGCTATTGATATTGCCTTCCACCTTGCAAATGTTTTGCACACCCCCATACTGAATGTAACCCCAGACCATGATCATTCCACCACCAAATTTAACTATTTTCTGGGTGTATTTTGGATCCATACGGGCTCCAGTAGGTCTCCTGCAGTATTTACGGCGGGTCTGTGGTGTAATTCTACTGAAGATTCATCAGAGAAATCCACCTTCTGCCACTTTTCCAGCGTTCATCTGTTTAGCAGGCTGTGGGACTTTGCAAATGCCACACGGTTTTTTATTTGCCTTTTATTTAGTGCTGGCTTCTGGGCACTGATTCGACCATGGAGGCCATTTCGAGACAGAATGCTACAAACTGTTCCAGTTGACACAGGTACTTGAGGTGACCAGGCCTGTTGGGGCTCTGCTGCAGTGGAAGAGGGGCTTGCTTTGGATTTTCTAACCAACAAACATTCCTTCTGAGCAGTTGTCTTGCGGGGTCTGCCGGACCTGGGCTTGTCAAACCCATCTCCAGTCTCTTCAAATCTTTTTTTAATTCTTTGTACTTGACACTGAGACACATTAAAAGTGCTATCCACCTCTGCAGTGGATCTGGTCTTCAGCCTCTTGATAACCCAGGATTTGGTCGCAGGGTGGATTTTTGGCATGTCGTCAGAGCTCAAGTTGCAGTTCAAGTGAAGGTCTGGGGTGCTGGGTTTCTTTTTATACACACACCCACTAATTAACCGATCATTTACTGAGCACAGGTGAGGATGTAAACTAGGATTGGGTGCATTATATGACCAGGCGACAAAACTTTTGTCTTGCCAAAATCTGACATTCTGTGTCCATTCAATGATCAATATTTCTGCATTGATGCCAATTTATTTTCTTAACCTAAACCACATTTCAGAAGGTTTCAGCTTTCAAAAGAATAATTTATACAACCAATGGATGAATTTAATGTCAGGTTATAAGGTTTTATTTACATAACATGGATAAGCGACATAACTTCTGTCAGGGAGTGTAGGTTTTTTTATTTTATCAGGGCCCAACATTTAGATCAAGAAGGGGTTGTCCTAATAGTGGACAAACCCTTTTAAACAGATTGTTTGTAACCATAGATGGATGAATTATAACTGCAACGAGTCAAATTCTCAGAATAATATCGGCCATGAATTCCTCATCTGTCAGTACCAATTACACAAAATAACTACAAAATATATAAGATTAAATTTTGAAAGAAGATAATTATATTTTTTTTAATCAAAGTCTTATGAACTGACCATACATGTGATGTTAGCTGCAAAGGGTCATTCACCGCTTGGCTTATTCTAATTTGAGATTTTGGGAATAACTTTTTAATCCTGCCTCACAAACCTACACGTTTAATTTAGCTAAATGTTCATGTTGTTGCAATAGGTGGAGCTGATAATCAGTTGGCAGATAAGTTTAGGGGAAACAGAGGCGGTTTTAGGCCGAAATCACATCTGCAGTTATTGTAGATGTTTTGTAAACATAATAGGAGTGTATGCAAATTAGAATATGTCTTTACTTAGGACACATTCTCACAGAACATATTTGCTGCAGAATTTCCGCATCCAATTCACACCGGAAATATTCTCACTTAAGTGTGCATCTATCGCTGCGTTTTCCACTATCCAAAGTCTGCAGATATACTGACGAGTGCAATGCAAAAGGTGAAATCTGTGAATATTTGCAGCATAAATTAACATGCTGGGGATGTCAAATCACAAAATCCCAGGCACTAATGCTGCTACAGTAGAATACAGTAAGTTTTCCGGCTCACAAATGTGGACAGAAAATGCACTGCAAATACATCCTGCGTGAAATTTCCTTATCCTGATACTTCCGAAATCCAAAAATTACATATGTAATCCACCCTAAAGGGTTTTTTTTCACCTGGCTCCTGATAATCCCTGATTTTGCCAATAGGGCTATGTTTCCATGATGAGTATTTGGTGAGTTTTTAATTTTGCAGAATTTCTACCCCTATTATATAAATTAGGTTACTTGTGTTTTTTATTGCGTTTTTGAGTGCGTATTTTTACATGCTTTTTTTCACGTTTTTGTCCTTTTGGTATGTCTTGCTGTAAATGAAGCTGTTTTTTTGTGATACTACCTGGCATTTGATTTTGACAGCAAAACTTTATTAACACAGTCATGTGCATATTACATGTTTTTGAGTCTGTTTCCGCAGCAGTAATGCACTTTTTACCTGTATCTTTTCACCATCTAATTCCATTTTGTTGGGAAAATCTGTACATAAAACTCAGCATACTTGCAAGAGATATTTACACGTTGTGGATTTGAAATGTACTGTAGATAAATGTACACAGCGTAAAAAAAAAGTGGGCATGAGATTTCTGCAAATCCCATTCACTGTGCTGCAACTCTCCCTGACGAAGGAAGTCCAACCGAAACGCGCGTCGGGGTACGTGCACATTCAGGATCCTGAGCCTTAAAGGTATTGCGTCCTTTGCACACTGCACTTATGTGTTTTTTTTTATTTTCTTTGTATATCATGGTTTTGCACATTGTATGCATATTTACCTATTTGCACTTTATCTTTACTGCACTATTCATGATTATTTAAATCTCCATAATTTTACTAGTTCACTCTTACCAGGTATTTTTTATATGGACTTTTATTACCTCTGTGGGTTTTTAAATATACCTATCAAATGTATTTATTAATATGTTAACTTCATTGATCCTGTATATGCGCACTCTGGTTTTTAATTTTTTAGTTTTTTTGGCTTGATATTATGCCCATTTGTAATTAAATAAATATTGCTATACCTATATTTCTCTCCTGGAATCCTTATTTAATCTGTGTTTTTGGGTTTTGGATTTTTACTTTGCTGCAACTGTAAGACGCTGAGTCAAAAACTCGCCAAAACTCATTGTGGGAAGTTAACATTAAAGACATAACCAGCTGGACATTTCCACTGCCGTGCATCTACCTATGGCAACTCGGACAAAAGATTAAATATTTTACAATGCAAAATGAATGATGCTGAAACACAAGGTTGGTTGTATTTTTGCTTGCTATGACCCCTGTAACATCTGAAGCCTGCTGAATCCTAAATCATGTAACTCATCGTCAGACATTTCCACAGTTAAGGCTCGCTCACACCAGCATATACATTGGACGAGTGCTATCCGATTTTTTAGCACACAGCACTCAGACCAATGTTATTTAATAAAGCAGTGCTGATGCACAATTTTTTCATAGACAGAATCTGCTGCGATTTTAGTTGAAATCGGATGCCAGTCACCCATTCAAGTCTATGGGAGCATGGAACACATTGGACTGCATTCGGATGATATCCAAGTGCAGTCCGATTTCCGCGGACTCTCAGAATAGAGAAGATGGGTAAATTTTGTTCTCCTTCTATTTCTCGCAGTGTGCTCTGATTTTTTCATCCGAGATAATCATATCACACTATGCTGACACTCGGATTAGAATCTGATCAGAGTTTGATCAGAGTGTCATTTGCATGATCGGCACAATTCTCTCGGATGAGAAAATCTACGGCCGTCTGGCCGTAGCCTTATAGAAACGCTGGAGCTATTTTTGATGCAGAATCGTAGAGTCAGAATAGCACTTACTAAACAGCTTCTCTTTAATTAGAAACAGAAAGTGTTGAGTCACTTCTTACAGCACTGCCACATTTTTACTGCCTTTCAAATAAATAAGCCGTTCGCAATGATTTAGTGGATGTTTGCAAGTTACGGGGGATTTTTGCATTCGCATATCATATTGCAGTAAATGTTTAATCAGAATCTATTGTGTGGATATAAAAATATCCTACTGGATAGATGTCTTCCAGAAGAGAACATCAAGCTTCTCTCCCCTGTATGTTTCAGATGATGTTACAGATTTTCACAAATGCTGACGATGAAACATTATAACCATATGGTTTGTTTGGCTGAGCTTGAGATAATACTGTCTTTTCAACTAGATGAAGCACAGTCAGAAAAAAAGTGCACAAAGTATAACCCTAGCAAAATACAATGTGTAATATGAATGTAACCATGCATAAAAATCGAGGTTGAACTTTCAGAACTTCATTACCGACCTGGCGCATTAAAGAAACCATCAAGTTTCATGCTCCTTCAGCTCACGCCTCTCCGATTTTTTCAGAATTCATCTTTAGAAATTGTTAATAGTGCAGGGACGGACATACCATTAGTGCAATGTGTGCAGCTGCACAGGAGACCAAGAGATAAGGGGGCCACGTTCACCTCCAGAACAGGTGGAATTGCACATTATGATGAGCTATTGGACTGCAAAGGACCCATATACTGTTCTTACTACGAGGTGTGTTCTATTTCAACACATTTGCTCCAAGACTTTTCATTAGACTGGTGGAGAATGAGGCAATGATGAGAGAGATTAAACCAAGGCTGTAGAACAAGTTGGTGCTATATAAATAAGGAAAATATATTAACAAAACATTTGGTAACAATTATTCTTCAAGGAAAATTTGACTATTACAAGGCCTTAATATCCAAGATAAGTGGACTGTAAAAACAAGCAAGTAAGGCCTCTTTCACATTTCCGGCGGGCGCCTGGCGGCGCCCCCGGCATTTTGCCGCAGTGCCGCATCTGAAAATCTGATGCGCCGCATGCGGCTTTTTTCGCATTGACATGCATTAGCGCCGGATGGCGCCGCATGTCAATGCGTTGCATGCGGTTTTGTCCGGATGCGGCGCAAATGTACATTGCGGCGTCCGGAAAAAACGCTGCATGTAACATTTTTTGTTTTTGCCGGATGGTTTCTTATCTCTCCAAGCATCAGAAACCATCCGGCAAAAAAACGCATTTTGGCCGCCGGAAGTGTGAAAGGTTTTCACATGCGGCGCTGCGGCAAAATGCCGGGGGCGCCGCCAGGCGCCCGCCGAAATGTGAAAGAGGCCTAAACTCATCATTAGCATCTATAGCTACTGAAATAAAGGTTCTGCTTCTGTGTAATATATTTAATTACTACAGGAAAAGAACTGACAAGTTCAACTCACCTGGGATCTGAAAGGGAATCTGTCAGTAGGATCGACCCTTCCAAGTCGTCTATATTGGCATGCAGGTCATAGAAAGTTGAATAAAATGATACCTTGATATCTGCGATCTGATATCTTATTCCTGAAAAAGCCACATTTTTCTTAGTATGTAAATGAGCTGTTAAGATGTATGGGATCTCCCTCAGTGTCTGCCTCCGGGGCTTTAATGAAAGGAGCCGTTACCAGTGTGAGACATGTAATAATTGATAGTCTGCTCTCCTCATCTACATGTCTCACAAGTGGTTATGTTCCCTTTCATTTACAATAAGCTCTGGAGGCAGATTCTCAGGGGGATCTATATCCGGCCCATAGATCTTAACAGCTCATGTACATATTAAGAAAAACATGGATTTCCTTAGAATAACACATCAGATTGTAAATATCAGTGTATAATTTTATTTAATTTTCCATGAATTTTCTCCATGCCCAGATAGACTGTGGGTTTATCCTTTTCACAGATTTAATTAAGGCTATGTGCACACGTTCGGAACTGCCGCAGAAATTTCCGCGGCAATCCTGCACCTCCCTGCCGCAGGAAATACGCATTTTATAGGTATGCGTATTCCCGCTAAAAACTAGCGTTTTGCAAGCATAATTAGTTTGCAGAATGCTAGCGTTTTCCAAGCGATCTGTAGCATCGCTTGGAAAACTGATTGACAGGTTGGTCACACGAGTCACACATAGTGTTTGACTAGTGTGACCAACTTTTTACTATTGATGCCGCCTATGCCACATCAATAGTAATAAGATATAATGTTAAAAAATAAAATAACAAATCGTGATATTCTCACCTTTCAGCGGCCCCCGCAGCCTTCCTGGTCCTCGCGATGCTCCCGGCAACTCCCGTTCCCAGGGATGCATTGCGACAATGACCCCAGATGACGTAGAATCACGCGAGACCGCTACGTCATCTGGGGTCATTGTCGCAATGCATCCCTGGGAACGGAGTTGCTGGGAGCATCGCTGAGGAGCGGGAAAGCTGCGGGGGCGGCCGGAAGTTGAGAATATCACGATTTTTTATTTTAATTATTGTTTTACCGGGATATGGTACCCAGGGCCTGGAGGAGAGTCTCCTCTCCTCCAGACCCTGGGTACCATCTGCACATGAACCGCTCACTTTGCGCATGGTGGGCATAGCTACATGCGAAAAGTAAGTGGTTCAATGCATTCCTATGGTGGCGGAATCGCCGCGATTCCGCAAAAAGAATTAACATGCTGCGTTGTTTTCCGCGATGCATTTTTTTTGCGGAAAAACCCGCAGCATGTGCACAAAAATTGCGGAATGCATTCTAATAATAGGATGCTTAATGCATGCGTTTTTTAAGCGTTTTTGCAGCGGAAAACTGCAGCAAAAGCGCAAAAAAACCTTGAAAAATCCTGGATGTGTGCACACAGCCTTAAGGTACTATATTACACATTAGACAAATGTCAGCTAAATTTTGTGATTTGTGGCGGGACCAGTCAACTATCTAATATGTATAGAGGTATCTTGAAAAGTATTTAAACATGCCAGACCTTTTGTTCTTAATGGATATACAGTGAAGGAAATAATTATTTGATCCCTTGCTGATTTTGTAAGTTTGCCCACTGACAAAGGCATGAACAGTCTATAATTTTAAGGGTAGGTTAATTTTAACATTGAGAGATAGAATATCAAAAATAAAATCCAGAAAATCACATTGTATAAATTTGTCATGGGTGCATCGCCACAAAGATCGTCGCGATTGCACATTCTGACTTCTCACAGCTGAGCTTCTGTTTCTTTGTTTTTTTGGTAATGTGAGAGTTAATTTTTCCTAGCTCTTTGCTAAGGCTAGGTGCAGCCTCGCCCGGCTGCTTTTGATTATGTTCTAATTAGTTTCCTTTATATTTCTGCCAGTCTGGGTGTTAGACGCCGGTGAAAGCATTCATGTAGTTCAGCAGTCTGGATCGGTTCTGAGAATATTTAAGCTAAGAGTTCATTAGTTGTTTTTACTCTTATAGCTTATAGTTTATCTCTGAGACCTTAGGTGTTCCTACTGTGTGTGAGTGTTGTATGTAAGACTTTATTTACTTTATTCCTTCTCTTTCTTGTATGTCTTTCTGTTCATTATCCGTTACCTGTTCATTCCCTTTGGTGGTATTCAGGGTCCTTCTTAGGACTAGAATACAGTTGGCAGGGATTGATAGGAGACAGGGTTTACGCTGGTGGCCTGGACCTCTGTACCTTTAACAGTACCTCCAGGTTGAGGGATTAGTTAGGACCCCAGTTCAGGGTCAGCTTAGACCCCGGTCACCCTCTAGCCGGAGACAGCGTATAACGGATTCCGTTTTGACCCACTGGACATTCTATCAGGTAAATCCATGTTATAATATATCTATGCGCATGTTATATAGTATGTTGCCCTTTTGATATAGATTACTGACATCTCATATATATATCTGCTATACAGCGTGACATTTTCACCGGCCCAAAAAGATTCTCCCCAGCTGTCATGGATCCAGTAGCCCAGCTGGCCCGACAGTTGCAGGGGTTGTCCATGGAATTTGCAGACATTAAGTCCAAGGTTTTGTCCCTCCCAGAGCAAACCAGATCTGAACCTAAGGTTGCTCTCCCGGACAGGTTCACTGGTGGGCGGGACAAATTTTTTACTTTCCGGGAGGCATGTAAATTGTACTTTCGGCTGCGGCCTCGGTCATCTGGGAGTGAAGAGCAGAGGGTGGGAATTGTTATCTCGCTCTTACAAGGGGACCCTCAATCTTGGGCGTTCTCTATTCCTCCAGGCTCCCCAGATCTCCAGTCAGTGGATCGATTTTTTACTGCCCTGGGTCTGGTATATGATGATCCGGATCGAGTTTCCCTTGCTGAAACAAAGTTACGTAAAATACGGCAGGGAAATCGTCCAGCGGAGGAATATTCTTCTGAGTTCCGTAGATGGGCAACAGATACTCAGTGGAATGACCCAGCTCTTAGGAGCCAGTTTTGTCAAGGGTTGTCTGACAAATTAAAAGATGTGTTGGCTCAGTATGATTCTCCTCCATCACTGGAGGCTGCTATGGCCCTCGCTATTCGCATTGATAGACGACTTCGGGGAAGACGCGAGGTAACTCCGCCCCCCATGATGACTCCACCTACTGCTAAAGTCCCTTATACTGAGGTTCCCCTGGTCTGTTCTGAGGAACCCATGCAGTTGGGAGGGACATCATTTTGTAGGAGGGAATCGGCGGTGCGCCGCAAGGCTAGAAGGTGTTTCTTTTGCGGGAGAGAGGGACATTTTGTTGGGGGTTGTCCATCCCGGACCTCTTTGACCCAAGGAGTTAACCTGGGAGTCTGTATTTCGTCCCCAAATCCCTCTCAGTTTATCGTGCCTGCGGAGGTGGTGATTGGTACTAGAACTGAGAGGATTTCTGTTTTTCTTGATAGTGGGTCCGGGGCTAATCTTGTGGACGCTCGGTTTGCCCAGGTGCATGGTATGCAACTGAGTGTATTGGCCAAACCGGTCCCTATACTCTCTATTGATTCTAGACCTCTTGGTCAAGGTAGCTTGGTTCAAGCTGTTCATAACATAGATCTTCGAGTAGGGGCAATGCATAAAGAGCAATTGTCTTGTTATGTGTTGGAGGGTCTACCTACTCCTATTGTGTTGGGACTTCCTTGGTTGGCTAAACATAACCCAGTGATTGATTGGCAATCCAGAAAGATAAGCCAGTGGGGTGAATTTTGCAAGAATAACTGCATGAGCACGGTCATCGGTGCAGTTGTGCCTAGGACTTTGCCTCCTTTTCTGGAGGACTTTGGGGAGATGTTCTCAGAGAAGGGGTGTAAAGAGTTACCTCCTCATCGCGCATATGACTGCTCAATAAAGTTGCTTCCTGATGCCTTATCTCGTACTTTCCCAGGGACCGGGAGGATGGATGATCCGGTTCCTATTCCTCAGGAGGGAGTTGTGGTGTCAGCTGTATGCTCTGAGCTTGAGGGGAGGTATTGGGGGCTCAGGGGGACGCCCCTGTGGGACTTCCAGGGAGACTGATAGTTCCAGATCAGTTAAGACTGAAGGTTACGGAGAACCGTTACAAACGGATGGCTGATAGGGGAGAGTTTCTGGTCGAGATCTGAAGGTGAATGATCTGGTGTGGTTGTCTACCAGGAATATTAAACTTAAAGTTCCCTCCTGGAGGTTGGGTCCCAGATTCATCGGGCCGTACAGGATCAGTTCCATAATTAATCCTGTGGCATTTCGTCTGGACCTCCCTCCTACGTTTAAAATTCATAATGTGTTTCACAAGTCATTACTTAAAAAGTATGTGGCACCAGTCATACCGTCACCTCTACCTCCTCCTTCAGTGGTGGTCAATGATAACGTGGACGGACCTTTCACACAACTCACCCGGACAGACCTGGTCATGAGGGTCCGGAGGCCCCTCGTAGAAGGGGGGGTACTGTCATGGGTGCATCGCCACAAAGATCGTCGCGATTGCACATTCTGACTTCTCACAGCTGAGCTTCTGTTTCTTTGTTTTTTGGTAATGTGAGAGTTAATTTTTCCTAGCTCTTTGCTAAGGCTAGGTGCAGCCTCGCCCGGCTGCTTTTGATTATGTTCTAATTAGTTTCCTTTATATTTCTGCCAGTCTGGGTGTTAGACGCCGTGAAAGCATTCATGTAGTTCAGCAGTCTGGATCGTTCTGAGAATATTTAAGCTAAGAGTTCATTAGTTGTTTTTACTCTTATAGCTTATAGTTTATCTCTGAGACCTTAGGTGTTCCTACTGTGTGTGAGTGTTGTATGTAAGACTTTATTTACTTTATTCCTTCTCTTTCTTGTATGTCTTTCTGTTCATTATCCGTTACCTGTTCATTCCCTTTGGTGGTATTCAGGGTCCTTCTTAGGACTAGAATACAGTTGGCAGGGATTGATAGGAGACAGGTTTACGCTGGTGGCCTGGACCTCTGTACCTTTAACAGTACCTCCAGGTTGAGGGATTAGTTAGGACCCCAGTTCAGGGTCAGCTTAGACCCCGGTCACCCTCTAGCCGGAGACAGCGTATAACGGATTCCGTTTTGACCCACTGGACATTCTATCAGGTAAATCCATGTTATAATATATCTATGCGCATGTTATATAGTATGTTGCCCTTTTGATATAGATTACTGACATCTCATATATATATCTGCTATACAGCGTGACAAAATTAGATTGCATTGTATAAATTTAATTGCATTTTGCAGTGAGAAATAAGTATTTGATCCTCTACCAACCATTAAGAGTTCTGGCTCCTACAGACCAGTTAGACGCTCCTAATCAACTAGTTACCTGCATTAAAGACAGCGGTCTTACATAGTCACCTTTATAAAAGACTCCTGTCCACAAACACAATTAATCAGTCAAACGCTAACCGTTACAACATGGGCAAGACCAAAGAGATTTCTAAGGATGTCAGGGACAAAGTCATAGATGTGTACAAAGCTGGAATTGGCTACAAAACCATACATAAGCCGCTGGGTGAGAAGGAGACAACTGTTGGTGCAATAGTAAGAAAATGGAAGAAATACAAAATGACTGTCAATCGACATCGATCAGGGGCACCATGCAAAATCTCACTTCGTGGGGTATCCTTGATAATGAGGAAGGTGATAAATCATCCTAAAACTACATGGGGGGAATTTGTTAATGATCTCAAGGCAGCTGGGACCACAGTCACCAAGAAATTAATTGGTAACACATTACGCTGTAAAGATTTAAAATCCTGCAGTGCCCGCAAGGTCCCCTGCGCAAGAAGGCACATGTGCAGGCCCATCTGAAGTTCGCCAATGAACACCTGGATGATTCTGTGAGTGATTGGAAGAAGGTTCTGTGGTCAGATGAGACAAAAATTGAGCTCTTTGGCATTAACTCAACTCGCCGTGTTTGGAGGAAAAGAAATGCTGCCTATGACCCAAAGAACACCATCCTCACTGTCAAGCATGGAGAAGGAAACATTATGTTTTGGGGGTGTTTCTCTACTAAGAGCACAGGACTATTTCACCGCATCAATTGGAGAATGAATGGAGCCATGTACCATAAAATCCTGAGTGACAACCTCCTTCCCTTCGCCAGGACATTAAAAATGGGTGGTGGCTGGGTCTTCAAGCAAGACAATGACCCCAAAACATACAGCAAAGGCAACAAAGGAGTGGCTCAAAAAAGAAACACTTAAACCCCGTTACCCCGAGGGTGGTTTGCATGTTATTGACCGGGCCAATTTTTTCAATTCTGACCACTGTCTCTTTATGAGGTTATAACTCTGGAACGCTTCAACGGATCTTTGCGATTCTGAGATTGTTTTCTCGTGCCATATTGTACTTCACCTTAGTGGTAAAATTTCTTCGATATAACTTGTGTTTATTTTTTTAAAAATATGGCGAAAATTTAGAAAATTTTGCAATTTTCAAACTTTGAATTTTTATTCCCTTAAAACAGAGAAATATGTCACACAAAATAGTTAATAAATAACATTTCCCACATGTTTACTTTACATCAGCACAATTCTGGAACCAAAATTTTTTTGTTAGGAAGTTATAAGGATTAAAATTTGACCAGCGATTTCTCATTTTTACAAGAACCTATTTTTTCAGGGACCACCTCACATTTGAAGTCACTTTGAGGGGTCTATATGGCAGAAAATACCCAAAAGTGACACCATTCTTAAAACTGCACCCCTCAAGGTACTCAAAACCACATTCAAGAAGTTTATTAACTCTTCTGGTGCTTCACAGGAGCTGAAGCAACGTGGAAGGAAAAAATGAACATTTAACTTTTTAGTCACAAAAATGATCTTTTATAAACATTTTTTTATTTTCACAAGGGTAAAAGAAGAAAATGGACAAATAAAGTTGTTGTTCAATTTCTCCTGAGTACGTTGATATCCCATATGTGGGGGAAACCACTGTTTGGGCGCACGGCAGAGCTCATAAGGGAAGGAGCGCCGTTTGACTTTTTCAAACCAAAATTGGATGGAATTGAGATTGGACGCCATGTCACATTTGGAGAGCCCCTGATGTGCCAAAACAGTGGAAATCCCCCACAATTGACACCACACCATTTTGGAAACTAGACCCCCTAAGGAACTTATCTAGATCTGTTGTGAGCACTTTGAACCCCCAAGTGTTTCACTAAAGTTTATAATGCCTGGGTGTGAAAAAAAAAGTTCCACAAAAATGATTTTTTTAGTCCCCAATTTTTGATTTTTCCCAAGGAAATTGGACCCCAAAAGTTGTTGTCCAATTTGTCCTGTTTGCAGACGTTAATGGGTGTCATGTTCCATTTGCAGAGCCCCAGATGTGCCTAAACAGTGGAAACCCCCCACAAGTGACCCCATTTTGGAAACTAGACCCCCTAATTAACTTATCTAGATCTGTAGTGAGCACTTTGAACCCCCAAGAGCTTCACACAAGTTTATAATGCCCAGGCATGAAAATAAAAAATCCTATTTTTTTCCCACAAAAATGATCTTTTAGTCCCCAATTTTTTTATTTTCCCAAGGGTAACAGGAGAAATTGGACCCCAAAAGTTGTTGTCCAATTTGTCCAGAGTACGCTGATACCCCATAAGTGGGAGAAAACTACTGTATGGGCACACGTCGGGGCTCGGAAGGAAAGTAGTGAAGTTTTGGATTGCAGACTTTGATGGAATGGTTGGCAGGCATCATGTCCAGGGGTGGATTAAGGGTAGCCAGGGCCTGGGCTGTTCAGACTCTGTGGGCCCCCCGGTCATGTGACGGGGTCATGTGATGGGGTCATGCGACGGGGTCATCATATACCTGAAACAGATTATTCCAGGCGCCTCCACCCCTCCAACTGTCCACAGTCCCACCGCTCTCTCTTGGAAAAACTCCACTTCTCACCAATCACACAGTAACAGTTCCCATCACCAGATCACACATATAGCCAGCAGCTCTTGTTTTGGACAAAAGATTTTTTAAGCCGCCACCATAACACGGTAGACACTTTTGGCCGGGCTCTACTCTACTATAACCTATTAAATATTTGTTAAAATATCCAATACAATTTAGGTATATTTTTATTTATTTTTCAATTTTTAAAATGACTAATAATATCACATACAAGGAACAAATACCACAACACCATGTCCAGACCACATATTACCACCACAAAGTGACCAAATAATATCACATACAAGGAAAAAATACAACCGCACCATGACCAGACCACATATTACCATCACAGTGTCCAAATAATATCACATACAAGGAACAAAATACCACAACACCATGACCAGACCACATATTATTAATAATAATAATAACAATAATTTTATTTCTATAGCGCCAACATATTCTGCAGCACTTTACATTATAGAGGGGACTTGTACAGACAATTTCCGACATTATAGCATAACAATAAACACAGATCAAAGTAGATACCAAGAGGAATGAGGGCCCTGCTTTCAAGCTTACAATCTATGAGGAAAAAGGGAAGACACGAAAGGTAAATGGTAACAATTGCTTTCATTGTTCGGACCAGCCATAGTGTAAGAATTGGATGTTCATGTAATTCTGCATGAACCAGTTAACAGCCAAAGTATGTAACAGTACAGACACAGAGGACTATTAAATGCATAAAGCGGGTGAGAACATAATTTGAGGTACTTGATTATGGTACAAAAAATTTTTGAATGGGCCAAGAGAGATAGTTAGGTTAATGCGTTGAGGCGGTAGGCCAATCTGAACAAATGCGTTTTTACGGCACGCTTAAAACTGTGGGGATTGGGGATTAATCATATTAACCTGATTAATACCACCACAAAGTGACCAAATAGCACATACAAGGGACAAATACCGCAACACCATGTCCAGACCACATATTACCACCACATAGTGACTGAATACTACAATACTGATCAGTAATAAAAAAACACAATACTATCACTATAAGTGCCATTATACACAAGAGATCTGTACTTAGTATGCAGCGTCTGTGTACAGGTAATACAGTGATCACTGGTGACATTATACACAAGACCTCTGTATATAGTATACAGTGTATCGTGTCAGTGTATGGGTAACACATTGACTCATCAGTGACGTCTCTAGGTGAAGTTCTTCATCTTTGTTTTTCATCTTTCATCCAGCACAGACCGCCATTACTTTTTCCAGCCAGGGTTCGTCTTTGCAGGAAATAACAGTTATCTAGAGCTCTGCTTGAAGAACACATTACTTATTTTTTCCCAACTTCTACATTACACCACATGAAGAAAAAAAGGCGACATAGTATCACTCTACACAGTAACAGGACCGCCCCCCCATTTAAAACAGTATACTCAAAAAATAAATACATCACTGCAGTAATAATATCCCTTAATTAGCCCCTATGGTAACAATATCCCCCATCCTGGCCCCGTGTGTCTCATTCCTGGCTTCAGCCATATGTTCTCCCATCCTGCCCTCATGAATATCCATTCTGCCTCATATGATCTCCCATCCTGCCCCATCTGTCTCCATCGTATCCATCCTGCCCCATAATCCTGCACAATCTGTCTCCAATCCTGCCCCATGTCTTTCATCCTGTCCCGTGTCTCCAATCATGCCCTGTATCTCCATTCTGCCCCCTATGTCTCTAATCATGCCCCCATGTCTGTAATCCTGCCCCGTGTCTCCAATCATGCCCCCTGTGTCTCCACTCTGCCCCATCTGTCTCCAATCCTGCCCCATCTGTCTCGAATCCTGCCCCTAGTGTCTCCAGTCATGCCCCCAGTGTCTCCAATCATGCCCCATATCTCCCATTCTGCCCCCATGTCTCGCATTCTGCCCCTGTGTCCAGCATTCTGCCCCAGTGTTAAGCATTCTGCCCCAGTGTACAGCATTCTGCACCCCCGTGTCCAGCATTCTGCCCCCATGTCCAGCATTCTGCCCCGTGTCTCACAATCTGCCCCCGTGTCCAGCATTCTGCCCCCGTGTCTCACAGTCTGCCCCGTGTCCAGCATTCTGCCCCCGTGTCCAGCATTCTGCCCCGTGTCTCACAGTCTGCCCCGTGTACAGCATTCTGCCCACATGTCCAGCATTCTGCCCCGTGTCTCACAGTCTGCCCCCGTGTCCAGCATTCTGCCCCGTGTCTCACAGTCTGCCCCGTGTCTCATAGTCTGCCCCTGTGTCCAGCATTCTGTCCCCGTGCCCAGCATTCTTCCCCATGTTCATTCTGCCCCCGTGTCCAGCATTCTTCCCCATGTCCATTCTCCCCCCGTGTCAAGCATACTTCCCCATGTCCATTCTGCCTCCATTCTGCCCCATGTCCATTCTGCCTCCATGTCCATTCTGCCCCATGTTCTTTCTGCCTCCATGTCCATTCTGCCTCCATGTCCATTCTAATTTCTGCCCCATGTCCATTCTGCCCGGGCCCCCGGATCGCCGCTCTCAATAAAAAAAAACAAGTTCTTCTTACCTGGCCACGCTCCCGCGGCGAAGTTCCCTCCACGCAGCCGAAGCATGCACTCGCAGGCGACTGACAATGATGTCAGATGCCGGTGACGTGCGCGCTGCGGCTGATGTCAGCTGCCAGCCTCCGATTGGTTGGCGGCTGTTAACTATTGACGTGCGGGTGCGGGCCCGCACGTCAATAGCGTTAAACTGCCACAGCACCGCTAAGGGCCCGGTTTAGCCTGCCGGTTGCTGGTAGGGGCCCGGTGAGCAGAAGAGACGGGGTCCGATGCGGGCCCCCTCTGCCCACCGGGCCCCATACGCTGACGCCCAGATTGACCCTATAATCCGCCACTGGTCATGTCGCGTTTGGAGAGCCCTTGATGTGCCTAAACAGTGGAAACCCTCCACAAGTGACCCCATTTTGGAAACTGGACCACCCAAGGATCTTATCTAGAAGTGTGGGGAGAACGTTGAACCCCCAAGTGCTTCACAGAAGTTTATAACGTAGAGCCATAAAAATAAAAAATCATAATTTTTTTCCACAAAAATGATATTTTCGCCCCCAAGGGTAACAGAAGAAATTGGACCCCAAGAGTTATTGTGCATTTTTTCCTGAGTACACTGATACCCCATATGTGGGGGTAAACTACTGTTTGGGCGCATGGCAGAGCTCAGAAGGGAAGGAGCACCGTTTGACTTTTTCAACACATGCTCGCCACTGGAACGTGCGTCGTGGTAGTCAGGTACGCATCGAGTATCACGGGTGGTCGAGCGTCATGCTAGAATCCCCGCCCTGCATATTTTACTACTGTTAGCCAGTAAACATATGGGGATTGCCTAACAGTGTTATGGCATTACGAAGCGGGAACTCGAGCATGGCGCTTTAGCACCCCGATGTATGATCCAGTGGCGAGCATGCTCGCTCCTCATGAGTTTTAACCATCTCTTGCCCTCTGCCGTGAATATTTGGTGGCATTGGCAACTGGAGTTTACATGGGCAGACTTTTCTGGTCAGCACGGTGGCTCAGTGGATAGCACTGCAGCCATGCAGCGCTGGAGTCCTGGGTTCAAGTCCCACCAAGGACAACATCTGCAAGGAGTTTGTATGTTCTCCCCGTGTTTGCGCGGGTTTCCTCCGGGTACTCCGGTTTCCTCCCACACTCCAAAAACATACTGATAGGGAATCTAGATAGTGAGCCCCATCAGGGACAGCGATGATAATGTGTGCAAACTGTAAAGTGCTGCGGAATATGTTAGCGCTATATAAAAATAAAGATTATTATTATTCAACACAGAATTGGCTGGAATTGAGATCAGACACCATGTCAAATTTGGAGAGCCCCTGATGTGCCTAAACAGTGGAAACCCCCAAATTCTAACTCCAACCTTAACCCCAACACACACCTAACACACCCCTAACCCTAACCCCAACCCTAACTTTAGCCCCAACCTTAACCCTAACTCTAATGGGAAAATGGAAATAAATAAAAAAAATTTAATGTTATTATTTTTCCCTAACAAAAGGGGTGATAAAGGGGGGTTTAATTTACTATTTATAGCGGATTTTTATGTTTGGCAGCTGTCACACACTAAAAGACGCTTTTTATTGCCAAAAATAGTTTTTGCATCACCACATTTTGAGAGTTATAATTTTTGCATATTTTGGCCCACAGAGTCATGTGAGGTCTTATTTTTTGCAGGACGAGTTGACATTTTTATTGGTACCATTTTTGGGCACATGACATTTTTTGATCGCTTTTTATTACGATTTTTTGGAGGTTAGAATGAACAAAAATCAGCAATTCATGAATTTCTTTTCGGGGAGGCGTTTTTTACCGTTCCGCGTGTGGTAAAATTGATAAAGTAGTTTTATTCTTCAGGTTAGTGTGATTACAGTGATACCTCATTTATATCATTTTTTTATGTTTTGGCTCTTTTATACAATAAAAACAATTTTATATAAAAAATAATTATTTTTGCATCGCTTTATTCTGCAAGCTATAACATTTTCATTTATTCGCTGATGACGCTGTATCGTGGCTCGTTTTTTGTGGGACAAGATGACGTTTTCAGCAGAACCATGTTTATTTATATCCGTTTTTTTGATTGCGTGTTATTCCACTTTTTGTTCGGCGGTATGATGATAAAGCATTGTTTTTTGCTTTTTTTTTTTTTTTAAGGGGTTCACTAAAGGGGTTAACGAATGGGACAGTTTAAGGATCTGTGCACATGTTGCGCATTGTGGCCCTGCGGATTTGGCCCTGCGGATCCGCAGCAGATCCGCAAGTCATGTACAGTACAATGAAAGTGAATGGGAAAAAAAAAACACTGTGCACATGCTGCGGATTTGCTGCAGATTTAAATCCGCAGCATGTCAATTCTTTGTGCGGATTCCACAGCGTTTTTACACCTATTCCATTATAGGTATAAAACCGCAGCAAATCCGCAGTAAATCCGCAGGTAACATGCAGGTCATTTTACCTGCGGATTTAGCAAAATCCGCGCCGAAAAATCCGCAAGTGAATCCGCAACGTGTGCACGGGGCCTTATAGGGCGGGTCATTACAGATGCGGCGATACTAAATATGTGTACTTTTATTGTTTTTTCTTTTTTTATTTACATAAAGAAATGAATTTATTGGGGATTTTTTTTTTTTCTTTATTTAGGTTTTTTTTTTTTACACATGTTAATTTTTATTTTTTTTTATTTTTTACTTTGTCCCAGGGTGGGACATCACTGTATAGTGTCAGATCGCTGCCCTGACAGTTGCTTAGCACTCTGTCAGACCAGCGATCTGACAGGCACTGCAGAAGGCTTTCTCAGCGCCTGCTCTCAGCAGGCACTGAGAAGCCACCTCCCTGCAGGACCCGGAAGGACCCCACGGCCATCTTGGATCCGGGGGCCTGCAGGGAGGAGGCCCTCGGAACAACGTGATCATATCGCGCTGTTCTGAGGGTCTCAGGGAAGCACGCAGGGGGCCCCTCCCTGCGCGATGCTTCCCTATGCCACTGGAACGCTGCGATAATGTTCAATCGCAGTGTGCCGGGGGTTAATGTGCCTGGAGCGGTCCGTGACTGCTCCTGGCACATAGTGCCGGGTGTCAGCTGTGATAATCAGCTGACACCCGGCCGCGATCGGCTGAGCTCACCCCGTGAGCGCGTGCGATCGCATGTGACGTACTATCCCATCCATGGTTATACAGGCCCAGGTACCATGGACGGGCTAGTACGTCTAATGTCAGAAAGGGGTTAAGGTCATGGAGTGGCATAGCCAGTCTGCAGACATTAATCCCATAGAAAACTTATGGAGTAAGGGCCCCGTCACATATAGTGACACACCAGCGATCCCGACAACGATATGCACTTGTTAGGATCGCTGGTGTGTCGCTACATGATCGCTGCTGAGCTGCCAAACAGGCAGCTCAGGCAGCGATCAGGACAGCGACACTGCGGGTAACATCGCTTAGTTACCCGCAGTGTATGTTGGATACCAGCCCGCTGGTGCAGGGAGGTGGTAACCAGGGTACACATCGGGTTTCCAGGCGCTGCGCGGCACCTGGTAACCCGATGTGTACCTTGATTACCAGCTCCCCTGCAGCAGCGCGCTGGTATCCAACGTACACATCGGGTTTCCAGGTGCCTCCCGGCACCTGGAAACCTGATGTGTACCTTGGTTACCAGCTGATCGCTGGTCTCCTGCCTGCCACACGCAACGATGTGTGTTGGCCAGCGGGAGACCAACGATCAAAAAAATGTCCAGGACATTCAGCGACGATCAGCGATACCCAGCAGGGGGCTGATCGTCGCTGAATGTCACACACAGCGATATTCCTGGGGAGATTGCTGCTGCGTCACAAAACTAGTGACTCAGCACCGATCTCGCTAGCGAGATCGCTGTGTGTGACGGGGGCTTAAGTTGAAGCTCCGAGTTGCCAAGCGACAGCCTCAAAATCTTAATGATTTAGAGATGATCTGCAAGTGTGGAGTGGAGCAAAATTCCTCCTGACATGTGAATGTCATTTTCTGGATTTTATTTTTGATTTCTATATCTCAATGTTAAAATTAACCTACCCTTAAAATTATAGACTGTTCATTAGTGTTGAGCATTCCGATACTGCAAATATCGGTATCGGCCGATATTAGCTGTATCGGAATTCCGATTCCGAGTTCCGATATTTTCGTCTTATCGGATACCGGAATCGGATTTGTCACTGTCACTGTCTGTGTCCGTCGGTCGGGTCTGTCAGGAGTCAGCGGCACTTACCTGGCAGAAGATCTCCGGCGGTCACGTCCTGCACTGCTTCATGGCCGCCATCTTCTTTCCCCGGCGGTCACATGCAGTTTCTCGCGATAACTGCAGTGACTGCTGGGTAATCCCGGCCGTAAAGCAGTCAGTCCGATGACATCACCGCCAGGGAAGCAGGTAATCAGCTGTGCTGCGCCGGGATGTCAGGCTCTGCCTGTCATTGCGATGTAGCAGAGTTGGATCGTCGTGGGACAATCGTTACTATGGACTGCGTCGGACAGGTGGTATACTGTTGGTTTGTTTTTTTTCTTTTTTTACAGGAGATCGATGGCGTCGCAGGAATGAGTGTATAATAAAAGAAATGAAAACTGTGTTGTCTCTTTTATTTCATTAAAATACTTTTTTCTTGCTTTGTCTTTTTTTTACACATTTAATAACTTTGGGATTAATAATGGATCGGTGTCTTATTGACACCTATCCATTATTAACCGGGCTTATTGTCACCGTGCAATCAACGGTGACATTAACCCCTTATTACCCCGCTTGCCACCGCTACAGGGCAAGTGGGAAGAGCCGGGTAAAGTGCCACAATTGGCACATCTTTTGATGCGCCAAATGTGGGGCTGCTGTAGCCTGGTATTATCAGGCTGTTGAGGGCCAAAATCCATGGGCCTTGACAGTCTTTTAATACCAGGCCGCAGCAGTCTGCATTTTACTTGGCTGGTTAACAAAAATAGGGGGGATCCCCACGCCGTTTTTTTTTCGAGGGGATCCCCTATTTTTGTTAACCAGCCAAGCTAAGCAGACTGCTGTGGCCTGGTATTATCAGGCTTGCAAGGTCCATGGATATTGGATCCTTACCAGCCTGAAAAACCAGGCCTCAGCGGTCTGCTTCATCTGGCTGGTTAACAAAAATAGGGGGGACCCCACGCTAATTTTTTTCGAGGGGATCCCCTATTTTTGTTAATCAGCCAAGATATGCAGACTGCTGTGGCCTGGTATTATCAGGCTGGCAAGGTCCATGGATCTTGGCTCCTTAACAGCCTGAAAATCCAGGCCTCAGCGGTCTGCTTCATCTGGCTGGTTAACAAAAATAGGGGGGACCCCACGCCAATTTTTTTCGAGGGGATCCCCTATTTTTGTTAATCAGCCAAGATATGCAGACTGCTGTGGCCTGGTATTATCAGGCTGGCAAGGTCCATGGATCTTGGCTCCTTAACAGCCTGAAAATCCAGGCCTCAGCGGTCTGCTTCATCTGGCTGGTTAACAAAAATAGGGGGGACCCCACACCAATTTTTTTCGAGGGGATCCCCTATTTTTGTTAATCAGCCAAGATATGCAGACTGCTGTGGCCTGGTATTATCAGGCTGGCAAGGTCCATGGATCTTGGCTCCTTAACAGCCTGAAAATCCAGGCCTCAGCGGTCTGCTTCATCTGGCTGGTTAACAAAAATAGGGGGGACCCCACGCCATTTTTTTTTCGAAGGGAACCCCTATTTTTGTTAATCAGTTCCCTCTGACGTCACTGATTGTGTCCCTGGCTGACCTGAAGTGAAAGTGGAAAGCAATCAATTAAGCTTTCCACTTAAGGGCCCGTCTCACATAGCGATATCGCTACCGAGATCGCTGCTGAGTCACTAGTTTTGTGACGCAGCAGCGAGCTCACCAGCGATATCGCTGTGTGTGACATTCAGCGACGATCAGCCCCCCTGCCGGGTATCGCTGATCGTCGCTGAAATGTCAGGACCTTTGATCGCTGGTTTCCCGCCTGTCACACGCAGCGATGCGTGCCTGTCAGAGGGAAACCAGCGATCAAAAAAAGGTCCTGACATTTCTGCGACGATCAGCGATACCCGGCAGGGGGGCTGATCGTCGCTGAATGTCACACACAGCGATATCGCTGGTGAGCTCGCTGCTGCGTCACAAAACTAGTGACTCAGCAGCGATCTCGGTAGCGATATCGCTATGTGAGACGGGCCCTTAAGCGATGTTACCCGCAGTGTCGCTGTCCCAGATCGCTGCCTGAGCTGCCTGTTTGGCAGCTCAGCAGCGATCATGTAGCGATACACCAGCGATCCTGACAAGTGCATATCGTTGTCGGGATCGCTGGTGTATCGTTATGTGACACCCAGCCTTTACTCTCCTGTCAGGCAGGAGAGGAACTCATTCATTTGGGGTTTACTGTGAGGCTGCAGCATTAGCTGCGGTCCCTGCAGTAAACATTAACCCTTTCTGAAGGATTACACCGTGGGCCCTGACTGTGCATGGGATAGGTAAGAATAATTTTGCTTTTTTATTTTATTTTTATTACAGGAAATGGTTTTTGCAGTAAAATAAAAGATGGTCAAAAACATGTGTCTTTATTTCATTAAAATGATTTTTAATTAAAGTGTGTGTGTTTTATTTTTATTTCATGCAATAGGATTAATAATTGATAGTTGTCTAATTGACAGCTCTCAATTATTAACCTGGCTTAAGGTCACCTTTCAATAGCAAGGTGGCTTTAACCCCATATTAACCCATTTCGCCACCGCTACAGGGCAATGGGAATAGACGGGCAAAGTGCCAGAAAGGGCGAATCTAATTATAGATTTGTCTTTCCTGGGGTGTCTGGGGGCAGATGTTAGTAGCCGGGGGGGCAAAAATAATGGTCCCTCTCTGGGCTATTATTATCTGCCCCCACTCACTGGCTTTGTCTGTCTGGTTGCGAAAATAGGGCGGGAGCCCACGCATTTTTTTTCAGCAATTTTACACCTCATATATATATATATATAACATGTCATTGAATTTGTGACACATATATATATATATTTATATTTGTAGTTCATACACTTCTACATAGTATAATAGCCGCTAATTCAATTGCCGGCTTTTGTGAAAATGCAGAACCCGACATGAAATGACACTTGGTGTACATAGGGTTAACCATGTCTTTTCATGTCCTTTGCTATCTAATTTGCACAAACAATTAAATCAGACTATGTGTGCAAAATTTCACACCTCTAGGGGTTAATTAAAGGTGTAAATTCGTAGCAAAAAAGTCCGTTTTTTTTACAACGAATTTACACCTTTAATTAACCCCTAGAGGTGTGAAATTTTGCACACATAGTCTGATTTAATTGTTTGTGCAAATTAGATAGCAAAGGACATGAAAAGAAATGTTTAACCCTATGTACACCAAGTGTCATTTCATGTCGGGTGCTTCTGTCTTTTCACTGAAGCCGGCTTTACCCGGCAATTGAATCAAAGGATATTTTACTATGTAGAAGTGTATAAACTATACATATATGTATATATATATGTCACAATGACATGTATATATATATATATATGTATTCTATGTGTGTATATTTAGTGTTTACAAGGAAAGAATGGGGTTTTTTTAGTTGCGATATTTTGTTCCCATAGACTTACATGGGACTTCCGGTATCGGTATCGGGTATCGCCGATATTTTAGTGATATCGGCGATACCATTCCGATTCCGATACTTTAGCATATCGGAAAGTATCGCTCAACTCTACTGTTCATGTCTTTGTCAGTGAGCAAACTTACAAAATCAGCAAGGGATCAAATACTTATTTCCTTCATTGCATGTGTGGCAACAACTTAATCCTGTCTCTTTGTTAAAGGGAACCTGTCACATAAATGCAGCCCGATCTGTGGACACAATAGTATTGACAGAATAATATATTGTTATGTTGGAAAAGATTCATTATAACTTGAATTTTATTCATTAAAATCCCTGGTGTTTGTAAGCGTATGAGTCCAGTGGACGGTCCTACTCAGTTATTGACACATATCTCAATATGCCCAATAATAAAGGAAAGACCGTCAGTCATTGAGTAGTACTGCTCACTGGACTGATATGTATACAAGCGCCATGGATTTCAGTTAATAGAACACAAGGTTTACCAAAACTTTTCATACAAAAATGTATATCAATCTGATCAGCTCCTCCTGCTCTGTAATATCCTGACTGCAGACCAGGTAACATTTTCAACATGACAGGTTTCTGTTAATTATGCAAATTGTCTCTTCAGAGAGGAAGAGAGCTAGAACTCTAGTGCCACCTTTTGGAAGGTAGCAATCCTACAAGTCAATGTCGACCCTTTAACGAGCCTTATCACATGACCTAGGATAATAGCCAAACCAGAATCTCAATTTGCAGACACTGTGTTTCGGGGTTCAGCCCTCGTCAGTGCAAAGCGGAGATCTGGTTTGGCTGTGTGAGAGGCGTCAGACCATTGTCCAAGAAATATCGTCACTCCTTGCGGAGATCAACATGCTAAGCATGCAGATGAGGAGACTTAAAGCCGCAATGCTCCTCTGGGAAATATGCTAATTATGCAAATTGTCTCTTCAGAGAGGAAGAGAGCTAGAACTCTAGTGCCACCTTTTGGAAGGTAGCAATCCTACAAGTCAATGTCGACCCTTTAACGAGCCTTATCACATGACCTAGGATAATAGCCAAACCAGAATCTCAATTTGCAGACACTGTGTTTCGGGGTTCAGCCCTCGTCAGTGCAAAGCGGAGATCTGGTTTGGCTGTGTGAGAGGCGTCAGACCATTGTCCAAGAAATATCGTCACTCCTTGCGGAGATCAACATGCTAAGCATGCTAAGCAGGTTTCTGTTAAGAACATATGCATGAACAGCTGAGCTTAGCAAACAGTATATGTGCATGCAATAAGCACTAGCTATCTAACTAGCATGAATGCATTTAGTATGAATCTATTTAAATGGCGGCCAACATGCTGCGTACAAGCCAATCAGTGGTTGTTTACTAGCCTGTTTAGACAGACTCACTCCAGTTCCATACACAAGGAATGATCGTTAATATATCATTGTTCTTGTCAGCACTAGTCCTGTTTACCCAAGTTTAAAGTGTTTTTTTTAGTAATAAAGTGAATAGATCTTGGAATAAAAATAAGTTCCACAACTGGATGTGTTAAAAAATGTTTCTGTGCTGAGATAATCTTATAAATGTGCCCCTGCTGTGTACTGTGTAATGGCTGTGTCTGACCGTGCAGGAACATGATCTGATCATACCACAGCTCCTGGGCAGGGGGGATCATAAGAGTATGCAGACAGGACAGCATGGGATCACAGCTGATTAGTTTTATGAGGCAAAACATTTCCCTGTCTCCTTTTAAGCAATGTTTTACCTGAAAGAATCAGCTGTGATCCCATGATATCCTGTCTGTATACTCTCATTTTATCCCCCTTTCCCAGGAGCTGTGGTATGATCAGACCATGTTCCTGTACGGTCAGACACAGTCATTACACAGTACACACCAGGGGAACATTGATAAGATTATCTCAGCATAGGAATATTTTATTTAAAAAAAAACTGACATTTGTGGAAGTTATTACCATTCCAAGATGTACTGATTAAAATGTTAATTAAAATTAACTTTGTTAGTGGGAAAACCCCTTTAAGTGTAAAAAGTATTTTACCCCACAAACAAGCATTTTGCTCATTCTTCAGGCGATTGGTAGTCTATTTCCATAGGTCAATAATCAGAAAATAAGTATTCCAAGGAGCAATAAGAATTCACAATTATAGGACAGTGCAAATGTAAATGTAACATTTACATGCCCATGGATTCCTGGAGTGATTTAGATGTTGAAGGCAGGCAGGCAGGCAGCCCTGAACTGATACCTTCAGACTGCTGTCTCCCTCCTCTAGTTGTAAAGAGGCCATGTGCTATTGTTATTTTATCAGAGTGATTGAATGTAATTAACATGAATGGGTTGTCTCCTGCTCTCAAAATGAGAAAAGCAAACATTGCTCTACAAGTTGTATTCACTGGTATTACAACTAAACAATTTGCTACCTGAAATACAAAATAGATAAAAGAAGCAGGAAACCTGAAGTGAAACAAATCTACCATCAATAAACAAGATAAACAAGAGCCAACACAAGAAAAAGCTGACACAGACTTTCAGTAGCCGAATACTGATAACTATAAATTCGCATTGATTGAATTATAATTTGCATTTAACCCCAGATTCTGGACACATAATCCAGCATATGCGCCATGTGAACAGGCTGCAGTCCGCAATAATAAAATCTCCTTTTTTTCCATTCTGAAATAGGTGAAATAACAACTGCACCATGTGCACTATAAATCAGTATAACGTTTAGGCCGGGGTCACACTTGCGAGAAATTTGTACAATTCTCGCGTGAGTCTCTCGCATCAACACACGGCACTGCCGCCGGAACTCGGATCGGAGTGTGCGGCTGCATAGAAATACATGCAGCCGCATGCTCCAGTCCGAGTGATGGCGGTAAGGCCAAGTGTTAGGCCGGGATCACACATGCGAGTAAGTCATCCAACACTCGCATGTGAAATCCCAGCTCTGGCGCCGGCACTCAGGAGTGGAGCGAGCGGCTGCATGTAGTTATATGCAGCCGTTCACTCCACTCCCGAGTGCCGGCGCCAGAGCTGGGATTTCACATGCAGTGTCGGACGACTTACTCACATGTGTGATCCCGGCCTTAATGCGAGAAACTTGCGTGAGACTTGTGCGGATTTCTCGCAAGTGTGACCCCGGTCTTATTCAGAGAGTTTTAAGTGTTTTTTTTTTGTTATATGGAATTGGAAGCAGAATCTGTTCCAAAATCCACATAAATGCTCTGCAAACATCAATAATCTGCAGCCTGATGCACAACAAACGGCATTTGTTGCAGATTTTGACATCCCCATTAAACTCAGTTTCCACACTGCACTGATTCTTTCAGGAGCATGTGAATAATATTTGGTAAAATATAATCTACTTTTATACTACTGTAATAAGCTCTTTTTTCTCGCCTGGTAAATCTAGAAGGAAAATCTGAATACCTATGATGCATGTCTCAAATCCACAACATGTTGATCTCTCTTGC
Source organism: Oophaga sylvatica (assembly GCA_033576555.1). Classification (NCBI taxonomy): domain Eukaryota; kingdom Metazoa; phylum Chordata; class Amphibia; order Anura; family Dendrobatidae; genus Oophaga; species Oophaga sylvatica. The sequence goes on from JARQOD010000006.1 coordinate 48,772,482, forward strand.
GGGTACACTTGAGTTTTATGATTGGATTTTCCTCATAGAATTGCATTGGATGCAGGAAATTCAGTAGATAAAAACACACATTTGTTTTTAGTCTATTTCTGCTGTGGACCACTTTTAAAAACATATGCAATCCACACATGACTGTGTCAAGAAAAGTTTTGTCAAAGACAAATAGTAGGATGCATCAAAAACAAAGCAGCTGTATTAAAAATATGACATACCAAAATAAAGAGCATCAAAATTGTGATAAAAACGCATATAAAAAATACATACTCAAAAACGCAATGAAAAAAGTGCAATAATAGGTGAAAAATGCTGCTACTTCAAAAACTCATCAAATAGTCATCATGGAAATGTAGCCTAAATAGATTTTCTATAGGATATTTGCTTTGATTTATCCAATAACTATACCATAAAAGTCAGATTTTGGAAGTTTTACTTATCCTGAGACTAGGGATACCCAGGACTCACAACAATTTCTGCATCTTGCATAGACTTTATCAGGCTACGTTTCCACGATGAGTTTCTGTTGAGTTTCTGATGTTGCAGATTTTCTGCATGGTGCACCGATTATATAAATTAGGTTACCTGCTTTTATAGCGTTTTTAGTCTGTTTGGTGTGTCATGCTTTAAATATAGCTGCTTGTTTTTGATACTTCCTGTTATTTGGCTTTTGCAAAATTTTATTGACACCCAGTTGTGTGAAAAGTGTTTGCCCCTCCCTGATTTCCTATTATTTTGCATGTTTGTCACACTTAAATGTTTCAGATCACCAAATAAATTTAAATATTAGACAAAGATAACAAAAGTAAACACAAAATGCAGGTTTTAACTGAAGTTCTTTATTATTAAGGGTAAAAAGAAACCCAAACCTACAGGGCCCTGTGTGAAAAAGTGATTGCACTTCCCTTAAAACATAAATTATTTGTGGTTTATGACAATTTTGGGAAGCGGAGTTTAAATTCTCAAGCCACACCCAGGCCTGATTACTGCCACACCTGTTCTCAATCAAGAAATCACTTAAAGGGAACCTATCAGCAGGATTGTCCACAGTAACCTACAGTGTCAGGTTGGCGCCGTTACACTGATTAAAATGATACCTTGGTTGATGAAATCCGTCTTGTGGTTGTTGTTTAATCTGTATTTGCAGTTTTCAGTTAAAGAGATTCTCGTACTCCGGGGGGTCTTTATGTGCTGCTCTCTTCTCATACTCATCCTTATGGTCAAAACTGACAGTTCACTGATCATTCAGTAACCTGCCTCCTATTTTAAATAAGGCATATAATAGTGCTGGCTTTTGAAAAAAAAATTACCTCCAGCACTCAACCCCTAACCCCGAGGGTGGTTTGCACGTTAATGACCGGGCCAATTTTTACAATTCTGACCACTGTCTCTTTATGAGGCTATAACTCTCTAACGCTTCAATGGATCTTCGCGATTCTGAGTTTGTTTTCTCATGACATATTGTACTTCATGACAGTGGTAAAATTTCTTCGATATAACTTGTGTTTATTTATGAAAAAAATGGAAATATGTCGAAAATTTGGAAAATTTTGCAATTTTCAAACTTTTAATTTTTATTTCCTTACAACAGGGAAATATGTCACACAAAATAGTTACTAAATAAACATCAGCACAATTTTGGAACCAAAATAGTTTTTTGTTACGAAGTTATAAGGGTTAAAAGTTGACCAGCGATTTCTAATTTTTCCAACAAATTGTACAAAACCATTTTTTTAGGGACCACCTCACATTTGAAGTCACTTTGAGGGGTCTATATGGCAGAAAATACCCAAAAGTGACACCATTCTAAAAATTGCACCCCTCAAGGTACTCAAAACCATATTCAAGAAGTTTATTAAACCTTCAGGTGCTTCACAGGAGCTGAAGCAACGTGGAAGGAAAAAATGAACATTTAACTTTTTAGTCACAAAAATGATCTTTTACAAACAATTTTTTTATTTTAACAAGTGTAAAAGGAGAAGATGGACAGAAAAAGTTGTTGTGCAATTTCTCCTGAGTACACTGATACCCCATATGTGGGGGAAAACCACTGTCTGGGCGCACGGCAGGGCTTGGAAGGGAAGGAGCGCCGTATGACTTTTTCAAACCAAAATTGTCTGGAATTGAGATGGGACGCCATGTCGCATTTTGAGAGCCCCTGATGTGCCTAAACAATGGAAACCTCCATAAGTGACACCATTTTGGAAACTAGACCCCTAAGGCACTTATCTAGATCTGTTGTGAGCACTTTGAACCCCCAAGTGTATCACTAAAGTTTATAATGCCTGGATGTGAAAAAAAAACAATTTCCACAAAAATGATTTTTTAGTCCCCAATTTTTCCCAAGGAAACTGGACCCCAAAAGTTGTTGTCCAATTTGTCCTGAGTATGCTGATACCCCATATGTGGGAGGGAAAACTGTTTGGGCACACGGCAGGGCTCAGAAAGGAAGTAATGATGTTTTGGAATGCAGACTTTGATGGGTGTCATGCTCAGCTTGCAGAGCCCCAGATGTGCCTAAACAGTGGAAACCCCCCACAAGTGACCCCATTTTGGAAACTAGACCCCTAAGAAACTTATATAGATCTGTGGTGAGTACTTTGAACCCCCAAGTGTTTCACACAAGTTTATAATGCCCGGGCATGAAAATAAAAAATCCTATTTTTTTCACACAAAATGATATCTAAGTCACCAATTTTGTATTTTCCCAAGGGTAACAGGAGAAATTGGACCACAAAAGATGTTGTCCAACTTGTCCTGAGTATGCTGATACCCCATATGTGGGAGAAAACTACTGTGTGGGCACATGTCTTGGCTCGGAATAGAAGTAGTGACGTTTTGTAATGAAGACTTTGATGGAATGGTCTGTCGGTGTCATGTCATGTTTGGAGAGCCCCTGATGTGCCTAAACAGTGGAAACCCCCCACAAGTGACCCCGTTTTGGAAACTAGACCCCCAAAGGAACTTATCTAGATGTGTGGTGAGAACCTTGAACCCCCAAGTGCTTCACAGAAGTTTATAACGCCAGGGTGTGCAAATAAAAAAATTATATTTTTTCCACAAGCATGATCCCCAATTTTTTATTTTCCCAAGGGTAACAGGATAAATTGGACACCAAAAGTTGTTGTTCAATTTATCCTGAGTACGCTGATACCCTATATGTAGGATAAAACTACTGTATAGGCACACGTCGGGGCTTGGAAGGGAAGTAGTGACGTTTTGCATTGCAGACTTTGATGGAATAGTCTGTGAGCGTCATGTCGTGTTTGGAGAGCCCCTGATGTGCCTAAACAGTGGAAACCCTTCACAAGTGACTCCATTTTGGAAACTAGACCCCCTATGGAACTTATCTAGATGTGCGGTGAGAACTTTAAACCCCCAAGTGCTTCACAGAAGTTTATAACGTAGAGCCATAAAAATAAAAAATCATATCTTTTTCCACAAAAATGATATTTTCGCCCCCAATTTTTTATTTTCCCAAGGGTAACAGAAGAAATTGGACCCCAACAGTTATTGTGCAATTTGTCCTGAGTATGCTGATACCCCATATTTGGGGGTAAACTACTGTTTGGGCGCATGGCAGAGCTCAGTAGGGAAGGAGCACCGTTTGGCTGTGGTTCCACGGTCCGGAACCACAGCGCTTTGGACGGAGCGGAAATTCCGCTCCGTCTAAGCCCCGCCCCCTTTCTGACGCGCGCTCTTTCCGGAGGTGTTCAGGACACCTCGGACACCTCCGGAAAGAACGCAGGGCTACATAGCCCTGTGTTAAATTCTGTTGCGGCGACGCACCGTCGCCGCAACACGCGAGGACATGCTGCGGTCTGAAAAGACGCGCCGCATGTCCGTTTACACAGGTCTGCCACCTGCGTGTTGTTACGCATAGTGGAGACGGGATTTCTTGAAATCCCCTCCACTATGCTGTAACATCTGGACGCTGCGTGTTTGGCGCTGCGCCAGCGCACAGCGCCAAACACGCAGCGTTTACTGATCGTGGAAACTCACCCTTTGACTTTTTCAATGCAGAATTGGTTGGAATTGAGATCCGACGCCATGTCACATTTGGAGAGCCCCTGATGAGCCTAAACAGTGGAAAACCCCCAATTCTATCTCCAACCCTAATCCCAACACACCCCTAACCCTAATCCCAACCCTAACCATAACCCTAACCACAAACCTAACCCTATCACACCCCTAACCCTAATCCTAACCCTAACTTTAGCCCCAACCCTAACCCTAACGGAAAAATGGAAATAAATATATTTTTTTATTTTATTATTTTTCCCTAACTCAGAGGGTGATGGGGGGTTTGATTTACTATTTATAGCGGGTTTTTATGTTTGGCAGCAGTCACACGCTAAAAGACGCTTTTTAATGCAAAAAATAGTTTTTGCATCTTCACATTTTGAAAGCTATAATTTTTTCTTATTTTGGCCCACAGAGTCATGTGAGGTCTTATTTTTTGCAGGACGAGTTGACGTTTTTATTGGTACCATTTTCGGGCACATGACATTTTTTGATCGCTTTTTATTACGATTTTTGGGAAGCAGAATGAACAAAAACCAGCAATTCATGAATTTCTTTTGGGGGGGCGTTTATACCGTTCTGCGTGTGGTAAAATTGATAAAGCAGTTGTATTCTTCGGGTTAGTACGATTACGGCGATACCTCATTTATATCATTATTTATGTTTTGGCACTTTTATACAATAAAACAATTATATATAAAAAATAATTATTTTTGCATTGCTTTATTCTGCGAGCTATAACTTTTTTTTATTTTTTGGTGATGATGCTGTATTGTGGCTCGTTTTTTGCGGGACAAGATGACGTTTTGAGCGGTACCATGTTTATTTATATCCGTCTTTTTGATCGCGTGTTATTCCACTTTTTGTTCGGCGGTATGATGATAAATCATTGTTTTTTTGCCTTGTTTTTTTTTAAGGGGTTCACTAAAGGGGTTAACTAGTGGAACAGTTTTATAGGGCGGGTCGTTACAGGCGCGGCGATGCTAAATATGTGTACTTTTATTGTTTTTTTTATTTACATAAAGAAATGAATTTATTGCGGAATTTTTTTTTTTTTTTTAGGATTATTTTTTTACACGTTATTTTTTTTTTTTACTTTTTTACTTTGTCCAGGGTGGCACATCACTGTATAGTGTCATATCGCCGAGCTGACACTGTGCACAGCACTGTGTCAGCTCGGCGATCTGACAGGCAGTGCAGGAGGCTTTCTCAGCGCCTGCTCTCAGCAGGCACTTAGGAAGCCGTCTCCCTGCAGGACCCAGAAGGACTCCGCGGCCATCTTGGATCTGGAGTCCTGCAGGGAGGAGGCACTCGGAATAGCGCGATCCCATCGCGCTGCTGTGACTGTCTCAAGGAAGCACACAGGGAGCCCCCTCCCTGCGCAATGCTTCCCTATACCGCCGGAACACTGCGATCATGTTTGAGCACAGTGTGTCGGGGGTTAATGTGCTGGGAGCAGTACAGGACAGCTCCTGGCACATAGTGCCGGTGTCAGCTGTGATAATCAGCTGACACCCGGCCGCGATTAGCTGCGCTTCCCCCGGGAGCGCAGCTGATCGCATATGACATACTATTCCGTCCTTGGGAATTAAGTCCCAGGACACATGGACGGAATAGTACGTCAGATGTCAGAAAGGTGTTAAGCAGTAGCATCCATCCAATGTTGGGCAGTGCTTGCACAGATTGAGAGCATCACTTGCCGATAGATGCCAGTGTGCATGCACCGCCAGCTGCGCCATTTTGTTGAAGCAAAAAAAAAAAAATTATAGTGCTGGCTTTGAAAAAATATTTACCTCCAGCAAAATGGCACTGACGTCAGAGCGTGCGTAGTAGCATCTATTGCTTGCTAATAGATGCTACTGCGCAAGCGCCGCCACTATCTTGCTGGTACCAATTTATTTTTCTTTCTTTAACAAAATCACATCGCCTGCGCAGTAGCATCTATTGACAAGCAATGCTCTCAATCTGCGCAAGTACTGCCCACCATTGAATAGATGCTACTGTCAGTTAAGCCCATAAGGATGAATATGTGAACAGAGCACCAGATAAAGACCCGCCCACAGGCCCACCCCAGAGCACAAGAATCTCATTACTGAAAACTGCAAATACAGATTAAACAACAACCACAAGACTTCTATACATCTGGCATAGAAGTAACACAGCATTACAGAAGAGGAACATCATACCAACAGTAAAATATGGTGGTGATAGTGTGATGGTCTAAGGGCTGTTTTGCTGCTTCAGAACCTGAAAGACTTGCTGTGGTAATTGGAACCATGAATTCTGCTGTCTACCAAAAAAATCCTGCAGGCGAATGACCAGCCATCTGATCATGATCTGAAGCTGAAGTGCACGTGGGTTATGCAGCAGGACAATGATCCAAAACACACCAGCAAGTCCACCTCAGAATGGCTTAAGTAAAACAAAATTGAGACTTTGGTGTGGCCTAGTCGAAGTCATGACCTTAATCTGATTGAGATGCTGTGGCATGACCTTAGAAAGGCGGTTCATGCTTGGAAATCCTCCAATGTTGCTGAATTACAACAATTCTGCAAAGATGAGTGGGACAAAACTGTTCCAGAACGTTGTAAAAGACTCACTGCCGGTTATCACAAATCCTTGATTGCAGTTGTTGCTGCTAAGAGTGGCCCCGTCAGTTATTAGGTTTAGAGGGCAATCACTTTTTCACACAACTGTACATAGGTGCGGATTACATGCGTTTTTTATGTGCTTCCTCAGCGGAAATGCACTTAAAATGCATATATGTTTTTTACCTGATTAATTTCCATACCTAATGCAATGTCTATGGGGAAAATCTGTACAGAACACTAAGCGTACCCGAAAGAGAAATTGACTTGTTGCAGATTTGAAACCCGCACCGCAGGTCAGTTTATGCTGCGTTAAAAAGAAGCACAGTGGGCAGGAGATTTCTATAAATCCCATCCACTTTGCTGTAAATATAAGACGCTGCGTTTCAGGGCCGGCTCCAGGTTTTTATGGGCCCCGGGCAAAAGAGTCTCAGTGGGCCCCCTTAACACAGACCACGATTCATGATGCACAGATACTGCAGAGAAATATGGGTATAGCACAACGCCAAACACTTCACTTCTTCCATTACATTACTGATACCTATTGTAAATTGTACAATAGCTCAAAAAACGCCAAATCCTCACAGCGCACAGTACAGACTGGACAGTACAGTCCTCCATACAATATTATGGGCACCACATAGTCTCCCCCTCATCACCCATATAATACCCCATGCAGGATGTCACCCCGCCATCCCCCATATAATGCTCCATACAGAATACTGGACCCAATATAATGCTCCATACAGAATACTGGACCACATATAATGCTCCATACAAAATATGGAGCTCTCCTCTGCACTGTGCTGCGTTCTGCACTGTTACGGCTCAGGAAAGGGCACTGTGGAAAGACTCCCCATTATCATCGTCATTGCCTGCCCATCATCATCATCATTGCCTCCCCTCATCATCATTGCCTGCCCATCATCATTCCCTCCCTATTATCATCATTGCCTCCCCATTAATATCATCATCATCATTGCCTTCCCATTATCATTGCCTCCCCATCATTATCATTGCCTCCCCATTAATATCATCATCATCATTGTCTTCCCATTATCATTGCCTCCCCATTAATATCATCATCATTGCCTTCCCATTATCATTGCCTCCCCGTCATCATCATTATCATTGCCTCCCCATTAATATCATCATCATCGCCTTCCCATTATCATTGCCTTCCCATCATCATCATCATCATCGCCTCCTCACCACCATCACTGCCTGCCTCCCCCCACCACCATCACACATACAGCACCGCAGGCAGCACTCTCTCACATACACACAGGCAGGTGTTATGATTTGGTAGCTGAGGAGAGCAGGCAAAAAAGGAAATACACCAGAGCAGTTGGAAACTATGAGATTGCAGTACCCTGACTAACCACCACAACTAGAGGCAGCCGTGGAGCGTTCCTACGTTGGTCCTAGATGCCTCTTCACAGCCTGAGAAACTAACTACACCTAAAGATAGAAAGAGGAAAGCTATCTGCCCCGGAGCAGATCCCCAAAGAACATAGAAAGCCCCCAAACATGTAATGGCGGTTAGACAAGAAATACTGACACAGACAGAAAATAGTATGAGCAAACGTTGGGGCCCAAACTTGCTAAATAGAAAAGGATAGGAAGGGCACTTACTGCAATCTCAAAAAACCCTGAAAAGCACCAACTCTACTAATTTCAAAAACACCTGAGATCACACGACCTCTACCACCTAAATTAGTTCTCTGGTGTAACCAAAAACAAAACAGCAGCCACTGAAAAAACTGGAAAAAGCAAATGTACAAACATCAGTGGCTGAACTGAACTGAGAGGGCAAAAGCCCCAGAGGGGACCCTGAAGGCCCCCACAGAAGTGCAGGACAAAATGCAAAAATCAAGCACAAAAACAAAAAGAAGAAAATGTCTTATCTGTTAGCAGGAGATTCAGACACGACACAGCAGGCTACCAAGGAAACAGGAATCAAGGATTGAGACCAGAACAATTGATCACCGGCAACCCTGATGGGAAGGCGACTCCCTTATATAAGACCAGTCAGTAACACCTGATTCCCAATCCTCACAATCTTCACTGGACAGTCCAGTACCGTTTGTAACCACCAGAGGGAGCTTCTGCTCAGAACTCATTTCCAGCCTATTCACAACAGTACCCCCCCCTTGAGGAGGGGTCACCGAACCCTTATTTGAGCAACCAGGTCGGTCAGGATGAGTTCTATGATACGCACGGATGAGTCTCCTAGCATTGATGTCCGAAGCAAACACCCAAGAATTGTCTTCCTGACCATAACCTCTCCATTTAACCAAATACTGGAGTTTCCGTCTAGAAAAACGAGAATTCAATATTTTCTCAACCACATACTCCAGATTGCCCTCAACCAAAACAGGGTCAGGACGCACAGTAGTAGGAACTACTGGCTCAACAAACCTCTTCAACAAGGACTTGTGGAACACGTTATGGATCTTAAATGTCCCTGGAAGAACCAAACGAAAAGAAACAGGATTAAGAATCTCCATGATCTTATAAGGTCCAATGAACCTAGGCTTAAATTTAGGAGATGCTACTCTCATAGGAATATTTCTTGAGGACAACCAGACCAAGTCCCCACTTTAAACCGAGGACCATCAGTCCTATGGCGGTTAGTAAACCTCTGGGCCCTCTCCTGAGAGAGGGACAACCTCTCCACTACCTCGTCCCAAATCTGTTGCATACGCTCCACAACAGAGTCAACACCTGGACAGACAGAAGCCTCCGTCTGTTCTGAAGAAAATCGAGGGTGAAACCCAGAATTACAGAAAATGGAGACATCAAAGTGGCAGAGCTAGCCCTATTATTAAGAGCAAACTCAGCCAAAGGCAAAAAAGAGACCCAGTCATCCTGATCAGCAGACACAAAGCATCTTAGATAAGTCTCCAATGTCTGGTTTGCTCTCTCAGTTTGACCATTGGTCTGAGGATGAAACGCCGAGGAGAAGGACAATTGAACACCAATTTTAGAACAAAAGGTCCTCCAAAATCTGGAAACAAACTGGACTCCTCTGTCAGACACAATGTTCTCAGGAATGCCGTGTAAGCCCTCTTTCACATTTCCGGCGGGCGCCTAGCGGCGCCCCCGGCATTTTTCCGCAGCGCCGCATCTGAAAATCTGATGCGCCGCATGCGGCTTTTTTTCGCATTGACATGCATTAGCGCCGGATGGCGCCGCATGTCAATGCGTTGCATGCGGTTTTGTCCGGATGCGGCGCAAATGTACATTGCGGCGTCCGGAAAAAACGCTGCATGTAACGGTTTTTTTTTTTTTGCCGGATGCTTTCTTATCTCTCCAAGCATCAGAAACCATCCGGCAAAAAAACGCATTTTGGCCGCCGGAAGTGTGAAAGGTTTTTACATGCGGCGCTGCGGCAAAATGCCGGGGCGCCACCAGGCGCCCGCCGGAAATGTGAAAGAGGCCTTAACGTACCACGTGCTGAAGGAACAAAGGCACCAATTTAGAGGAGGAAGGCAACTTAGGTAATGGCACAAGATGTATCATCTTGGAAAACCTATCGCAAATCACCCAGATGACGGTCATTCTCTGAGAAACAGGGAGGTCGGAAATGAAATCCATAGAGATATGGGTCCATGGTCTTTTGGGCACAGGTAATGGCATCAACAAACCACTAGAACGAGAGCAAGGCTTGGAGCGAGAGCAAGTCCCGCAGGACTGCACAAACTCCCTGACATCACGAGACAAGGTAGACCACCAAAAGGACCGACTAACCAAGTCTCTGGTACCAAAAATTCCGGGATGACCGGCCAACGTGGAACAATGAATCTCAGACATTACACTCTTTTTCCACTGGTCCGGGACAAACAATTTCCCAACAGGGCAGCGCTCGGGCTTATCCTCCTGACACCCCTCCAGAGCCAGTCTCAAATTGGGCGAGATGGCGGAAAGAACTACACCCTCTTTCAAAATAACAGAAGGATCAGATAACTCAGGAGAGTCCGCCAGGAAACTCCTCAAGAGGGCATCCGCCTTAACATTTTTAGTGCCAGGAAGAAATGAAACCACAAAATTAAAACGTGTGAAAAACAAGGCCCACCTGGCCTGTCTAGGATTAAGTCGCTTGGCAGATTCCAGATAAACTAGATTCTTATGGTCCGTAAGGACCACCACCTGATGTTTGGCTCCCTCCAGCCAATGTCTCCACTCTTCAAAAGCCCACTTCATGGCTAATAACTCCCGATTACCCACGTCATAATTACGTTCAGTGGGAGAAAATTTTCGAGAGAAAAAGGCACAAGGTTACTTTTAGAGGTCTCTGGATCTCTTTGGGACAAAACGGCACCTGCCCCAATTTCAGAGGCATCAACCTCCACCTGAAATGGTAGAGAAACATCAGGCTGCCGTAGAACAGGAGCAGAAGTGAATCTCTGCTTAAGTTCCTGAAATGCAGAGACTGCCTCAGGAGGCCAATTCACCACATCAGAACCCTTCTTGGTCAAATCAGTTAATGGTTTAACAATAACAGAGAAATTACCAATAAATTTACGATAAAAATTGGCAAAACCCAAGAATCTTTGAAGAGCCTTTAATGAAGTAGGTTGAACCCAATCACAGATGGCCTGAACTTTGACCGGGTCCATTTCAATAACAGATGGGGACAAAATGAATCCCAGAAATGAGATCCTCTGAACGCCAAAAAGACACTTTGATCTCTTCACATACAGAGCATTCTCTCTCAAAATCTGGAACACAGTCCGAACATGTTTTACATGAGAGTCCCAGTCATTGGAAAAAATCAAGATATCATCCAAATAAACAATTAGAAATTTATCCACAAAATCCCTGAAAATGTCATTCATGAAGGACTGGAAGACAGAAGGAGCATTAGTGAGCCCAAAGGGCATCACAAGGTACTCAAAATGCCCTTCAGGGTATTAAATGCCGTCTTCCATTCATCCCGTGCTTAATGCGAATAAGGTTATATGCCCCCCTGAGGTCAAGCTTGGTAAACCAAGTAGCGTTTTTCACCCTGGAAAACAGATCAGAGATCAAGGGTAAAGGATATTGATATTTCACAGTAATATTGTTCAAGAGACGATAATCAATACACGGCCTTAATGAACCATCCTTTTTGGCCACAAAGAAAAAACCGGCACCTAAGGGTGAAGAGAATGGTCTGATATGACCCTTCTCCAATGACTCCTTGATATAAGACCGCATAGCGTCATGTTCAGGTACAGACAAGTTAAAAAGGCGACCTTTAGGGAATTTACTACCAGGCACTAATTCAATAGCGCAGTCATAGCTCCTATGGGGAGGTAAGGATGCAGATTTACTTTCGCTAAACACATCAGAAAAATCAATCAAAAGTCAGGAACATCCTGAGCCTGGGGGAGGCAGAAAAAACAGGAGTGTTGATATTAACACATTGGCAGCCCCAACTGGTAACAGACACAGATTTCCAATCCAAAACAGGATTATGAGACTGTAACCAAGGGAAACCCAGTACGATAATGTCATGCAGATTATACAGAACCAAAAATTTGCAACTCTCCTGATGATCAGGTTCAACCCTCATTATCACCTGAGTAGAGAACTGAGGTTTATTCTCAGCCAAAGGGGTAGAATCGATCCCCAGTAGGGGAATAGACTTCCGTAGGGGTATCAAGGGAAACCCACAACGTTTAGCAAAATCAAAATCCATCAGGTTAATAGCTGCTCCAGAATCAACAAAAGCCTGAGCAGAAAATGAGGACAGAGAACATATCAGAGTAACAGTTAATAAAAACTTAGTCTGAACACTACCCAAGACAACTGAGCGTGCAAAACGTCTTCCCCGCTTAGGGCAGACTGAAATAGCATGAGAGGCATCACCACAGTAGAAACATAACCCATTGCGCTTTTGAAATTCATGACGCTGTGCCCCAGAAACCACTCTATCACACTGCATGGATTCAGAAGCAGGTTCACAAGGCAACATTATTCCACGCATACCTTTCCGCTCACGCAAACGTCTGTCAATTTGAATCGCTAATGACATAGAATCATTGAGACCAGAGGGAACAGGGAATCCCACCATAACATCTTTTACATTATCTGACAGTCCCTTCCGAAAAAGAGCTGCCAAAGCGTCGTCATTCCATTTGGTCAGGACTGCCCACCTACGGAATCTCTGACAGTATAACTCAGCGTCCTCAAGCCCCTGACTTAATGCCAACAAAGTTTTTTCAGCTTGATCAGTGACATTAGGCTCATCGTACAATAACCCCAAAGCCTGGAAAAACGCATCAACATCTCTCAAAACAGGATCCCCAGGTGTCAGGGAAAAAGCCCAATCCTGAGGGTCGCCGCGCAGGAGAGAGATGACAATTTGAACCTGCTGCGCTGCGTTCTCTGAGGACTTAGATTTTAAGGCAAAAAACAATTTACAGTTATTTTTGAAATTCAGAAACTTAGCTCGATCCCCTAAAAACAAATCTGGCATGGGGATCCTAGGTTCCACAACAGGCAACCTAGCAAGATAGGTAGCAGTACTCCGAACCTCAGTGGCAAGCTGATCCACACGGCCAGACAACTGTGCAAACTCCATTGAGAGAGAAAAAAAAAATCCTCCTCAGCACCCAGAGATACAGAGGGAAAAAAATTGCAACAAACAGAAAAAAAAAAATCTCTGACAACTCTGACAACTTTTTTCTTTCCACAATATTTTTCCCTTCTGTGAGTACCATATAATTTTTAGTTTAGGCCGGTGATACTGTTATGATTTGGTAGCTGAGGAGAGCAGGCAAAAAAGGAAATACACCAGAGCAGTTGGAAACTATGAGATTGCAGTACCCTGACTAACCACCACAACTAGAGGCAGCCGTGGAGCGTTCCTACGTTGGTCCTTGACGCCTCGTCACAGCCTGAGAAACTAACTACACCTAAAGATAGAAAGAGGAAAGCTATCTGCCCCGGAGCAGATCCCCAAAGAACATAGAAAGCCCCCAAACATGTAATGGCGGTTAGACAAGAAATACTGACACAGACAGAAAATAGTCTGAGCAAACGTTGGGGCCCAAACTTACTAAATAGAAAAGGATAGGAAGGGCACTTACTGCAATCTCAAAAAACCCTGAAAAGCACCAACTCTACTAATTTCAAAAACACCTGAGATCACACGACCTCTACCACCTAAATTAGTTCTCTGGTGTAACCAAAAACAAAACAGCAGCCACTGAAAAAACTGGAAAAAGCAAATGTACAAACATCAGTGGCTGAACTGAACTGAGAGGGCAAAAGCCCCCAGAGGGGACCCTGAAGGCCCCCACAGAAGTGCAGGACAAAATGCAAAAATCAAGCACAAAAACAAAAAGAAGAAAATGTCTTATCTGTTAGCAGGAGATTCAGACACGACACAGCAGGCTACCAAGGAAACAGGAATCAAGGATTGAGACCAGAACAATTGATCACCGGCAACCCTGATGGGAAGGCGACTCCCTTTTTTAAGACCAGTCAGTAACACCTGATTCCCAATCCTCACAATCTTCACTGGACAGTCCAGTACCGTTTGTAACCACCAGAGGGAGCTTCTGCTCAGAATTCATTTCCAGCCTATTCACAACAGGCAGGCGCACGCCCGCACACACACACACACACATCTCACCTGTCCGGCGTCCGCTCGCTCTCTGCCACAGCCGGCCGCTGAATGATGACGTCATTCAGCGGCGCTGCTGTGAGTGAGGAAGCGCCGGCGCAGGCACCCCCTGGAGCTCGGAGCTGCGGCAGCGGAGGCACGGGGAGAGGTGAGTATTGCGCCGGCTGCTGCCGGGGCCCTGAGCAAGCGGGGGGGCCCAGTGGTGGCGCTGACACCGCTAATGGGCGCCGGGGTGCCCGACGGTGAGTGGACCCCCCAGCCTGCTCAAGGCCCCGGCACTTGCGCGGGTGTGCCGGGTGCTGACGCCGGCCCTGCTGCGTTTTTTTAAAGCAGCAAAAATATGCAGCATCAAAAATGCAGCAAAAGTTCATTGTGGGAACGTAGCCTCATGGAGAGGAGCCACATATGTGTAACATTTCTATTTACAATGACGTATTTCGGTCATATGCGTTTATCATGGCTTGCCTCTGGCAAATTAAAACATTGGTTAAAATACCTAGATTAAGTTAATTATGAGCAAAATGACAAGGTGAAAATGTAGAAGTGTTAATTATAACATATTCAATATGTAATGCATCACAGAATAATCACAACAGTATATTGTTAGCATATAGAAGACAAGCTATATACAGTAAAGTTCATACACTCCTGACAAAGATGTGATTATAACAAGTCATTAAGTGTTTTTGATCTGTAATTCATACAAATTGCAATTCATTCCTCTTCTGAGAATAATTAATGTCCATTGAATGTAACACCGCAGTCACACATCAGATTAATTGACAGAACATTGCAGGTTTCATCCTGAAGTCTGTGGTTTCTATCATTGGTATGTGTCTTTATTTTTAGTTTCACCCCCAATGCTGAACAAAGGATCGATGCTAATATGTAGAGCTGATGAGATAAAGGTTCCATGTTTGTGGACTATCAGCCATAACAAGAACTCATACATCTTAATACAATTGTCCTTAAAAGTGTCTTCACCCAAAATAGACAAACCCACAATTCCTTTTTGTCTCAGGCTTGATTTCCATTTGCCATTTTACATTTTCCTTTTTTAGACACTTTTTGGAGCCTCACACATTTTAGGTTGACTTCACCTTCTTCATTATCACAGCTCCACCCTCCTCACTTGCATCAGTGAATAGTAATCTTGTCCAGGCTTTTGTATAAGTGATGAATAATTAAACAATACATTTAATGGGGTTTTCTTGACTATATATCAATAGACTATCCCATAGACCTTGCAGGTGTGATCGAATTGCTCCTTGTTTAACAGAAGAAAGGGGTTACAGCAGCTCTTTTGTATTAAAACCATTACTCAACATTACACAGTCCAGTCTCAGAAAGCAATCAATGGACTATGTGACTCCATTGATGCACCTATCTCTAAGAGGATCAGATGTATTAAAATGCAACCTGCCTGACAATTGTCTCTTTCCCCAATAGAAGGCATTGAAGGACAGACATCTGACCCAAAAAATATAGCTGCATTTAAACTGTCCCATAATCGTGAACAATCATTTCCCAAAAAATGTGCAGTATAAACAAGCTGCCAATCACCCAAGGAAGGAGCTATACCCCAATTTGTCAAGTGAAAATTTTATTGACTGGGCCAATTTTTTTCAAATCTGACCAGTTTCACTTTAAGTGGTAATAACTCTAAAACGCTTTAACAGATCTCATTGATTTTGAGATCGTATTTTCATGACATATTGTACTTTATGTTAATGGTAAATTTATGCCCATATTCTCTGTGTTTATTTGTAAAAATACCAGAAATTTGTCAAAAAATTCGTAATTTTCAAACTTTGAACGATTATCCATTTAATCCAGACAGGCATAACACAAAAAATAGTCGTTGAATAACATTTCCCTCATGTCTGCTTTAGATCACCACTATTTTTTAAATATCCTTTTATTTTGTTAGGATGTTAGAAGGTTTAAAATTGTAGCAGCAATTCTTCATTTTTTCAAGGAAATTTACAAAACTTACTTTTTTAAGGACCTAATCAGTTTTAAAGTGACTTTGGCGGACCTATGTGTCATGAAATCCTCAAAAGTGATACCATTGTAAGAACAGCGCCCCTCAATGTACTCAAACCTGCCATCAGGTAGTTTATTAAACATTTGGGTGTTTTTCATGAATTAATACAAATCGCATGACAGGAAGAAAAAGTTTTATTTTTACCATCTAAATGTTTTTAACTTCTTAACAGACTGCTATAGCCGGCAGACTATGCCATTATTCGGCGGTGAATAGCCATGGCAAACATCAGGACCACACAATAGATCTCAGGGTGTCGATGGGTTAAACAGGAAGCCCCCACACTCTGTTAACCATTCAGATGCCGAAATCGCTATTGACAGCAGAATCTAAGGGGTTAAAAAGCCATGGTTGGTGCCAAAACCAATCAAGTCAGATACAGCAAGTTGTCAGCTATACAGGGTGGGCCATTTATATGGATACACCTAAATAAAATGGGAATGGTTGGTGATATCAACTTCCTGTTTGTGGCACAATAGTATATGGGAGGGGGAAAACTTTTGAGGATGGGTGACGACCATGGGAACCATTTTGAAGTCGGCCATTTTGGATCCAACTTTATTTTTTCTAATGGGAAGAGGGTCATGTGACACATCAAACTTATTGAGAATTTCACAAGAAAAACAATGGTGTGCTTAGTTTTAGCGTAACTTTATTCTTTCGTGAGTTATTTACAAGTTTAAGACCACTTATAAAATGTGTTCAAAGTGCTGCCCATTGTGTTGGATTGTCAATGCAACCCTCTTCTCCCACTCTTGACACACTGATAGCAACACCGCAGAAGAAATGCTAGCACAGGCTTCCAGTATCCGCTGTTTCAGATGCGGCACATCTCGTATCTGAAGGCAATTGTCTATGCTGTAAAGATACGATATGTGCAGCATCTGAAACAATGGATACTGGAAGCCTGTGCTAGCATTTCTTCTGCGGTGTTGCTATCAGTGTGTCAAGAGTGGTAGAAGAGGGTTGTATTGACAATTCAACACAATGGGCAGCACTTTGAACACATTTTATAAGTGGTCATAGCCTTATAAATAACTCATGAAAGAATAGTTACCTTTAACCAAGCACACCATTGTTTTTCTTGTGAAATTCTCAATAAGTTTGATGTGTCACATGACCCTCTTCCCACTGGAAAAAATAAAGTTGGATCCAAAATGGCTGACTTCAAAATGGCCGCCATGGTTGCCACCCATCTTGAAAAGTTTTCATCCTTCCATATACTAATGTGCCACAAACAGGAAGTTGATATCACAAACTATTCCCATTTTTTTTAGGTGTATCCATATAAATGGCCCACCCTGTAGAGTCCAGTCAACAGCTGCTACATTTTCATCTGTTGGGGGATGCTATTGTCTGATGAGGTCAGTAAAAATACATATTGGTGGTCACTAAGGGGTTAAGCTTGTTTAGAAATTATGATTCTTGGCAGCACATCAGCCAGTATAAAGAGGACGTGTGCTACTGAAAACAAGGGCAGCCTATGAGCATGCAATGGTCTCTTAGGGTCACATCACACTCTTCAATGTCCCAGCGATCCCACCAACAATCCGACCTGGATGGGATCACTGGGACATCGTTAGCTGATCGCTGTTGAGCTGTCACATGGGCAGACTCACCAGCGATCAGGACCAGCGAGCACACTGGTATCCAATGTACACATCGGGTAACTAAGCGCTGCGTGGCGCCTAGTTACCCGATATGTACCCTGGAAACTGGCTCCCAGCTTCTGCTGTAGAGTGCTGGGAGCTGGTATCCAATGTACACATCGGGTAACTAAGCACCGCGCGGCGCCTAGTTACCCGATATGTACCCTGGGGACAGGACATAGGGCTGCCCATCACACTGCTGCCCACAGGAAAGAATAGGATTGCAAACAGCTGAGTCACGGCAATAGCTGTCAGCCATTAACCAGTCAGCTGCCGGTGCCATCCTGGGAGGACACATCTGGTACACTGGTGGCATAGTAGTCTATATCCTGCACACATCTAGCAGCAGTCCCTAATGCTGCAGCATGCACAGTGATCTGCCGGGATGTGACCCCGGGGATATGATTGGCCGACATGTGCCCTTACCAGCAATCCTCAGCACCGCCCTCTCCGCCGGGTCCAGCACCGCTGCCCTGGACGTCTTCCTCTTGCACCTCTTGTGGCGGGGCAGGTTCCAGGGCAAGGTATCTCCCGGGGCAGGGGAGGCAGAGCCGGACTTCTGACTGTAATCCTCATCATCCGAGAAGTCAGCTGAGGAGGACATGGAGCAGCGGTAAGACGCAGTGCCCGAGCTCTGCGGAGCTGGTATCCAATGTACACATCGAGTAACTAAGCACCCCGCCGCGCCTAGTTACCCGATATGTACCCTGGATACCGGCTCCCAGCGCTCTACAGCAGAAGCTGGGAGACGGTATCCAGGGTACATATTGGGTAACTAGGCGTGGTGCCACCCTTAGTTATCCGATGTGTACTTTGGATACCAGCTCCCAGCTCGCTGATCGTTGGTCTCCCACTGTCACACGCAGCGATGCGCGCTGGCCAGCGGGACACCAACGATGAAAAAATGGTCCAGGCCATTCGACAACGATCAGCGATACTCAGCAGGGGGACTGGTCGTTGCTGCGTGTCACACTAAGCGAGTTCACTGGCTAGGTCGCTGTTGCATCACAAAATTGGTGACGCTTCAGCGATCTCGCTAGCGATCTCGCTTTGTGTGACGGGGACTTTAAGGCCCCGTCTCACATAGCGGCACACCAGCGATCCCGACAACGTTCAGGATCGCTGGTGTGTCGCTACATGATCGCTGCTGAGCTGCCAAACAGGCAGCTCAGGCAGCGATCAGGACAGCGTCATTGCGGGTAACGTCGCCTAGTTACCCGCAGTGTACGTTGGATACCAGCCCGCTGATGCAGAGAGCTGGTAACCAAGGTACACTTTGGGTTTCCAGGCGCTGTGCGGTGCCTGGAAACCCGATGTGTACCTTGGTTACCAGCTCCCCTGCAGCAGCGCGCTGGTATCCAACGTACACATCGGGTTTCCAGGCACAGCCCCGCGCCTGGAACCAGGTACCTGGTTCCAGCTGATTGATGGTTCTGCTGCACACACAGCATGCATGCTGCCAGGGGAACACGATCAAAAAAAGTCCAGGCATTTCTGACACACAGCGATTACTACAGGGCCTGATCGTGTCGGTCAGACAAGCGAGATCGCGTTTAGCAGCGATCTCCTAGGCTCGCTATGTGAGACGGGGCTTGCTAATTTTCTGTGTGCTTCAAGGGCGTTACGCCTATCTAACAGGATACTAACACGCTGATTGATTGCTATATAGATGCGTCATTTACAGCAGGTAGACAATGGAAAGGAATTCTGTCTGTTCCTGTTAAATCAAGATCACTAACAGAATCTTGTGTATTTGTACCTGTTAGAAAACAAGAATGGTCCAAATGTCAACCAAGTAAATACAATTGGTATACTGACCATGCACTAGTCGTCCTCCGCATACACATACAGAAGACCAAATTGGAACACTCTTCAAGATTTTCTGTATTTCATGACTATGAAAATGTAAATCACACTGAAGGCACTCAAAACTATGATTAACACAATTGAATTATACATTACACTAACAAAAAAGGTGAAACAACTGAAATATGTCTTAGTTTAGGTTCTTCAAAGTACCACATTTGCTTTGTTATGCTTTGCATGCAGAAAAGGTAACGATGACTCTACATGCCTGTTCCCACCGTGAAGCATGCAGGAGTGGGTGAATGGTGGGGGTGCTTTGCTGGTGACACTGGGATTATTCAAATGAAGGCATAGTGAACCAGCATGGCTACCCAGCTCTTGAGCAGCATGCTATTCCATCAGTTTGATATAGTTAGGACCATCATTATTTACAACAGACAATGACCAAACACACCTCCAGCTGTGAGAAGGCTATTGCCAGAAGAGATGTTGGGTGCTACGCCAGATGATTCTGGCCTCCACATCACCAGACCTAACCCAATCGAGAGGTTTGGGGTGAGCGGACCACATCACCGCTTCAATTTTGAATAATCCCAAACAATGTCACCAGCAAAGCACCCACCACACCATCACACCACCTCCTCCAATGCTTCACGGTGGAATAGCATGTAAGTCACCTTACCTTCTGTGTGCAAGCATACAGCAAAAGGTGGCTACTTTAAGAACCTAGATATAAGACATATTCAGTTGTTTCACACTTTTTGTAAAGTGTAATGTATAATTCCATCATGTTTTAATTCATGTTTGATGCTTCAGTGGATTCTCAATTTCATAGTCATGAAAATACAGAAGAATTTAATGAAAGTGGTCCAAACTTTGGTCGTACTGTCATGCTTGGTTCAGAGGATGCTGCGCCCTAATCATGAACAAAAACGAGGCACCGGCAGCAAACTTTGAAAAAAATAGTGGGTGTTGAAATTAATCACGGCCTGATCCTTCTCTCCCCAACATCATATGTCGAGAGAGAGACGGAAAGCCTCAATACACATTATATGATCGTCTGGTCCATTCAGCTAACCGTAATCTAATGTGTTTGGCTAACTTTAGAACCGATTTTAAAAATAATGTACTTGCTCACAGAAGTCACACATCTTGTACCATAGTAGCAGCTACGTAACTTTCTTCTCACATTTGTGGCTCTTTATGACACACCTGAATAGTAACATATTCATTTCACCGACCTGCAACAAAAGACATGTTGCATAAAGATAATTTTACCCAGAATTGTAGCTTTCAAGATTCCTTGAAAATGTTTCCGTCAGAACAAAATGTCAGAGCAAAAAAAGTAATATATTGGTATGTGATGATAGACTTCTCTTACATGTGTAGCAATTGTTACGATATGATAGTTCATAGATATACTGCGTCCATTTTTAGCAATGCTTAGAAACCAAATAAATAGCTAAGAATTTATTCTATCTTTCAGCACAAGCAAAAACAATAATAAAAAAGCACTGTCTATACATAAAGGCTGAGAGCATATTAAGTACAGTATAGCTCCCACAACATGTGAAGTAATACAAAAGTGGAGTACTCCTGAGCTTTGATAAAGTGACCAAGCGAAATGCGCGTCAGGGGTCGTAGGAAGGCTGTATATGGTCCGGACTTACAATAGGTAAATAAACAGCCATTCTATCGGAACTTTATATATTTGGATGAAGCATAGATATACTATAGAACTTTGTTAGATTTTTCACAGTGATTGCATCGGTGCAGCCATGTTAATATTCCAATGTGAATAAGCACTGTTTCTGCTTGCCCTAGTGTAACATTAGTCCCACAAGCCTTCCCTTAGTTTACTTGCATGTCTCCTCCTCCCCTTTACTTTGAATTGTAGTATGTCTAATTTGGCCTTGTATGTCAATTTAATAAAGTATATTATGGTATTTTATTATTCAGTGGTATTCTCGTTACTCCTTTTTTCTTGAGCTATTTATCTTTCAGCACATTAACGAGTTTGTAGATGAATTAGGATTATCTGCTTCCTTCTTTATAACTATACGTTGCTTTTGTGCTGACCTTTTTGTATAATTTTTAGATTATCTGATTACTGATGACATACCTGAAAATAGAATGTATTTCTAGACTAAAACAACCTGAATAAACACATGGATTATTGCTACATTTTTACATTTTGTTTAGATTTTTTTAGACCACATATTCATAGTTACATAGTTTGAAAAAAAAACCTACGTCCATCAAATTCAAGCTTTCTCCACCAATTGTGCATTTTGAGACTAATTTAACTACAGGGTGGGCCATTTATATAGATACACCTAAATAAAATGGGAATGGTTGGTGATATCAACTTCCTGTTTGTGGCACATTAATATATGGGAGGGGAAAACGTTTCAAGATGGGTGGTGGCCATGGCGGCCATTTTGAAGTCTGCCATTTGGATCCAACTTTATTTTTTTCAATGGGAAGAGGGTCATGTGACACATCAAACTTATTGAGAATTTCATAAGAAAAACAATGGTGTGCTTGGTTTTAGCGTAACTTTATTCTTTCATGAGTTATTTACAAGTTTATGACCACTTATAAAATGTATTCAAATTGCTGCCCATTGTGTTGGATTGTCAATGCAACCCTCTTCTCCCACTCTTGACACACTGATAGCAACACCGCAGAGAAAATGCTAGAACAGGCTTCCAGTATCCGTTGTTTCAGATGCTGCACATCTCGTATCTTCACAGCACAGACAGTTGCCTTCAGATGACCCGAATCAGGTCCGAGCATTGCTACATGAACAGTTTCCTGGAAAGTGGATTGGTCGTCGTGGGCCAGTTGAATGGCCACCAAGGTCTCCCGATCGGACCCCATTAGACTTTTATCTTTGGGTTATCTGAAGGTCGGTCAATGAAGTGATTGTATAATGTTGCATCAAATGTATTAAAAGGTGTATGCCTTGTATGCGTGTGCCTTGGCTAAATTCACAGGACTGTATTTTTAGCCTGAGCTCTGTCTGTGAAAAAACATCATCAAATGGACAGCACTAAGACCAAAGTAATTCAATTAGGCTGTTCAGATGAGCGCTTTATTTTCGCGGACCGAAATCACAGCATTCACTAGATTGTACCATATATGGGATGAGACTCACCTATTTAAGTTTATGGGAGCGCAAAAAAATCAGATTGTATACGGATCAACCATATAGCATCCAGTTTTTATGGATACATTGGAATTCTTTAACATAGAAACCTGTATTTCCCTTGTAAAACAAAATAACTGTTGATGGTATACGTATTACATACAGATGGCAACTGAAAGTAAATCTTCCAGGTTTTTTTTTGGATGAAAATTAGACAATGTTTTTATACGCTTGTGTGAACTTAAGGTACTGCCACACTAAGCTATCCCGCTAGCGATCACGATAACGACGCATACTAATGAGATCGCTAGCGGGATTGTTTCTATATCGCTAAATGCGGCACATTTAGCGATATAGTTAACGACGCTATCGCGTTAGCGATCTTCTTAACGACTTTAGCAGTACAAAAGTACCGCTAAATCGCTAAGAAAAGGTGCCACACAGCGATAAGATACTTACCCAGCGGAGCGCCAGCGATGAAATAGGGTCCGGAACGATTCCAGCGACGAGCGAGATCACAGCAGGAAGCTCGTCGCTGGAAGCTGCCGCATGAACAATATCGCTAACGGGATCGCTAAATAGTGAGTTTTTTAGCGATCCCGTCAGCGATATTGTTTAGTGTGGCATACCCTTTAGTCTTAATGTAAGTGCATTTTGGCTGCTCCCAGACGCAGAAAATCAAATCTACGTCTGTTGTAAGATTTTTCCAGAAACTTGCATGTTTTTAACTTCATGTACTTACAAAATGTGGATAATACGACATTTCCTTGGAGACTAATTTCACTTTTCTAGCCTTTTTCAAATTTGGTTAGTGCAAATGTGAGCCAATGTCTGCAATAAAATCAGATCTGTTGCCTTTTTATAGTTAATTGCACAATGGTGTATTCTGGTATCACTTCAATTTAGGTCTCTAGTTAATTACATGCAAATCAATACAACAGCCAATGTAGGCAATAAGCCTGGTATTGAAGGAATATGGCTGTATATTACATGCGATGGTCGAAATGAATATCTGAATATCTGGATTTACCAAGTTCTGGCCCTGTATGGGCAGCATTAGAAATGATGGATGTGAACAAGTCTTTACTAGTCCCCAGCCTGTCTATCATTCACCCACCTTTATCATCAAGAATGTTTATTTACCAACACGTAGTAGGTGAAAATTGACAATGTATTTATATGTAAATGCAAAATACCATCTATTTACATACAATGTACTTTGTTTACAGTATCACATAAAAGGCTGAGAATGTTAAAAGAGATTGTGTCTCTGTACAACAACTGAACACAATCAGACGATGGAATTAGACAGCTATAAATGAAGACATTATGGGGCCGGACAATATCCTTGTCCAAACAAGTACTAAATATTAAGCCATATGCTACTCATACTTTTCAATATTTTGTCATTACTCCCCACGTTGCTACAATTGTGGTGCAGATGTATTTTAGGCTGTGTTAAGAGCTTTTGGTGCAGATTTCATAAACTAAAATCTGCAGTTGTCCTGCACTTAAAACTCTTGCATATTTTATGCACCTATTCTTGAGTTTTTATGTGTATTTTTTTTGTTACAGAACAACGGCAAAAATGCAGAAAAAACAATTCTAGCCATGCAGTTTAATTTGTGAATTTACGGTCTTCTTTGAAACTACTGCAACAGAAATTGACATGTTGTAGATTTAAAAATACAACATAAACCAATTTCTGCACCGATTCTGCACAAAAAAAGCATTATGTGGATGCGATTAAATGGAACCTGTCACCAGGTTTGACCTATATAAGACCACCACTTTTCAGCCAGCATATACAGCATAATGCTGTATATAAGCCCCAATCCGACCTGCAAGACAAGAAAATGACCTTTTATTATACTCATCTGCGGGGTGGTCCGGTTCAAGTGGTGTCGCTGGTCTTAGTCCGGCGCCTCCCTTCTTATTTCGATGCCATCCTCCTTCTTGTTTTGTTTGGATGACGCATCCTTACGTCATCCACACAGGGTCCTCGGCATTGCACTCATGTGCAGGTGCATTTTTATGCCCTGTTTAGAGCAAAGCACTGCAGTGCGCATGCACAGGTGCTCTTTGCACTTTCCTAATGTCTGTGCACTGCAGTACTTTGCTTTGCCCTGGTCAGGGCAGAGAAGTACACCTGAGCAGGAGCGCGATACCGAAGACACTGTGTGGATGACGCAGGGACACATAATCCACACAGAGCAAGAAGGAGGATGGCATCGAAAGAAGAAGTGAGGCGCTGGACCAAGACCAGCAGCATGCCTCGGATCAGACCACCCTGCGGGTGAGTATAAGGCCTCTTTCACACATCAGTGTGTCCGGTACATGTGGTGACAGTTTCCACACGTACCGGAGACACTGACACACGTAGACCCATTCAAATGAATGGGTGTGTGTACATGTCAGTGTGTTTCCATGAACCGTGTGTCCATGGGCAAAACACGCTGACATGTCCATTTTTTACCAGCAGCATGTTCCGCAAACATCCTGCACACGAAGAACACACATTGATGTCCTACGTGTGACACGCACTACAGTAAGCGCTGTTCCCAGGTGGCAGGTGCTGAAGACGCTCCCATCATTCTCCCCTGCTCTGCCGGCAATCGACGCGAGCCGAGGAGAATGATGAAGTTATATTAATGTCAGAACGATGACAGCAGGTGGGGGTTTTTGGGACTATTACGCCCATCATTCGACACCTGCTTCCATCTTTCTGACTTTAATATAACTCTCATCATTCTTCTCTGCTAGCGCCGATCCCAGTAGAGCAGGGGAGAATGAGAGACATCTTCAGCACCTGCCGTCGGGAAACAGCAGGAACAGAAGCTGTCCATGTGGTATGTCCATGTGGTACTAATGCGGCACACGGTTGCCACACGTGTGCCGCAAATATCACATTCACGAGACACAGACACATGGACACTGATATCTTCAGTACCGATTTTTCCGGTACTGGAAATATCAGGACGTGGGAAACCAGCCTAATAAAAGGTCTTTTCTTAGCTTTCAGGTTGGGTTGGGGTTTATCTGAAAGGCGGTGGCCATATCTCATATTGGTCAAACCCGGTGACAGGTTCGCTTTAAGGGCAAGTTAGCACTACCTGATTTGATGTTGTTTAATAGCGTGTATACACAGGACAACGGCTCTTCAGATGAGCACTGAACAATTTATTTATTACAGACAATTTGGGGTAAATAGTATTGGGTAGATACATTGCACTATCCTAGGTTCTACTCACTTTGTCCACATACCTATAAAGACTAAATCAAATGTGGATGACCTATGGAATTTTTTTTCCTGCAAATTAATTATCATTTAATCTATTCAGCACCCACCAAAGCATCATTATTAAATTTATACGATAATCTTACGATAGACAGATTTAATTGCCTCAGTAAAGATTAGTTAATAGAAATTCGTTATCATTCTGTGAATAGATAAAGCTTTGATAAATCCTCTTTTCACTCCAGATACATAATAAGATTAGATTCTGAACAAACAGGATGGTCTACACAACAAGGGCACAGAATGCGCAAGGTCTTATGTTCTGCCCATTACAAGATTAAAAGATGCTATCAAAGTAGGATCACTTTTGACAAACAATGGTCTACTCTGATACTTGCCTCTTGAAATGCTAAGGAAAAATGTAGACAAATACACCTGGAGGAGAAGGCATTGTTACATATAAAAGTGAATTAACACCTATCTCCCACCCTGGCCTCTGACTTTTCCCACTTCCCCTAAAGCGTTCAGGCCATTTCAGAAGAGTTTCTATCACTTATAGTGAAATAACTATCCATGGTTATTGAAAATATTTTTTTTCTCTATTGTTTGCCCGGGAATAATTGTGTTGGTTTTGGCTTTTTATAATGTAGCCAGTTTAAAGTATTGCATTTTTAGGGGGGAGGGGGCATTTTTCTATATTTTTTACATTTCTTTACAGAATAAAAGAAAATAAAAAAAACACAAAATAAGATATGAAAAGTTATTGAAATTTATGGCATTTTTCATAAGTGTTTAAAAAAATGTGTGTGAGGGAATCCTTATATCCATCCTGTAATGGGATTGTCTTTTAGTATATTAAATATACCAAAGGGATTGACATAAGAGCTGGAACTTAATTGTGGTGGAGGAAGTTTTTCCAAGTTAAAGCAAAACGGGCTTCCATTTAAAAATACAATGCTCATATCTCCCAACATGACATCTTCTTCTCTAAAGCAGGGTTCCCCAACTCCAGTCCTCAAAGCCCACCAACAGGTCATGTTTTCAGGATTTCCTTAAGGCTGGGTCTCACATAGCGATACACCAGCGATCCCGACAACGATCAGGATCGCTGGTGTATCGCTATATTATCGCTGCTGAGCTGCCAAACAGGCAGCTCAGGCAGCGATCAGTACAAGCGACACTGCGGGTAACATCGCTTAGTTACCCGCAGTGTACCTTGGATACCAGCGCCCTGATGCAGGGAGCTGGTAACCAAGGTACACAGCGGGTTTCCAGGCACCGCGCAGCGCCTGGAAACCCGCTGTGTACCTTGGTTACCAGCGGATCGCTGGTCTCCCGCCTGTCACACGCAGCGATGCGTGCCTGTCAGCGGGAGACCAGCGATCAAAAAAATGTCCAGACATTTCAGCGACGATCAGCGATACCCGGCAGGGGGGCTGATCGTCACTGAATGTCACACACAGCGATATTGCTGGGGAGATCGCTGCTGCGTCACAAAACTAGTGACTCAGCAGCGATCTCGCTAGCGAGATCGTTGTGTGAGACGGGCCCTTTAGTATTGCTTAGGGGATAATTGCATCACCTGTGTAATACAAAGGAAATCCTGAAAACATGACCTGTTGGTGGGCCTTGAGGACTGGAGTTGGGGAACCCTGCTCTAAAGAATGCGGTTGCAATGGTAAGCTGGGGGACTTGTAGCTAGTCACCCATACTATATGGTTTGCCCATATTCATTGGAGCCCCCCTTTTCGCACTGATTGTTATGGGGGCTCTAATAGGGAATATGCATAAAGGTCATTACTGTCAAACAAGCCCATTAGGCAGGCCATGTATGTGTGACATTGCCACCATTTAGTACTATTGAGGTATTCCTTGTTATAATAGCACACACTATATTATATTGGTAAGTTTTATTATAATCTTTCCAAGAAAATCATCCCTATTATTGTGTCATTTATGTGTATTGCTTCTCAGGCATTTTCATATGATATACGTTATTAAAAGTGTCTATGGTAAAAAAAAAATGTATGCCCAAGGAAAGGCTGGCAATCAGAGCCATTTAAAAATGTTCCTCAATCCACCAATCTACCTTATTTATTTCTTTTATTCACTTATATGGTGCCATTAACTTCTATAGTGCTTTACAGACCTCACCATCACTGTTCTCATTGGTGTTTATAATCTAAATTCCCCTATCAGAATGTCATATGTCATAACTAGAGAAAAAGTTTTAGACTAGATTAGAGCTATTGTCTCTAACCATTGAATATTTCCGAGACCATTTGGGTTCAAAGACTCCATACTAACAACAAGCTATAACCTATCGCTAGGATATGGCATCAATATGTGAGTGTTGCTGGTCCAGATGTGTCATTCATGAGATCATTAGAGCAGCTTCTACCACGCCCAAAGCTTAAAGATAAAAAAATAGATAGATAGATAGATAGATAGATAGATAGATAGATTGATTGATTGATTGATTGAAAAATGGCAGAGCTCCTATTGAAAAAAAATAATGCATTGTATTTATTCCAAGCCCATGTACTCACCGGCTCTGGCAATGAGTGTTTTTCATTGCTAGAACTGAAACGTGTATACCATATAGCGTGAAATTTGGAAAATACCAGCATCCTTGTGTGTATGGGGCAGGACAGCAGATCCAATGCCAATACTGGCGAAATATTGAAAAAGCCTGAAAGGCATTTTAATGAGTTATTAAAGGGAACTTGTCCGTGAAAAAAATCCTATTAATCTGTAGATATGGGGTTAATTTGCAGGTTAATAGCGTTCTGACCCTGCCCGCCAACTGCATTTTGAACCCCGCCGTTGGGAAAAAATTAACTTTATACCTCCAGTAGCATTCAGGGGGTGGTTCCGGCGCAGGTTCAGCCACCACTTTCTATAAAGAGCTGTAACTGTCCCCCTGGCAGTGACTAACACTCGGGACTGGCTGTTAGTCACTATTGGAGCTGACTGTCAGTCAGTGCTGGGGGCGCAGTTACAGTTGCTGCTCTCTATACTCAGAGCAGTGACTGAACCTGCGCTGGTGACATCCCCATGACTGGAACCCGAACGCTGGTGGGGGGGAATATAGTTCATTTCCTCCTGGCAGCGGTGCTCTAAGTGTGATATTAACCTGCAGATTAACCCCATATGGCGTTCTTTCATGTAACAAATTCCCTTTAAGTGGAGGTAGATGCTAGAGTCTCCATTGAAGTTTAGTACATCAGCCAATAAAAATATGTCTGTGGCCATCTTTTGTATGTTATTAAACACTTTACGGGGCTTTCAAAAGAAGGAAAAAGTTTTGAAAACCCCCAAAAAGAGTGGAGACTATTTAGTTTTTGCAGAGGAGAAGACAAGGAAAAGATACAGATTAACTTGGAGAAAACAAAATGTTTCGCTTTTTTGAAATGAGTGTGCAGCCATTCTTCATTGATTGTACCTTA
Organism: Oophaga sylvatica; assembly: GCA_033576555.1. Taxonomy (NCBI): domain Eukaryota; kingdom Metazoa; phylum Chordata; class Amphibia; order Anura; family Dendrobatidae; genus Oophaga; species Oophaga sylvatica. The sequence continues at coordinate 48,802,054 of JARQOD010000006.1, forward strand.
TACTCTATTGTTCCGGAATCTGTGGTTTGCACCTACACTTTCTGATTGGTGCTGCTTTATCCTCTTCTTTTGGAATTTTAGATAGATTGTTAGGCTGTCTATGTACGCATGCACATCTATGTATTTGCTATACAGTGTACCTAACATGAACTTAGGTTAAATAGTTGCACATCTCAATTACCCAATGTTAGCAGACTGGTTAGTTATGTTTCGCTCATCTTGCTGTAAGTGGGCGGTTTTCAAGGAAAACATGTACCAATAAGGAGTAGGGTGGACAAAGTTGTCTGACTCTCTTTGGACAGCAGCATACAATGTAAAACTTCAGAAGCTCCTATTATCTCTCCTACATAACCAAATTCTCACCTGACTGACATACTCGTCCTTACAATTCATCTGGCTATGGACAGCCATAAATTGATTAAAGATCTTGGTTAGTTCTCACAGCTATCTGCTTATTTTATTTTGATACGGTAGAGGAGCTGCATGACCACAACAGAACAAAGCTTGGTCAAAGCATGAGATTTGGAAAAAAACAACAACCTTGTGTCTATAGGGCAGCAGACCCAATGTCTATACTGGGGAAAATTGTCCAACCTGCATGTCATGTTATTATAGTATTAAGTTAATGTAGATGCTACAGTCTCTAAATTTTGGTGGATCAATAAATTCTTGGATTCTTGGATCAATAAAAATATATCTCTGGCCACCTTTTGTATGTTATTCAAAGCTTTAGGGGGCTTACAAAAGAAGAAAAAGTTTTGAAAACCAAGAAAAAGGGAAGTGGAGACTGTTTAGTTTCTGCAGAGGTGAAGGAGACACACATAAGATACAGATTAACCAATACTATTGTGGATCAGATAGTGACAAGCCAGGAGATACAAGATAAGGGACATTGTAAGCAGCTAAAGGTACTGCCACACTACACAATCCCGCTAGCGATCTCGTTAGCGTCGCATACTAATGAGATCGCTAGCGGGATTGTTTCTATATCGCTAGTAGCTACCTATTTTAGCGATGTCGTTAGGACGCTATCGCGGTTAGCGATCTCCTTAACGACTTTAGCGGTACAAAAGTACCGCTAAATCGCTAAGAAAAGGTGCCACACTCAGCGATATATACTTACCAGCGGGGGCGCCAGCGACGAAAATAGGGTCCGGAACGATTCCAGCGACGAGCGAGATCACAGCAGGAAGCTCGTCGCTGGCAGCTGCCGCACACAACAACATCGCTAACGGGATCGCTAAATAGTGACGTTTTTTAGCGATCCCGTTAGCGATGTTGTTTAGTGTGGCATACCCTTAAGGCAAATATGGGGAAACCATAGAAGCACGTAGACACACATTGCAACATGGGCCCATTTCATACAGGAGGTCTCAAGTCACTCTGACATAAGATCTATAAGTGGGGGATGTGGAGACGCAGTAAGAAATTGAGGAAGACAAATAATATTTTCCTTGCTCCAATATTTTTTGTTATTAAAATAATGGCATAAAAAATCTCAAAATGGCTTTTAGGATGTAATAAAATGTGCACTTCTTGAGGTTGTGTAGACTGCGATAGCGATAGAGACTGCAAATTAACCACATTAAGTTTATAGCACGGTGATGATGTCACAATATGTTATTTTTGTTCATCATTATTTTGTGATCTTGCAATGTGATATCATTATAGTCGGTGACATATGTAATTAGCAGATAGTTTTTCTAGCTATAATGCTCCCCAAATCCTAACTTTTGGGGGCTGCAAGGGATCACCTTTATTTTTGATAATACCTCCCCTAATAAGCATAAATGTGCAAAACTCACTGCAAACGTTATGGCAGTGACAACAGTCTAACTGACCAAAGCTTCCCTTTGATATTCGGGGAGCTCTCACTACCAGGTGTGGTTTCCAGCGTCTCCACCATCCTGATAAAAAGAAAGCTGTTAATTACAGTCGCCAAGGCGTAGGAGACAGCTACCTAATTTTTAATGGCTAATGCTCACTATAATTAGGCCTCTTTCACACATCAGTTTTTTACATCAGGCGCGATCCGGCGTGTTGTTAAAAGAACGCATCCGGTACCGGATTGTGTTTTTTTGTAATTGACTTTCATTAGCGCCGGATCGCGTCTGATGTCGTTGCGTTGCATCCGTTTTTGTCTGGATCCGGCGGAAATGTACATTCCGGCGGCCGGACAAGACGGTCACTGCAACGTTTTTTTTTTTTAGTGGACCCGCCTGATAGTGCCTGAAGCGGCGCATCAGGCGGCCGGAAACAATACAAGTCTATGGTGCTGGATCAGTCTTTTGTGCAATCCGTCAAAAGACTGATCCGGATTCTGGAAACCAAGGTCTCTCTCTCTCCTCGGTCCGGACATGTGTACCTGCATTTTCCGGGTTGAAAAGGTCAGGTCGGATCCGGCAACAAAATTGATCCGTTGCATCAGTTTTTTCAAAATCATCCGTCCTATCAGGTATACGACGGATTAGGCCTGACTAGAGTTGAGCGATACTTTCCGATATCCTAAAGTATCGGAATCGGAATGGTATCGCCGATATCACTAAAATATCGGCGATACCCGATACCGATACCGGAAGTCCCATGTAAGTCTATGGGAACAAAATATCGGAACTAAAAAAACCCCATTCTTTCCTTGTAAACACTAAATATACACACATAGAATACATATATATATATATATACATGTCATTGTGACATATATATATACATATATGTATAGTTTATACACTTCTACATAGTAAAATATCCTCTGATTCAATTGCCGGGTAAAGCCGGCTTCAGTGAAAAGACAGAAGCACCCGACATGAAATGACACTTGGTGTACATAGGGTTAACCATGTCTTTTCATGTCGTTTGCTATCTGATTTGCACAAACAATTAAATCAGTCTATGTTTGCAAAATTTCACACCTGTAGGGGTTAATTAAAGGTGTAAATTCGTTGTAAAAAAACCGGACTTTTTTGCTACGAATTTACACCTTTAATTAACCCCTACAGGTGTGAAATTTTGCACACATAGACTGATTTAATTGTTTGTGCAAATCAGATAGCAAAGGACATGGTTAACCCTATGTACACCAAATGTCATTTCATGTCGGGTTCTGCATTTTCACAAAAGCCGGCAATTGAATTAGCGGCTATTATACTATGTAGAAGTGTATGAACTATAATATATATATATATATATATATATATATATATATATATATATATATATATATATATGTGTCACAAACTCAATGACATGTATATATATATGAGGTGTAAAATTGCTGAAAAAAAATGCGTGGGCTCCCGCCCTATTTTCGCAACCAGACAGACAAAGCCAGTGAGTGGGGCAGATAATAATAGCCCAGAGAGGGACCATTTTTTTTGCCCCCCCCCGGCTACTTAACATCTGCCCCAGACACCCCAGAAAGGGCAAATCTCTAATTAGATTTGCCCTTTCTGGCACTTTGCCCGTCTATTCCCATTGCCCTGTAGCGGTGGCGAATGGGTTAATAAGGGGTTAAAATGACCTTGCAATTGAAAGGTCACTTTAAGCCAGGTTAATAATTGAGAGCTGTCAATTAGACAACTATCAATTATTAATCCTATTGTATGAAAGAAAAATCAAACACACACACTTTAATAAAAAAGAAGTTTAATGAAATAATCACACAGTTTTTGACCATATTTTATTTACCTGCTAAAACCATTTCCTGTAATAAATATAAAATAATAAAGGAAAATTATTCTTACCAATCCGATGCACAGTCAGGTCCCACGGTGTAATCCTTCAGAAAGGGTTAATGTTTACTGCAGGGACCGCAGCTAATGCTGCAGCCTCACAGTAAACCCCCAAATGAATGAGTTCCTCTCCTGGCTGACAGGAGAGGAAGTGGAAAGCTTAATTGATTGCTTTCCACTTTCACTTCAGGTCAGCCAGGGACACCATCAGTGACGTCAGAGGGAACTGATTAACAAAAATAGGGGTTCCCTTCGAAAAAAAAATGGCGTGGGGTCCCCCCTATTTTTGTTAACCAGCCAGATGAAGCAGACCGCTGAGGCCTGGATTTTCAGGCTGTTAAGGAGCCAAGATCCATGGACCTTGCCAGCCTGATAATACCAGGCCACAGCAGTCTGCATATCTTGGCTGATTAACAAAAATAGGGGATCCCCTCAAAAAAAATTAGCGTGGGGTCCCCACTATTTGTGTTAACCAGCCAGATGAAGCAGACCGCTGAGGCCTGGATTTTCAGGCTGGTAAGGATCCAATATCCATGGACCTTGCAAGCCTGATAATACCAGGCCACAGCAGTCTGCATATCTTGGCTGGTTAACAAAAATAGGGAATCCCCTCGAAAAAAAAAACGGCGTGGGGATCCCCCCTATTTTTGTTAACCAGCCAAGTAAAATGCAGACTGCTGCGGCCTGGTATTAAAAGACTGTCAAGGCCCATGGATTTTGGCCCTCAACAGCCTGATAATACCAGGCTACAGCAGCCCCACATTTGGCGCATCAAAAGATGTGCCAATTGTGGCACTTTACCCGGCTCTTCCCACTTGCCCTGTAGCGGTGGCAAGTGGGGTAATAAGGGGTTATTGTCACCGTTGATTGCACGGTGACAATAAGCCCGGTTAATAATGGAGAGGTGTCAATAAGACACCGATCCATTATTAATCCCAAAGTTATTAAATGTTTAAAAAAAAGACACAGCAAGAAAAAAGTCTTTTAATGAAATAAAAGAGACAACACAGTTTTCATTTTTTTTATTACTCTCTCATTCCTGCGACGCCATCGATCTCCTGTAAAAAAATAAAAAAAACAAACCAACAGTATACCACCTGTCCGACGCAGTCCATAGTAACGATTGTCCCACGACGATCCAGCTCTGCTACATCGGAATGACAGGCAGAGCCTGTCATCCCGGCGCAGCACAGCTGCTTACCAGCTTCCCCGGCGGTGACATCATCGGACTGCTTTACGGCCGCGATTACCCAGCAGTCACTGCAGTTATCGCGAGATACTGCATGTGACCGCCGGGGAGAAGAGGATGGCGGCCATTAAGCAGCCCGGGATGTGACCGCCGGAGATCTTCTGCCGGGTAAGTGCCGCTGACTCCTGACAGACCCGACCGACGGACACTGACAGTGACAGTGACAATTCCGATTCCGGTATCCGATAAGACGAAAATATCGGAACTCGGGATCGGAATTCCGATACAGCCAATATCGGCCGATACCCGATACTTGCAGTATCGTATCGCTCAACACTAGGCCTGACACAAAAAAACTGATGTGTGAAAGTAGCCTCCATTCCAAACTTTTTGCAAAATGCAGCCCTTATGAAGCCCTGAAATCACTTTGTCCATTACTTTTGCTATCTTCGTTGTCCTGAAAAGAAAGATTTTTCCTTAAGGTACTGCCACACTAAACAATCCCGCTAGCGATAACGACGCATACTAATGCGATCGCTAGCAGGATTGTTTATATATCGCTGAGTGCGGCTTAACTTAGCGATATCGTTAAGGACGCTATCGCGGTTAGCGATCTCCTTAACGACTTTAGCGGTACAAAAGTACCGCTAAATCGCTAAGAAAAGGTGCCACACTCAGCGATAATACTTACCCAGCGGGAGCGCCGACGATAAAATAGGGTCCGGAACGATTCCAGCGACGAGCGAGATCACAGCAGGATCTCAGCAGGGAGCTCGTCGCTGGTAGATGCCGCACACAACAACGGGATCGCTAAATAGTGACGTTTTTTAGCGATCCCGTTAGCGATGTTGTTTAGTGTGGCATACCCTTTAGTCTTTTCTTCAGTAGTAATCTATTTAGGAATCTAATAATAAATAATAATAATAATCTTTATTTATATAGCGCCATTATATTCCGCAGCGCTTTACAGTTTAACAGTTTCAAAACACAAGTCATGAGTAACAATGTTAACAATACAATAATTAAAGCAAAATAAGACGACACTGCTCGTGAGAGCTTACAATCTACATTGAGGTGGGGGAGATACAAAGTACAGGTGTGTATATACAATGGTGCATTTACAATGATGGTCCAGCCATCTTGAGGGAGTGAGGGATGGATGGAGATAGTGAATGGGCTACACACACACACACTTACACATAGAATGACTTTGATTAGTGAATGTGATAGGCCGCTCTGAACAGATGTGTTTTGAGGGAGCGCCTGAAACCATGCAAATTGTGGATAGTCCTAATTTCTTGGGGTAGAGCATTCCAGAGGATTGGCGCAGCGCGGGAGAAGTCTTGGAGTCGGGAGTGGGAGGTACGGATTAGTGCACAGGTTAGTCGAAAGTCGTTTGCAGAATCTAATTAGATTCTCCCTGAATGTCCAGAGTTATATTTGGTCCATAACCTTTCATATAGACCTGAAATATACCTTTATTGGTGGGCTTGGGCTTGATGCTGGAATATTACTTTTTTCCACATTAGTTTTGTATTATAAAGAAAATACCAAATAACACGTTAATAAAAAATCATAGAATTTTAATTTTAAAAGAAACCCCCCACCCATCTGAATCCATACTGCAGGGGGCACATTGTACCCCGTTAGTCACTAAAGCTTTTCACTTTTCCATATGTCGCACGTTGGTCCACTAATGTTCACCATTTTTAGTCCACTTTAACTATGTGCAATCAGAGGTGTAGCTAGAGTTTTGGTTCAGGGGGGACGAATCTTCTGAGTGAGCCACTAACCAGGTAACCTTCATTAGAACTGGGTGACACACCCTAATAATAGAGGAGAACCTCAGCAGATGACCGCGCCGTTGCTGAAAATAATCTCTTTAAAAAGACCAATATTGATATTACTGCCATATGGTCAGTGGTAAATACCAGTCCTACAGAACATATAAGAGATCACAGCACAGTACAGATAATGACTTACAGCTGACGTTCTTTTATTTCTAATGGAGTCGTTCACTTTTCACGTCTTTTCCATCTGGCCCAGACCGACATAACAACTTCTCCCGCCAGGACTAGGCTGCAGAGAATACACCAGACACATTTCACTTTTCACATTTTCAGCACTGTCACCAATGGGACTATTCCCAACCTGCACAAACTCCTTATCCTGCTGATACCCCAATACTGAGCCGCTGCTGCCATATGTGTCCCTATTACTGCACCTGCTGGGTGGTTCTCTTTGCCCTCTAAATTCCAAAGCAGCCCTCTAGAAAATAGTAATGCTGTGTGAAAGTGCCCTAGAAAAGTGCCCACATTTTGTCCCCTAAAAAGTAATTTTGCCCTGTGTGTGCCCCTTTGACAGTCACAGAAACCTGAATTCCCCTATAATAATAAGTGCCCCCTTTACATTTAATAATGTCCTGAGTCTCCCCCCCTGTACAGCTCCTTTATACACAGTATGCTGCTCTCTTATACACAGTATAATACCCCCTCACTGTATATATACTGACCCCTTAATATCCCTTCAAACCATATAATGGCTCCATCACTATAATCTCCACACTGTATGATGGCCCCCTAGATAGCCTCCATATAGTATAATGCACCAGATAGTCCTCAATATAGTATAATGCACTCCCCATAGTCCTCAATATAGTATAATGCACTCCCCATAGTCCTCAATATAGTATATTGCACTCCCCATAGGCCTCTATAGTATAATGCACTCCCCATAGGCTCAGTGGCAGACTCTATAGTATAATGCACTCCCCATAAGCAGCCTCTATATTATAATGCATCCCCATAGGCAGCCTCTGTATTATAATGCACCCTCATAGCCAGCATCAGTATTATAATGCACCCCCCATAGGCAGACTCTATAATATAATGCACCCCCATAGGCAGCCTCTGTATTATAATGCACCCCCATAGGCAGCCTCTGTATTATAATGCACTCCCATAGGCAGCCTCTGTATTATAATGCACCCCCATAGGCAGCCTCTATATTATAATGCACCCCCATAGGCAGCCTCTATATTATAATGCAACCCCATAGGCATATTCTATATTATAATGCACTCCCCATAGGCAGCCTCTATATTATAATGCACCCCCATAGGCAGCCTCTGTATTATAATGCACCCCCATAGGCATATTCTATATTATAATGCACCCCCATAGGCAGCCTCTATATTATAATGCAACCCCATAAGCAGATTCTATATTATAATGCACCCCCATAGGCAGCCTCTGTATTATAATGCACCCCCATAGGCAGCCTCTATATTATAATGCACCCCATAGGCAGCCTCTATATTATAATGCACCCCCCATAGGCTGACTCTATATTATAATGCAACCCCATAGGCAGATTCTATATTATAATGCACCCCCATAGGCAGCCTTTATATTATGATGCACCCCCATACGCAGCCTCTGTAGTATAATGCACCCCCATAGGGAGCCTCTGTAGTATAATGCACTCCCCATAGGCAGCCTCTGTAGTATAATGCACCCCCATAGGCAGCCTCTATATTATAATGCACCCCATAGGCAGCCTCTATATCATAATGCACCCCCATAGGCAGACTCTATATTATAATGCACCCCATAGGCAGCCTCTATATCATAATGCACCCCCATAGGCAGCCTTTATATTATGATGCACCCCCATACGCAGCCTCTGTAGTATAATGCACCCCCATAGGAGCCTCTGTAGTATAATGCACTCCCCATAGGCAGCCTCTGTAGTATAATGCACCCCCATAGGCAGCCTCTATATTATAATGCACCCCATAGGCAGCCTCTATATCATAATGCACCCCATAGGCAGACTCTATATTATAATGCACCCCATAGGCAGCCTCTATATCATAATGCACCCCCATAGGCAACCTTTATATTATGATGCAGCCCCATTACAAAAATAATACTCACCTCACTTCCTCCTAGTTCCTGCGCTGCTCCAAGCTCCCTCTCATCTCCGGACCGTGGGCGCCGAGTGGTGACGTCATCGCGACCCCGTCAGTGTCGGTGACGTCAGACGCTGAGAGGGGGATGATGGGAGAGGGAGTGTAACGCTCCCTCTCTCATCAATGCGGTCAGCTGTATCGGCTAGATGCCGATAGTTGACCCTACGATGACAGACGGGGCCCACTGCTGGCAGCGGGCCCCCTGCCTGCTCAGGAACCCCATAGCGGCCGAGTAGCAGAGCAGGGAGATCGATACTCCCTGCTCTGCCGCAGAATGTAACTGTATCGGCGCAATGTGCATGCCGATACAGTTACAGTAGTGTAGCTCCGGTGGGCCCTCTCAGAGCATGGGGCCCTGGGTGACTGCCCCCTCTGCCCTCTGGTAGCTACGCTACTGTGTTCAAGGGTCTTTTAATTGCTGTCATTGGCGTTACTTGCAGTGTGGGGACCCCGACGCAAAATCTCCAACAGGACCCCAAACTACCACGGACCTTTAATTGTACTGATCTTCTCATATAGGCTTTAGGCACCTTTTGGGGCCTCTTAGGTTCTAGGGCATGGGTGTGGCTGCAACCCCTGCATCCATTGTAGTTACGCCCCAGATTCTTGGTAATCCAGTGTAGTCCAGCAGACAACACTATCAGTATTTGGTCAGTGTTTTACATCAGTATTTGTAATCCAAAACCAGGTGATGAACAATCAGAGGAAAAGTGTAATGGAAACACGTCACCACTTCTGTATCTTTCACTCACTCCTGGTTTTGGCTTACAAATACTTATGTAAAATACTAACCAAATACTGAATGTGACCGTACCCTAATACTGAATGTTGTGCTATTTTGTTTGTTAATTTTGGTGGAATCTGTGTACGCTGCTATTGATAAGCCTATGTTCAGACCGAGTTTTTGAGAAGTTAAAAAATGAGTTTTCAAGCAGAAACTGCTTCATGAAATACTTCTTGTTGGGAGATGTTTTGTTTTAATTTCCTGCAACATTTTTATTTCAAAGGAGTTTTAAACTGGTTTTGAAGAATTTTCTTTCCCCACAAGTATTTTTTTAACCCTTTTGACTTGATGGGTCAAATTTGGATCAGATTTTAGGAGAAACACACTCTTTTTCCAGCAGTCATTTATCAAAGTAAGCAAAGTGGACTAACATTGAAGTGAATTGGAAGGACTTTCAAAAGTTTTATAGCAATTGTTAAGGTGGCTTTTCAAGCGGAAAATGCTTCATATTCATTTCTATGAGAAAACCACTCTGCAGTTCATACAAGTTTTTTTTAGCATTTATTTTTTCCTGAAGAGATTTTGTAAAACACTTGACTGAGAAAAAAAAACACGTCACTTCTTTAAAGCAGATCCTGATGGAATCTGCTCCAAACCAAAAGCCAATCCACAAAATTCTGCTGAAACTCTTCCAACCCACCCTCCCCAAAAGGGAAGCGTTTCCTGAAGCAGTTTATGCGTGAAAAGTTTGTTGTTTTTCAATGCATCGAAAAACAAACTATGAACAGAGCCTTACATTTTAATTTAATTTGCACCAATTTAATCGTTTGCCCCTTTTTTTTTTTAATTTTTTTTAATGTCACAGAGTTGGCAGCTCGGCCAAGAAAAAAACTTTTAGTTTTCAACGGATAGATGAGTGGACATCTCCTACTTATAACGTGCTCGTGGGGCTCATACTCAACACTCAATGAATTGAGGTGTTTTAATTTTTCCATAATTTGCATATCAGTAACGTGTCTTGCTGTTGCAATTTTTATGCAAGTCCAAAAAAAATGGAAAGCATCACTGCAAAGTCAGATGATAAAAAAGAAAAACATTTTAATTAGCCCATGCGACATTTCGACCCAAAATGGCGGAAGACAGGCTGCAACAGCCAAAAGGTCACATAGGAGAAATATAGTATGTTGTTTTACATCTGATTTTGGAGTCCAGTCCTCTTTTAACCAGGATTCTACATAGTAGAGGGTTTCTGTAACATCCTTGGATGCTCTGTACCCATGCTTGGAACATTTCTCATTATATATATACAGTATATATATATTTACATATATATACCCATACACACACACACATTATATATATATATATATAATATATATACCTATATATATATATATATTATATACACCCATATATACCCATGCACACACACATATATACCCATATATATATTTATATCCATATATACCTATATTATATATATACACACCCATAGATATATTTTTCCAATATATATATATGTGTATGGGTGCATAAATCTTCATATTTTGTGTGTATGATCATTTCTTGCATAGTATACACCCTGTACACACAGCAGCCGCCTCTGTGCAGCAGCAGCAGCAGCAGCAGGCAGTGTGACACAGCAGGGAGCAGACATCACCCCCGGCCCAGGCGTCGTGCACTCCTCCATGGCTGTCCTGTGAGGAGGAGGAGGGGGATGTGCTGACACAGGCGGAGGCGCACACACAGCGGGGCAGGAAGCGGAGGAAGGAGGCGGAGGGCGGGCACCGGGCTGCTGCTGCTGCCTCCTCCCCGTCACCGCCTGCGTCACCAGCACAGGAGTTTTCCACTGACGAAAAAGGCTGTGCTTCTACTGAGCGGAGTCAGAGCAGGAGGAGCTGCCACAGACAGCACTCGCTGCGCTCTCCGGACTATGAGAGCTGCTCCCGTCCGCTGCATCTAGCACCCGCTGCCTGACACCGGAGGAGGACAGCTACGGTGAGTGACTGCTCGCAGGGGCGTTTCACGTGAGCTGCCACGGTGCAGCGGCTGCGGGGTCGCCATTGCCCGTCTGCTCGGTGCAGCTTGGAGCGGGTTCTCTGGTGATTGTTACTTTGTCTGGTCGCTGCCGGTGACTGAGGCTGGAGTGAGCGCGGCGCGCCCTCTGCTGGCCACACGTGGCATTGCGGCGGGTCCCGCGGTGTCGGTGGATGCGGGTGATGTCGCCGCTCGTGTTACCTCCGTGTTGTGGAGTGAAGATACGGTTGCCCGGGTGTGAGCGGCGTTAGTTGGCACTTGTCCTCCCTGTGTATAATGCGCCGCTACTGCATTTGTGTGACTTTACAGAGATGCCTCCTCTTCTATCTCTAGTCCTGGCATCAATGAGTTTTGTGTGGGTTTTCTTTTTCTGGTGGGAAAACGGAGTTTCTGCTCATCGTGACCCGTATTGTGTGTGGAAGTCGCAGCTACAGTGTCGTCTGCCGAGAAGTTCCGTGTCGTTCTGGGAAGAATGTCGCAGTGGAGCGGGGTCGGGGTCGCACCGCCGGTGAAGTCGGCGGACGAAAGTTTTTGGCGGCCGCTGACCGAGGAGGGAGCCCTGTGACGTCACTGGGCTGCTGTGTGGACTAAGCAGTGACGTCATGAGCCGCCGGTGACTCACATTGGAAGGAAGGGACCTCAGATGTCTGGAGTTTTCCCTCCCTTTTGGGAAAAAAAAAAAAGTTTCTTTAAACTTTTTTTTTCTACCCCCTCCCCCCCCTCAAGCCTTTAAATTGGATCGTCAGATGTAGTAGTGTGAATTTGGTGGGAGAGGAGGCAGGAGTGCACCCCGCTGGACTCTGCTGTAACCCCTGAAACAGGTAATTGATGAGGCAGAACTGAGTGATGGAGCCGGATATGCGGCTGTAGCAGTTATGGCTTTATTTCTGCTCAAGCTAATTAATTATTTTATATTTTTATTTTTTTTGCTGTCTGGGCAATTTTTTTCTTAAATGTATACATTTTTGGAGCTAAAAAAAAAACAAAAACACTTTTGCAATTGGGTTTTGTGTATATGTGTATATATATTAAAACTTGTTAGTTGCTGGCTGCAAAGGAGTTGACTGAGAATCTGCCAGTGAGCTCGTTCTCCCTGGAGCATTTATATTTTCCCCCCTTTCTCAGATCCTCTCAGCTGATTTATGGGGCCACATCATAGTAGAATGTGCAGGGAAGTAAAAAGCCTGTAGAAGCAGAATGGTGCAACGTTTTTTCATGAAACCCCTATTGCAATATTTGTTAAGCCCCAAATACATACATCTGTAAAAAAAAAAAAAAATTCCCAAAGGTGTACCATCCCAATAATGGCTATTTTGTTAATATCTGCCCCTGTCCACCACAGTAAATAATTTGTCACAACCACATTATAACAATCTGGTAACTTTTGTTTCCAATCCACCGATAGTAAAAAGTCCTATTGGATTGTGACAAACGACTCCCGGTTCTAATGATGATTTTATTTATATAGCGCCAACATACGCCACAGCGCTGTACAGTTCATGGTGTTATCACTTGCAGGATTCCCCAGTCCGTGGCCATATTTGGCTCCGCTATGCGCCTCCCATTTGTGGGCAGCAGCGGATTGAACTGTTCCCAGAGCATATGCCTTCATTGTGTTGGAGGATGTGACTTTAATGCATATCCTTGGAAGGGATGGAATTCCGTCTTTCCAAGAACGCCCCTCCACCTTCCTCCTCCTCAGAGGTTCCCCCTCCTCCTCCTTTTCCTATTATATTGTATTCTGTGGGAAAATTCTCTTATCTGTGCTGAGTGGAGGTATTGTGCACTAGGCGCTCAGGAGTCACAGGTGCCCTGTAACCAGGGTCATCCTCACCGGTGGGGAACCCGGTCTTGTGCTATCCTGGGGTCTCCTCTTTCAGGTGTAGGTAAATAATGTTCTTGTGTTGGCCACAGTTCATACAACAAGCCGTGTCCTCCGCTCTGTCACTGTGATTTCTCCTATCCAGAGAAGCTGCGGGGATTTCTGGTCGCCTAGTGGGATTTGGATTAATACCATTGAGTGCAGTCTGACGTTTTTATTCCTACAGACCTGTAATTCATTGGATCTGAGACTTTGCTATTGATTTTTTTTTTTTCCTAGTGACTGCACAGGTGTTTACAGGATGGAAAGTGATTTTTTTTTTTTTTTTTTTAATTTAATATTACAAGTTGTGAATTTTTTTTTTTTTTTCCCGTTTTGCACCACTTTGAAGCAGCCTTGTTCTGAGTGGCTGCTCTTGCAAGGAGAAAACACTTTTATTTTTTGGGCTGCAGGTTGGTTTATAGATCTATCTGTAAATTAAAACCACACACAAGCTTTCTTTATATCTCCTCTTCCCTTTTAGGTGTGATCAGAGTTTTATGGAAAAACCACAGATGGTAAACATGCCACAAACAGCGTGTGTGACCCTGGCCGGGCCTTATGCTGCGATCAGGTGCTAGCACCAAATACTATCCTGTGCAAACCAGTGATGCTGGATCCTACTATAAAGCCAGCCTAACGCATCAATTTTTTTTTTTTTTGGTGCAAGAAAAAAATATATATATACACTATATAGTATATATTTTTTCTGCTTATCTGTACTTTTTTCCAGTCCTTCAGATAAACTGGTAAAACAATTTAAGAAAAATGCCTTATTCCAGCGGAACACCATTGCCCTACAAACACTTTTTATATACTGCATTTTACATTTTTTTGCAAGATAGGTTAAAAACACTACTAATAGTTAGATTTTGATCCTTGCAAAAAAAACCTTATTACATAAGTGCCTTTCATGGAGACCTCTAGGATATTCCAGTCGCTGCATAATGATGATAAATGGCCTATGAACCATGTGCATGTGTATATATAGGGTCTTGTGGTCTTTTACAGCTAGTGCTGTATGTTTGCCATTGGACAATCTGGGAATATATTTGTTGTACGCGTGAACCTGGAGTTATTTGTGATAACAGGCAGATCCTGTTCTACCACATTTTCTAATCCTTCCCCTGGATTTGCATATCTGAATGATCCAATGACTACTGCCCTGCAAGTTCTGCACGTGGCTTTTATGGTCTTTAAACAGGTGTCTGGCTTTTGGAGATGTTCCGCTCGTTTGTACGTGTTTCCCCAGGTTTTAAATGGAGTTAGACAAGTATTTATTTTGTGAGCATGCTTTTACTGTATTATTTAAGTGTATATGACATTTTCTCAAGTTGACTAGCAAAGAATAACCCTCCTCTGTTGTATTTTAAAACTGTCACACAGCTTTCCCAGACCCCTGAAAGTGAAAATCTGCCTAGTTGTGTAGCATTATGAAAACTAGTGACTCTGGGCACATTTTCCATTGAGTGGCAAACCTCTTGGCAGCTACAAGTGCTATATGGCAGTCATATTGGCCATCTCCCAGCTTTTAGTGACAGTGTGGTCATATATGAAAGTAGACGGGACCAGCTGACCATCTAATTTGTATCGGGGTGTCCGGACTCTCTCGTGTGGCAGATGTTGTAGTGAAATTGAATATCCCTGATCACTCTCACGGGAGATGAGATGTGCCTGCCTGCAGCTTACTCCTCTTTCCCACCTAAGGACACATGCATTCACCATTGAGTGTGTGTATATTGAGGTGGGCAGGTCAGGATGTGCACTGCCTAAACCTAACCAACCTATGCAAATGGCTTCTTCAGAGAGGAAGAGGATAGGATCTCTAGTGACACCTATTGGGAGTAGCAATCCTAAAAGTCATTACTGACCCTTTATGGTTCTTCAACCTAGTAATTCTAGGCTTTTGACAATCAAAAAAGGGGTTTCCAAATGTGGGAAATTCATTTAAGTATTTACTCGTATTTTTCCTGGCATGATCATGTTTCTGGTAGTTGCCAGTGTGTAGCGCCGTGTATACATTGCAAATAACACTCTAGATAAGGCTTGTACTTCCTGGATAACCTTTGAGCTGGGCTGCTTCAGGGCAAACACAGAAAAAGATTCCCGACCCTATGAGCATATATAATCTGTGCTCAGATTTCCCAGAGTGCAAATTGCCTTGGCCCGTTCCTCCTTGTTTACCATGCTGTATCGCGGAGGCTCCTTCATTCCTGAAATTCCTACATACATGGAAAATACCCAAAGCAAGGGAGCGGACTCCTACATTCCCTTCCTTACTATTTACTTGATCACACCCATTACTAGGAAGATTATGGCACAGGAACATGGGGCTGGGGTTGTCTCCAACAGAGGTCGCCTCATGGATTGTTTCCCTTGGCATAGATTTGGATGTTTTTATCTCAAGTCTGTGACTATTTATTACACAATGTTTAGCTCTAGTGTTTGTAGAGCAAGTGTGCCCCTTACAGATCATCTGCTCCATCCATTTTTTTTTTTCTTTTAAATTTCACTTTCCTGGCCCTGCACCTTTAAAGCTCAGTGGGAGTGGTGGTGCCAGACAAGAATTCCTGCGGTTTTGGTCCATCGACTCTTGTACTTGTTTAAAAAGCTGTTTTTAGTAAAATAGATGAGTAAGATGGCTGAGCCAAGAACAGAATGTCTTTTTTGGCAGCTGCAAGTGAGGCAGATTATTATTTTTTTTTAATAACCTGAAATAAAATGTAGTTAAATAGTTCTTCTTGTATGGAGCTGAATGTTGGACTTAACACATGCTGATTAAAAATATACTTTTTTTTTCCCCTCTGCAAAGGTATTTCAAAAGCATATGTATATATATATATATATATTATTTATTTATTTATTTTTTTACCCTGAGTTGTGATACTCGCAGCAGAATATCTAGTGGTTGATGTAATGGTTATCTATTCCTTGTATGACTGTATGAACATTTGTGAGCCTGTGCTACATGGTACAACAAATGCCTCTGTCATTGTGTGATCTGTATATGATACATTGTGGCTCTTGCCAATTAATTCCTATATGATGAATTCGGCTCAAGATTTCCTTCCAAGGTGGAAGTGGCCATTATCTGTTTTGCCCATATGTTGAGAGCTGAAATTAATCCATTTTGAGTACAGAAGTCATGCACCTTGGAGATTATCAATTTTGCTAACATGTCTTGTGCATATTTTCATGGAAATGTAAGAAAGTTTAGAATTTTTAAAAATGTCATTTAGAAAGAAGTCTGTGCGAAAATAGAGAAGTTCAAGTCAGAAATTTGGTCTGCTGACTCCATAGCCCTGCTGGACTCATGCCGTGGTATGACACCTGAATTGCGTGACAATGGAGCTCGTAGGAGTTGTATATGTGATACTCCCTTTGACTACTATTCTTTATAGGGGGTCAGCCTTCAGAATGATGTGCACAGTGCCTCGTGGTTCTTCTGGATGGACTTTCTCATTCCTCGCACAGTCACTGTTTTTATGTTTTGGGGATGGCCCTGATGAGCACATTGTAACACTGTATGCTCCTTGTTTTACTTGGTACTGTACACACTGTAAATATTGAGCAGTGCTGTTTGCATATAGTGCACTATGCAAATTTATTTTTTGCAGGACACCATGTGTTTGTTCTTGTGAAAGGATCTGAAATCCATGTTTCTTTAGGTCCCAATGTCCTCATGTGACCCCTTGACACAAAAGCTTGGGTGACACTTTGCTACTGGCTCCCTGACAGTTTAGCACCGCGCTCACTTTGTACCAGCCCTGCTAGTAAATCCGCTTAACACTGTGTCCTTTCTAGTGCAGTCTAGAGCCACTTCATAAAACATCTGGCAGCAATTGACTTTACATAATTCAGCGGGAAAACAATTGCAGAATTTCAGAAACCCAAGTCTATGCTTACTATACTTTTGGAGAATTTGTGAGGTCGACTGTAAAGACCGCTGTGGGGTAATGTTGTGGGGTTCCCTTTTTATTCTAGGAATTTTATTACTTTGGTGAACAAAAAAAAAAAAGTGAATATGCTGTTCCAGTGCAGCTCATCTATTTCCTAGACGTTATATCTGTTTCTGGGAAAGCTGGGGTAAACCTTGTATGTACAGCACCATTGCAACTCCCACAGGGGAGATTCCTCTCAAACCCCACCACTAGCCTTTTCTGGCTGCTGAATGCAACACCTGCGTAACAATGGCTCAATACAGGAGTGAGGCTTGTTTCAATACAATGTTTGGTAGATATGTAGGAAACTTTGCTAATGTGCTCTGTGGAAGAAAATGCAACTGTAATCCAGCCTTCCTAGCAAAAAAAAAATACTAGGAATTTCCTACAACTCTCCATTTAGCTGTTTCTTAGAGAATATATTCTCTATCCTCTAAGAAACAGCAGAATAGAAAGTTGTACAAAAGACACAATTCCTAGAATTGAGGGCAGCCTTCTTTGGGTGTAAAATGCTGTATCATAAACTTTTTTTTATTTATATTTTTCATCATATTTATAACCTTTCTACATCATTTTGGTGCTCGCCTGGGATGCAGCTGAGAAATGTTGTCTTTGTCCCATGTACAGAGGCCACCCTGAAGGCTGATCTCGGGTCAGCATCTGTCAGATATTTGTCTAACCTGTTTTGAGTGCACTCATGTGGTTTTTTTTAGTTTGTTTTTTTTCTCTGTGGACGATTAGAGAACTTAAGGCGTTTTTTTTAAACATTTATCAAGTATAAGTGCAAGTTGCACAAAAAACCCCTCTTGATGAGCGGTGACATCAGTGTGGGGGTCCCTGTTGGCTGGTGATAGTTGTACATGCAGCGCTGGCCTTCATGCAGTGTGAGGATTCTCCACTTACAGGTCTATAAATGCCTGTGTATGAACTCTTGAACCTTGGCCTGTGTCAACACAAGTGCAAGGAGGGATGTGTAGGGTTTACACTTTTGTGTTGGTGAGCTGCTGAAGCGCTTTGTATGTTACAATCCTTCTACCTGCCACTGTGATACAATGTACCTAAAGAAAGCAACAGTAACAGACATGTACAGTTGTACTGGACAATTAGATACGCATTAAGGAGTTAAATGAATGGTTAGCCTACACACAGGGTCTGCATGCTGTACATTAAATGATGCACCAGGGCCATGGCTTGAGTCTCGCATAACAAGATTGTAAATAATTAACTAGCGCACTGCTTCCCCACTCTGCAAATATAGCACTCATTTAGCTTTAATCACCTGCCCAGTGCACTTGGATAGGTTAAAGTTTCCGTTTGCTGATGCCTATATTATTTGCTGCCCTTATATTGGCCCATGAATGACTAATGGACATTAAAAGTGTCTCCTGGGACTGTCATCTTCACAGGGTTCCCTATACGCCCTGATGGTGGCTTATTGTGCGGAGGCATGTAAGGAAACATGTTGGGGTCAGTAGTATTAATATTTGTTGTACTAAGGCAGTGTTTCTCAACTCCAGTCCTCAGGACCCACCAACAGGTCATGTTTTCAGGATTTCCTTAGTATTGCAAAGGTGATGGAATTAATGCTTGAGCAGGTGATAAAATTATCACCTGTGCAATACTAAGGAAATCCTGAAAACATGACCTGTTGGTGGGTCCTGAGGACTGGAGTTGAGAAACACTGTACTAAGGGATGACCATGCGAATAATGCTTGGATTACGGAAAAGTGGGAATAATTAGCTTTGTTCTGGCTTTTACCTCTTTGACTGCGCTGTACTTCAAGTTAAACACTAGGAAACGCACAATTTCATAATGTCAGTCTGCTGCAATCTTCCATGGAGGCATTGCATTAAGCTCTCGTCATCACCAGTCACTCTCAACACTGACGTCAGTATGCTAGTAAAGAGATGAAAAAAAGTTTCCTAGCGCTTCCCCTTCGCAGTTCCTAAGCTGTTGTCACGTCCGTCAGTAAACACAGAGTCAGACTACTGAGTCACCCTGAGTCATCTTTCCGAATAATGCCTGTGCCGTGAATCCGTGATGTCTGCTTGCTCGTTCCCTCCTACATACTGCTAATATTAAACTGATACCTTGTGTGCGTGCGATAACATCGTGATCAAGCACAGCGCTTCTATTCACTGAGATTACGCGAGCCCTTCGAGGCAGAGGCTAATGCAAGCAGCAGTGCAATACAAAATGATCAACCGTGTAGAGGCGTCGTTTAAGTACCAGTTATAACAAGCCCACTCATTACATTGGCATTTATGAGGTTAACAGGCTGCCCATAGAATTGGACAAGTGCATAGTGAGACCTGAAACACAAAATGTCCTTGTCTGAAATCTGTTTTCAGTGATATGTCCAGAGGCTGCAAAAAATCCAGCAGAGGAAGGAGGAAAGGGAGAAGGGGGAAAAAAACAGGCTGCAGTTTTGTGCAATTGATGTGTTTTTTGTTTCAACGTTTCATTTAATAAGATGCTCTGTCTGCATTTCCCTGGGGAGGTGCAGCATGCAAATCATGCGAGAAGTATTCTCTGAAGAGCTAGGCAATTTTTTTTTTTTTCCCTCTTCCTTTCGTCCTCTCCGTAAATGAGCTCACTCAAGCTGAATGGGATGTGACAGGAAGCAGTTGCTGCAGTATTACTGTCCAGCATGATTTTTCCTGTAGTTCTAGAGACCGGTTGCCTTTCCTTAAGGGGGGGGGGATCTGTTAATTATGCTTGATTCACATTAGTTGCAGTGATTATCCATTACTTTTTAATGACTGATTTGCTTTCAACCTTTCATCCAATATTTTATTTTGTACATAATTATTTTTTTTTTTTTTCTAACACCCTCGTTGGCTGCTAACAATATGATAAAACGTGATTTGTAATGTAACCTTTTTTTTTTCTTTTTCTTTCACAGGACTGTGAAACCTACACAATAGCCATGAGTGGGCTACTGAAACGCAAATATGAAGCATTGGAAGATGACTTCACATACTCATCTTCCTCTTCATCCCCATCATCGGCCACCTCTTCTGGAGTGGAGTCTGATGACGAGTTTAACTGCAGCCCCAGGCCGCTTCTGAGCGACTTGACCCGTAAGTGGACTGGATATTCCCCTCTTCCCTCATCCTCACTATGACTTTTTATGTTCTTATGTGCAGCTCCTAAGCATACAAAGCTAATGGATAGTGGCCAGGATTTTCTTAGACTCGGCCGCTCGCTTCTCGTATCCCAGCTGTTGTGCTGTATCACAGTAAACTGGGCTTTAAATAATCTGCATAGTTTCCGTAGAAGCAGCAGTAAAGATGTCAACTCTTCACCACCTGAGTAAACACTGAGCCCTTTCCTCTTTGGCTTAACCCCTCTCTGACATTAGACGTACTATCCCGTCCATAAAACCCGTGCCATTCTGACCATGGACGGGATAGTACGTCATAGGCGATCAGCTGCGCTCCTGAGGGGAGCGCAGCTAATCGCCGCCGGGTGTCAGCTGATTATCACAGCTGACACCCGTGACTGTGTGTCAGGAGCGGTCACGGACCGCTCCCGGCACATTAACCCCTTGCACACCGCGATCAAACATGATCGCGGTGTACTGGGGGCACAGGGGAGGATCGCGCAGGCAGGGGGCTCCCTGCGCGCCCCCCTGAGACCCTCAGACCAGCGCGATGTGATCGCGCTGCTCTGAGGGCTTCCTCCCTCCCAGGACCCGGATCCAAGATGGCGCTGGGGTCCTGGAGGGAGGCGGCTTCCTCAGTGCCTGCCGAGAGCAGGCATGAGGAAGCGTCCTGCACTGCCTGTCACATCGCTGGTGTGACAGTGTGCTGTGCACACTGTCACACCAGCGATCTGATGAAATACAGTGATGTCCCACCCTGGGACAAAGTAAAAAAGTAAAAAAAAGTAAAAATAAACATGTGTAAAAAAAAATCCAAAAAAAAAAAAAAAAAAAAAAAATATTCCCCAATAAATTCATTACTTATTGTAAATAAAAAAAATAAAACAATAAAAGTACACATATATGGTATCGCCGCGTCCGTAACGACCCCCCCTATAAAACTGTTCCACTAGTTAACCCCTTTTGTGAACCCCTTAAAAAATAAAAAATAAAAACGAAGCAAAAAATCAGTGCTTTATCATCATACCGCTGAACAAAAAGTGGAATAACACGCGATCAAAAAGACGGATATAAATAAACATGGTACCGCTGAAAACGTCATCTTGTCCCGCAAAAAACGAGCCGTCACACAGCATCATCAGCAAAAAAATAAAAAAGTTATAGCTCGCAGAATAAAGCGATGCAAAAATAATTATTTTTTATATAAAATTGTTTTTATTCTATAAAAGCGCCAAAACATAAAAAAATTATATAAATGAGGTATCGCCATAATCGTACTGACCCGAAGAATAAAACTGCTTTATCGATTTTACCACACGCGGAACAATAAAAACGCCTCACCCAAAAGAAATTCATGAATTGCTGATTTTTGTTCATTCTAACCTCCCAAAAATCGAAATAAAAAGCGATCAAAAAATGTCACGTGCTCAAAAATGGTACCAATAAAAGCGTCACCTCGTCCCGCAAAAATTAAGACCTCACATGACATTGTGGGCCAAAATATGCAAAAATTATAGCTCTCAAAATGTGGCGATGCAAAAAACTACTTTTTGCAATAAAAAGCGTCTTTTAGCGTGACAGCTGCCAATCATAAAAACTGCTATAAATAGTAAATCAAACCCCCTTTATCACCCCCTTAGTTAGGGAAAAATAATAAAATAAAAAAAATGTATTTATTTCCATTTTCCCATTAGGGTTAGGGTTAGGGTTTCGGCTAAAGTTAGGGTTAGGGTTGGCGCTAAAGTTAGGATTAGGGTTAGAGTTAGGATTAGGGTTAGGGTTGGGATTAGGGTTGGGACTAGGGTTAGGGGTGTGTTGGGGTTAGGGTTGGAGTTAGAATTGGGGGGTTTCCGCTGTTTAGGCACATCAGGGGCTCTCCAAATGTGACATGGCGTCTGATCTCCATTCCAGCCAATTCTGCGTTGAAAAAGTCAAACTGTGTTCCTTCACTTCTGAGCTCTGCCATGCGTCCAAACAGTAGTTTATCCCCACATATGGGGTATCAGCGTACTCTGGACCCCAAGAGTTATTGTGAAATTTGTCCTATTTCTTCTGTTACCCTTGGGAAAATAAAAAACTGGGGGCGAAAATATTATTTTTGTAAAAAAAATAAGATTTTTTGTTTTTACGGCTGTACATTATAAACTTCTGTGAAGCACTTGGGGCTTCATAGCGCTCACCACACATCTAAATAAGTTCCTTGTGGGGTCTATTTTCCAAAATGGGGTCACTTGTTGGGGATTTCCACTGTTTAGGCGCATCAGGGGCTCTCCAAATGCGACATGACGCCCCCAGACCATTCCATCAAAGTCTGCAATCCAAAACGTCACTACTTCCCTTTCCGAGCCCTGACATGCGCCCATACAGTAGTTTTCTCCCACATATTGGGTATCAGCGTACTCAGGACAAATTGGACAACAACTTTTGGGGTCCAATTTCTCCTGTTGCCCTTGTGAAAATAAAATATTGGGGGCGAAAAAATCATTTTTGTAAAAAAAAAAAGGATTTTTATTTTTACGGCTGTGCGTTATAAACTTCTGTGAAGCACTTCGGGGTTCAAAGTGCTCACCACACATCTAGGTAAGTTCCTTGTGAGGTCTATTTTCCAAAATGGGGTCACTTGTGGGGGGTTTCCACTGTTTAGGCGCATCAGGGGCTCTCCAAATGCGACATGACGCCCCCAGACCATTCCATCAAAGTCTGCAATCCAAAACGTCACTACTTCCCTTTCCGAGCCCTGACATGCGCCCATACAGTAGTTTTCTCCCACATATTGGGTATCAGCGTACTCAGGACAAATTGGACAACAACTTTTGGGGTCCAATTTCTCCTGTTACCCTTGTGAAAATAAAATATTGGGGGCGAAAAAATCATTTTTGTAAAAAAAAAAAAGGATTTTTATTTTAAGGCTGTACGTTATAAACTTTAGTGAAACACCTGGGGTTCAAAGTTCTCACCACACATCTAGATAAGTTCCTTGAGGGGTCTAGTTTCCAAAATGGTGTCATTTGTGGGGGGTTTCCACTGTTTAGGCAGATCAGGAGCTCTCCAAACACGACATGGCGTCCAGCCAATTCTGCGTTGAAAAAGTGAGATGGGGCTCCTTCCCTTCCAAACTCTGCCATGCACCCAAACAGTGGTATACCCCCACATATGGGGTATCCGTGTACTCAGGACAAATTGCACAATAACTTTTGGAGTCTTGTTACCCTTGGAAAAATAAAAATTGGGGTGAAAAGATCATTTTTGTGGAAAAAATATGATTTTTAAATTTTACGGCTCTACGTTATAAACTTGTGTGAAGCACTTGAGGGTTCAAATTGCTCACCAAAGATCTAGATAAGTTCCTTAGGGGGTCTAGTTTCCCAAATGGGGTCATTTGTGGGGGGTTTCCACTGTTTAGGCACATCAGGGGCTCTCCAAATGCAACATGGCATCCAATCTCAATTCCAGCCAATTTTGGTTGGAAAAAGTCAAATGGTGCTCCTTCCCTTCCGAGCTCTGCCGTGCGCCCAAACAGTGGTTCCCCCCCACATATGGGGCATCAGCGTACTCAGGACAAATTGGACAACAACTTATGTGGTCCAATTTCTCCTGATACCCTTGGGAAAATAAAAAATTAGTGACTAAAAGATAATTTTTGTGGGAAAAAAATAGGATTTTTTATTTTCATGCCCGGGCATTATAAACTTGTGTGAAGCACTTGGGGGTTCAAAGTGCTCACCAAAGATCTAGATAAGTTCCTTAGGGGGTCTAGTTTCCAAAATGGGGTCACTTGTGGGGGATTTCCACTGTTTAGGCTCATCTGGGGCACTGCAAACGGAACATGACCCCCATCAACGTCTGCATTCCAAAACGTTACTACTTCCTTTCCAAGCCCTGCCGTGCGCCCAAACAGTTTTCCACCCCCACATATGGGGTATCAGCGTACTCAGGACAAATTGGACAACAACTTTTGGGGTCCAATTTCCTTGGGAAAATTCAAAAATTTAGGACTAAAAAATCATTTTTGTGGAATTTTTTTTTTTTTTTTTTCACACCCAGGCATTATAAACTTTTGTGAAACACTTGGGGGTTCAAAGTGCTCACAACAGATCTAGATAAGTACCTTAGGGGGTCTAGTTTCCAAAATGGTGTCACTTGTGGGGGTTTCCACTGTTTAGGCGCATCAGAGGTTCTCCAAGCGCGACATGGCATCCAATCTCAACTCCAGCCAATTTTAGTTTGAAAAAGTCAAACGGCGCTCCTTCCCTTACGAGCTCTGCCGTGTGCCCAAACAGTGGTTTTCCCCCACATATGGGGTATTGGCGTACTCAGGAGAAATTGCATAACAACCTTATCTGTCCATTTTCTCCTTTTACCCTTGTGAAAATAAAAAAAAAGTTTGTAAAAGATCATTTTTGTGGCTAAAAAGTTAAATATTCATTTTTTCCTTCCACGTTGCTTTAGTTCCTGTGAAGCACCTGAAGGGTTAATAAACTTCTTGAATGTGGTTTTGAGTACCTTGAGGGTGCAGTTTTTAGAATGGTGTCACTTTTGGGTATTTTCTGTCATGTAGACCCCTCAAAGTGACTTCAAATGTGAGGTGGTCCCTAAAAAAAATGGCTTTGTAAATTTTGTTGTAAAAATGAGAAATCGCTGGTCAACTTTTAACCCTTATAACTTCCTAACAAAAAAAAATTTTGATTCCAAAATTGTGCTGATGTAAAGTAGACATGTGGGAAATGTTATTTCTTAACTATTTTGTGTTACATATTTCTCTGTTTTAAGGGAATAAAAATTCAAAGTTTGAAAATTGCTAAATTTTCAAAATTTTCGCCATATTTGCGTATTTTTCAAAAATAAACGCAAGTTATATGGAAGAAATTTTACCACTAACATGAAGTACAATATGTCACGAGAAAACAATCTCAGAATCGCGAAGATCCGTTGAAGCGTTCCGGAGTTATAACCTCATAAAGAGACAGTGGTCAGAATTGTAAAAATTGTCCCGGTCATTAACGTGCAAACCACCCTTGGGGGTGAAGGGGTTAAATCTGTAAGATCAGTGCGTTCAAGTCATGTATAAACAGTATATCCCTCAAGAGCGATCTCTCAACTTTTACTCTTAAGGCTCTCCATTCGGTCTAATGTTTACAGTTGTGTATTTTCATTTTGAGGACGGACAAAGATGCTTTGGCTCAGTGTTTCCTGATAATCCACACTTTCATATTCATATAAAGTTGTCAGTAAAATGTGTGGATTCTTTTTCATGTATTGATGGATGTTCTTTTGTTTACAGCAATATCCATCTTAAAGACTGCAAAGAGGGCTAAGAAAAACCAGGTTCATTTTGATCGGGTGATTGTCTTCTATTTCCAACGATGCCAAGGTTTCACAAGCGTGCCAAGTCGGGGAGGATGCTCTCTGGGCATGAGGCAAAAACACAGCTACAGCAGACAGTTCACATTGGAAGAGTTTTCCAAGGAACAGTTGATACGGCGTAGGGAGAAACTCATGGAATGTTTAAAAGAAAAAAAGCTCTTGGCTTTAAAGAATATGGTAGGTTTTACAATTCAGAACTATATTTTAATAGTATATTAGTTTTGTTTGTTTGTTTTTTGTCTCTGCATGTGCCACAGAAGAAATTTTAGCCGTTAAGTAATGTAATTTATTAGGTGATCAGTTACCTCTGATAGTCATTGGTCCTGCAGCAGTGACCACTGCAGTCAGTCACTTGGGGTTGGTGTACAGGCTGGTGACTAACTTGTGAATCCTCACATTGCGTGCACTATACACTGTGGGGATTTTCTGTGGTCATGTGACCGCAAGTATGTGATTTGCATACTACCGGTCACATTCCAACTAGACTCTTGCCATGCTCCATAGACTTGCAATGAGTGGGGTCGCACCTATCTAGTTGTCATGTGATTGCATGTATGCAAATCACTTGTGGTCATGTGCCCAATGCTCCCAACACCAGAGAATCCTCACGGTTGCGCTTCATGTGAGGATTCACAAGTGTTCAGTCATAGAAGTTGCAAGTCTGCAGTTACTCTAAGGTCACACAACACCTTTAAGTGTCCCGGCAAAGTTTTGAAGATCCTGGACAAACCCTTTAAATGCCCAATTCTAATTTTATTTTTTGTACACTAGGCATTTTTGCTCCTATGTACCCATAACTTATATAATATTTCAATGTTTTAATTGTTTTTATATTTTTCTTTGCTTTTAGTTTACAAAGAATGGTACAATAGAGTCAGAAAAGGCTAATAACCTCAGCATAGATGACATCTGTGATGAAGATATTGACATGACCAATTCAGAAATTGTAGATGGTTTCAATCCACTAGTGTACTCTGCCAAAAAACGACGGGCATTGCTCAAGCGCAAAGGTGTGAAGAAGATTGACAAAAGTGAAAAACGTGAACTTAAAGAAATTCGGAAGTCAAGAGAACAATGTGGCTGCAATTGCCAGGACTTCTGCGAGCCGGAGACATGCAGTTGTACTTTAGCAGGCATTAAATGTCAGGTTAGTGTCTGTTTTTGTGATTGCTCCTCAAATGTTTTTACCCTCCTTTTTAGTACTTGAGTCCTATTTCTTCATCAGCTCTAGATATACAAAACTATCTTTGTTTCATGACCATAGCCACTAGCTGACCTTTTTTAGTCTTGGGACAATTCAATTCTCCACAGTAGCACTATAACCCTGTAAGAGAATTTGATTTGCCTCTCGTGGAAGGTTTTCCGAAGATTGTTACAGTACACCCACAAAAACATTGATTAACATTATGTTTCTGTTCTTTTAGAGAGATCATTCAACTTTCCCATGTGGATGTACGAAGGATGGATGTGGAAATCGAAATGGAAGAGTAGAATTCAATTCATCCAGGGTGCAGACGCATTTTATCCATACGGTCATGAAACTTGAGCTTGAGGAGAAAAGTCCAAATAATGATGATGGGGATGACCAGTCCGAATTGTCATGCAGTGAAAGTTTGGACCCCTTTGAATGCTCATCTATGGAGTCTAGTGAGGATGAAGAAAGGACTGCTCCCACCAATACTAGCACCACCTCATCCACTACTCCCTATCATTTCAACACCGACTTGGAGCCAGCTGGTGAAAACAGTTGCAGCAGTGACACAACGTACAGCTCATCCTCCTCTGGTCAGAGCGAAAGCTCAGAGAGTCCTTTTGAGCTTGCTTCTTCTGATAAGTCCCAGCCAGATTTTGAGGAAGACTATTTGGCTAGGATTCTTCATTTCAATGATTCGGAGTATGAGGATAATAGCAGTGACTGCCAGGACAACTTGAGTTTCTTTCATACTACGGATTTCTTCTGCGATAAGGTTTACGAATCTCTCTACAACTCCGAAAAATCACATGGTGGATTGTACGCCAACTCTTTATCGAACATTTCAAAGTGCATAGATGAAAACGCAAACCAAGGCGCAGATTGCTTTACTGACAATGAGATATCTGTGGCCATCTCTACTGATTCTACCGTGGCACAAGGAGAGCCACTTTTAATGGATATCAGCCTTTCCTCGGAAGCCTTTGATATCTCCGATGAAACAGAGTATAATTTTGGACCTCTTTACAATTCCTTGAATGAATTTGAAAACTTGTGTTCTCAGCAGTGTCCAGTGACGCTTCTTCCTGGATTTACATCGGCTACAGACACTACTGCCAACTTCTTGGAATCTTTAATTAGTTCTTCAGAATCTTGTAATGACAATCAATATTTAGAGGATGCCTTAAAATCGCCATCTCCTTTTGAATCCCTCGTAGCATAAATGGGCAAATCCAAGCTATGGATCATTTGCAGGAACAGTGAATAAATTAAGGAATGTTTCTATGTTGATTTTACATGGATAACTCTATTTTGGTCTTTTTATGGAGAAAGAAAAAATGCCTTTTTGGAACACTGTCAATGCAATCTGTTTACTTCGTCTGTTTGAACAAAAAAAAAAAAAAAAAAAAAATCATTTTGTAAAAAACTTGTCCAGAGTTTGGAGAAAAATTCTTAAATTTGTGGAACTGTGAAAAAAAAAAAACTATTCTTTTAGGAATGGGTAAACAAGTATGCCCATAGAAACTGTGTTCAATGCTTTTAAGAAACTCTATTCATGTATTTATTGTAAAAAGAAATATTTGCAGAGGTAGTGTGCACTACTCGGGTTTACAAAAAGAGGATAAATGAAAACCGCATACTTTATACAGAGCTGTTTAATTTATTGCGAATTCCAGGAATGAGACTGAAGCTTGAACTAGCATGAGTTTTATTTAAATTGGAAATACCTCAGATGTATTATGAGTACAATCATATTTTTCCATAATATATCTGCATATTTATAGACCCTTTTTTTTTTTTTTTCTTTCCTAACGTCTGTACAATAAGTTAAATATTCATTTTCTTCCCCTATTGTGCAATATTACAGCAGCAGTCTCCATTAATTCTATATATCACTGGCAGTGTTTTAAAGAAAAAAAAAAAAAAGCACAAGGACGTATTTGGGGAAGTACAGCATTTTCTATATTTGAATTTAGAATTTCCCTCCAGATGTCTCATCTGTGCTCCTTTTACAAGCCATAATTTTACATTTGATTATTTAATCTTTCTATAAGTTATTTCATATTTATTTGCTAAATTTAGGGATTTGGCCATAAGATCCTAAGCAGCTGAATGCACCCCAAGTTTGGGCACCAACTCAGCTGAACGTGGTGCGGAACCATTGCAATATAACTAAAGCTACATGGAGCCAGAACAGCATGAGCAAAGATAATGTTTATTTCCATCTGCTTACTAGAAAGCCTAGATGGATGGGTTCTTTATTCCCCGTAAGTATTGGTCCCGGCTATTTATATCAAATTTTTTTTTTTTTTTTTTAAAAAAATTATGTAATATGTAATACAAAATAGATTATTTATTGCTTTACAACCTTTAAAAACAGTGAATATCTTTTTTTATGGATTTCTTTTCTTCAATCCACACGTATTTAAGTGAAAAGCGACACTATTTAAGCTTTAAAATTAAAATGCAAATATTTAATTGAGAGTGTTTAAAGAAAATGAACATTTATGGTGTCTAATAAGATGAAAATTGTTTTTTATATATTTTCTTTAAATTATAAAACTTTGTTATTAACGCCAGAGACCAAGACCATTATGTACACTTTTCTTTTTTTTTTTTTTTAGCTGCTCTACCAAAAGGTTACCTACTTTCTTCACAATGGTAATATCTAAATTGCCTTTCCAGTACCAGCCTACTACTCAACCCGTCCTATTTTATAAATTTTTTTTTTTTGTTCGAAAGCAACAGGTCATAATTCTACTTTTTTTATTTACAAAGTTTTCTGTTTGTGTGTGACCTAATTGGCTACTGTGAAAACTGTCCTGCCTGACAGGACAAACTTTGAAAGTGACATAATTTGTACAAATTCTAGCTGGATGTCTTTGTATGGATCTGCCAGAATTTTGCTCTACCTAATATAGTTTTAAGATGGAAATGGCATCCCAAAATGGCCCTTCCTGATAAGTGTTAAATGTGCAGAAATTTTTGTCCATGCCAATTAATAAACCATTCTTGGTTCCTCAATGGCTAAAGTGGGAAAAGAAACATTAATTGCAATCCATCTTGTGGTCTAAGCTGTGTGCCAAAGGTTTACAATGCATGTACTAAGGTTTATTTAATTACTGGAGCAAATGTGCCATAACACATGATGGCTTTTATTATGCCTATATCCAGTGGATATAATGACTTATGACACATTTACTCCCTCTGGTCCTGTGTATTAAATAACCTTTAGGGTGCCGTTTATGTGCGTTGCACTCTTGAAATCTTATTTAGGCATAATTCTCATTCTAGCGATACACACAAGTGCCTTTGCCAGCTCTACTTCTGTATGCCGGTGTTATTGCATATGTTTAATGTGTTTCTGATTGGAGTGTCTGTCGTCTGATCAGTGCAGCAATATTCACTTGCTGGAAGGAATAATGCTGGTTTGCTTTAGATTCCTTAATTTGTAGCCTTATGGCGAATTCCACTTTATGGTTAAATTTCTGATTGCAAAGAATTGATAATTGTGCCTGTAAACGCCATATCTGACGTGAGGCTGTACATACACCTTTTATATGAGCATATCATGGCAGAAGCAGCTGCTTTGTAGGCTGAAAGTTTTGCAAACCTACCCATCTAGTAATTTCTTAGGTGTTTTCATTAGTATTTTAAGTCTGCATTTTCAAGTATACCAGTTCCAGGCTAAAAAAAGGAAAAACAATCTTTTTTTTTTTTTTTTTTTTTTTTTTCCCCCCCTTCATTTTTAGGCTTAGGACAGGGTCCCATTAGCGAGGCAATCAGATGCGATATGGTAATGACACTTGACTCCAGCTCTTCAGCGAGCTTCTTGCAGATGTGAGTAGCACCATAGAGAAACATTGGGGCAAGTGCAATCTTAAATCGGATTGCACTTGTCTGATTGCATTGCAAGAGCCCTTATGGATCTAAAAGAAAATCTGTCCATGGAGACAAGCATTTAGCCAAATTTCCTGAGTTTGCCGATTTTCAGAAAACAAACCAGCTGCCTACTATAGAGTTTTGGAGAAACAGGCAAACTTCAATTATGGCTACCCATCCTCCGCCTCTGTGTCTTTGCTAGGGCACAGACTGCTGTATAAATCTGAGAGATCAGAACGCAGTACATGGACTGGCTGGCCGCTCTCCCCACCCGAGTGTGAACGCTTCGTTTATGTCTATGCAGCGGTCACACTCCGGCCAGAAGAGCCGCCAACCAGTCCGGGCACTGCGTTCTGATCTTGCTCTGAATTATACGGCCGTCTGATTTCACTCTTGGTAGTTATGCTGTCAGCTACCATGCCAAACTAGAAGGAATAATCCAATGGGCACATAACTGGGAAGGACCCCACCTGATATCCACAGTGATTTCTTCTGCATCCGTTTTCTCTTATTTCAAGTAATAAACATTCCCAGTAAATTTGGAGACCTTCTACATGATAGACTGGTCCTGGCAGCATTAAAATCTGAGTGTTTTGACTTTGAAAATGCTGGCAATACTCTGGTACTCTCTTCTATTTATTGGCACTACCACCATGTTACAACATTCCTGCGTTTTCTTTTTAGAACAGATTGATTAATTTAAGGTAAATTAAATATCCTGCCTTCATAACGTGTGCATTTAAATTATTTGTGCCAAAAACCCTTCTGATTGTAATACTTTTTATTTTTTCCATTAGTGTGAGAATATCTTATGTCTGATTTTGTCTTGGGTATTTATTGACACGGTTTGTAATGATCTTTCAGGAATCCCTCATAATTGCTAAACATTTTGCCTTTTTTTTTTGTAAATATTTGTTTTTTTTTTGTTTTTTTTTAAGCAAAAAATTTCTGCAACTGCTGTCTGTCATTTCATTAAAGCAATATGAAGAAAATATCCATTACACTTTAAATAAAAATCTAAAAATTACATTTGTGTCCTGCATTTTCCATTCTGCTTTGCACATGGCATTGGTCAAACTTTTAGGCTGTGGTTCCACGGTCCGGAACCACAGCGCTTTGGACGGAGCGGAAATTCCGCTCCGTCTAAGCCCCGCCCCCTTTATGACGCGCGCTCTTTCCGGAGGTGTTCAGGACACCTCCGGAACACCTCCGGAAAGAGCGCAGGGCTACATAGCCCTGTGTTCTGTTGCGGCGACGTAGCGTCGCCGCAATACGCGAGGACATGCTGCGGTCTAAAAAGACGCGCCGCATGTCCGTTTACGCAGGTCTGCCACCTGCGTATTGTTACGCATAGTGGAGACGGGATTCTTGAAATCCCCTCCACTATGCTGTAACATCTGGACGCTGCGTGTTTGGAGCTGCGCCAGCGCACAGCGCCAAACACGCAGCGTTTCCTGACCGTGGAAACTCACCCTTATATGAGCCCATCCACACAACTGTGCAATGTATGAATTGTTCCAAAACTGAGAAAAGAGCACATCCTTTTAATTTGTGTATTGAAAGAGAACTGCTCAAAAGTCTTTAAAAATGGTGAGGAAATGAAACTTGTATAATCAGTTATGCAACTTGACAATTATTAAACACGATATACATAAAACCAGAAAACATTATACTGGAGTTGTGCCAAGTGTGGGATACTGGCTGTTATTCCCGATGCAAAGAATAGGAGACAACTTTCTGATCGCTGGGGGTTCGACCACTGGGATCCCCCAACAATGAATGGACCGGAAGTCACCTCTGCTTTATACAGTACCAATGGTACCCCAGTGATAGCCGAGGGCTGATCTCCAGCACTCCCATTAGGAATGAATGGAGCGGAGGTGTGCATGCTCTACCTCCACCTCATTCACTAGGGGATAATTCAGAGTGATATGGACGTTATCCCCCAAACCTAGGGAAATTAGATGGAGTCCCAATGCAGACATTGAGGAAAATGTCTGTAAAGCACTGTGGAATATGATGGCGCTATGTATAAAGTAAAATTTACATATAAAAGCAGGGTGGATTTGATTTAAATCAAAGTTTCTACCTAAACTAGTTCTTGCTACTTTAACATGCAAGTAGATGAAGATTTTTAGAATCACTTTTTATATTACTTTTTTCTCCCCAGATTAATGGGTTAATCATTCATATTTGGACACCACTGTTCTGTTGTACTTGGGAAGGAGAAAAATAATCCTGACCTTAATAACAATTTAAATAGATTTATTCAACTGAAACAATAACAACATTACAGCATAAGTTATTTGCTTAAACAAACATCCATGTTTGTTAACTAATTTGGCTAAACAAAATATATATATATTTTAAGAAACTTAGACTGTCAGCCCAGCCGACACATGAAAAACTTAAATACTACTGTCCCTGCTGTCCTCTGTAGCTCACTCGTCGTCATCTTCATCATCTTCTTCTTTGTACCTATTCATAATCTGGAAAAGAAAAACAAGCTTTCCTGCTTTATTGGGTCCCAACCGATTTCTCAATTTAGAATGAATGAGTCCAAAGGAAGAGAATATTCTTTCAACGCCTGCAGAAGAAGCTACTGCTGTTAAAAGTGAAATCATTACTTGAACAGTCTCTAAATCCAAGCGCTTAAGTGACTTCCACCAGTCAAGGTGTGACCTTCCTTAAAATATCTTCAGCAAACATATATTTCTTGAATGGTTCCCCCTTAGCTCTGAAGTTTATAATAGTTGGCATTAAAGATGGATGATTGCTGGATACCCATGTCATTGCTAACTCCTCTTCCTCAGCACTTAGGTTTTGACCCTGATATTGGATATTGACAATATTTGCCAAAAAATGAGCTGGAGTCAGTGCTTGTCCCATTCGTTTATTTACTGCTTGTAATTTAATTCTGTCCATGTGTAGTTCTGTATTTAAGTGTTCACTCAGTTCCTTCCAAATTTCAACAGCATCCGCAGTAAAACAGCTATTTTTTTGTATTTTGTTTAAAGCTTGAGAGATGGGTTTCAGGAAGCTCAG
Organism: Oophaga sylvatica; assembly: GCA_033576555.1. Classification (NCBI taxonomy): domain Eukaryota; kingdom Metazoa; phylum Chordata; class Amphibia; order Anura; family Dendrobatidae; genus Oophaga; species Oophaga sylvatica. The sequence continues at coordinate 48,836,100 of JARQOD010000006.1, forward strand.
CATATGTTCAACATTTCTCTTAAGCCCAATGTTGAGGATTTTGGCCGTGACAGTGCCATCTATTTTATCTCGATTTTCTTCACAAAGTGTCATCAGAATAGGCCAGTTTTTGATATACTGCTCAAAACAGTCCACCACAGAGTTCCATCTAACATCTTGTGGGAGCGTTAGTTTGGTTCCACCCATCCTTTTCAGAGCTGCTGCAGCAAAATGATTATTACGGAGGTATTTAGCAATTTCAACAACATTAGCCTTTATTTCTGGAACACTTAAGTCTTTGGCTAAGAGGTGCAGCAAATGAGCATTGCAACCATATGTTATTATTAGCTTTGTATTCTCTCCCTGCTCTTCTAAATTTCTTCTCATCTTGGATACGTTTGCAGCATTGTCAGTGACCAAACTGCGTACTAGACATTTGAATTTTTGTTCACATGTTATAGCTTTTACTGTCACTTCTTGTAAGTATTCTGCTGTGTGTGCATTTCCTGACGTATCAGTTGTTTGTGCAAGGAAGACTTTACCTTCTTCTGTTATACAAGCACATACAATAGTATCATTGTGGACATTACTCCACCCATCAATACTTAGGTTAACAATTTTACCCTCCAGAGCTGTTGCACATTGCTCCATTTCTCTGTCATACACTTGATCCAGCAGTTTCCCTGCAACATCAGCTCTGCTGGGTGGACTGTATCCTGGTCTCAGTGACTGAACCATATTAATGAAATGTGGGTTCTCAGTCAGACGGAAAGAAGAGTTCGTTGCATAAATAAACTGATGTCATCAATCAACTCTTTTTCTAATCTGCTAGTTCTTATCACAAACCTATCTATGGTGGTTCCAGGAGGTAAAGGTTTTTTCTTCCTTTTGGGTGATGGTGATATGTGGCTGTGGGTGTCTGATGATGATGATGCTGCTGCTAATGAAGCACTATCCTGGATGGATAACTCTGAAACTGTAGAACAGGATGATGGTGATCTTGGAGGTGGATAGTTTCCAGAATCCATGAATTCCCCTAAACAAAAAAAGTCAATGCTGTTATTTTATTGTTTATACAATTTCTGCTTATTGTACACAACACAGCACTGCCCCAAAAGGAATATTTGTTTTTCTTCATAACTGTACCAAATGACAGTAACATGCAGTAATAATAAGAAATATAATTTTTCTCACACATGACAGTTCAGTCTTTAGAAATAGGATTCAATAAAAATGTTTACCAACCTGAAGATCCTGCCTGTTCAGAAGTGTTTCTTGGTCATCTTCATCACCGCACTTCTCATGATGTTGCCTCATTCGCGCCACCAGGCCTTGCATCTCTTTGTTGCATCGTTTGCATTTTGCACGCATGCCTGCCTTACCGATAGGTGAAGGAGCTTCATTAAAATATTAACAAACTGGGTCTCTTTTACGGCCTGCTGCCATTATAAGGAAAGAATGTAATAAACCTCAGATCGTACACACAAACAGATCCAGACTTGTCTGTCTGTGGCTATGCTGCAGTATTGTCCTCAAAGTTTCACTTTCATTTTCTTGTCTGCTTGCCCTTCCTCCTCCTCACACTTAGATTCACATTCTTCTTGTGTTGTACAGATCTATTCCATTCCAAACAATCAGAAACATATTGTCTAACTTCTTGGACTTGGCACTGAAGGGGTTGATTCTGTATTCATATAGGTTTGTAGAACAATAGGATTAAGGTCTTTTTCTCAACTCTGTTCAGGTTGTAACATTTTTGCCGTGAAGAAGAGGCTGGGACCTCTGCGGAGTCAAATTCAGTTTTGAGAACTGCGTAAGTAAAGCGAGCGTCTGTGATAATATAGGAAAGAAACTGCCCACTAATCCTACAGAAACCTCTGGAAGAGCATGGCATTGTGAATGTTACACATATACAGCCTTTATTCTACTGAGTTAAACAACTCAGCTTTATCTCATGATGGAAGAACCTTTGGATGGTAAAATATTTTCCTCAAAAAGCAGTTTATTGAAAAAAATCTGATTTAAATCAAAAAAATCCGATTAAATCAAAAAAATCCGATTTTTTTTTTAATTTTTTTAAAAAAATCATTGATTTTTATCCACCCTGTATAAAAGTGAGCATGGCGTGGAGCTGTATAATTGTCATTTGTTGTCACACATGGATAAATGCATTTGGGCATCAGAGGCCTCCCATCTTCTATTGAAAGTGGAGAGCTGCTCGACAGTGGATCCTGCCTATTCATTTGCAGCAAGCTTACATTATCTGATCACTTTGTAATTAAAAAAAAAAATTAGGAGCTGTGGGGGGAATGCTATAAAACTGAAGTGTTCACATCTTTCCTGAACCACACAACTGAGGATATGCTACAAATCATTGTATGAATGGCGTTTGTCCCTTTAATGTTATCGATGGATGTCTAGAGAACCCTTTTATCAGTAACTTTTCCTGTATATAGAATGGAAAGTGTCACACAAGGGTGATGAGCATTAATCACAATGTGCTCTCATTTTGGCGTACTCTCCTCGTTCGTATGCTTTCCTCAAGAATTGCTTAACCATTAGTTCTTCATGGGTTTTCTGAGCATTTAATGTAAGAGAGCACTTCCTCACTTTTCCCCAGAGTGTATCAACCACTAGCTTCAAAGTCTGACTCCGTCTCACAGCATTTCCTACTCTCGGAAATCTAATATGGGCTTTACCTGCACTTACAAGTATTTTTGAAGTAAGCTATTTCTTTAATCAGCGCCATCCGGAAATACTGATATACACCTGCGAATGAGATGTAGTATTGAAGTGTACAATAACAATCTGTAGTACTGGAGTATTGGGAGAATAATCACTAGTACTCGGACTCAATTATACAATTTTGTCTTTCCAACGGATTGTAGGAAAAAAACAATTGCAGCAGAGCCTTGTGTAGATCTACTATACGTGGTGCCAAATAATACATCAATGAGGCACAGTATTATTGCCTGGAGAGACTACCTGAAGGCAACATTTTTTTTTTTCTATTACAGTGGTATGTAAAATTTGGACAGCCCTGGTCAAAATTACTGTTGTAAACAGATAAAGTGAACCTGTCAGCAGGATATAATATCCATATTTTCATTTGATTTTGTGATGTAAACTTCTTACATTTGAATTTTATTCTTATCTAATCAAAATGGCGCAGGCAGTAATTGAGCTATTAATTGCCTGGGAAGCTCCATGAGTATTACTCCATTCCCAGTCTATAAACATCACCCCAGCCATCTGCTTTCCCTCTGCTGGTTAAAAAAATTATTTTGGAGACCATGCCATTTTTTTCAGAAAAGTAATCTTTAATTAAATACATCTACAGTAAACTGCACACACTGTACTAATTGCATTTGTCACTGACATCTACTGTATCTATCTATTCTGTGTATTTACTGTATGTAATCCATCTCCTATCCTATTGGCTCCTGCAGTGATTTTACACTACTCGGCAGATGAATTGTCGACTTTTCTTCTATCTATGTAATATATATATATATATCACTGACCTCTATATATCTATGTATCCTATGTGTATATACCTATTCTATTCTAATCTGTCACTGTGATTTTACTGTAAGTGGCAGATGAATTGCTGACTTTTATTCTCTCTAGCTCATATCTATCTCCTCTATCAATCTCTTATCTATCGATCATATATGTTTTGAAGAATATTTCCTTTGAAAAGATGTGTAATTGACAGAGAATTGTTGGATGTAAAAGCTCATGTTAAAATCGCATTGCAATCGGATAGCAATCACACTGTAAATCGGATGCAAGGTGTGAGAAATCAGATTGTACTCGAATGACACTCACATGAAACCCGTGCGACTCTCGGCAGGTAGACTCGGACTGATTTTTTATATATATATATATATGTATATATATATATATATATATATATATATATATATATATGTTTAATGTGAATCTAGCCTAAGGCTGGGGTCACACACGCGAGAAACTTGCAGGATTCTTGTGCGAGTCTCTCGCATGAACACCCGGCACTCGGACCGGAGCGTGTGGTTGCATAGAAATACATGCAGCTGCACGCTCCGGTCCAAGTGCAGGCGGCAGTGCTAGGTGTTTATGCGAGAGACTCGCACGAGAATCGTGCGAGTTTCTCGCATGTGTGACCCCGGCCTTAGAAAAACTCACAGCTCTGTGAGAGACAGAATTCATGCTGGTTGGTCGGTGACCAAATACTTATTTCATGCAATAAAATGCAATTTAAGTATGTAATAATCATATAATGTGATTTTCTGGTTTTTATTTTTAGATTGTGTCTAACAGGTGAAGTGTACCTACGATAAAAATTATAGTCCTCTCCATTCTTTGTAGGTGGGAAAACTTGCAAAATCGGCAGTGTATCAAATACTTATCTTCCCCACTGTATATGGCAAAGAAGAGAATTTGGGACCTGTGCTTGAAATCATTTACACCTGTTAGGTATCTGTGAGCAAAGTACACTGGGAAGAAGCTGCAAATGAGAATGTTATATAGTGTAAACAGCAGAAAACAAAGTAATTATTTCGCCCTTAGATTGGTGAGGGTTACCTAATGTAATATTCTTTTCCTTTGAAGGAAGGCTTTTAGTTACTACAACTGAGACACCGCAGCAAGAGCGAGATCTAACCAAGAGAACATTGCAGCAATTACACAAACATTAGCGCAGTCAGTACATGTAATTAAAAGCAGCTGAAGTACAGACCTGATTTCCACCATCTCTCCACTCTCCCTGAGTGATGTCACTGAGCCGACCTTGCCTTCTGCTTCACATTACTGCTGACTTATTGAATTACTCCACTGGAATGGCACCCCTCCTCAGCTGACGGAGCTGCAGTGTGGATAGCTTGTTCTCAAAAGGAGGGTAACCCCCTACCTATGCTGGGAATATTGGTCAGAAGGGAACAACGCTTAACCATTTTGGTGTCAGTAATGCAGAAGTGCATTCCTCCCTCTTGGGCTAAGTTCCAAGAACATACAAAAAAAAATTGTCGTTTCATCCACAAAAAAAAAACGCCTTTAAAGTCAACCATATAACATCCGTGTGGGATCCATTTTTAACGCCGGCAGGGAATAAAATTCACAAAACAAAAACAATTTCCTATGTTAATAATGGCTATGCATCCGTAAAATTGGTGCTATGTGGTTGATCTGTATGGAATCATATTTTTCTGTGAACCCATAGGCTCCGATCCATGGCGGTGTTCATGCCGGTCTTTATGAGGGGGGCATGATGGAGTTAGATGAGCCTGGTTCATTAAAAGGCTCATGCCTCATGGAATCCTGCACGTCTTATAAGTTGTGTGCGCTCAATGGCACCTGGCCACAGAATTTACTCCTAGCAAAATTGTTGGTGCCAAAGCAGCTGATATGTCTGAGACCCTGGTAATTATTGCCCATAAAACATAAGTACCCTTTTGGAGAGTGCCATCTTCAGAGGTCACAGCACAGTGTAAGACCATGTTCACACGTTCAGTATGTGGTCGGTATTTTACATCAGTATGCGTAAGCCAAAATCGGGAGTGGAACATTCAGAGGGAAAGTATAATAGAAACACGTCACCCACTTCTGTAATTACACCCACTCCTGGTTTTGACTTACAAATACTGATATCAAATACTGAATGTGACCGAAAGGGAATCACTTTATACTCTTGTCGAACAATCCCTCCGAGCAGGAAAGAGTTGTCGTAACTCTTTAACAAGCTTAAGAGCTCGCCTTGAACAACATTAGTTTATTTTAATGTGTGTGCATGACATTACGGAAATCTCATAGACTTTGCTGGTGCTATAAAACTCAGTTTTAAATTTCCATAAAAAAAAAGCAACAAAAACAACGTGTGAACATAGCTTAAGGCTACTGTGGTGAGTTTTTAAGTTGCTAATTTTCTTCAGTATTTTTCTACCTATTAGGAAATTAAGCTACCTGCAGTTTTTCTATTGTGTTTTTCTGTGCATTTTTATCGCATATTTGTCTTTTTGGTATATCAGGTTTTCAAATAAGCTGCTTTGTTTTTGATATTTCCTGCCGTATTGATAGTTGTGTGTCAATTACACGTGTTGTTTTGCTTGCGAATTTTCTGCATCCAAGGCTTCACACGATGAGCTTTTGGTGAGTTTTTAACGTTGCACAATTTCTGCACCTATCATTTAATTATTTTCAGTTTTTCACATGCGTTTTTGTTGTTGCCATTTTTGTCTTGTTGGTGTGTAATGTTTTGCATAAAATTGCTTTGTTTTGCAACTTTTTCTGGTATTTGGCATTGACAAAACTTTATTGATAGTCATGTGCGGATTATTTATTTATTTAACTCACTTATATAGCACCATTAATTCCACAGCGCTTTACAGATATTGTCATCACTGTCCCCATTGGGGCTCACAATCTAAGTTCCCTATCAGTATGTATTTGGAGTGTGGGAGGATACCCACGCAAACACAGGGAGAACATACTAACTCCCTGCAGATGTTGTCCTTGGTGGGATTTGAACCCAGGACCCCAGCTCTGCAAAGCAACAGTGCTAACCACTGAGCCACCGTGCTGCACATGGCTTACATGCATTTTTGATGAGCAAACACGGAAAGGCACTTAAAACACGTGGTTTTTAACTACACATTTTTTGCACTTAATGAAAGTCTATAGGAATTTATGCACAAAAAGCTCAGTGTACGGTGTGTACCCACATGAAAAATTGACATGCTGTGGATCTGAAACACACACCGAAGGTCGTTTATGCAGCGTTAAAAAGAGCATCAGTTCCAGCAAAGTGGGTTGGATTTATAGAAATCTCATGCCTCCTGTTCTTCTTCTTAACACTGCATAAACAACCTTCGGTGCATGTTTCAGATCCACAGCATGTCAATTTTTCATGACAATATAATTGTATCCAAAAGCAGCTGCAACCCTGGTAATGATGCCGATAAAACATTACTACCTTCTGGTGAGCGGCTGCTTCAGCTGTAACGGCACAGAGGAAAGCGACTCACTTTACACTCTCTTCTCTAACAACCAATCCAACACGGAGGAGTTAGGTGTCGAAAACCGTTACACAACGTAAGAGCCCTACGCGTAGTCCACAGTGACCCATGGGCTCCCAACACAATGGACCACCATGTACAGCCAAGTCCAGTGGGAGAACATCGCATTTGGGCAACTCTGCCACTTCCCAGAAACATGTGAACTAGTCCTTGGCAAGTGGCTTCTAGCTGCTTCATTCCAAAAAAGCTCTGGAGGCAGAAGCACAACTTGTGCCCAATTTTTCACACAGTCAGTTCACCAAATCTGTCACAAGTTGGGTCATAGTCCCTTAACATGGATCACAATAGTCCGCACAACACTACAGACGTGTAACATTGCGTTACAGCTTCTAACAGTCTGCACATGGCTTAAAGGGGTTCTCTTTCATTAAAAGTTAATCCCTGGCTGCAGGCTTTCATAAAGAAACAAATTGTGCTGTACTCACATTCCCCGGATCCACCAGCAGGTCTCGCCAGTGCTCCCAGTGTATGGAATTGGCTGGAGTTTTTGGCTCCTAAGACCTCGAAGATCACTGACTCACAAGCTCTCTGGTTTGGGTCTGTCACCGAGCCTTGTTGCTGCTCATTTCTTACTGCTTTTGTGCCAGTCCTCTCTGCTTCACACATGTTGCCCTACGCACACTTCATTTTACCCCTTGCCCATGTGTTTTTTCGGGAAACCTGTTTCTCTCCAGTAGTGACTCCAACCATAGGTTTCCTTCACGTCAGTGCAGCGACCACGCTAGAATTTACAATTTTTGCACTGTAGAAATATTATATTTATGTATTTGAGCTGCACAGGGGATTTTCCCAGAATCTGTTTTCTTCAAACAATTTGCCCTCTGGCAATTGCATCTGCATTTGAAAAATTGCTATACTACATAAAGGGAATCTGTCAGTAGGATCAACCGTCCTAAGCCATCTATATGGGCATGTAGTTCATTAAAAGTTGAATAAAATGATACCTTGATCTCTGATCTGATTTTTTGTTCCAGAGAAATCCATGTTTTTCGTAATATGTAAATGAGCTCTTAAGATCTATGGGCTGGACATAGATCTCACTGAGAGTCTTTCTCTGGAAATTATTTTACATGAAAGGGGGTGTTAGTCGTGTGAGACATGTAGATCATGAGAGCTGTCTGTCAGTCAGTCTCACATTAGAAACCCCTCTCTCACTTATAATACGCTTAGAGAGATCCATGTCCTGCCCATAGATCTTAACAGCTCATTTACATATTAAGAAAATTGGGATTTTTCTGGAATAAGAAAGCCTTTTTCTCTACTTTCTACAACCTGCATCTCCATATAGATGGCTCAGGAGGGCTAATCCTACTGACAGATTCCCTTTAAAAGGAAGCTATTGTCAGAAAAAGGCCTATTGTTTTTTTTGTGTTAAATGTGAGTATTTACATTTTTAATTTTTGGCTATGTTTTCCCCGATATCACCATTTGTATTACATTTTCACATTCACCACTGGAGGACTCTAACTTCCTGTTTCATAAAATGTACATTAGCAGCAATGAAAATACTCAGACCCTATAGGTACTGCCACACTAAACAATCCCGCTAGCGATCACTATAACGACGCATACTAATGCGATCGCTAGCGATATTGTTTCTATATCGCTAAGTGCGGCCACATTTAGCGATATAGTTAACGGCGCTATCGCCGTTAGCGATCTTCTTAACGACTTTAGCGGTACAAAAGTACCGCTAAATCGCTAAGAAAAGGTGCCACACTAGCGATATATACTTACCCAGCGGGAGCACCGACGAGAAAATAGGGTCCGGAACGATTCCAGCGACGAGCGAGATCACAGCAGGAAGCTCGTCGCTGGCAGCTGCCGCACACAACAACATCGCTAACGGGATCGCTAAATAGTGACGTTTTTTAGCGATCCCGTTAGCGATATTGTTCAGTGTGGCATACCCTTATCTTTTGTATTGAAGCATCTAATGAGAGCGTGCAAAGAACAGTGTGAATTGAGGGGAAGCAGAGTCAGTTGTTCTATCGCCTATTGTGATTGGTGGATCCTCTGTTATCAGCTATGTATGGAGAGATTACCTGTAATTGTAATCCTGCCTCTGGTGATAAAGAACCTGCTGAAAACTCTTCAAGAAAAAGCCCCAGTGGCCAGTGTAAAATTTGCAAGTTTACTAATTTTATTTTTTTTGTTAAAGAATCAGATTAAAATTTAAAAAAAAATATATATATTTTTCTTTTAAATACATGTAACAGAAAAAACATATTTAAGCAATAGGTCATTTTCTGATGAAACTTTTCCTTTCTAGTAAATTCAGCTGTGGCGTGTATTAATGATAATAAATATTTAACAAAACACATTATTCATGAAATGTGCATACATTACACTCCGTGCAGTGTATGTGATGTATGCAGCGTCGGACTGGAACACCTTGGGCCCACCAGAGAAAATCATTCTTGGGGCCCACTATGTAGCTACATAGAAATAAATACAAGACCACAAATTGTGCAGTAAAACACACTAATATCAGGGTATAATATAAGGTAGTACATGCCTTAATTATGTAGCAGGAGTTGGGGTAGCCTCCCTCATAGATTTAAGCGGCCCTCATAGGTAAGCTGCCCCCCTCATAGAGGATAATGCTGCCTCCCCTCATAGGGTATAATGCTATATATATATATATATAGATAGATGATAGATACCATATATACTCGAGTATAAGCCGACCCCCTAATTTTGCCACAAAAAACTGGGAAAACTTATCGACTCGAGTATAAGCCTAGGGTGGAAAATGAGATTATGCCCCATATGCTGCCCCATGTAATATGCCCCACAAGATGCTCCATAGATTGTGCCCCATATGCTGCCCATGTATTATGCCCCCATAGATGCTCCATAGATTATGCCCCCATAGATTATGCCCCCATAAATGCTCTCACAGATTATGCCCCCATAAATGCTCCACAGAGATTATTGCCCCCATAGATTATGCCCCCATAAATGCTCCAGATTATGCCCCCATAGATTATGCCCCCATAAATGCTACACAGATTGTGCCCCCATAGATTATGCCCCCATAGATGCTCCACTGTGCCCCCATAGATGCTGCAAAAAAAAAAAAAAAGACATACTCACCTCTCGTTGCTGGGGGCCAGGTGCTGGTGTCCTGGGCACCTGCGATATTTACCTGTCACCGGGTCCACTGCTGAACGCCGCTGTCTTCGGTCCTCCGGTAGTGAATGCTCAGACAGGGGGCGCGGCGCTCACTAATGACGTCATCGCGCCCTCTGCCTGAACATTGCAGCAAGAGAGGACGCAATGACACAGCGACGCTCAGCGGTGGAGCGGTGACAGGTAAGTAATGATATTCACTGCTTCCCACGCCCATGTGGGAGTGGGAAGCAGTGAATATTCATTCTCTTTAGCAGCGGGGACAGGGGCTCCTGCCTCCTGTCACCCGCTGCTGCTCCGCTGGCACGGGGCCCCCATGGCAGCTGCATGGTGTGCCGCTATTAGCGACACGCCACCGGCTGGGGGCCCCTGGAGCAGCGGGGGCCCTAGGCAACTGGCCCCTGTATGCCAGCAGGTGCCAGGGCCCCCCAGATGCCAGGGCCCACCGGAGAATCCTCCGGTTCTCCGGTGGGCCAGTCCGACCCTGGATGTATGGTGTGTCATTTGAAAAAATATTGCATTGTACATATTACTATTAGATGAATCAGACATTTCAAACTATTCCAAAATTGCAGGAAAATACCTAAGTAGCTAAATTATGCAAGACAACTGCCAAACATGGGCACTGTTCAAGAGCGCATTTTTGGCTGAATTCCCACTTTGCACTAGGAAGGCAGCTGCACTCCAGGTGCAGCGGGGGAAGGGAAAGGTACAATAAAGGATTTACCAGTAATTATTCACCAGTAATTCACAGAAAACAAAGGAAATATTCCCAGAGCTCATAGAGGAAGTGTTCTAGTGGATGTCTAGTTAAGTAGTCTTGATGTGCACTTGATAAATAACACTTGACTGCTAATGTATAAATGCCATTTCTGTCCTCTCCAAGTACGGCCTTAACCCCATCAGGATCATGTTCAGTTGACCTTATGTGATTTAGGCCAATTTCACATAAGAATAACATGGGCACATCTTTGTGCCCTTATAAGCGTCACAAGTTCTGGCCTAACCACGGGCTATGGAAGTAATAGTTCACATGATGCTGTTTGTTTGGGTCTGGCCACGATTTTCTGTCCTAATATAGATGCAAAAATATGCCTGTATTATGCTTGTGTGAAATTGGCTTCGAAGTTGAAACAGATCCGGAACTAGACACAATACATTATGTAAATTGCCAGCCCTTATCCTGGTTTTCTGAGTATTAGTTCAAGTTTTCACTTGACATAAAACCACACACCACATAAGTCGTGCAAAGGACACTTGTCTATTCTGGTATTCTTTAGACCTTCATGGTGTCACATTTCTGTTATATTTTCCATTGCTTTGTTACAGGTGACCCTCTACTTTTTTAAGTGTGACTGCTCCTTCATGACTGCTTCTTGGTGACTGCCCCTTAGTGACTACGGCTTGGTAACTCCTCTTTGGTGACTTCCTTTCAGTTTCTGCCTTTTGGTGACTGCCCATTAGTGACTCCTCCTTGGTGATTGCCCCTTCGTAACTCCTCCTTGGTGATTGCCCCTTCGTAACTCCTCCTTGATGATTGCCTCTTCATGACTCCTCCTTTGTGATTGCCCTTTCGTAACTCCTCCTTGGTGATTGCCTCTTCGTAACTCCTCCTTGGTGATTGCCTCTTCGTGACTCCTCATTGGTGATTGCCTCTTCGTAACTCCTCCTTGGTGATTGCCTCTTGTGACTCCTCCTTGGTGATTGCCCCTTCGTAACTCCTCCTTGGTGATTGCCCCTTCGTAACTCCTCCTTGGTGATTGCCTCTTCATGACTCCTCCTTTGTGATTGCCCATTCGTAACTCCTCCTTGGTGATTGCCTCTTCGTATCTCCTCCCTGGTGATTGCCTTATCGTGACTCCTCATTGGTGATTGCCTCTTCGTAACTCCTCCTTGGTGATTGCCTCTTCGTGACTCCTCCTTGGTGATTGCCCCTTTGTAACTCCTCCTTTGTGATTGCCCCTTCATAACTCCTCCTTGGTGATTGTCTCTTCGGAACTCCTTGGTGATTGCCTCTTCATGACTCCTCCTTTGTGATTGCCCCTTCGTAACTCCTCCTTGGTGATTGCCTCTTCGTAACTCCTCCTCGGTGATTGCCTCTTCGTGACTCCTTATTGGTGATTGCCCCTTCGTAACTCCTCCTTAGTGATTGCCCCTTCGTAACTCCTCCTTGGTGATTGCCTCTTCGTAACTCCTCCTTGGTGATTGCCTCTTCGTAACTCCTACTTGGTGATTGCCTCTTCGTGACTCCTCATTGGTGATTGCCTCTTCGTGACTCCTCCTTGGTGATTGCCTCTTCGCGACTCCTCCTTGGTGATTGCCTCTTCATGACTTCTCCTTTGTGATTGCCCCTTCGTAACTCCTCCTTGGTGATTGCCTCTTCGTGACTCCTCCTTGGTGATTGCCTCTTCGTGACTCCTCCTTTGTGATTGCCCCTTCGTAACTCCTCCTTGGTGATTGCCTCTTCGTGACTCCTCCTTGGTGATTGCCTCTTCATGACTCCTTTTTTGTGATTGCCCCTTCGTAACTCCTCCTTGGTGATTGCCTCTTCATGACTCCTCCTTTGTGATTGCCCCTTCGTAACTCCTCCTTGGTGATTGCCTCTTCGTAACTCCTCCTTGGTGATTGCCTCTTCGTGACTCCTCATTGGTGATTGCCTCTTTGTAACTCCTCCTTGGTGATTGCCTCTTCGTGACTCCTCCTTTGTAATTGCCTCTTCGTGACTCCTCCTTGGTGATTGCCTCTTCGTGACTCCTCATTGGTGATTGCCCCTTACCACTCCTCTCTGGTCTGTATGCCATATAAGGTATTTCAGCTTAGCCCCATTCATCTGAAGAATTTATTCAACTAAATTGGGCTCTTATATAGTAAAAGTCTGAAAACGACTTCATTCTTCTGTTTGGTGGCCCCAGCAGTCAGTCCTCTACTGATGCCCCTACTTTCTAATTTACATAAAAAGGTTCAAAATAAGTGAGAGAACAGATAGAAGGGAGTAAATAGGCCCATAATCGGTCGAACAAGCGATCATAAGAACATTCATTCCTAATTTTTGGCCTTAATAAACATAAAGGCGAAATTTTTGTTTGTTGGTTAATTGGATTGTTTATATGACCGTAAAAGTCATCATTATTGGCAAGACTTCATTGTCTGCATACCAATTGCATTGACCCATGTGAAAGGGCCTTAACTGGTTAACAACCTATAAAGAACATTTACAGGTCATTAAGCCAAGTATGAGGCCAGCTCAGATGCTGGCTGTTTTACATAGACATAGTAACATCTGACTGCAAATACAGAGGTCATAGCTTGCCCAACCTCTCCAGTTGTGCCAGAGCCGGTGCGTGCACACAGTAGTTCCCATCAGCAGACCATGACGTAATCACGGGGAACTGATGGGTAAACATGCAGCCAGGGTATACTGTGGTACTGAAGTAAACAGCATAAGCAATCGCAGGTTTAAGACCCATAAAATACGGTAACTAAAAATAACAGTAAAAATAAAATATTAAAAAATAAAAGTTTAAATCCCACCTTTTTCTCGTTTCAAAAATAAAGAAGGCAAAAAAATCAACATGGTCAATATGGTATTATAATTTAAAAAAAGATCTGACAAAATATAAATGTTTGTAAACCATTCATGTCTAAAATCATAACGCAAATATAGCTATATTTCAGGTGCGGCTCTTCTATAAAAAAAAATGCAATAAAAAGTGATCAAAACGTTGCATGTACCCCAATATAAATATCAATAAAAACAATGGGTCAGGGCACCAAAATACAAAGCATCACCCGCGTCATCGACATAAAAATTAAAAAATCACATTTAAGAACATTTTAGAACACGTCTGAGTGCTCTCTGATGTTTTATCGGACAACAATAGGCCCAATGTTATACTATGGGGCAGTGCAGATCTGCGATTATTTTCTCATGCCAATTCATCATGAGAAAACAGCTCCGATAGTCATATTACGCACACTCATACAAGTCTATAGTGCATGTGAAACATCGGACTGCACTCAGATGTCATCTAAGTGCAGTCAGATGTGCTCACCCAGAGACAATGGAGAAGATGAGCAAATTACGTTCATCTTCTCCGCACCTGTGCTGCGAATCTTTCATGCGAGAGAATCTGATCACAGTAAGATGACACTCTGATCAAACTCAGATAGAATTTGAGCTGAATGACAATAACATAATTGCCCCGATTCTCTCGCATAAGAAAATCAACACCAGTCTGAGCGTACTCTTAAGACGCGACTGCAGAATTCTCCTTTTTGGGACAGATGGGCTCACGCAACTTGATCGAAATGTGCACTAAACCTCAGATTAAAGGTGCAGCAATATTTCAATAAAGTGATTTGCCATTTATATATAACATTTCTTAGCACGCTTTCTTAGCACATTTGTTTGACTTTCTTTGGATGTGCTGGTTAACTGTTTTTTTTTTGGGGAGACCCATGGCTTTAGCTACATACACAAATGTGAAAGATAATATACTGAATTTGTACTAAATTTTAGGACATTTATTAAAATTGCTTCAATTGCAACAGTATTCCATGTATACTATACACTCCATGACTACAGGTTACCTCTTCTTTTAGCAATCTATTGGCAGGTCATTCATTAACGAGACTTGTATGCAAACGTAATTTGATTGACATTTATGATGCTCCCTGGTTGAAGGACTTTGTGACTTTTAGGCCGGGGTCACACTTGCGAGTGCAATGCGAGAAAACCCCAGCGAGTCTCTCGCCTCAATACTCGGGACCGGAGTATGTGGCTGCACGTATTTCTATGCAACTGAACGCTCCGGTCCGAACCGCCGGCGGCAGTGCCGGGTACTGATGCGAGTATCTCGCATTGCAGTTGCAAGTGTGACACCGGCCTTAAAATGAGTATCAGGAGTAACCTGGGATCATAATTTTACGTAACAGACCTGCTTTTTCATCAGTAAACATATTTCATATAAATAAGGCCTTATTCACATTTTCGTTAGATCTTCCGTCAGATTTTAGGTAGCTAGTCTTCCCATCACAACAACAGAACAGAACCTGCGTGACTCAATCTAATATAGCTGTCTGTTATTGAAACCATGACACTAGCGTGATCAGAGCCTAACCAGGGTGGCCAACAGTCCAGAAATTCCAGATTACTCTGTAAAAATAAGGGAACTTTTTTCTGCAGGTTTAAAAAAAATTGATGTCTCCTTGATTTTTTTTGTGAAGCTTTTGATTAAATTATCATAATCTTAAAATTAATAGAAAATTACTACTGATGTCTTCATGTCAGTATTTTAGGCTGTAGACATGTATCACTTAAAAAGTTATAATTTATTATGTTTTTTCGAAGGTTCTTTAAAAAATGTTATCTGATTGTAATTTTTGGATAACTTTTCAAGTTAATTTAAAAATTCTAAAGCTAAGGCTTTAAAATCTCCAGCAGGTGTGCTTACTGGGTATGTCCATATCAATGTGTGTTGGCATTTTGCTAAGATATGCCATTATTTATTTATTATGCTATTATTATTATTATTTATTTCTATAGCACCATTGATTCCATGGTGCTGTACATGAGAAGGGGTTACATACAAATTACAGGTATCACTTACAGTAAACAAACTAACAATGACAGACTGATACAGAGGGAAGAGGACCCTGCCCTTTCGGGCTTACATTCTATAGGATTGTGAGGCAGGAGACAGTAGGTCGGGGGTTGCAGCAGTTCCGGTGTTGGTTGAGGCAATATCTCCGGTAGTGGTGAGGAGGTAGCAGGGTCATTGCAGGCTGTAGGCTTTCCTGAAGAGGTGGGTTTTCAGGTTCCGTCTGAAGGATCCGAATGTGTTTGATAGTCGGACGTGTTGGGCCAAAGAATTCCAGAGGATGGGGGATATTCGGGAGAAGTCTTGGAGGCGGTTGGGTGAGGAGCGAATAAGTGTGGAGGAGAGAAGGATGTCTTGGGAGGATCGGAGAGGGAAGATATCGGGAGTGTCATGTATAGTGTACAGTTCCTATAGCATCTTGTGCTTGGGTGCGAGGGAAACACATGAGACATAGGTTGGTATGAAATGACTTGTATTACTTCATACAAGCATGCAGAAAAGGTCACACAGTTTGCAGGAAACAGAGGCAGAAGACACAGCAGGCCAGAGTAACTTCAAGCTCTACATAACTCTCCAAAGCAGGTTCAGGATCTCTTCTCTGTACCGTAATTCCTCTGCAAACATGGATTTCACCAGACAGCAGGTTTCCAAAGTCCAATAGTATTCCAAAGTTCCTCAGTAGGAAATAGCTGGAGTCCAAAATCCTAGGTTTCCAGGAGCCAGGTCACAGGCTGACTGAGGCTTGATTCAGGAGCACTGATTGTTCAGCTGAAGCTGCTTAAGAAGCAAGAGGGAGAGAATCAGGGCGGGAACATGAAAACTGGAAACTCCATATTAACTGAGGGCAAGAGCTGCAGAAAGACAGAAAGCAAAATGGCCGACGGAAAACTGAGTTTCAAGGAACATGTCAAAAGAGACAAAGAACCTTACATTACTCCCCCCATAAGGACATCCTCCGGATGACCTCAGACCAGGCTTGTCAGGGTACCTCTGATGAAACTGGCGGAGCAGGCGAGGAGCATTTACATTATTGACTGGTTCCCATGAGTTGTCCTCCACTGGGTAGCCCTGCCATTTAATCAAATATTGCAACTGATTTCTGTACAACCTGGAATCTAGAATCCTTTCCACCATAAATTCTTCCTGACCATCGACCAGCACTGGGTCAGGGCAAGGAGAAGAGCGTCCAGGAAACGTATTGGGTGTTGCAGCCTTTAGTAGGGATACATGAAAGACAGGGTGGATTCTCATAGTTCTGGGCATTTGAAGACGACAAGCAACCGCACTTATAATCTTACTGATCTTATAAGGTCCAATGTACTTATGTCCCAATTTAGACGATGGAATCTTTATTTTAAGATTTCTGGTTGACAGCCAGACCAAATCTCCTACCTTGAAAGCTGGTGCAGGTTTACGAAATTTATCTGCTGCTTTCTTGTACCTTTCCTGAGCCAATTCTAGATTTTCCTTTAGAAGATCCATATTCTTTTGTAAAGAAGTGATTCTTTCAGCCACTGCCGGCAAAGGCGTATCTATGGGAAATCGAGGAAGAATGTTAGGATGATAACCTAGATTGGAGTAAAAAGGAGACTGCTTAGTGGAGGCGCTCTGAGAGTTGTTATAAGAGAACTCAGCCAGTGGAAGTAGATCCACCCAATCATCTTGTAGGTGGCAGATAAAGCAGCGGAGATACTGCTCCAGGGTCTGATTGGTTCGTTCTGTCTGTCCATTAGTCTGGGGATGAAAAGCAGAAGAAAGGTTTACTTTAATGTCCAATGCGGCACAGAAATTTTGCCAAAACCTTGAAGTGAATTGCACCCCTCGATCCGAAATGACCTCATCCGGTACTTCATGTAAGCGAAACACATTCTTAATCATCAAGTCTGATGTCTGTTTTGCAGTGGGTAAGCCGACACAAGGGATAAAATGAGCTGCCTTTGTTAGACGATCAACCACCACTAGAATGGTGTTCTTCCCGTGAGAGGTTGGTAACTCCACAATGAAGTCCATAGAAATGGATCCCCACGGGCGGGACGGGGTGGGAAGAGGTTGTAACAGACCAGTTGGTGAGGAGCGAGGTGTTTTGCATCTTGCACAGACTTCACATGAAGTGACATAGTTTAAAACATCTTTCCTGTAAGTGGGCCACCAAAAGAAACGAGAAAGAAATTCTTGTGTCTTTAGAATTCCTCTATGCCCAGCTATCTTGGAATCATGGATGAGTTGCAAAACTCTCAATCTGACTGTTTCAGGTATATACAGACGTTGTCCCTGAATCCACACACCATTCTTAAAGACAAGACTTACGTCCCTTGGGGGTTGAGCCAACAAAGAATCCGCATGGTATGCTTCCTTGATGTCCTTAAGTAGGTCTTGATTATGAATCACTCCCAGGAATCTAGAGTCAGGAAGAATAGTCTTAGGAGGAGTAAGTGGACGTGTCTCTGCTGAATGAATCCTAGAGAGTGCATCAGCCTTCTCCATTGCGCGATCCTGGTCTATAAGAAATTACAAAATTAAATTGGTTTAAGAAAAGATTCCAGCGAGCCTGGCGAGGAGTCAGGCACTTAGCCGACCTGATAAATTCAAGGTTACGATGGTCTGTCAGGACGACTATTTGCTGTGCAGCTCCCTGAAGAAGGTGTCTCCATTCCTTGAAGGCGGCAATAATGGCCAACAATTCTCTATTGCCCACATCGTAGTTCCTCTCAGCCGAAGACAACTGCTGGGAAAAGAAGGCACAGGGATGCAAGACATTCTTCTCACCTGTTCTCTGAGAGAGTATAGCTCCAACGGCACAGTCTGAAGCATCCACCTCTATTATGAAGGCAAGCTCGGGGTTGGGATGTACTAAGATAGGTGCGGTGGTAAATTTATCCTTTAAACAGGAAAATGCTTCCTGAGCTTGCGGGGTCCAGGAGAACCTAGACTGTTTCTGGGTAAGTTGGGTGATAGGTAACACTACCTCAGAGAAATTCCTAATGAAACGTCTATAGAAGTTGGCAAACCCGATGAAGCGCTGCACCTCCTTCACATTTCTAGGAATTGGCCAATCCTTGATGGCTTGGGTCTTGCTTCCATCCATACTAATCCTTGCGTAGATAGTACATACCCCAGAAATTGAATTTCGGTCCTATGGAACTCACACTTTTCAAGTTTGATGTAGAGATGGTTTTGTCTTAGGCGTTCTAAGACCATTCTCACATGTCCATGATGTTCCTCTGTGGAGTTAGAAAAAATTAGAATATCATCCAGATAAATCACCGCAAATGTATCTAGGAGATCCCTGAAGATGTCATTCACCAAGTGTTGGAAAGTGGCTGGGGCGGTACTCAGACCAAAAGGCATAACTAGATATTCAAAGTGTCCATAGCGTGACCTGAATGCAGTCTTCCATTCATCCCCAGGTCTAATACGGACCAAGTTATAGGCCCCACGGAGATCCAGTTTAGAGAAAATTTTGGCATGCCGCACTCTCTCCAACAACTCAGGGATTAAAGGCAATGGATAACGGTTTCTAATAGTAACCTTATTGAGTTCCCTATAGTCTATGCAGGGTCTCAGAGATCCATCTTTCTTCTTCACAAAGAAGATGGGTGCACCTGCGGGAGATGAAGAGGGGCGTATGAAGCCTTTGGCTAGATTTTCATCTATGTAGTCCTTCAAAGCTTTTAGCTCGGGCCCCGCTAGGGGGTAGATCTTACCAAAAGGTATCTCGGCTCCAGGCAATAATTCGATTGGACAATCATATGGACGGTGAGGAGGAAGCTGATCAGCGTTCTTCTTGTCACATAAATCCACATAGTCCTGGTATACAGCTGGTAGTTCAGGAACTGACATGGTTCCTTTAGGCACAGAGCAAGCTGAAACTCCTTGACTCATCTGTTTCTCCGGAAAGTGTAATTCCTTGGTCTCCCAGTTAATCGTAGGATTCTGCGCCTGCAGCCATGGTAGCCCTAGAATAATGGGAAAGTGGGGAGAAGAGATAAGCATAAAAGACATTTTCTCCTGATGATCTTTACCCATAAGGACCCTCAAAGGCTCTGTTTCCTGATCCACTGGTCCAGAGGTCAGCAGTGAGCCATCCACAGTCTCCATCTGTACTGGAGTAGCCTTCTTCACTGAACGTATTCCCTGTTTCAGAGCAAAGGAGATATCCATAAAATTTCCACTTGCTCCTGAGTCGATCATAGCAGAGCTAGACACCCATACTGAGTCAACCCAGAGTTTGATGGACAGGAAACAATGAGAATTGTTTCTTTTACAACTCAGCTGGGACACCGCTGAGGAAACTTGAAAAATTGCAGCGTTTATACCGTCATTGTCCCCAGAACTAACAGAGTTTAAGTCCGAAAAATCAAGATCTCTTGCAGCAGATCTCTCTGGAGTCTGAGGCTCGGACATGACAGAGTTCCTCTCGCAACACTCACAGTGAATGACTGCTGCAGTAGTCTTACGAGAACGGCTGGGGCAGTTTATAATGAAGTGCCCTGACTTACCACAGTAAAAACATAGATTTTCCTTTATACGGTGTTCTTTGCGTGCATCACTAACCCGTCTTTGTAAAGAGTCCACCTGCATGGGTTCAGGTTCTGGTTCCCTTGTGATCCTACTCAAAGGTTCCTTAGATGAGGAGGGAGGTAGGGAAAGGTTAGTGCGATTATTTTCAACCATCTCTCTTGTCTGCGTTCAGTCAGACAAGCATCAATACGGATACAATAGTTAATAAAGTCACCTAACGCAGTGGGAGGGTCGGCACGAGCAAGTTCATCCTTAATCAATGGAGACAACCCTTTCCGAAAAATAGATTTTTTGGCGGAAGTGTCCCAAGTGGTATCAAGAGCCCATCTCCTGAAATCCAAGGCATATTCGGCTACTGAACGCTTACCTTGGCGCAAAGTTAACATGGCTGCTTCAGCTGTTGCACCTCGATTGGGGTCATCAAACACCTGCCCCATGGCTGAAATGAAAGCATCAAGGTGATTCAAACAATCATCCTCAGTCTCAATCAGAGGGTTTGCCCACATCAAAGCCTTATTGGTAAGCAACATGATTATAGTAAGCACTTTGGATCGTTCAGTGGGAAATTGTGAAGCATGTGCAGAGAAAAATAGATTGCATTGGTTAATAAATCCCCTGAATTTCTCACGTTCACCGCCAAAACGAAAAGGAGGTAACTTGGGGATCCCAGAACTCGGGGTTATGACAGGAGCCTGGACTTGAGTCGCACTAAGTACCAGGGCAATGGGGTACTCGGAGCCGAGCCCATGGAAATCTATGGGAGTTGTCACTGGTAGCGGTGGCTCGGTCCGTGGCCCTGGGCGCTCATCCAATGGGGGATATTTACAGGGGATTATTAGGTATAGGTAGTTCGTGACGCCACCTGCGGTTTCTGGTAAATTGTACCAGCGCTGCTCTAAGGACTTTCACAGGGGATGTTATGGGGCAGCTTGGTAGTAAGTCTCCCACAGGTGAGACGGGTCCCTGGAAGTCTATGGTGAATTTGATGCAGGGTGCAGTAAGAATTCAGTCGCACACAATGCAGCTTCTTTTCATACCTTTTACTGGTAGATGGTTCAAGCAGGTCCCGGGGAGCTGGTCGGGGTGGAGAGTGCACATTCCGGTAACAGCTGAGCAGGTTAGAGGCCTCCTTTACTTCCATATACATGTGAGTCCAACTTGCATGAAGCGAAGTTAACTCTGAATCTCCAGCTTTCTCTATAGCTGTACTGCCCGGCCAACATTGTGGTGGAGCCTTCTAGGTGATGAAACTAAGTCCTTACTTTTGTCTGCGCTTGACTCAAAGTCCCTGTTCCACCTGACTCCGGTTACGTATTGACACTTAGGGCTGCTCTCTGCGACCTGTAGTCCAGATGCGTCCGGTTTTCTTGTTACTATGCTTGAAACAATAGCAACGCTTCGGACCCCGGTGTCCGGCAATTTAGTGCAGGTAATCCAATACCTGTAGCACTTCTCTAACTTCTCCACTGTGCCCTTCGCCCTGCTTCCCGCTTTTAACATAAACACTTGTAACTTTCAATGGCGGGGTCAGCTTTCTCTAGGGCTCGCTGAGTAGCCCTCAGTATCCTCTAAGTCCCACTTGGACTGGCACTGAGCTGATCCGTCCGAAGACAGGAGCCAGATTCCACTACTCTCCCTCCTAGGTTGGCTGACTGACTAACCACTCCAGATACGTGTCACTCCCCCTTTTTGTCTCAGAAGGGTGTGTCTGAAAGTGTGAGTGACAGTGAATGAATATCAAGCGTTGCTGTTACCTTCCTGTGCACTCTCCTGGATTTTTATGTGTGTACCTGCGTAGCTGGGCCACACATCCCCCCTTGGTAAAACACAGCACTCCCGGGCTGTAAAAGACAAAAAGAACATTTTGTTTTGCATTAACATAAACATTATAACTCTTCCCATCCGGGAGGTACGACTTCTTTAACGTTACAATTTGTACAATAGGAAAAATACAAAAGTATCAAAACATTTTTCTCATAAATATTCACAATATCAGACAATATTCTTGTGGAGGACCCGCACCAAAAACCTCCCACGTGGGTCCTGGGTGGGCTGCAGGACTTCTGACTGCAGACCTCACTCTAGGCCCACCATACGGGTTTTTCTTCAGAGGTAGATAGCAATGGTTTTATGTAAAACCAAGATAATGCACCGTAGCGCAACTATTTACAAAGACAAGTTCTTGGGCTGGCACAGTCCACAGCCTCTCAATCCATGAAGGGTTAAATCACATTTATAAACTTCAATTTCAAGTTTTCATTTTTTTTTAGAAATCCACATTATAATTCAACTTCACTTTAACTTTTTCACTTTACCCAACCAGGGTATACTATGCAACTATGCAATCAACACATTGATTATTTAACTTTCTACATTCTTTTCCTTGTACCCAGCCGGGTATTCTACTTAATATGTAAACACTATACATACACAGTACTAAAGTGCAAAAATGGCAATTATCTCTTTAAAACTTTATACAATTTCTAGAATGCGGTAAACCCCTGTCTGGGTCCTACCGGTCTTCACTTTACAAACTTGCAATGACGTCTTCCACTCCTGGGGCTGGAACGACGCGATGCTCTTTGGATACCATAACGAATAAGTCATGGCCCGATATCTGCGTTTGAGTGGCCACTGTCCTTGTGCGAACCAACTGGGACGCATCGGGTGTCTCAGGCAAATATTGGCTTCTCATTAAAGATGCAGGCTTAGGCTGCGATTTAACTGTGGTCGCATCATCCGGTTGCGATCTAGAATGAGTCGCAGGTTGCGTTGCGGGATACTTTGCTGATTGCGATGCCGAATAGGTCGCTGGTTGCGAAGCAGAGCAGGTCGCTGATTGCGATTTAGATTGGGTCGCCGATTGCGATGCAGAGTAGGTCGCCGATTGCGATGCAGATTGGGATGCAGATTGCGATACGGAGGTGTACGCAGGGGGCGATGCCGATGCACAATGCTGGTGTGATGCAGAGCAGGAAGCAGGTGTGCACAATGGCTCAGTTGGGGACGCACTAACCTGCTGCTGTCGCTGCTCCATCACAGACGGCTGGGTTTCCTCCGGTGTCCCTACCGGGGGACTGTAATCTGCTGCGGCCTCCTTGCCTGGCTGGCACTCCGGAACGGGCAGGACCTCCTCAGCCTCCTTCTCCTCCACCTCCGCATCGGTGGGATCAGGTACAGCACTTTTGGTGGCAGCCTCCGGTCGTCCTTCAGCCTTCCTCAGCAGGGAACTTGGGAATTCAGGTGACGGCATTATGCTTGTAGGAGAGAACACTGCGTCCCACAGCAGCCGCTGTATCTGGGCATGCCAGCGTCTCTCTGTCTCCTGCATGTCTGCATGACGCTGGATTAATCTTCTGAGCACCGCATTCTCTTTCTGCAGCTCCAGCATGGTTTGCTGAAGTTTCTGTATTAGAGATGGCTCCGGTTCAAACAACAGCTTTTCTGGGGAGCAGGGCCTGTGCTCCACCGCTCCACTACATAGCTGCTCTTGTCCTTCTGCCACCTCGTCCCAAGCCAGACTATAGTTTCCATCTGGAACAATCTGGTCTCTTCCGTGGAGGCGGGATTTGCGTCTCCTCCTCTTCGCATAGAGGATGAAGAGGAGGCGGATTTCTTTTGCAGTGGGGCAGGACCGCACATTATAGTAGCATTTGGAAGGGCGGCCATAACTTTCGCGCCACAGGGGGTACACGCCCACGAATGTACGCCCACCTTCTTCACCAGCGCCTCAGGGCGCCAATATGGCGGCAAAATGGCGATATTTGGCGCCAAAAGCAGCAAACAGTCTTTTTCACCAAACAGTCAATATAGGCACACAGGACTCACAATTGCAAGCTTCGCATCCTGTTCGTGACGCCAAAGACTGAGTCGCACTAAGTACCAGGGCAATGGGGTACTCGGAGCCGAGCCCATGGAAATCTATGGGAGTTGTCACTGGTAGCGGTGGCTCGGTCCGTGGCCCTGGGCGCTCATCCAATGGGGGATATTTACAGGGGATTATTAGGTATAGGTAGTTCGTGACGCCACCTGCGGTTTCTGGTAAATTGTACCAGCGCTGCTCTAAGGACTTTCACAGGGGATGTTATGGGGCAGCTTGGTAGTAAGTCTCCCACAGGTGAGACGGGTCCCTGGAAGTCTATGGTGAATTTGATGCAGGGTGCAGTAAGAATTCAGTCGCACACAATGCAGCTTCTTTTCATACCTTTTACTGGTAGATGGTTCAAGCAGGTCCCGGGGAGCTGGTCGGGGTGGAGAGTGCACATTCCGGTAACAGCTGAGCAGGTTAGAGGCCTCCTTTACTTCCATATACATGTGAGTCCAACTTGCATGAAGCGAAGTTAACTCTGAATCTCCAGCTTTCTCTATAGCTGTACTGCCCAGCCAACATTGTGGTGGAGCCTTCTAGGTGATGAAACTAAGTCCTTACTTTTGTCTGCGCTTGACTCAAAGTCCCTGTTCCACCTGACTCTGGTTACGTATTGACACTTAGGGCTGCTCTCTGCGACCTGTAGTCCAGATGCGTCCGGTTTTCTTGTTACTATGCTTGAAACAATAGCAACGCTTCGGACCCCGGTGTCCGGCAATTTAGTGCAGGTAATCCAATACCTGTAGCACTTCTCTAACTTCTCCACTGTGCCCTTCGCCCTGCTTCCCGCTTTTAACATAAACACTTGTAACTTTCAATGGCGGGGTCAGCTTTCTCTAGGGCTCGCTGAGTAGCCCTCAGTATCCTCTAAGTCCCACTTGGACTGGCACTGAGCTGATCCGTCCGAAGACAGGAGCCAGATTCCACTACTCTCCCTCCTAGGTTGGCTGACTGACTAACCACTCCAGATACGTGTCACTCCCCCTTTTTGTCTCAGAAGGGTGTGTCTGAAAGTGTGAGTGACAGTGAATGAATATCAAGCGTTGCTGTTACCTTCCTGTGCACTCTCCTGGATTTTTATGTGTGTACCTGCGTAGCTGGGCCACACAGACTCGTTCCTCTAGAGCCTCAATCCTGGCTCGTAATTCCTGGGTAGTTTGTCCAAACACTTGCAAATTATGATTAGTGAGGTCCTGTAGGCTTGCAAAACGGGTCTTTATAGTCTGTATATCTGCAAGGATTGTATCAGTCACTCCGCAAAGCTCCTTTATGCGGGCCTCCATCTTCCAGATCTTTTAAGGCAGAAGTGCTGGAAGGAGAAGAGGAAAGGAAAAAAAAAAAAAAAACAATAGTGTTTACCTGTGGTAACACACTAGAGTAACATTTAAGGGAATGCGCTCACCTGGAATGGTTGTGAGAAGTCACAACCACTGTCATCACAGAAGGTATTAAACGGACATCTGATATCCACAGTCCCAGCAGACACGGCTTTCCCAGACCCAGCAGACACTAAACATTGGCTCCTGAATCTTGTCATGTATAGTGTACAGTTCCTATAGCATCTTGTGCTTGGGTGCGAGGGAAACACATGAGACATAGGTTGGTATGAAATGACTTGTATTACTTCATACAATCATGCAGAAAAGGTCACACAGTTTGCAGGAAACAGAGGCAGAAGACACAGCAGGCCAGAGTAACTTCAAGCTCTACATAACTCTCCAAAGCAGGTTCAGGATCTTTCTCTGTACCGTAATTCCTCTGCAAACATGGATTTCACCAGACAGCAGGTTTCCAAAGTCCAATAGTATTCCAAAGTTCCTCAGTAGGAAATAGCTGGAGTCCAAAATCCTAGGTTTCCAGGAGCCAGGTCACAGGCTGACTGAGGCTTGATTCAGGAGCACTGATTGTTCAGCTGAAGCTGCTTAAGAAGCAAGAGGGAGAGAATCAGGGCGGGAACATGAAAACTGGAAACTCCATATTAACTGAGGGCAAGAGCTGCAGAAAGACAGAAAGCAAAATGGCCGACGGAAAACTGAGTTTCAAGGAACATGTCAAAAGAGACAAAGAACCTTACAGGGAGATTAGTTCAGAGATATAAGGAGGAGACAGATTATAGATGGCCTTGTAGGTCAGTATTAGTAATTTGAACTGGATACGCTGAGGGAATGGGAGCCAGTGAAGAGATTTGCAGAGGGGAGAAGCGGAGGAGTAGCGAGGAGAGAGGTGAATTAGTCGTGCAGCAGAGTTAAGGAAGGACTGGAGAGGTGCGAGGGTGTTAGCAGGGAGGCCAGAGAAAAGGGTGTTGCAGTAGTCGAGGCGGGAGATGATGAGGGCGTGCACAATCATTTTAGTAGATTGAGGGTTGAGGAAAGGACAGATTCTTGAAATATTTTTGAGCTGGAGGCGACAGGAGGTGGAGAGAGCTTGGATGTGCGGTTTGAAGGACAGGGCAGAGTCAAGGGTTACTCCGAGGCAGCGGACTTCTGGTACGGGGGAAAGCGTGATGTCGTTAATTGTGATAGATAGGTCAGGTAAGGAAGATCTGTGGGATGGGGGAAAGATTATGAGTTCAGATTTGTCCACATTGAGTTTGAGGAAGCGGGAGGAGAAGAAGGAGGATATGGCTGATAGACACTCCGGGATTCTGGATAGCAGAGAGGTGATGTCTGGGCCAGAGAGGTAGATCTGAGTGTCATCAGCGTAAAGGTGGTAGTGGAATCCGTGGGACTTTATGAGTTGCCCCAGGCCAAGTGTATAGATTGAGAAGAGTAGGGGTCCTAGAACAGAGCCTTGGGGGACTCCAACAGAGAGAGGGTGGGACGAGGAGGTAGTGTGGGAGTGGGAGACGCTGAATGTGCGGTTGGAAAGGTATGAGGAGATCCAGGATAGGGCGAGGTCCTTGACGCCAAAGGAGGAAAGAATCTGTAGTAGAAGGCAGTGGTCAACTGTGTCAAAAGCAGAGGACAGGTCAAGAAGCAGGAGTATAGAGTATTGTCCGTTCGCTTTGGCTGTAAGTAGGTCATTAGTAATTTTGGTCAGGGCTGTCTCAGTGGAGTTATGCTATTCTTATATAGCGCCATCATATTCCGGATCACTTTACAGACATTATCATCGCTGTCCCCATTGGGGCTCACAATCTAGATTCCCTATCAGTGTCTCTTTGGAGTGTGGGAGGAAACCAGAGAATCCGGAGGAAACCCATGCAAACACGGGGAGAACTTACAAACTCCTTGTAGATGTTGTCCTTGGTGGGATTTAAACCCAAAGCCCTAGTGCTGCAAGGAAGCAGTGCTAACCACTGAGCCACCATGCTGCCCATCACTTAATAATCATTAGAGTCTGACCTCTAAAGCTGACCAAACGCATTAGATGAATATTGGCTGAATGAAGCTTCTGCCAATTGTTTGGCTGACAGCCATTTCAGCAGACACTCCCATAAACAGGAGCACTCTCTCGGCCAAGCGCTTCCATGTTCTCTATGAGAAAGCCACAGCCGACATATCAGCTGGCGACTTATCTGCAAGAGAACAATGTGGTCAGCAGTACAACATCTCTCTCCCGACCGGCGCCCCATATGAATTAGACCATCAGCCAAACCAATCAATATCTGTACGTTTGGCCGACATTAGTCTCATGTGTATGTGGGAACCTCAAAATGATTGCAAAATTCTTTTCAGACAACTACTTTATACACTAGACCTGAGCAAAGTGCAGTTTGGGTGCCACATCCAGCCCTCTGGCCTGCGGACCGAGACAGGCGAAGGGCTGAAACAGTGGCCCACAGGTTGCAACATGCCCTCCCTCATCCGCCGCCGACACAGCTCTCAGGATGCAGATAGCAGTGAATATACTGGTGGAGGATGGAGCCGCTGGCTCCATCTTCTACCAATCAGCGTGTGATACAGCAGATGTGATTACATCATTTCATTGCATCATATAGGAGGTTATGTGGGGGTCATACTATATATAGGAGGCTATTTGGGGGCTTATACTGTATATAAGAGGCTATATGGAGACACATACTGTATATAGGAGTCTATGTGGGGGTCATACTGTATATAGGAGGCCACGTGGGGGCTCATATTATACAGTATATAGGGGGCTATGTGGGGGCTCATACTGTCTATAGAAGGCTATGTGGGTGCTCACAGTATACATAGAGAGGCTATGTGGGGCTCGTACTGTATTTAGGGGACTATGTTGGAGCTTATACTGTATAAAGGAGACTATGTGGTGGCTCATACTTGTATATAGTGGGCTTTGTGTGGGCTCTTATGGTATATAGGGAGCTGTGTGTAAGCTCATACGGTATATAGGGGCTGTCTGTGGGTTCATACGGTATATAGGGGCTGTCTGTGGGCTCATACAGTATAGGGATGTCAGCATACTTAATGCTGATCAATATTAAATGATACAATTAATATTAATATATAAAATACTTATAGTTAATATGTTAATATTAATATTGAGCAGAATTAATTTCAGCCTATTGGTTCAGTCCTCCACAACAGTCGCAATCTGTCATATGGCCCCTCGGGAAAATTAATTGCCCACCCTGGTTCATATCAAGATAGCCATATGGGTCGGTCGGTACTGGTACTGTAAGTGTCTGGAAACCACAAAAAGCTCCTCACTAGTTGGCTTAAGGTGCATATAGTCATGCCAAGAATTGTTGAAAAAATCATTGCATTTATAAGTACGCTCTTTCCCAATTCTGACCCCATTTAAGCATGCCGGCAATCACCTGATGAACGAGCAAAAGATTCATTATTGATCAGTGATCAGGTCACTTCAGCTGGCACAAAAAAATCATTACTGGCAGCACATCACTCCATGTACACAAAGGATGAGCTGCCAATAACACGATGCTGTATGGGGACTCAGCGCTAACTATTGGTGTGTTCCCATCAGATTTCATCAGTAAACTAGCTTCGATTCACTTATGTATAGGTGGCACAGCATTGGCCCTGTTCATCTAGACGGGGTTTATCCTGCTGGTCCTGATGAGGACTGCCACAGCTTGTCATGAATTAGATGAGCAGTGTCGTCACGCTCCTGTAGCGCCCCAGCACTGCCCATATTGGAAAAGATGGGCGAAACTGTTATGAAAATGACAAAAGTCGCAAAACATTTTTGTGCAACTTTGCATTGTGCCAACATTTTGTGATAGTTCAAAGTAATTTCCGCCAGTTTTCTGGTGAAAAAGCTTTGTTGAATCGGGGCATATGTCTCTGAAATGCAAAACCATAGACATAAAGGTTTCCCATAGATTTACTGTGTGCATGGACCCTACTGATGACAGGGATATGAATTTTTGCCAGAATCTTGAGCCTTTA
This sequence comes from Oophaga sylvatica, assembly GCA_033576555.1. Taxonomy (NCBI): domain Eukaryota; kingdom Metazoa; phylum Chordata; class Amphibia; order Anura; family Dendrobatidae; genus Oophaga; species Oophaga sylvatica. Next base: position 48,865,597 of record JARQOD010000006.1, read on the forward strand.
CAATAAGCAGCTTTAGTTTATGGGAAACGGGAAGTACAATGTCTACATTCACAGTCCCATGTTTTAGGGGTTTTTAGTTCCTATTTTATTTTTGGCATTTTAATGTTTACAATGTTAACTCACATGACTTCTATCTTGTCACCACAATTATCTCTGAAATTACTGTAAGGGTTCGTTCACAGGATCGTAGATTCTCTAATCAGGCCAATTATGCGAATGACACGCAAACTCTGTCAGGCTTTGATCCGAGTGTCATCGTGATCCATTTCTCTTGCATGTGAGTATTGTATCGCAGGTGCAGAGAAGATGGAGAACTTAATTTCTCCAACTTTTCCATTGTCTGAGTCCACGGATGTCGGACTGCACTCGAATGTTTCACACACACCTATAGACTTGTATGGATCTGAGTGATTTGAATTCTGGAGCCACTATAATTGGTGGGCTGCCAGGTCTCCAGCTGGATAACCATTCAACAAATATCATTTTTGGAGGGTGGTGGTGGGACAGATAGGTCTGTAATGTACTGTACATTACCCAGTCCTGAAAAATTGTAGACTTTTTGTATAAAAGGTGTCCTTAGTCATTATTTAAATGTTGAGCTTAAAGGGAATCTGTCACCCCATTTTTGCCCTATGAGACAGGGCCACCGCCATCAGGGGCTTATCTACAGCATTCTGTAATGCTGTAGATAAGCCCCCGATGTCACCTGAAAGAGAAGAAAAACGAGTTATAAAATACTCACCCAAGGGCGGTCCGCCGTCAGGTCCGGTCCAGAGGGAGTCACGGTCCGGTCCGGCGCCTCCCATCTTGTAGCGAAGCCGGCCTCTTCTTTCCGTCCCGTCGCGGCTCCTGCGCAGGCGCACTGCTCTGCCCTTGTGAGGGCAGAGCAGAATACTGCAGTGCGCAGGCGCCGGGAAAGGTCAGAGAGGTCCGGTGCCTGCACACTGCAGTACTCTGCTCTGCCCTCACCAGGGCAGAGCAGTGCACCTGCGCAGGAGCTGCGACGGGACGGAAAGAAGAGGCTGGCTTCGCTACAAGATGGGAGACGCCGAACCGGACCATGACTCCCTCCGGACCGGACCTGACGGCGGACCGCCCCTGGGTGAGTATTTTATATCTCACAGTGGCCGCATCCCATAGGGCAAAAATGGGGTGACAGATTCCCTTTAATTCAAAAGATACATTCATATACAGGAAAAAAAGAACATATAAATAGGTAAATTGTAGTATGTGATCACATATGTTAGATTTAAAGGTTACTTGTCATGGTGTATATGTAGCCCGACCTGTGGACTGATGGTTCTAGAGAAGGAGAAGCAGAGTAGAATGATTTATGGGTTTGTTGAAAAGATTTAGTATAACTTGTATTTTATTCATTGATGTTTACATGTACATGTCCAGTGGGCGGCCCCACAGAGAAAATGACAGCTTTTTCTGCATGCACATTCACACTGGGAATTCTGTCAGTCACTAGTAGGGCTGCCCACTGGACTCCTATATGTACAAACACCAGGGATTTCAATGAATGAAATGCAATATTTAAGGATCAGGTATCATTTTCTCATCCAATCCTATGTCAGTCTCATTCTATATACTCAACCGATTTCCACGGATTCTTTATGGTGTGTCCCCATTGACATCACACCATCGTTGGCCGAAATTTAATGTTAACATGGGAACAGAACATTGCACAAGATTGTGGCTATGTGTCTAGAAAGGAAATTAGATGTCAAATCCCACTGGAAACTAACAGTAATGTGCACAGCACTGCCGAAGCAACAGCTAATAAAATCATTCAATGGCCCATCCACCGGTATTCACTGAAAAGTCAGGATTCTCCATCCTCCTGCACGTTATTGCAAATCTGTGGTGGCTAAATAGAGTGACATTATGTTACGGGATGCCTACCTACACAGTTCCTTAATTCAAGGGGCTCCCTCACCATAGTCATAGTCATACTATGGGCCCAATTCATCATTGACTTTGTGCATTTTTTGGTTTTGTTTTGTATATTTTTTGCCTGTTTTTTTATTTGCGCCATATTAACCTTTTCAACATTTATTTTTTAAAGTCACTTTTTTATGTGTCTGTCTGTTAGGGTTTTTTTTAGGTTTTTTTTTTATAGTTCATCATTGTAGGTAGGGTTTAGGTTTTCCAGATTTTTCTACCTGATTTGTTACTTGCAACTTTTCAAAAAGTTGTAAAATCTTCACATAAAATAAATGGTGCTATAATAATAAATAATAATAGTAACAGAATATTTGCACTCCCGCCCCCTACCTTGCCCGTGATTTTATGTACACTGGGAATTTTTGTGCAGTTTTTGCAACACGTGAAGCTTCTTGCACTAAAAAGTTGTAAAAAAGTTTAAGTTACAAATAAAGACCATTTTGACTTTGCATGAACCGTGTGCAATATTTTGAAGAATTAATCGAATACTGCAAGAAAAAAAAGAAAAAGAGCAATTGATGAATCATGGACGTCACAGACGTAGCTGGGGTTTCCTTTCCCAGAGCCAAGATTTGGATCCCTGTCCCCGTCTGGAATCTTTGTGCCTGGCCAAGCAGACTGGCTTGTCGACACTGCTCCCTGGCACACAGAATCCAGGGCACAAGGTCCTTCATCCCAACTTACCAAGGCTAATCTTTGAGTATATTAAGGTATTGGACTGTATTTGTTTGTCAGCCATTTAAAACATAAAGGGCAAATCTACAGAGCTGTCTCCAGGGCTGATCTTTTCCACACAAAAAAAAGAGAAAAAAAATTATTATTCCGCCGACATTGCAGATACCAGGCTCCTAGTCAGCTGCAGAAGGAAGTTAAAGTCTGTGGTTATAACACCTGCTTATGAATTAATAGACTGTGTTTTCAGTTTCAAGTGTCAGACGCTATACATCTCTATAACATGGCACATTTCCAGAAGCTGTCTCTATGCTTTTCTTCTAGGAAAAAAAAAAGAAGAAAAACCTGAAGTCTGTAGTAGAGCTGAAATATTGAGACTGGGCTATTACTAGTCTATAGGATAATACACATCATGTAATAAGGAAATTACCAGTGGAAAGACAGATTTTATCCTGCTGCAAATGACACTAAGGCCAGGGTCACACTTGCGAGAAACTCGCACGAGTCTCACACCTCAATACCCAGCACTGCCGCCAGTACTCGAGACCGGAGTGTGCGGCTGCATGTATTTCTATGCAGCTGAACGCTCCTGTCCGAGTGCCGGGTATTGAGGTGTGAGACTCGTGCGAGTTTCTCGCATGTGTGACCCCGGCCTAAGGCTAAGTTCACACTGGGGGTTTTTGCTGCTTTTTTATGCTTTTTATTATGCTAATTTTCCGCTGCTTTTTACAGTACCAGCTATGTCTATGAGATTTCAGAAATCTCCCACACACATTGTTTTTTTTGTCATCAGTATTTTGTGCTTTTCTTGTTTTTTTTGGACATGAAACATGTATCTTCTTTCAGTGTTTTTCCAGCGTTTTCATCCATTGAATTGAATGAAAAAAATGCATGAAAAAAACGCAATAAAACCTGCGTTTTTGCCGCAGTTTCTTTCCTACCAAGCACTCAGGTTTTGCTACAGAAAAAAAACGCAGCAAAAACTCCCAGTGTGAATTTAGCCTTAGGCTGCATTCACATGCATTGCTGCTGTGTGTGAACACAGTCTTATGGTCCCAAGGTGGAGGGCCACTTTAAGGCCGGCGTCACACTAAAGCGGAATACAGACGAGTGAGAGGTGTGAAAATCACGCATTACACTCGGACCAATATTTCTCTATGGCGCAGCTCTGATCATGCGTATATTTCTCGGCCATATTTTACGGCGAGACACTCGCAGTATGCTCCGATTTTCATCGTATTACGCCCATAGTACACCAATGAAAGTCTATGGGTGCGAGAAAAATACGGATTACATACGGACCACACGTGTGACTTGCGAGAAATACGCACCAGTGTCCTTTAGAAAAGCCGGCAATTCATCCCCAGCTATACTGTAAAATCACACTGACAGGTTTAATAAAGAATAGAAAGAATAGATATATACACATAGAATACATATATATATATATATATATATACATATATATATATATATATACATGTCATTGTGACATATATATATATACATATATTTATAGTTCATACACTTCTACATAGTATAATAGCCGCTAATTCAATTGCCGGCTTCTGTAAAATCATTACAGAACCCAACATGAAATGACACATGGTTTACATACAACATGTCTTTTCATGTAGTTTGATATATGGTTTTGATTAACAATTACATGAGTGTATGTGTGCAAAATTTCATACATGTAGATGTGAATTAAATGTGTAAATTCGTTGAAAAAAAATGTGTGGGCTCCCGCGGTATTTTCTCCACCAGACAGGGAAAGCCAGTGACTGAAGACAGATATCAGTAGCCCTGAGACGGACCATTATTTTTGGGCCTCTCCTGGCTACTAACATCTGCCCCCAGCCACCCCAGAAAAGGCACATCTAAGATTAGATGCGCCTTTTCTGGCACTTAGCCCATCTATTCCCATTGCCCTGTAGCGGTGGCTAATGGGTTAATAATGGGTTAAGGCCACCTTGCTATTGGAAGGTGACCTTAAGCCAGGTTAATAATCGAGAGTTGTCAATTAGACAACTATCCATTATTAATCATATTGTATTCAATGGTTAAAAAAACACACATTAATTAAAAATAATTTTAATGAAATAAATACACAGTTTTTGACCATATTTTATTGTGCTGGTAATCCTTCCGAATCCCTTGTTCTCCTGTAATAAAAATAAAATAATAAAGCAACCATATTCTTACCTCTCCGGCGCTCAGTCAGGTCCCCCGCTGCAATCCTTCACAAAGGGTTAACAGGTTTACAGCAGGGACCGCAGCTAATGCTGGCAGCCTTGCTGTAAACCCCCGAATGAATGAGTTCATCTCCCCATCTGTGCGGAGACTCCGCACAGCATCAGTGAAGTCAGAGGGAGTCCCTGTCTGCCCTGAAGTGAACTGATTAGCCTGGGAAACAATCAATTAAGCTTCCCAGCTAATCACTTCATCTCCTGTGAGCCAGGAGATGAACTCATTCATTTGGGGGTTTACAGCCATGCTGCCAGCATTATCAGCGGTCCCCGCTGTAAACCTGTTAACCCTTTCAGATAGATTGCAGCGGGGGACCTGACTGAGCACCAGAAAGGTAAGAATATTGTTGTTTTATTATTTTATCTTTATTACAGGAGAACAAGGAATTCGGAAGGAATACCAGCACAATAAAATATGGTCAAAAACTGTGTATTTATTTCATTAAAATTATTTTTAATGTGAGTGTTTTTTTAACATTTAATACAATATGATTAATAATGGAGAGTTGTCTAATTGACAACTCTCCATTATTAACCTGGCTTAAGGTCACCTTCCAATAGCAAGGTGGCCTTAACCCATTATTAACCCATTAGCCACCGCTACAGGGCAATGGGAATAGACGGGCTAAGTGCCAGAAAAGGCGCATCTAATCATAGATGTGCATTTTCTGGGGTGGCTGGGGGCAGATGTTAGTAGCCGGGGGGGCACAAAAAAAATACACCCTTCCCAGTCTATTATTATCTGCCCCCACTCACTGGCTTTCCCTGTCTGGTGGAGAAAATACTGCGGGAGCCCACGCATTTATTTTCAACGAATTTACACATTTAATTAACCCCTACATGTATGAAATTTTGCACACATACACTCATTTAATTGTTAATCAAAACAATATATTCAAACTACATGAAATGACATGTTTTACTGTATGTAAACCATGTGTCATTTCATGTCGGGTTCTGTAATGATTTTACAGAAGCCGGCAATTGAATTAGCGGCTATTATACTATGTAGAAGTGTATGAACTATAAATATATATATATATGTCACAATGACATGTATATATATATATATATGTATTCTATGTGTATATATCTATTCTTTCTTTTGTGATGTAAAAACTGTCATTGGGATCCATTATATGTCGGTTTTGCAAGCCAGCGAGAAAATCTCGCCGTACGGATGCCATACGGATGACATACGGATGCTTACATGCGCAAAATACGCAGCCACACCTTGACAACGGATGAAATACGGATCACTGTGCCGGGAACATTTCTGCATATTACGGCCGTACAATACGGTCCGTATTTTTATACGTTGTGTGTGACGCCGGCCTAAATGTTTCAGTTTTCCTTGAAATGTTGCTTAAAAAGGGAATCTACCAGCAGAAATTGACACCCAAAACTGTTCATTTGCACATGGAGCTCTTTCAAAGAAAAGTCCATGGCAGCACAATGGCTCAGTGGTTAGCATTGGATCTCAACAAGGACAACATCTACAAGGACTTTGTATGTTCTCTCCCCGTGTTTGATTGGGTTTCCTCCCACACTCAAAATAAAGACTTAGGCTATGGTTCCACGGTCCGGAACCATAGCGCTTTGGACGGAGCGGAAATTCCGCTCCGTCTAGCCCCGCCCCCTTTTTGACGCGCGATCTTTCCGGAGGTGTTCAGGACACCTCCGGAACACCTCGGAAGAGCGCAGGGCTACATAGCCTGTGTAATATTTTGTTGCGGCGACGCACCGTCGCCGCAATACGCGAGGACATGCTGCGGTCTAAAAAGACGCGCCGCATGTCGTTTACGCAGGTTTGCCACCTGCGTATTGTTACGCATAGTGGAGACGGGATTTCTTGAATCCCCTCCACTATGCTGTAACATCTGGACGCTGCGTGTTTGGCGCTGCGCCAGCGCACAGCGCCAAACACGCAGCGTTTCCTGACCGTGGAAACTCACCCTAATAGGAATCTAGATTGTGAGCCCAATGGACAGATATAATAATATCTGTAAAGAGCTGTGGAAGAGGCAATTTACATCTATAAAAAAGCTGATGCTATATGGATGATCCGTATGAAATGTGTTTTTTTTCTGTCTACCCATAGACTTGAATAGGCGAGTTTCAGCTGACGTTCAGAAGAGACTAGTGCATGCTGCTATCTTTTTCACTTACAGATTGGTTAGGCTACATTCCCATGATGAGTTTTGATGTTGCAGATTTCTGTACCATTTCTTCACATATAAGGCTAAGTTCACACTAGGCGTTTATGCTGCGTGTTTTTTATGCAAATTTCCAGCTGCGTTTTACAGTACCAGCAAAGCCTATGAGATTTCAGAAATCTCATGCCCACAGCTTGTTTTTTTTGTCACCAGGATTTTGTGCGTTGCATGTTTTTTTTTTTCACAATGGAGCATCATGTCACTTCTTTCAGCGGTTTTCACCCATTGAATGGGTGCTGGAAAAACACTGAAAAAAACGCACTAAAAACGCAGGTATCAGGTTTTGCAGCATTTTTTCTGCCAAAACCTGATTCTATAGAACAGGACTTTTTTTCAACACTAAAGTTTATCAGCATGCATAAGAGACAAATCTAGCGTGCCAAAGCCGCCGCCAAAAACACAAAAAAAAACCAAGGAAAATATGCTTTTTTTTCTGCAGCTTTTTTTTTTCCTACCAAGAGATCAGGTTTTGCTGCAGAAAAAAAAAATCCTAGTGTGAACTTACTCTAGGTTACTTGCATATTTTTTTCCGAAGATACACATTTAAAACACTTTCCAAAAACTCATGGTGGGAATGGAGCCTTAAAAGAAAATGTTCATCTCGACAGCCTAAGTTGAACAATATTGTACTTGTAGTGTCAGTTTTTTCACGGGCAGCACTCAGACCGGAAATATGGTTGTGTAAACGTACGTTAACCGTAATGAAAGAAAAGTGTGCCATGGAAACAAAATCAGATAATATCCATATAGTCGGCGATTTCTATCCCCCTGTATCATATACTCGGCGGCAGCCGCGCTACTGAACACATCACTCTTGTAAGAGGCTGTAAGCAGATCCTGCAGCACACGACAACGCTGCTACAGTAACTGTGACTACGTCCTCTGGTATTAAAGTGCGTCAAGAACAAGCTGTTTGAAGAAACCGGGCATTTTTTACGCCATCACACACGTTTATTCTTCCGAAAGGGATTACACAGATTAGCAGGGGACTCATTGAGAGAAAATGACTAGCAGCAATTACCTGGGTGTGTGTGGATGATGTGCTGCACGACGTGGAACTCGATAAAGGGTGGATCTTCTTTAAACTATCCTAAAAACACGCTTTTTTTATTATAAGGAGGTAATGATAGTATATTAATTGAGGCTCTCCTCCTTTGTTATTAACAAGTGTGATTCAAGTCAGGGAGTGGAGTTTCATTGTGGAGCTTTGGGACAATCAAATAAAGCCAGGACAAATAACCTTTACAGTGTAAAAAAAATAATAGGTAAAATATACAACATACAGTACAGACCAAAAGTTTGGACACACCTTCTCATTCAAAGATTTTTCTGTATTTTCATGACTATGAAAATTGTAGAATCACACTGAATACATCAAAACTATGAATTAACACATGTGGAATTCTACATTACACTTTACAAAAAAGTGTGAAACAACTGAAAATATGTCTTATATTCTAGGTTCTTCAAAGTAGCCACCTTTTGCTTTGATTACTGCTTTGCACGCAGAAAAGGTGAACGGATGGACTCTACATGCCTGGTTCCCACCGTGAAGCATGGAGGAGGTGGTGTGATGGTGTGGGGGTGCTTTGCTGGTGACACTGTTGGGGATTATTCAAAATTGAAGCGGTGAGCGGTCCAGCTCACCCCAAACCATCTTGATTGGGTCCAGGTCTGGTGACTGTGGAGGCCAGGTCATCTGGCGTAGCACCCCAACACTCTTCTTCTTGGTCAAATAGCCCTTACACAGCCTGGAGGTGTGTTTGGGGTCATTGTCCTGTTGAAAAATAAATGATGGTCCAACTAAACGCAAACCGGATGGAATAGCATGCCGCTGCAAGATGCTGTGGTAGCCATGCTGGTTCACTATGCCTTCAATTTTGACTAAATCCCCAACAGTGTCACCAGCAAAGCACCCCCACACCATCACACCACCTCCTCCATGCTTCACGGTGGGAACCAGGCATGTAGAGTCCATCCGTTCACCTTTTCTGCGTGCAAAGCAGAAATCAAAGCAAAAGGTGGCTACTTGGAAGAACCTAGAATATAAGACATATTTTCAGTTGTTTCACACTTTTTTGTAAAGTGTAATGTATAATTCCACATGTGTTAATTCATAGTTTTGATGCCTTCAGTGTGATTCTACAATTTTCATAGTCATGAAAATACAGAAAAATCTTTGAATGAGAAGGTGTGTCCAAACTTTTGGTCTGTACTGTATATATCTAATATATAAAGCTGAATGTATGTATGTGTGTATGTATGTATGTGGGTATGTTTGTCCGGGATTGGAATCCGCACCGTCGCACTTACGGGCATGAAATTTTGCACGCCCGCACGTCTCGACCCTGAAAGCGTCCTAGGCTATGTTTTGAATCGAAATTTTAACCCCGCGCGTTCCAAATCGCCAAACAATTTTGGCCCTATCTACATAATGGGGAGAAAGCTGAATGCTTGTGTGTATGTCCGGCATAGGAATCTGCATTTACGGGCATGAAATTTTGCACACCCGCACGTCTCGACCCCGGGAGCGTCATAGGCTAGGTTTTGAGTCGAAATTTTTACCCCGCGCATTCCAAATCGGCAAATAATTTTGGCCCGGGATAGGAATCTGCACCGTTGTACTTACGGGCATGAAATTTTGCATGCCCGCACATCTCAACCCCAGGAGCATCATAGGCTATGTGTTGAATGGAAATTTTAACCCCCGCACGTTCCAAATCGCCAAACTATTTTGGCCCTATCTACATAATGGGGAGAAAGCTGAATACTTGTATATAGATATAATCATTACAATTTGTTATAACTAACCGTAGTTAGGTACTATGCCCGGGCAGCGTCGGGCTCTTCAGCTAGTTAATCTTATAAAATCAATAATCCAAATTGCAGTTATTGATCCGGAATTTGTTTGTAATACATTGACCTCTAGGTGTCACTCTATTCATAAATTCTATTAAAATTGCTATACATTTTACTAAAAAATAGAATATTTTATACATAGGAGGGGAATTATCATCTGTTTTGCACTAGTATTTTAGTGTTAAATGGAATCTGTCAGTAACATTAACCCTCCAAACTGCATATATGGTTATGCTCTATGGACCCTAAATCCATCAAGACCTTTGTATCTTCTATCTGTTGCTGCATTCCCAAGAAATCAGCATTTTAATTTACATGCAAATGAGTCTTTAAGTGCTCTGGGTATGACAGCGCACTTAATAAACCTCTGCCTTCCTAGGTTGTTTCCCCACCTAGCATCAGCCTCTTTAGCTCTTTGATAACGCATTGTCTATGTATAAACAGGAGCCAGGCAAGGAAATCAGTCAGTGAGCTGTCAGTCGAGCTAAAGAGGTTGGCGCTGGGTGAGGAAACGACCCGGGAAGGCAGTGGCTCCTTAAGTGCTTTGGCAGAGCACTTAATGCCTAGTGTATATGAATTACAATGCTGATTACTTGAAAATGCAGTCACAGATAGACAAGATTAAGATTAATCCCAAAATTAATCTCCCTCTGGTTATAGGGACACAAGACAGATTAGAGCAGGAGAGGACGGTCTGTGTCTCTGTTCCTGCTCTCCTGTCAACCTTCATATGGGCATAACCTATGGCTGGGGTCTCTCTGTTCAGGTCAGGCAAGACATTGGACAATGGAAGGTGCTGGTAAGCGAGGCAAAGTTCAGGAACCTATAGTGCTGGCAGAATGTGGATTAGGAAGATTTGACCCTAGTGTAAAAGAGGGGATAGCAGGATTCAAAGCAGAGGGATAAGGACAATTCCTGGGTATAGTAGACAGGTTTATGCACCAAAAGTAGTTTTTTAGTCTACAAATGTGTTCTGGACATGGTTTTGTGGCACTTAATGCATAAGTAACCCAGACTCTCCTCTTGCACTTATTAGTACAGTCTTTCCTCACAGACTGCACTCCTTTCTTGTCCACAAAATGACTGTTGGTCGAGGAACATGTGACCAGATTAGCATATCAGCCTCCTCCAATCAAAAACCAGCTTTCCAATTGGAGGAGGCTGATGGTAGGTCTGGTCACATGATCTTCCATCAGAGACCTGTGCAGTCTGAGCGGAAGGTTGCAGGAGGAGGAGCTGTGATCCAATATATAATTGCCAATCGGCTCTGTCACAGCTTCCGGCGACTGTGTCGCTATTCCACAATCCACCGCAGCCGGAAGGCCACGAACTGCGCCTCCACAAGTGACAAAAATGGCACCGCTATTCCGTCGGGAGATCAGCGGCGCTCATCTCCTGGCTGCTCGCATCGGAACTACACCGACCGCCATATTGGAACACCCAAGTTATGGGTATTCCGATATGGCGGCGCGGGATTCAAATCCCCCGCCAAAGCTACTCGGCGCCGCTCATTGGCTCAGCTGGTGCCGTGCGGGATTCAAATCCCCCACCCCGCTGGCTGAGCCAATGAGCGTTGCCGCGTGGGATTTGAATCCCCCGCCGTCGCGCGGCACTGCTCACTGGCTGAGTGCCCCTGGCCTCAGCCAATGAGCAGCGTGGGATTCAAATCCACCGCCAAAGCCGCGCGGCTCCGCTCATTGGCTGAGCCGCCCACCGGCTGAGGCTTGGCGGGGGATTTATATCCCGTGCGGCACCGCTCATTGGCTCAGCCGGCGGGCGGCTCAGCCAATGAGCGGTGCCGCGCGGCTTTGACGCATGATTCAAATCCCCTGCCAAAGCCGTGCGGCACCGCTCATTGGCTGAGCCGTCCTGTTAGCACCACTAAGGATACACAGATATTCATTTCACCGCACTTCCGATGCAATAGCATCGGACCTATTTCTAGTACATATATATTAGTCAGTGCCACAAAATCACGTCCCCAACACATTTTCTAAGCAAAGGATAAAGTGACGGACGCCTTTAAATCTTCAATCCAAAGTGGAACTTATTTACAGTTCCAGACTGGAGTTCTTGAAATGTTGTTTGCCGCTTCGATTCTGCTTATAAATTGGCCATTCGGACGGCCACATTCATTGCTGCTTAGTTTGAGGGTTGCACCGGATACATGATAAGGTCTGATTAGCGTTACCCGCTTTGGACACCATACAGACGAGCCAGGTTCTCTGATAAGTCTTTTTTATCCTCTACTTTCTAGGATCTGTTCTCGCTTTTCTTTTAAGAATAAACAAAATTGAATGATTAAAGACACAAAGATCGGGGTCTGAGGACGGTAAAACAAAGAATGCGTGACCGCTAATATTGCAGGAGGGAAAGATGAACATCTGGTCCTTAGAGAGTTAAGGAGCTCAGCTTAAAAATGCCACAGCACATCTCATCTATTTCCTGCGACATTTTTAAGCATTCGGTGCATTCACCTAAATTTTAATTTAATTTTTTTCTTTGTTTAGGCCAATATCACATTGTCTCATGATTTTCTCTGCATTTCAGTCAATTAGGACTTGCTAATGGAAATCCGCTCCACAGTGATCCCGGGAACAGGCTGTACTGCCTCGGCGAGCGAGGAAGGTGCGACGCAGCAGCACTGACTGACGTCTGGAGGGTCCTTCTAGGTGACCGTCACGGTAAATACAGACATGAAGTAGGTCATCTTCTGAATGAAGCCGCTATTTACCGTCATTTTCACTTGTTATTACTTATTAAGTGGAACAGACTGTGGAGAACATGGGAAATATGTCATCGCTTCTCGAGGAGCGACCTGGTTTTCAATGAGAATGTCACACATGAAGTCAGTAATTACTTTATGATGGGGATTGCTTACGTCTTGTCTTATTACAGGATTGAAGAGGCTGAAAGTAGAACCAGTCCCCTGCTATCTATGGCCTACGTAAGAGAACAGCCGGCTTAGAAGTCTACAGCGCAGAAAAATGGCTTCTCTGGTTGGAGGGATCCCATTATATCCAGTTTACAGGTAGATAAGGTCTCATTATTTGTAGCTTATGTAGATAAATAATGTAATGTGGTAACATGGTGCTTAGATGGTGGGTCAGACATTACATATTCATGGCTGATTCTGTTCAGTTATTGGCACCCTCGGCTATGGACCAACTGTGCATCATTAGAATATTTTTATACCATGTCCATATACTGTACATTCAGAAAAAAGGTGACCCGTTACCATACATCTAGTAGTTAAAAAAAAAAAAATGAAGGAGAAATATAGTATATGACATGGACAAGATTAAAAGCTCTGATGGGTGAGATGTCATCACTCCCGGTCCCAGTGGAGACCAACAGAGCTGCGGAAGTGGTAAGTAATGGTTAATAACCGGTTAAGGCCACTGGATTCTATGGTTGGAAGCTGATCAGGGAACTAGTCTGATTGCCGTATGTGGTGTTGGGAAGAATTTTTCACCTAAAGGCGTATGGCCTTATTTTCGGTCCGAGTGCAATCCGTCAAAATATCAGATCGCCCTAGGAGAACCAATGCTGTTCTATGGGGCGGTGCACACGTCCAATTTTTTTCCACAGACCGCGCCGGTTCGAAGAAAAAGATTGCAGCATGTCCAAGTCGGATCGCACTGGGTAATGCAAGTGAAGTCCACGGAACATATCAGACTGCACTTGGATGACATCTGAGTGCAGTCTAATTTTCACAAACTGACAGAATGGAAAAGATGGAGATTTTTTTTTTCAATCTCTTCCTCATCAGAGAGAATCGGATCACACTATGATCAAACTCTGATCAGAGTGTGATTAGCATAATCCGTCCGCTTCTCTCAGATGGCAGAAAGTACGGTGGTGTAAGTCTAATATGGGGCAATTAGCATCTGCCCCAGGGGGATTTTGCCTTCCTCTGGATCAACATTTTAGGTTGCAGGTTGAACTCGAAGAACTTATGTCTATCTTCAGCCATAAAAACTATAAAACTACAGATCCATTCTGCATAGATCTGTAAAATGATGGCCATAGATTTCAATGGTCCTCCCCTTTGCTTCTCATTTTATGTGGAAACGCACTGGGGCCAAGTCATGAAGATTGACGTAGAGCACAATATCGTATTTTAAGCAATTTGATACACATCTTTTGAAGGGGACCCATTCTAAAAAAAAGCTTCTAAAAAAACTCTGTGGGCATATAGCCTTAGATATCTGATAAATATAATATAATATTGATTTTTTTTTAAGGTAAACTGGGAATAATCTGGCCTGAAGTACAACAATAATTATCATATCCATGGTAATCCATTAGGCCATCATATTAATGAGACCAAACTGTACATTATAAAATTAGTAAATCATAGCTATAGATGGAACCACCCACAGTAAAACTGAATTGATCTGGAATCCAATAGTCCAGCGATTGCAGGAAATAAGAAGATAATCTACAATCTAAACAGATACCAATTATTATTACAGAATGCTAGTACGTTATTAGTTATCACTTTAGCTTGGGCTGTTCCTAGAGATTCTACTAGGAGTTCCATTTAAGTGAATGGGACAACACTGCAACGTTCAGCACAGACGCCACCATGTAGATAGTATGCAAGGAATAAAGCAGGAAAGGCTGCCCTACCAACTCAATATTGATAGCCACTTCTTACGATAGAACATCAATATTCTGAGCCACAAGATGCCTTTTAATTGGACATTAGACAGGTTGAAGGGCTTGTCCACTACTTTGACAACCCTTTCTTGATCTAAATATTTGGCCCCGATAAAATAAAAAAGCCTATACTCACCTCCCGTGCCAGCGCTGTTCCAGTGGTGTCAGTACTCACGGTACCGGGATCTCATGCTGTTGTTGTGACACGTGACCCCGGCGCCCAGTCAGCGCTGGTGTCACTTTCTCCACCCTTTGTCGAATTGACCATGAAGAGGTAGTCCGGGCTGCCACTGATCCTTAACATCCTATTCATGTTCATTTCGACAGAAGGCGGGGACAGTTTGAGCACCGGGCTCATGTGTCACAACAACAGCACACAAGCCCCGGAGAGAGCGAGTGCTGACTCTGCGGGAACGGCGCCGACACGGGAGGGGCGTATAGGCTGTTATATTTTATTTGAACTTCTTTAATGTTCTAGCCATTTCCCCTGGGATTAGAGATGGGCAAATTTATTTGATTAGAATTGAATTCTACTAAAATTTTACAAAAATCTACATTCTGTAGAAAATGTACATTTTGTAAATCGCTCAGCGCCATCTTGCTGAACAATAGATTGAAAAGAAAAACAAAACATACTTCCCTGCTCACCTCTCTCCGGCCTCTCCTGTTGATCACTGCCCGCTATCCGGTTCTTCACACCGCCATCACGTCACATCTATGTCTCAATGTTCGCTCTAGGCCAGGGCTTCTAGCCACTAGTGATCCCTGGAGATGACTACACTTGCTCTGGGGCCTACTCTCTACTGGAAGCCCTAACACTGGACCAGAGATGCAACGCCACAGAGGAGGACTGGACAGCTGGCAGATATTAGCAGGGGCAGCCGGAGAGGGGGGAAGTGAGGTGAGTATAAGTATTTATTTTATTACATCATTTGATTATTATACTTTGGGGCCTGAAGAGACCTCAGATCATAATCAGGGACCTTTAAAAACTTTTCTGCAAATCAAATTTCTTCATAAAACCCATGCAAGTTCAAATTTTGCTTGATGGGCTCATATCTACTTGGGATGTAGTAAAAAATTCAGTAACCCTTATATAGTTATATTTTAACATCAGGGAAGTCTAGAAAATTAATGTAAAAACACAATATTGCACAAATCAACCATTTTTCCATTAGGATATTCTTTATAAGTCTCTTCACAAAATACTTGTACAGGGGTCTCGTGGTAAAGTTAATAAGTCAGAGGTTACCTTTCTACCTAGACCTTCTATGTAGAGACACAAGGAAATTAAGTTTGTGTTAAGAGTGAACAGCCATAATTTCGATATGTCGTCCTTGTATCAAGGTGCCTGGATATCTAATGATTCAGCTGCTTGGCTTTGCATTTTCTCTTCACTATTTTGCCTTTAAGCTCCTAACAAACCTAATTACGTGCCTCTGCCCTTCAGTTCTCAGTTATGTCTAAGAACGGGGAATTCAAGTTGGGCCGTGGGCCATTGGTTTCAATAAAATTTATGACTTATGTCTACAAGTCTCCTTCCCATGGCCCAAGTACAAGTCATTTCAATAACGGCAAAATCTGTGCTTGAAACAATGAGAGGAAATTAAAAGTAGGAGTACAATCTTTATGCTTGAAGTGTAATAACTGTGTACAGTAAATGGCGGATGTCATCTCATCCTGACTGCTCCGCAATATTTCCTTTTCATTCATAAGTCAATTTCTGAAAATGAAGTATGTACAATCAGTGACAGACTGAGAATTACAGAAAATGCAGAATGGAAGGAAGAAATGTAGTTTTAGTAAGGGTGAGTTTCCACGGTCAGGATACGCTGCGTGTTTGGCGCTGTGCGCTGGCGCAGCGCCAAACACGCAGCGTCCAGATGTTACAGTATAGTGGAGGGGATTTCAAGAAATCCCGTCTCCACTATGCGTAACAATACGCAGGTGGCAAACCTGCGTAAACGGACATGCGGCGCGTCTTTTTAGACCGCAGCATGTCCTCGCGTATTGCGGCGACGGTGCGTCGCCGCAACAGAATTAACACAGGGCTATGTAGCCCTGCGCTCTTTCCGGAGGTGTTCCGGAGGTGTCCTGAACACCTCCGGAAAGATCGCGCGTCATAAAGGGGGCGGGGCTTAGACGGAGCGGAATTTCCGCTCCGTCCAAAGCGCTGTGGTTCCGGACCGTGGAACCACAGCCTAATGGGGCTCATTCAGACATCACTTTTTCTGCTATACGTGTTTTTCACAGATACCGTTCATATCTATGACAGTCTATAGGGTAGTTAATATATGCAATTTTTTCCGCGGATCGAGTGATCCATACAAATGCACAGACTTATAGAATATTAAGCTGAGTTTCGGATTAAATTCTCCAACACAAGTCTATGAATGCTTGAAAAAATTGGAAAGTACTCGGAAGTCATCTTTGTGTTGTGCGTTTTTGGCGGACTGTTTGATAGGAGAAGCTTAAGAAACCCTCATCAATTTTCTTTTTCTTCTGTAAAAAACTGACCAAACTCTGATGGTAAAAACCGACACTGATGACACTGATGACACTCTGATCAGAAACGTTGATGAAACGTGGACCTTCTTTTCCTTGCATACGGAAAAATCGCTGATGTGTGGAGGAGCCTTTAAAATGAAGCTCATTGTTAAATTGAAGATGTTCCCATGCCGGCTAATATATTTGCCACATTTTGTACTGTTCTAAAGACAAAAAATGAAATCTTTTCCTGCTTTCAGCTATGAGCAGGCAAATATTTGTTCTACAGACCTTGAAAATGTTTGACTTTGGTGACGATGAATTTATATGATACTTGTTGGATCCACCTTTCTAGGATAACCCTTCCAATTTTCTATAAATTTTCCAAAAGTGACAAGAGTATAAAAAAGTGGCAAAATTTAGCGCAAATATATTTCATGCCAAAATACTGGTGGAAATCCATTGATAACTTTGCCCATTAAGTCTTCCCGCACTCCATAGTTGCCAACTTGTTTTCATACAGAACATACGGTAATTGTGAAATGTGACATACACACTAACTGCAACCCCAAATAATGGCTAGTCCCAATCTCAGCAGCCAACCTGTTCCCCATAAACAGTGCCAGATTTACTTCATATACAGTAATTAACTGTGACTTCCTTTTTAAGACGGTCTAGCCAAATAATGTGCACATAAAATAGTGCATCAAAAGAGTGTTCACATAAAAAGTGACGGTCAGAGAGAGCTGCCATAAAATAGTACAAGTTAATGGGTTTCCCCATAAGTAGTGCCAGCCAAAGTGTAAACTCACAAGCAGTCCTATCAGAGACGGCATCCATAAAATAGAATAAACTACAGTTGTAGCCATCGAGTGTCCCATAAACAGTGCTAACCATAGAGGGCTTCCATAAAATAGTGTGAGCAACACAGAACTACCCAAATGCAGTGCCACTAAGAGAGTGCCCCACAAACAGTTTCAGACTATAAAATAGTGTAAGCTAGGCAGTGTCCCATAAGCAGTGAAGTAAAGGAGTGACCCCATAAACAGTATCGACTCGTGAGTGCTTCCATAAAATATTGTGAAATAGAGAGTGGCTCCAAAAGCCATTGTAGTAAGAGAGTGTCTCATTAATACTCTTAAAATAGTTTTAGATAGAGGTACCTAAAGTAATGCCATTAAGAGAGTGCCTCATAAACAGTGCCAGTCTAAAAAATAGGGTATGCTCGGCAGTGTCTTATAAGCAGTGGAAGTCAAGGAGTGACCAGAGAGAGCTTCCATAAAATAGTGCAAAGTTTACTGCCAAAACCAGTGTGAGTCAGGCAGTGCCCTATAACAGTGTCAGCCAGAGGGCATTTCCATAAATGTTCCATAGTGGTAGCTAGAACATACTCCCAAGCCCCCATAGACATTGTCAACCAGCGAGCACCTCCATGAAATAGTGTGAGCGAGAGAGTGCCCCATAAATAATGCCAGACTATAAAATAGTGTAAGTTTGGGAAGTGGCCCATAATCAGTACCAGTCATGGAGTTCACCATAAACAATGCCTACCGTAATAATAATAATCTTTATATAGCGCTAACACATTCGCAGCGCTTTACAGTTTGCACACATTATTGTCGCTGTCCCCGATGGGGCTCACAATCTAGATTCCCTATCAGTATGTTTTTGGAGTGTGGGAGGAAACTGGAGTACCCGGAGGAAACCCACGCAAACACGGGAGAACATACAAACTCCTTGCAGATGTTGTCCTAGGTGGGACTCAACCTAGGACTCCAGCACTGCAAGGCTGTAGTGCTATCCACTGAGCCACCGTGCTGCCCACTGTACAGTGCTTCCATGAAAAAGTATAAGCTAGAGTTTGCCATTAAAAGCAGTGTTGGTTAGAGAGTAACCTATAACCCACATCAACTAGAGAGTACGTCCATAATATACTGTTAGCTAGAGAGTATTCCCGAATACAGCGTCTGACTATAATATTCATTTACAGTTTGAAGTGGGGGTCGTTTCAGGAATTTTAATCTAAAACTCTTCTTTTGAGAAATTCAGAACAAAATACAGAGCGCTTGTGTTGTCAGTAGCCTCCATGTGAAATAGAGTATGTACTGTACCTTCAATAGCTGGAGACTTAATATTTAGTAATGAGCACGTAATATCGGCATGCTTGAATACTATGTTGGAGTCGCCACAGCTGCATGTCTCGCGGTTGTTCGACAGACATAACACATGCAGGGATTGCCTGTTTGTTATCCGAGCACGCTCGCTCATCACTACTAATATTGCATTGTTCATCACTGTGTGATCCACGAGTCCTTATCGCATCTCCCTTTATCTCGTCTTCAGCTGTCACAAGCGCCTGGTGCTTTGCATAGCAATAAATGTAAGGGAAAAATGTCTAGCTATAAGTAAAATGTCATACACTTTAGATCGCATTAAACAAGATGAGCTTCTCTACAAGGGCTGTGTATAAAGATCATCT
This sequence comes from Oophaga sylvatica, assembly GCA_033576555.1. NCBI lineage: Eukaryota > Metazoa > Chordata > Amphibia > Anura > Dendrobatidae > Oophaga > Oophaga sylvatica. The sequence goes on from JARQOD010000006.1 coordinate 48,885,174, forward strand.
CATCAGCATCAGCAGAATCTAGTATCTCGAACAGCGGAACAAAGCATATCAACACCGCAGGTATAAGATGAAGTGACTGGTCCATCTTACAGCCGGCTCTGTACCGCTGTCACATCCGCTGATAAAGAGACACTGATTAATCTTTGAGGAATTGGGAGCACCTGTGAGGATGATTGGGAACGTCACTATGTAGGTGCGGTTGAGAGAATTCAAAGGGACTTTGAAATCTGAAAAATGTAAATTTAAGTTTTTCGGGTCATGTGACTGTGCCCTATATGTGATATATGAATTGTGAATTATGTCATTAACCCATTCTTTCTCCTAGAGGACTGTTCACCCCATTAATGCACGTATAACACAGGGCTACAAAATATGATGCTTACAATATATTAAAAAGATAAAAACTTTGATGCTTCTTTCATGATTTTTGACTGTAGGTAATGCTGTAAGCAATGCAGTGTAACGGGTTTACTTTCACAGAGAGTAGCCAGAAGACTGGGCTGTCTGATTTCTCCTACTTCCTACACTGATTAGAAGCACTTTAACTTCATATTGAACGGTGCAGGTTTCTTCTAGCAGTGCAGGGGTTAATCTCAGTTGAGAGCTCCTGGAAGCTTGCTTGCACTGATGCTGGCAGCTGTTCAGTGTTGGCCACTCCCCTCTCCTATTTAAACTGGTGTCTGGCATTCAGGAAGTGCCAGAGTTAGCTTCATGCTGCATGGTTCAGGAGTGTGGAGGAGTTTGGTTGTTTGAGGAGGTTTTTGGTGGATTTATCTTGTGACTGTTGCTTGACTTTGATTCCATTTCTTCTCCTTCTTTGATTTTTCCCTTCCATCATTCCTTGGTGTATCCCTCTGTTGTTTGTGTGAGCTTATTTGTATGATTGGTATTTTCCTTTATCCCAGTATATATTCCTTTGTTAGTCTGGTTGGTGTATTTCCATACGCTACTACTCCCCGCTTCCCTGGGTGGGGGAAGGGAACAGACTAAGGGCGGATTCAGGAGCTCAGCAAGGTTCTTGGCCATGGCGTCTTCACCATCAGAAGTAACTTGGGGAACAGGGATAGATAGGGTGCCCCCTAGAGCTAGGGACAGGGTAGGGGCCCCTGGACCCAGGATACCTGAAAAGAGTTGTGACATGTAGGCTCTCTGCTCATGTGTGGGAATGCACTGACATGGTGCCACATATGCTCCTCTAGGATGGAGCCAGGCTTTTTATGAAGAGCTTTGGCATGCTGTGTAATCATCACATCTCCGGCCAAGGGAGACATTTTTTTGATGAAGAGCACCCTTTAAGGACCATATTCATTATCTAAGGCAACCAGCAGAAACATCTGCAAGTGGAGCTTATGCATTCGAATGTTCACTGCTTTTTTTTTTCTTTTTGAGTTAAAAATGCTTTAGAATTCTCTGCCCATTGAAATCTGCAGTAAGATGCATGATATGCGGATGTCAAATCCAAGGCACTGGTCAAATTAGTCCTCATTCACATGGCAGTTTTTTCATCCATGTGCTGTCTCTGTTTTCCACAGACACGTTGACCCACATTTTGTTTATTCCAATTTTTCCAGTAAACCAAGTACCACAAAGTCACACAAAAAATGCAAAAAGTTGAAAAATTTTAAATTTCGCCACTATGCAGGTCAAAACATGGAAAAGTTGGCATAGTGTACCAGGAGATGGGCTTTGTGAATGACATTTAGACAGAATTTTTTTTTACGCTTTTCCCCGAAAAAAATGGGAAATCTGCATCTGCTCATAGGTCATGTAGACTTATTTTTCTGACTTTAGGACAGCCTAAGGCTTTGTTTTTGTTTTTTTAATGAATGTATAACACAGATGGATACCTGGACAGATGGCTATATGGATAATAAAAATGGACACAGAAAGCAAAGGGTAGTAAACTGACCATGACAGTTTTTGGGTGGATTTTCTTTGCCGCTTGTTGATGAGATTATGTAAAATCTCATACAAAATGCTGGGAATGTGAATATGCAGCAGAATATCCATAAGGAAAATCCACTGAGTATATGTCAACCTAGTGTGGAAATAGCTATAAAATCAGGTTGTCCCGCTGGCATTACATCAGCCTATTACATGCACAATTTTGATGCCTAGCCTCTGTCACAGAACTGATGGCCAGAAATTGGACTCTCTTTAATTGTATGTTCACATCAGACAGATAAGCTACGGTTCTGCAGGGGGAACATTTTCAGGGTATTACAGTAAGTGAATTATACCAAATCTCAACCTCACGCTGAATAAAATATTCTGTTCCCCATTCTGTTATAATGTCCCAATTCTGGTATAATGTCCTCCATTCTCTTATAATGTCCCCCATCCTGGTATAATATCTCCATCTTGGTATAATATCAGTTATACTGTTATAATGTACCCCATTCTGTTATAATGTCACCCATTTCGGTATACTGTCCCAATTCTGATATAATGTCCCAGTTTTATTATAATGTCCCACCTCTTGGTATAATTGTACCAGCCTGGTACAATGTCCGCCATCCTGGTATAATGTCCCCAATGTGGTATAAAGTCCCCGATCCTGGTATAATATCTCAATTCTTATATAATGTCCTCCATCCTGCTATAATGATTCACATGCCGGTATAATGTCTCCATTCTGATATAATGTTCCCCATCTTGGTATAATTTTTCCATTCTGGTATAACGTCCCCCGTCCTGGTATAATGTCCCCCATTGTGGTATAATGTCCCCATTCTGCTATAATGTCCCCCATTCTGGTATAATGTCCCTCGTCTTGGTATAATGTCCCCATTTTAGTATAATGTCCCCAATCCTGGGCCCTCCTTTCTTTTCCAGCACATTTTAAAAAGAAACAATTGATTTTGCTCACCTTCCTCTGCTCCCACTCCGCAAGGCGTCCTCTTCTGTAGATGACACAGGAGCCGGCAGCTAACTTTGGTGTGCCGGCTTGGCCAGCTCGTGACGTCACTGCCATGTGGCGCGCATCACTGACAAGCCCACGGCAGCTGCCGGACTCTGATTGGCCAGCAGTTTTTATTGCAGTGCAGGGAGCCACCAGGTCTCTGCACCGCAATACGTTTCACCTTAATGTACTTCCAAGGATGCACATCCAAGTGAAATTGGTGTTGGCGGGCCTCCTCCCCACATGCAAGTAATGCGCATACTGGACTCTTGCTCCATTCAAACAAGGGGCTTCAGATCTCTTTCTCAGGATCAGTTGGGGTCCTAGTGGTCAGAATCTCAGCAACCAACAAACGAGAAGTTATGTTGGGTGAACTTCTGAGGTTTTGTTGTAGATCTCTGCACTATGGCTGGTCAGGACCCTCTTTGTGAAGAGAAGCTCCCTAAAGTCACCCACTTGAGGGACTAGAATTTGGAGTGCACTCATCATGAAGAAAACCTCTTTAGTACAAACCATGTTAAAGGAAATGCGTCATCCCCCCCCCAAAAAAAAAAACATTTTCCAACAATTGAAAAAAAGTAAAGAATTCATGTTTAATTATTTTTTGTTTAAATGTTTACATTTTGTAATGGTTTAAAATATGAAAAATGATTAAACGTGTTTGATATTTTCAACCTTTAAACACTAGGGGGAGTAGCTGCTGACATTTGCCATGAAAATCTCGTGAACTACTGTACTAGCTCACAGTACTGCTGCGGTGTTCTCCGATCAGTCCAATTTAACTAGATGAACAATATAAAAGGGTCAATGAAAATGCTTTGACAATGGCAGCCTGCAAGAACCTTCCAGTGAAAATGTCCATGTCTTCATTTACATTAACACCACGTTCTCCTGTTATTAGTAACTCAATATGGCATAGATAACTATAATCAGCCTCAGTAGTGTAACGGAACAACGCAGAAACCAGTGGCTTTTATTCTAATACATTTTTCCCTTCTCCTGGGCTTGCACTAGAATACGCTGGATATATAAGCTCCGCTCCACGCCAGTGTTTGCTATATCAATCTCACTATCATCTGCGCTGCAGAAGGAACAGAGATTAATACCCTCTGGCACACGGCTCATTCAGGACTTTGCCTGTACAGACATGTTGAGCCAGATTTGCTAGGTAGCTAATTTACCTGTTTGTGAAGGTAAATGACTTTACTAAATGAAATTACAGTATGTGTTTAAAACTTGCTCCACGGCTGGATCACTTGTGTTACCCATGACACAAGGTAAATGTAAGGTGCCGAGGAGGTACCGGTGGGTGAGCTGCTGCTTCTCCACACCCTGCCACCCCACAAATAAACAGTGTCCCAGTCCATCAATGCTGTGCTGTGTACAAGGCAGTGTACTCACTTCCGCTGAATCCACGTCCTTAGCTCCTGGATCAGCTGCACACATTTCTGAGGACATAAGAAGTTCAACTTTACTGGACAGTTCAGATACATCAGTCAGTATCGGGCACAGCACCCTCCAGTTCCAGTTTCATCAACACAGTAGTACATTTCAAGTCTCTGCTTGCGTTCAGCTCGGACTATCCTTAAGCCCCGTCACACTAAGCGAGATCGCTGAAGTGTCACCGATTTTGTGACGCAACAGCGACCTAGCCAGCAATCTCGCTTAGTGTGACATGCAGCGACAACCAGCCCCCCTGCTGGGTATCGCTGATCGTTGAATGTCCTGGACCATTTTTTGATTGTTGGTCTCCCGCTGGCCAGCACGCATCGCTGCGTGTGACAGCGGGAGACCAACGATCAGCTGGTAACCAATGTACATATCGGGTAACTAAGGGCTGCACGGCGCCTAGTTACCCGATATGTACCCTGGTTACCGGCTCCCAGCGTCTGCTGTAGAGAGCTGAGAGCCGGTATCTAGGGTACATATCGGGTAACTAGGTGCCGCACAATCAATTAAGCTTCCAGCTAATCACTTCATCTCCTGTCAGCCGGGAGAGGAACTCATTAATTCGGGGGCTTACAGCAAGGCTGCAGCATTAGCTCCGGTCCCCTCTGTCAACCTGTTAACATTTTGTGAAGGATTACAGCGTGGGACCCGACTGAGCGCCGGAGAGGTAAGAATAAGCTTGCTTTATTATTTTCGTTTTATTACAGGAGAACAAGGGAATCCTATGGAGTACCAGTACATAAAAGATGGTCAAAAACTGTGTGTTTATTTCATTAAAATGATTTTTACTTAATGTGTGTGTGTTTTTTTAATTTCATACAATAGGATTAATAATTGATAGTTGTCTAATTGACAACTCTCAATTATTAACCTGGCTTAAAGTTACCTTCCAATAGCAAGGTGGCCTTAACCCATTTTTAAAACCCATTAGCCACCGCTACAGGGCAATGGGAATAGACGGGCTAAGTGCCTGAAAGGGCTCATCTAATTATAGATTTGCCTTTTCTGGGGTGGCTGGGGGCAGATGTTAGTGGCCGGGGGGGGCACAAATAAATGCACCCTCCCTAGACTATTATTATCTGCCCCCACTCGCTGGCTTTGCCTGTCTGGTGGAGAAAATACAGCGGGAGCCCCACGTATTTTTTTTCAACGAATTTACACATTTAATTAACCCTACATGTATGAAATTTTGCACACATACACTCATGTAATTGTTAGTGAAAACCATATATCAAACTATATATTATATACAGTGCCTACAAGTAGTATTCAACCCTCTGCAGATTTAGCTGGTTGACACATGCGGAATTAACTTGGCATTGTGACATTTGTACTGTAGATCAGCCTGGAAGTGGGAAAAAGCACTGCAGCAAAAACATTTTTTATAATTTTTTTTTTTTTTTTTTAAAAACGTTTAAAAGTTAATTCAGAGTGTCATTTATTATTCAACCCCTCAAACCACAAGACTTCTGTTTGGTCCCCCTAAAGTTTTAAGAAGTAGTTCAGGCACCAAGAATAATGAGCTTCACATGTGTGGATTAATGATCTCTTTTGCCAGCCTTTCTGACTATTTAAGACCCTCCCCAAACTTGTGAACAGCACTCATACATGGTCAACATGGGAAGACAAAGGAGCATTCCAAGGCCATCAGAGACAAGATCGTGGAGGGTCACAAGCCTGGCAAGGGGTACAAAACCCTTTCCAAGGAGTTAGGCCTACCTGTCTCCACTGTTGGGAGCATCATCCGTAAGTGGAAGGCTTATGGAACTACTGTTAGCCTTCCACGGCCTGGACAGCCTTTGAAAGTTTCCTCCCGTGCCGAGGCCAGGCTTGTCCGAAGAGTCAAGGCTAACCCAAGGACAACAAGGAAGGAGCTCCGGGAAGATCTCATGGCAGTGGGGACATTGGTTTCAGTCCATACCATAAGTAACGTACTCCACCGCAATGGTCTCCGTTCAGACGAGCCCGTAAGGTACCTTTACTTTCAAAGCGTCATGTCAAGGCTCGTCTACAGTTTGCTCATGATCACTTGGAGGACTCTGAGACAGACTGGTTCAAGGTTCTATGGTCTGATGAGACCAAGATCGAGATCTTTGGTGCCAACCACACACGTGACGTTTGGAGACTGGATGGCACTGCATACGACCCCAAGAATACCATCCCTACAGTCAAGCATGGTGGTGGCAGCATCATGCTGTGGGGCTGTTTCTCAGCCAAGGGGCCTGGCCATCTGGTCCGCATCCATGGGAGGATGGATAGCACGGCCTACCTGGAGATTTTGGCAAGAACCTACGCTCCTCCATCAAGGATCTTAAGATGGGTCGTAATTTCATCTTCCAACAAGACAACGACCCAAAGCACACAGCCAAGAAAAACCAAGGCCTGGTTCAAGAGGGAAAAAGTCAAGTGTGTTGGAGTGGCCTAGTCAGTCTCCTGACCTTAACCCAATTGAAAACTTGTGGAAGGAGCTCAAGATTAAAGTCCACATGAGACACCCAAAGAACCTAGATAACTTGGAGAAGATCTGCATGGAGGAGTGGGCCAAGATAACTCCACAGACCTGTGCCGGCCTGATCAGGTCTTATAAAAGACGATTATTAGCTGTAATTGCAAACAAGGGTTATTCCACGAAATATTAAACATAGGGGTTGTATAATAATTGACCCACACTTTTATGTTTAAAATTTATTAAAATTCAATGAGCAACATATTTTTGGTTTGTAAGATTTATGCTTCTGTTACTAAATCCTACTCTCGTTTGCAGTTTGAAGGCTCTAACTTATTTGC
>JARQOD010000006.1:48892411-48936314 GCA_033576555.1 Oophaga sylvatica
AGGGGGAAGTGAGGTGAGTATAAGTATTTATTTTATTACATCATTTGATTATTATACTTTGGGGCCTGAAGAGACCTCAGATCATAATCAGGGACCTTTAAAAACTTTTCTGCAAATCAAATTTCTTCATAAAACCCATGCAAGTTCAAATTTTGCTTGATGGGCTCATATCTACTTGGGATGTAGTAAAAAATTCAGTAACCCTTATATAGTTATATTTTAACATCAGGGAAGTCTAGAAAATTAATGTAAAAAACACAATATTGCACAAATCAACCATTTTTCCATTAGGATATTCTTTATAAGTCTCTTCACAAAATACTTGTACAGGGTCTCGTGGTAAAGTTAATAAGTCAGAGGTTACCTTTCTACCTAGACCTTCTATGTAGAGACACAAGGAAATTAAGTTTGTGTTAAGAGTGAACAGCCATAATTTCGATATGTCGTCCTTGTATCAAGGTGCCTGGATATCTAATGATTCAGCTGCTTGGCTTTGCATTTTCTCTTCACTATTTTGCCTTTAAGCTCCTAACAAACCTAATTACGTGCCTCTGCCCTTCAGTTCTCAGTTATGTCTAAGAACGGGGAATTCAAGTTGGGCCGTGGGCCATTGGTTTCAATAAAATTTATGACTTATGTCTACAAGTCTCCTTCCCATGGCCCAAGTACAAGTCATTTCAATAACGGCAAAATCTGTGCTTGAAACAATGAGAGGAAATTAAAAGTAGGAGTACAATCTTTATGCTTGAAGTGTAATAACTGTGTACAGTAAATGGCGGATGTCATCTCATCCTGACTGCTCCGCAATATTTCCTTTTCATTCATAAGTCAATTTCTGAAAATGAAGTATGTACAATCAGTGACAGACTGAGAATTACAGAAAATGCAGAATGGAAGGAAGAAATGTAGTTTTAGTAAGGGTGAGTTTCCACGGTCAGGATACGCTGCGTGTTTGGCGCTGTGCGCTGGCGCAGCGCCAAACACGCAGCGTCCAGATGTTACAGTATAGTGGAGGGATTTCAAGAAATCCCGTCTCCACTATGCGTAACAATACGCAGGTGGCAAACCTGCGTAAACGGACATGCGGCGCGTCTTTTTAGACCGCAGCATGTCCTCGCGTATTGCGGCGACGGTGCGTCGCCGCAACAGAATTAACACAGGGCTATGTAGCCCTGCGCTCTTTCCGGAGGTGTTCCGGAGGTGTCCTGAACACCTCCGGAAAGATCGCGCGTCATAAAGGGGGCGGGGCTTAGACGGAGCGGAATTTCCGCTCCGTCCAAAGCGCTGTGGTTCCGGACCGTGGAACCACAGCCTAATGGGGCTCATTCAGACATCACTTTTTCTGCTATACGTGTTTTTCACAGATACCGTTCATATCTATGACAGTCTATAGGGTAGTTAATATATGCAATTTTTTCCGCGGATCGAGTGATCCATACAAATGCACAGACTTATAGAATATTAAGCTGAGTTTCGGATTAAATTCTCCAACACAAGTCTATGAATGCTTGAAAAAATTGGAAAGTACTCGGAAGTCATCTTTGTGTTGTGCGTTTTTGGCGGACTGTTTGATAGGAGAAGCTTAAGAAACCCTCATCAATTTTCTTTTTCTTCTGTAAAAAACTGACCAAACTCTGATGGTAAAAACCGACACTGATGACACTGATGACACTCTGATCAGAAACGTTGATGAAACGTGGACCTTCTTTTCCTTGCATACGGAAAAATCGCTGATGTGTGGAGGAGCCTTTAAAATGAAGCTCATTGTTAAATTGAAGATGTTCCCATGCCGGCTAATATATTTGCCACATTTTGTACTGTTCTAAAGACAAAAAATGAAATCTTTTCCTGCTTTCAGCTATGAGCAGGCAAATATTTGTTCTACAGACCTTGAAAATGTTTGACTTTGGTGACGATGAATTTATATGATACTTGTTGGATCCACCTTTCTAGGATAACCCTTCCAATTTTCTATAAATTTTCCAAAAGTGACAAGAGTATAAAAAAGTGGCAAAATTTAGCGCAAATATATTTCATGCCAAAATACTGGTGGAAATCCATTGATAACTTTGCCCATTAAGTCTTCCCGCACTCCATAGTTGCCAACTTGTTTTCATACAGAACATACGGTAATTGTGAAATGTGACATACACACTAACTGCAACCCCAAATAATGGCTAGTCCCAATCTCAGCAGCCAACCTGTTCCCCATAAACAGTGCCAGATTTACTTCATATACAGTAATTAACTGTGACTTCCTTTTTAAGACGGTCTAGCCAAATAATGTGCACATAAAATAGTGCATCAAAAGAGTGTTCACATAAAAAGTGACGGTCAGAGAGAGCTGCCATAAAATAGTACAAGTTAATGGGTTTCCCCATAAGTAGTGCCAGCCAAAGTGTAAACTCACAAGCAGTCCTATCAGAGACGGCATCCATAAAATAGAATAAACTACAGTTGTAGCCATCGAGTGTCCCATAAACAGTGCTAACCATAGAGGGCTTCCATAAAATAGTGTGAGCAACACAGAACTACCCAAATGCAGTGCCACTAAGAGAGTGCCCCACAAACAGTTTCAGACTATAAAATAGTGTAAGCTAGGCAGTGTCCCATAAGCAGTGAAGTAAAGGAGTGACCCCATAAACAGTATCGACTCGTGAGTGCTTCCATAAAATATTGTGAAATAGAGAGTGGCTCCAAAAGCCATTGTAGTAAGAGAGTGTCTCATTAATACTCTTAAAATAGTTTTAGATAGAGGTACCTAAAGTAATGCCATTAAGAGAGTGCCTCATAAACAGTGCCAGTCTAAAAAATAGGGTATGCTCGGCAGTGTCTTATAAGCAGTGGAAGTCAAGGAGTGACCAGAGAGAGCTTCCATAAAATAGTGCAAAGTTTACTGCCAAAACCAGTGTGAGTCAGGCAGTGCCCTATAACAGTGTCAGCCAGAGGGCATTTCCATAAATGTTCCATAGTGGTAGCTAGAACATACTCCCAAGCCCCCATAGACATTGTCAACCAGCGAGCACCTCCATGAAATAGTGTGAGCGAGAGAGTGCCCCATAAATAATGCCAGACTATAAAATAGTGTAAGTTTGGGAAGTGGCCCATAATCAGTACCAGTCATGGAGTTCACCATAAACAATGCCTACCGTAATAATAATAATCTTTATATAGCGCTAACACATTCTGCAGCGCTTTACAGTTTGCACACATTATTGTCGCTGTCCCCGATGGGGCTCACAATCTAGATTCCCTATCAGTATGTTTTTGGAGTGTGGGAGGAAACGGAGTACCCGGAGGAAACCCACGCAAACACGGGAGAACATACAAACTCCTTGCAGATGTTGTCCTAGGTGGGACTCGAAACCTAGGACTCCAGCACTGCAAGGCTGTAGTGCTATCCACTGAGCCACCGTGCTGCCCACTGTACAGTGCTTCCATGAAAAAGTATAAGCTAGAGTTTGCCATTAAAAGCAGTGTTGGTTAGAGAGTAACCTATAACCCACATCAACTAGAGAGTACGTCCATATATACTGTTAGCTAGAGAGTATTCCCGAATACAGCGTCTGACTATAATATTCATTTACAGTTTGAAGTGGGGGTCGTTTCAGGAATTTTAATCTAAAACTCTTCTTTTGAGAAATTCAGAACAAAATACAGAGCGCTTGTGTTGTCAGTAGCCTCCATGTGAAATAGAGTATGTACTGTACCTTCAATAGCTGGAGACTTAATATTTAGTAATGAGCACGTAATATCGGCATGCTTGAATACTATGTTGGAGTCGCCACAGCTGCATGTCTCGCGGTTGTTCGACAGACATAACACATGCAGGGATTGCCTGTTTGTTATCCGAGCACGCTCGCTCATCACTACTAATATTGCATTGTTCATCACTGTGTGATCCACGAGTCCTTATCGCATCTCCCTTTATCTCGTCTTCAGCTGTCACAAGCGCCTGGTGCTTTGCATAGCAATAAATGTAAGGGAAAAATGTCTAGCTATAAGTAAAATGTCATACACTTTAGATCGCATTAAACAAGATGAGCTTCTCTACAAGGGCTGTGTATAAAGATCATCTCATCAGCATCAGCAGAATCTAGTATCTCGAACAGCGGAACAAAGCATATCAACACCGCAGGTATAAGATGAAGTGACTGGTCCATCTTACAGCCGGCTCTGTACCGCTGTCACATCCGCTGATAAAGAGACACTGATTAATCTTTGAGGAATTGGGAGCACCTGTGAGGATGATTGGGAACGTCACTATGTAGGTGCGGTTGAGAGAATTCAAAGGGACTTTGAAATCTGAAAAATGTAAATTTAAGTTTTTCGGGTCATGTGACTGTGCCCTATATGTGATATATGAATTGTGAATTATGTCATTAACCCATTCTTTCTCCTAGAGGACTGTTCACCCCATTAATGCACGTATAACACAGGGCTACAAAATATGATGCTTTACAATATATTAAAAAGATAAAAACTTTGATGCTTCTTTCATGATTTTTGACTGTAGGTAATGCTGTAAGCAATGCAGTGTAACGGGTTTACTTTCACAGAGAGTAGCCAGAAGACTGGGCTGTCTGATTTCTCCTACTCCTACACTGATTAGAAGCACTTTAACTTCATATTGAACGGTGCAGGTTTTTCTAGCAGTGCAGGGGTTAATCTCAGTTGAGAGCTCCTGGAAGCTTGCTTGCACTGATGCTGGCAGCTGTTCAGTGTTGGCCACTCCCCTCTCCTATTTAAACTGGTGTCTGGCATTCAGGAAGTGCCAGAGTTAGCTTCATGCTGCATGGTTCAGGAGTGTGGAGGAGTTGGTTGTTTGAGGAGGTTTTTGGTGGATTTATCTTGTGACTGTTGCTTGACTTTGATTCCATTTCTTCTCCTTCTTTGATTTTTCCCTTCCATCATTCCTTGGTGTATCCCTCTGTTGTTTGTGTGAGCTTATTTGTATGATTGGTATTTTCCTTTATCCCAGTATATATTCCTTTGTTAGTCTGGTTGGTGTATTTCCATACGCTACTACTCCCCGCTTCCCTGGGTGGGGGAAGGGAACAGACTAAGGGCGGATTCAGGAGCTCAGCAAGGTTCTTGGCCATGGCGTCTTCACCATCAGAAGTAACTTGGGGAACAGGGATAGATAGGGTGCCCCCTAGAGCTAGGGACAGGGTAGGGGCCCCTGGACCCAGGATACCTGAAAAGAGTTGTGACATGTAGGCTCTCTGCTCATGTGTGGGAATGCACTGACATGGTGCCACATATGCTCCTCTAGGATGGAGCCAGGCTTTTTATGAAGAGCTTTGGCATGCTGTGTAATCATCACATCTCCGGCCAAGGGAGACATTTTTTTGATGAAGAGCACCCTTTAAGGACCATATTCATTATCTAAGGCAACCAGCAGAAACATCTGCAAGTGGAGCTTATGCATTCGAATGTTCACTGCTTTTTTTTTTCTTTTTGAGTTAAAAATGCTTTAGAATTCTCTGCCCATTGAAATCTGCAGTAAGATGCATGATATGCGGATGTCAAATCCAAGGCACTGGTCAAATTAGTCCTCATTCACATGGCAGTTTTTTCATCCATGTGCTGTCTCTGTTTTCCACAGACACGTTGACCCACATTTTGTTTATTCCAATTTTTCCAGTAAACCAAGTACCACAAAGTCACACAAAAAATGCAAAAAGTTGAAAAATTTTAAATTTCGCCACTATGCAGGTCAAAACATGGAAAAGTTGGCATAGTGTACCAGGAGATGGGCTTTGTGAATGACATTTAGACAGAATTTTTTTTTACGCTTTTCCCCAAAAAATGGGAAATCTGCATCTGCTCATAGGTCATGTAGACTTATTTTTCTGACTTTAGGACAGCCTAAGGCTTTGTTTTTGTTTTTTTTAATGAATGTATAACACAGATGGATACCTGGACAGATGGCTATATGGATAATAAAAATGGACACAGAAAGCAAAGGGTAGTAAACTGACCATGACAGTTTTTGGGTGGATTTTCTTTGCCGCTTGTTGATGAGATTATGTAAAATCTCATACAAAATGCTGGGAATGTGAATATGCAGCAGAATATCCATAAGGAAAATCCACTGAGTATATGTCAACCTAGTGTGGAAATAGCTATAAAATCAGGTTGTCCCGCTGGCATTACATCAGCCTATTACATGCACAATTTTGATGCCTAGCCTCTGTCACAGAACTGATGGCCAGAAATTGGACTCTCTTTAATGTATGTTCACATCAGACAGATAAGCTACGGATCTGCAGGGGGAACATTTTCAGGGTATTACAGTAAGTGAATTATACCAAATCTCAACCTCACGCTGAATAAAATATTCTGTTCCCCATTCTGTTATAATGTCCCAATTCTGGTATAATGTCCTCCATTCTCTTATAATGTCCCCCATCCTGGTATAATATCTCCATCTTGGTATAATATCAGTTATACTGTTATAATGTACCCCATTCTGTTATAATGTCACCCATTTCGGTATACTGTCCCAATTCTGATATAATGTCCCAGTTTTATTTAAATGTCCCACCTCTTGGTATAATTGTACCAGCCTGGTACAATGTCCGCCATCCTGGTATAATGTCCCCAATGTGGTATAAAGTCCCCGATCCTGGTATAATATCTCAATTCTTATATAATGTCCTCCATCCTGCTATAATGATTCACATGCCGGTATAATGTCTCCATTCTGATATAATGTTCCCCATCTTGGTATAATTTTTCCATTCTGGTATAACGTCCCCCGTCCTGGTATAATGTCCCCCATTGTGGTATAATGTCCCCATTCTGCTATAATGTCCCCCATTCTGGTATAATGTCCCTCGTCTTGGTATAATGTCCCCATTTTAGTATAATGTCCCCAATCCTGGGCCCTCCTTTCTTTTCCAGCACATTTTAAAAAGAAACAATTGATTTTGCTCACCTTCCTCTGCTCCCACTCCGCAAGGCGTCCTCTTCTGTAGATGACACAGGAGCCGGCAGCTAACTTTGGTGTGCCGGCTTGGCCAGCTCGTGACGTCACTGCCATGTGGCGCGCATCACTGACAAGCCCACGGCAGCTGCCGGACTCTGATTGGCCAGCAGTTTCTATTGCAGTGCAGGGAGCCACCAGGTCTCTGCACCGCAATACGTTTCACCTTAATGTACTTCCAAGGATGCACATCCAAGTGAAATTGGTGTTGGCGGGCCTCCTCCCCACATGCAAGTAATGCGCATACTGGACTCTTGCTCCATTCAAACAAGGGGCTTCAGATCTCTTTCTCAGGATCAGTTGGGGTCCTAGTGGTCAGAATCTCAGCAACCAACAAACGAGAAGTTATGTTGGGTGAACTTCTGAGGTTTTGTTGTAGATCTCTGCACTATGGCTGGTCAGGACCCTCTTTGTGAAGAGAAGCTCCCTAAAGTCACCCACTTGAGGGACTAGAATTTGGAGTGCACTCATCATGAAGAAAACCTCTTTAGTACAAACCATGTTAAAGGAAATGCGTCATCCCCCCCCCAAAAAAAAAACATTTTCCAACAATTGAAAAAAAGTAAAGAATTCATGTTTAATTATTTTTTGTTTAAATGTTTACATTTTGTAATGGTTTAAAATATGAAAAATGATTAAACGTGTTTGATATTTTCAACCTTTAAACACTAGGGGGAGTAGCTGCTGACATTTGCCATGAAAATCTCGTGAACTACTGTACTAGCTCACAGTACTGCTGCGGTGTTCTCCGATCAGTCCAATTTAACTAGATGAACAATATAAAAGGGTCAATGAAAATGCTTTGACAATGGCAGCCTGCAAGAACCTTCCAGTGAAAATGTCCATGTCTTCATTTACATTAACACCACGTTCTCCTGTTATTAGTAACTCAATATGGCATAGATAACTATAATCAGCCTCAGTAGTGTAACGGAACAACGCAGAAACCAGTGGCTTTTATTCTAATACATTTTTCCCTTCTCCTGGGCTTGCACTAGAATACGCTGGATATATAAGCTCCGCTCCACGCCAGTGTTTGCTATATCAATCTCACTATCATCTGCGCTGCAGAAGGAACAGAGATTAATACCCTCTGGCACACGGCTCATTCAGGACTTTGCCTGTACAGACATGTTGAGCCAGATTTGCTAGGTAGCTAATTTACCTGTTTGTGAAGGTAAATGACTTTACTAAATGAAATTACAGTATGTGTTTAAAACTTGCTCCACGGCTGGATCACTTGTGTTACCCATGACACAAGGTAAATGTAAGGTGCCGAGGGAGGTACCGGTGGGTGAGCTGCTGCTTCTCCACACCCTGCCACCCCACAAATAAACAGTGTCCCAGTCCATCAATGCTGTGCTGTGTACAAGGCAGTGTACTCACTTCCGCTGAATCCACGTCCTTAGCTCCTGGATCAGCTGCACACATTTCTGAGGACATAAGAAGTTCAACTTTACTGGACAGTTCAGATACATCAGTCAGTATCGGGCACAGCACCCTCCAGTTCCAGTTTCATCAACACAGTAGTACATTTCAAGTCTCTGCTTGCGTTCAGCTCGGACTATCCTTAAGCCCCGTCACACTAAGCAGATCGCTGAAGTGTCACCGATTTTGTGACGCAACAGCGACCTAGCCAGCAATCTCGCTTAGTGTGACATGCAGCGACAACCAGCCCCCTGCTGGGTATCGCTGATCGTTGAATGTCCTGGACCATTTTTTGATTGTTGGTCTCCCGCTGGCCAGCACGCATCGCTGCGTGTGACAGCGGGAGACCAACGATCAGCTGGTAACCAATGTACATATCGGGTAACTAAGGGCTGCACGGCGCCTAGTTACCCGATATGTACCCTGGTTACCGGCTCCCAGCGTCTGCTGTAGAGAGCTGAGAGCCGGTATCTAGGGTACATATCGGGTAACTAGGTGCCGCACAATCAATTAAGCTTCCCAGCTAATCACTTCATCTCCTGTCAGCCGGGAGAGGAACTCATTCATTCGGGGGCTTACAGCAAGGCTGCAGCATTAGCTCCGGTCCCCTCTGTCAACCTGTTAACATTTTGTGAAGGATTACAGCGTGGGACCCGACTGAGCGCCGGAGAGGTAAGAATAAGCTTGCTTTATTATTTTCGTTTTATTACAGGAGAACAAGGGAATCCTATGGAGTACCAGTACAATAAAAGATGGTCAAAAACTGTGTGTTTATTTCATTAAAATGATTTTTACTTAATGTGTGTGTGTTTTTTTAATTTCATACAATAGGATTAATAATTGATAGTTGTCTAATTGACAACTCTCAATTATTAACCTGGCTTAAAGTTACCTTCCAATAGCAAGGTGGCCTTAACCCATTATTAACCCATTAGCCACCGCTACAGGGCAATGGGAATAGACGGGCTAAGTGCCTGAAAGGGCTCATCTAATTATAGATTTGCCTTTTCTGGGGTGGCTGGGGGCAGATGTTAGTGGCCGGGGGGGGCACAAAATAAATGCACCCTCCCTAGACTATTATTATCTGCCCCCACTCGCTGGCTTTGCCTGTCTGGTGGAGAAAATACAGCGGGAGCCCACGTATTTTTTTTCAACGAATTTACACATTTAATTAACCCCTACATGTATGAAATTTTGCACACATACACTCATGTAATTGTTAGTGAAAACCATATATCAAACTATATATATATATACAGTGCCTACAAGTAGTATTCAACCCTCTGCAGATTTAGCTGGTTGACACATGCGGAATTAACTTGGCATTGTGACATCTGTACTGTAGATCAGCCTGGAAGTGGGAAATGCACTGCAGCAAAAACATTTTTTATAATTTTTTTTTTTTTTTTTTAAAAAACGTTAAAAGTTAATTCAGAGTGTCATTTATTATTCAACCCCTCAAACCACAAGACTTCTGTTTGGTCCCCCTAAAGTTTTAAGAAGTAGTTCAGGCACCAAGAATAATGAGCTTCACATGTGTGGATTAATGATCTCTTTTGCCAGCCTTTTCTGACTATTTAAGACCCTCCCCAAACTTGTGAACAGCACTCATACATGGTCAACATGGGAAAGACAAAGGAGCATTCCAAGGCCATCAGAGACAAGATCGTGGAGGGTCACAAGCCTGGCAAGGGTACAAAACCCTTTCCAAGGAGTTAGGCCTACCTGTCTCCACTGTTGGGAGCATCATCCGTAAGTGGAAGGCTTATGGAACTACTGTTAGCCTTCCACGGCCTGGACAGCCTTTGAAAGTTTCCTCCCGTGCAGAGGCCAGGCTTGTCCGAAGAGTCAAGGCTAACCCAAGGACAACAAGGAAGGAGCTCCGGGAAGATCTCATGGCAGTGGGGACATTGGTTTCAGTCCATACCATAAGTAACGTACTCCACACCGCAATGGTCTCCGTTCCAGACGAGCCCGTAAGGTACCTTTACTTTCAAAGCGTCATGTCAAGGCTCGTCTACAGTTTGCTCATGATCACTTGGAGGACTCTGAGACAGACTGGTTCAAGGTTCTATGGTCTGATGAGACCAAGATCGAGATCTTTGGTGCCAACCACACACGTGACGTTTGGAGACTGGATGGCACTGCATACGACCCCAAGAATACCATCCCTACAGTCAAGCATGGTGGTGGCAGCATCATGCTGTGGGGCTGTTTCTCAGCCAAGGGGCCTGGCCATCTGGTCCGCATCCATGGGAGGATGGATAGCACGGCCTACCTGGAGATTTTGGCCAAGAACCTACGCTCCTCCATCAAGGATCTTAAGATGGGTCGTAATTTCATCTTCCAACAAGACAACGACCCAAAGCACACAGCCAAGAAAACCAAGGCCTGGTTCAAGAGGGAAAAAGTCAAGGTGTTGGAGTGGCCTAGTCAGTCTCCTGACCTTAACCCAATTGAAAACTTGTGGAAGGAGCTCAAGATTAAAGTCCACATGAGACACCCAAAGAACCTAGATAACTTGGAGAAGATCTGCATGGAGGAGTGGGCCAAGATAACTCCACAGACCTGTGCCGGCCTGATCAGGTCTTATAAAAGACGATTATTAGCTGTAATTGCAAACAAGGGTTATTCCACGAAATATTAAACATAGGGGTTGTATAATAATTGACCCACACTTTTATGTTTAAAATTTATTAAAATTCAACTGAGCAACATAACTTTTTGGTTTGTAAGATTTATGCTTCTGTTACTAAATCCTACTCTCGTTTGCAGTTTGAAGGCTCTAACTTATTTGCATCTTATCAAACCAGCTAAATCTGCAGGGGGTTGAATACTACTTGTAGGCACTGTATGTATTCTATGTGTATATATCTATTCTTTCTTTTGTGATTTAAAAACTATTCATTTGGATCCATTATATGTCGGTTTTGCTAGCCAACGACAAAATCTCGCCAGACGGATGTCAAACGGATGTCAAACGTATGCTCAGATGCGACTAAATCGCATCCTCGCATTCAAATCGGATGACAGACGGATCAGTGTTCAGGAAACATTTGTGCGATTATCGGCCGTCTAAAACGGTCCAATTTTTTAGACGGTGTGTGTGACTCCAGCCTAAGGGGCAACGTCTCGCATTATGGAGAGTGACATGCCGGACATGCCAGTGTAAGGAGACTTACAGGCCATGCAATGTTCTTCTGGGAAATTAAATATGCTAATTGCCTCGTCAGAGAGGAAGAGGACTTGAACCCCTAGATTACAGTTAGAGGCCTCTTTTGCAGCCAAATCAAATTTCTTGCTTTGCATTGAGGAGGGGTAACACCTCAAAACACGTGTCTGCAAATACGTGGCTGTGCCGACATGTTGTGAAAGCCCAGAGCCCCTGCAGTTACCGTACATGGTTTCCTATGCGGTGGACTCTGGGAAAATGGCTGCCGGGGGCGGCGCATGCGCAGATGGAGATCTCGGCACCAAGATCTCAGGAGATGAGATCTCAGCGCCCCCGACAGCTATTTTCCCGGAGTCCACCGCATAGGAAACCATGTACCATAACTGCGGGGGCTCTGGGCTTTCACAAGATGTCAGCAGAGCCCCCACATCACCGAAGACTCGCAGCACTGAACACCCGCAGCAGCATGCTGCACATCCGAACACCTTCCTCATCCCAGCCTGCGGCCGCAGCAACACTCCACTCTTGCCTCCTCCACCGTGGCCGGTAAGGTATATCCACATTATAAGACGCACCCCCATTTTCCCATGGGGAAAAAAGTGTGTCTTATAATCCAAAAAATACGGTACGTTTGTGTATATATATATATATATATATATATATATATATATGTTTATACTGCATGTGTATGTATGTGCTGTGTGTATGCATATATGTATGTACTATGTGTGTATGTACATGTTTATGTTGCGTTGTGTATGTATATGCTGTGTATTTGCATACATGTGT
Organism: Oophaga sylvatica; assembly: GCA_033576555.1. Lineage (NCBI taxonomy): Eukaryota > Metazoa > Chordata > Amphibia > Anura > Dendrobatidae > Oophaga > Oophaga sylvatica. The sequence goes on from JARQOD010000006.1 coordinate 48,904,792, forward strand.
ATGATATACATGTTTGTGTGTGCATATATATACATGTATGTATGTGCTGCATGTGTATGTATGTGCTGTGTGTATGCATATATGTGTATGTATGTGCTATGTTTGTTTACATGTTTATGTATTTGTTGTGTATGTATGTGCTGTGTGTGTGCACATACATGTGTATGTATATATAAGTGTGTGTGTGTGTGTGTATGGAGACGCACGACACCTGTAAGAGTCCTAATTTATTAGGTAGTGTGCACCTTTTAATGAATTAGGTGCATCTTGCTCCAGTGCCACCGTTCATAAATAACGAATCAGGACCATTGTTCTCGTTAGCACATCGTCCGATGTAAACAGATGTGCTGCCGATAACATGATATGTACGGGGAGCTGGGACAGAATGATCTATTGGTTATCATTCTGTGCCCATCATTCTTCATCAGCCGGTGTAAAGAGGACGGTGCACAAACGCCAGATCACTTTAATGTAGTCGAATGTTCTTCCTTAAAGGTCTGGCATTGGCTTGTGTAAATGCAGTCTAAATGTTTCTATGTGATGTGCAATATGTTAGCATTTGGGGCGCTACTTTTAACTTTAGCTCAGGGCCCTACTTTGTATAAAACCGGCTCTCTGTATAATAAAGTAAAAAATTCCCAACCCGGCATAGAGGTAGTGTTGTTACTGGGCTCATAGATCCTCATTAGTGAGTTGTTTTAACAGTTTCCTGAGATAAGAATTGAGATGACTAAGAAGTCATTACTACAGAACAGGAAGTGTCAGACTGATGAGTTTAGTCGCCTGAGCATAGGAAACCATATCTGTATAGTTATATTGAAAAATAAAAAAATTAAAAAAATCACCAAACAATATGGTTATTATAAACTTGATTTAATTATTCAGTCATTATAGGATAACACATTCCCTATAAAAAAAAAAACGGTCTAGTTTCTAAAAATTTTTTATGAAAACACCCAGAATGGGTGGATATGAGGAGGGTGAGTACACTGATTATATTATTTTTCCCTCCGGAAACTTATGGATAGACAGTATTTAAACCTGTAAACCCCTTTGTACGATATCTCAATAATCAGGATAATTAGTCAATCATTTTTATAGTTACTACTAGCTTGGCCCATGCTAAATTTTCGCACATTGGTCATTGGGGGCGCAGGCAATTTCAGAAAAAGTAAGCTGGTCAAATGTAAATGTATTTCATGAGATGAGAACATAGACAGGTATTTATATATGTAGCTTGGTAATACAATAAATTGGTTTAATAAGTAGAGGCCAAAAAATGTCTTCCGGTTGAGGCCCCACCTGCAGGTCATTGTGTCTTTCTGTAGGTTTATGAAAATAAATGTTTAAACTGTATTTAGTGATAAAATCATGAATGTGTGGTTTGTTTGGCTCTTTTTTTGCTGAAGGGGCAAGTTTACCTTTCAGATGGTGTAACATTTGTGTGTGTGGGGCGAAGTAATCAGCAAAAAAGCAGTGCATGTTTACAAATGTGTTTGCATATATGCCTCACCTGCAGTGAAGTGTGCAATCCTCCATGTGCCCGAAATATGCTGGGCAAGCACTTGGGCAAGCTGGAAAGACCCCAAGGCAAATGTTTGGATTTGTTTGTGATGTCTGTAAGCAGCTTTATGGTAGTGTGCTTTGGGGTAGTGTGCTTCCACCTGCAGGTCATTGTGTCTTTCTGTAGGTTTATGAAAATAAATGTTTAAACTGTATTTAGTGATAAAATCGTGAATGTGTGGTTTGTTTGGGTCTTTTCTTGCTGAAGGGAGCAAGTTTACTTTTCAAATGGTGTATTATTTGTGTGTGTGGGACGAAGTAATCAGCTAAAAATCAGTGCATGTTTACAAATGTGTTTGCATATGTGACTCACCAGCAGTGAAGTGTGCAATCCTCCATGTGCCCGAAATAGACTGGGCAAGCACTTGAGCAAGCTGGAAAGACCCCAGGGCAAATGTTTGGATTTGTTTGTGATGTGTGTAAGCAGCTTTGTGGTAGTGTGCTTTGGGGTACTGTGGTGCCACCTGCAGGTCATTTTTCCTTACTGCAGGTTTATGAAAATTAATGTTTAAACTGTATTTTGTGATCAAATCGTGGATGTGTGGTTTGTTTTGCTATTTTCTTGCTGAAGGGGGCAAGTTTACCTTTCAAATGGTGTATCATTTGTGTGTGTGGGTGCAGTATGAACAGAGATACAAAGTAATCACCGAAAAACAGTGTTTAGAAATAATAGAATAGATTGTAATTATTATTTTTTTGCAGTTTCTTTCTTGGTGTAAATGTAAAGCCTTGATGCTATGTGCAAAATTCCTCCAACGCCTTTCTAGCAATTCGCCAGTGATATTTTATAACTTTATCAAACGCGTCTTCAAGTCACATAATCCTGACTATTATCAGCGCAAAGTGATGAAAACAATTTTGTTTGAGTTGAGCGGTCTCTATAGAAACCACTTATATTTGCTGATTCTGTTTCTCTGGCAAAGCCCTGGACTCCTGCCAACTTTTCCTGTATTATTTTTTTTTTCTTATATAGACACACCCGACTTCTCCTTAAAGATTTGTGATCGTTGGAGGGATAAGAGGGGAAAAAAGCGATGTTTTGCAAAGAAATCCAGTAAGTAATAGCAGATGTGGGTTTTTTTGTATTTTTTTTTCCACTAAGCCTTTCAGTTTGACTAAATTTATAAGCAGTGACAAAGAAGACTTCCTGGAACATTACAGCTGATCTGAATGAGATGAGAGCAGGGATGCACTGTGTGAAAAGTTACAGGAGGTCAAACATGAAAGAATAGGACACTTGTGCCATCTAGTGGTAAATACTAGGTACTGCAATTTATTTTTATTGACACACAAGATCTGGAGGGTATCATCCATTGTGAACAATGCAACATGTCATCAATATGTCTCAGAAATTTATTATAGCTGGTTTTCTATAGGATCAGAACATGCTCTTGATTATGGAAATTTAATTAGGATAAAAATATCCTGTGTTTGCTGCTTGCCATGTCCAAATCTCTATATAATGTCTTTTTGAGCGCTCAGAACGAAATGAGGACTGTCCACACGAAAGTGTCAGTATAACAGTTCGTCAAAGACATACATTTATTATTCATTCAAGGTTTTATACGTTTTCAAAAAGGGGCTGGTTAGTCAATTAACATACAATTAAAAGCTGCTAGATTATTGGCTGTTCTAGTGTAAATATGATAATTATGATTAAAAGAGCTGAAGTTGCAGAATTATTGTTTATATTCTTGTAACCTAGTTGCCTTGCATAACTATAATGTAAACAACAGATATCTAATAGGACATTTTGTACTTCATGCATTTGTTCCTTTACGAAGGTCTTATGGAGGCCAGATTTCTTTAAAACGACTGATTATATCTGGCCTAGAAATATGTGAGCACAAGGTTTTTTTAGCAAGTGAGATCTATCTAACTGTGAACTGTGAATACATATATGTGAATATACTTTGAATATATATGGAAGACATATATATTTCCATGACAGTCCCCCCTTAGATACCACTTGCCCTAAAAACCTGCTCCTGGCCCAAAGCGCTGCAACTCTTTTGTGCTGCCGGTGAGTTGAGACACCCCTAGTACATGCCTCCCCCACCGAATACAGACTTTTCGCAAATGGGCGGTCAGGAGGACTGTCCCTGTCGGGGGTTTATGTGTTTGCAATCATAATCTCATAGTTGATATGATGTTTCATCAAGGATGTGTATTCTCAGTCTGGAGGTAGTTCGGAGATCTGGTCAAGCCAGGCAGTTCCATCCGGACTGGTGCGAGGTCCAAGATGGTGAGTGGCATCAAATTGGTTGTCTCCTGAACAGTTTTTTCCATTATCCTGCGGATACAAGGAATAACACAGCAACCAGTAATTAATGCAAAAATGAGAACCCCCATAATGGCTGTCCCAACCTGTGCCAACATTTTCTGCCACCCACTCATCCACCCAAAGTATCGATCCCATGGGTCAGTGACACCTGAGTTCTGTTTCAGTTCCTCTGATAACTCATTAAGTTTCTGTATTGCCATTGTGACTTTACCATTTGGGCCAGTGTTGTCTGGGATGTAGGTGCAACAGGTGTCTTTGATCATTTTGTAAACACCTCCTTTCTCAGCTAGAATCATATCCAAAGCCATTCTATTCTGGAATGCCATAATGGAAGTGGGGCCTAACTGTGCTGCCAAATCTTTTACAGCATCTATGGTGAAGTTAACAAATCTCTGCTGGTTATAATAGATGTAATTTATCCAATCAACATTTTTGTTTATAGTGACTCAAATCCTGCTTTAACTTGGTCTCTGGCCTTGAACTCATCAGGTAGGTCATCTGGTCATCTGTCTGGTCAGTCAGAGCATCCACGACATCCTTCATGGCTTAGGTGTCTCTCCTGGTACGGGAGCTTCCTTGCAATGCGATACGTGGATTCAAACAGGCTTTCCCTCTAGTTACACAGAGGTTGATGTCATCTGGGGCTCTTGGACAGGATCATCAAATCTGGCAGTGAGGAGAAAAACTCGAGAATGGACATTAGTTTTTGACCAATTCAATTACATAAGTGTTATGATTTGGTAGCTGAGGAGAGCAGGCAAAAAAAAAAAATCAATACACCAGAGAGGTTGGAATCTATGGGATTGCAGTACCCTGACTAACCACCACAACTAAAGGCAGCCGTGGAGCGTTCCTACGTTGGTCCTAGACGCCTCGTCACAGCCTGAGAAGCTAACTACACCTAAAGATAGAAAAAGGAAAGCTATCTGCCCCGGAGCAGATCCCCAAAGAACATAGGAAGCCCCCAAACATGTAATGGCGGTTAGACAAGAGGAAATACAGACACAGACAGAAAATAGTATGAGCAAACGTTGGGGCCCAAACTTCCTAAATAGAAAAGGATAGGAAAGGCACTTACTGCAACCCCAAAAAACCCTGAAAAGTACCAACTCTACTAATTACAAAAACACCTGAGATCACACGACCTCTACCACCTAAATTAGTTCTCTGGTGTAACAAAAACTAAACAGCAACCACTGAAAAAAACTGGAAAAGGCAAATGAACAAACAGTGGCTGAACTAAACTGAGAAAAGCATAAGCCCCCCGAAGGGGACCCGGCAGACCCCCACAGAAGTGCAGGACAAAATGCAGGCACCAAAAAACTAAAAGAAGAAAATGTCTTATCTGTTAGCGGAAGATGCAGGCACGAAACAGCTTTTCTGGGTCTCTGGGAGTGTGCCTTACGCTAAACAGTGCAATTAGGAGTGTGTCATGCCATGGTTTGCGTGTCTCTTGGGCAATTTTTCAGCATTCTATTCTTAAGTGTTTCGTTCAGTTTTTTCTACCTTCCTGCTGCTCTGGGGGTGGTAAGGAGTGTGTAGGCCTAAATCTGACCCTACTGCTAATCGGGTCTTGTGTGTCAGATTTGCTGTGAATGCGGGTCCCTGATCACTTTCTATCATTTCTGGAACCCCGTATCTGTACACTATTTTCTGAAAGTAGCTTCGTTGCAGTAGTCTTTGCTGACTTGGAAGGCTTCTGTTCATCTTGAAAATACTTCTTTTGACCACAATGGCGTATTTGAATCCTTCACTTGGCGATATCTGGATGTGGTCTATCTGGATCCTTTGAAGCTGGTAGAGTGGTCTTTCCAGATAAGGTGAGGGGGACTTTCTTCCATACGTCCAGGCTTGAATTTGCCGCAGGTCAGACAGCTGCTGGTGAGTTTGGCTGTTAGGGTGGAGATCCCTGAAGCGAAACAGTAAGCACCAATCAGATCATTCATCTGTGTCTTTGATATGTGGATGTGGGTCCATGTACCCATTGGACCACCATAGGGTGCATACTTTGTGGTAGGCAGAGTTTGAAGTCTATTATTGTTAGCCTTCCTTCTTCACGTGTTGCTTTTTTCGCATTCAGCTCTTCTTCTCCTTTTGGAGCTTGGTCTTGTAACTTCTTGAGCAGATCCCAGGACGTCTTTTTGTCAGGTTTCTTGTCTTCAGTCGTCATGTAGTAGCCGTCCGGCTCTACGACCTCTCCCACTTCTCCATGTTGTCTTCCTTTGGCTGCTTCTTTGGCTGCCATGTCCGCCATGTTATTGCCTCATGCCTCTTCTGTTTTCAGTTTTCCATGCACTTTGATTTTTCAAATTGCCACCATTTTGGAAGTTGGAGTATACCCAGTAGGTCCCTGAAGGCTCCATGATGCTTCACGGTTGTCCCGTTTGCTGTGATGAAGTCCCTTGTAGCCCAGATGGGTCCAAAGTCGTGTGCTATGCCATGCGAGTACCTGTAGTCCGTGTAGATGTTTGCAGTCTTGCCTTCTGCCATCTGGCAGGCCTTCGTCAGCGCTATCAATTCTGCTTCCTGGGCTGACAGGCTAGGTGACAGACTTCTGGACCACAGGATTTCTTGATTGCTGGTCACTGCACTTCCTGTGTTGAAACTTCTTCTGGAGCCATCCAAGTATCCCCCCTTGGGAGTGGGAGTAGAGTGGCCGGGCTGAGGACTGTAGGTCTGGAGACGGTGACATTATGAGACAAAGGCAATAGAGGCGCCACAAAGATGCCTGGCGGTGGAGAGATTACTGTTGGTTGAGCTTGATTGAAGATTGCCAAGATGTCATGTGGAGTGATAGTTTCCAGTGGCTGTCCAAGAGTGATTTCAGCAACCTTGTCCAGGAGGGTGTGTGCTGCAGATACTGCCATCAGGCAGGAGGGTGCTCTTCTTGCAACTGGATCCAAGCGGGCTGAGAGGCAGCCTAAAAGTCTCTGTTTTCCCCCCATGAATCCGTGCCAGGACTCCAGTAGCATGACCTTCTTTCTTCCATCAGGTAGACGGAAAGACTTTTCATAGTCAGGTAGGCCTGGTATTGGCGCTGAGACTGTGGAGTTCTTCCTATCTCCTGAATGGGTTGAAGGCTGCGTCTGATAGAAGGAGCGGGGTTGTGTTGATGCAAGCGCACAGAGGCTGCATTAGGACTGAGGCATCAGGGATCCAGGTTCTGCAATACGACACTAGACCAGGGAAGGCCTGCAGCATTCTTGGAGTTGTTGGGGGAGCCATCTTCTCCACAGTGGTCTTCCAGTCTTTTGACATGTGTTTCGTCTTGTGGGCAATACAGTGTCCCAGGGATGTAACTTGCTTCTGGCATCACTGGACTTTGTTCTTCCAGACCTTGCGTTGCTGTTCTTCCAGGTAGAGTAGGAGAGACAAGGAATAGACTGTGCAGGTGTTGATGTCAACCACACAAAATAGAAGGTCATCCACGTGTTGTAGAAGAGTGACTCTTGCATATTCTGCAATCCAGTTGACGAGGATGGAGGACATTGTCTTGGTGAAACTTAAAGGGCTTGTTTTGAGCACCTTGAGACAACACTGTCCATATGCACTGCACTGGTGCGTGAAAGCAGGCCTCCAGGTGGAGGGGAAACACTGAAGAAGGTACTGGCCAGGTTGATCACCGTGAATACCGTTGCGGTGACTGGGACTCTTGAGAGCAGAGTGTGATGGTTCAGCACTGTTGGGGTTTCAAATACCGTAGCCTCTTTCGCGGCCTCCAGGCCTTGCACCATTCTGAACTCAGTGGGGTTTACAGTCTTTTTCTTCACTGTGGAAAGCTGGGATTGATTCCGATGGGCGAGGCAGCCCAGTTTGGCCTTGTCCTTCAGTATGTGGCAGGGGACTCCCATCTGCTGGTGCAGAGCTGGCGGGAAAACAAGCCGTCTACTAGGATCCACATCATGAGAGATGACGACCAGCTGGCTTTCTTGTTCTCCACCAAGACAGTTACTGTGTTAGCACCTGTTCTGGTCACAGGGGGTCTTCTTGTTGTGACGTCTCCTTAAACGGCTGCTTTTTTTTCTCAGCACGGGCCATCAGTAGTTTCTTTTTCTCCAGCTTGGTCTCAGGTCAGTATTTGTGCACAAGTTTGAAGAGCTGAGTGGCCTTTTTCCGGTCTAGGGCCTGGGTGAACTGGTTGATTGCAGGGGGCACCTCCTGGTGCTTGCAAAAGATGAACCTCTGGCGTTAGAGCTGGATGAGGTGTTGCCATTCCATGAAGCGAGTAGAGTCCTTCTTGAGTTGAATATCCTGGCCAATGTCAAAGTTCTCAGGCCGTCTTCTTAGGCGAGTTCACTTAGACCTTCAGTTGGTCAGAGACATCTTGACTCTGGGTGATGGAGTGGCTTTTCTGGTACTATGTCCAGCACCTCCTGTGATAGGTCTGCAGTGTGGTTGTTTGAGGTTCCTGTTTCTTCTTGGGTCAGGGGTGAAGAAAGTGTCATGGTCCCATCTTCCTGGAACACTCTGGTTGCTTTCAGCTTCTGCAGTAGGTCCACTCCCAATAGGTTGAGGGTGCAGGTTTTTTACACAACAAACTGGGACATGATGGAGTGTTCTGGCTGAGTCCACACGCTCAGGGGCTTCATAATCTGGAAATATCTGACTTGACCATCAATTCCCATGCAGGAAGCAGAAGATTCTGGTTGCGGAGTTCCACAAGAAAAGATATGACTACGCCATCCACTCTCAGGATATTGGTCCCACTGGTGGGGTTCCTTGTGGGCTTGGTGTGCTCTTGTCCTATGGACGGGGTTCTTCACTGTTTTCTGTGTTTCTTCTTTTTCTGGGTGAAGTCAGTGTTCTGCACCGGTTCCGGAAATGACCAAACTCGCCACAGTTGTAACACTTGACATCCCTTCTGTCCCGGCGGGACTCAATCCTTTTTGCTACTGTGAGCAGGGTATCCATTGCTATTGACGTGTACTCAGGCCTGGCTGCTACCAGTGGTTTCCTGATTGGTTCTCTCAGTCCATGCACAAAAGCCTGTGCCAACATCCGTCTGTGTGTCTGATCATGGGTAATGAGGCCCAAATCTTGAAACACTTGCATCATTCTGTCATGGAACTTCTCCACAGACTCTGTCTTGTCTTGACTCGTGACATGTAGGCTGAGAGTTTGTCCTGTCAGTCTGCTTTTGGCCCATTCTCTGAGTTGCTCAATTAGCTTTGGTCCTGTCTCCCAGGCATACCTGCAGTTGCGTGGTACCGCCATGGGGTCCAATGTGGCGCCCACTTATGCAAACATCTTCATGGCGGTATTTGAGGATCAATTTGTGTACAGTTCCAACCACTGGGGCCGTGTCCGGGCCTGGTGGCGCTACATTGATGACATCTTCTGTGTGTGGGATGGCACTGCTGAGGAACTGTTGGTATTCCATGAATATTTAAACAGTATCTACCCAGAATTGAAATTTACGGTGACCCACTCGAAAGATCAGATCCAATTTCTTGATACTCTGATTTATAAAAAAGAAGGGACTTTGAGTACTGATTTATTCACCAAAGATACTGATAGAAACAGCCTTTTACTTTTTGATAGTAACCATCCGAGGAAGATGGTAGAATCTCTCCCATGGAGCCAGATGCTACGCGTACGACGCATTGTTAGAGAGGATGACAGACTCGACTTAAGACTCGATGAGATGTGCAATAAATTCATCAGACGTGGTTATCCAGTACAAAGTGTACAACGTTATAAACGTGATGCCATGGCCTTGACTCCGGCTGGGGCTGGCCAGAGGCGCATTAAGAACACATCTAAACGTGTTCCTTTTGTATCTACTTTTTGCCCAGTGAGTGATAAACTCTGTGGTATTCTGAACAAGCACTGGAAACTGTTACAGACGGGTCTTCCTCAGGTTGTCGAATTTTCAGATAGACCATTACTGTCTTATAGACGAGGACGTAACCTGAAAGATATCCTTGTGAAATCAGACATTGGTCCAAGTAGATCGATCAGACAGGGTACATTATGCCCACCTAGGCCCGGAAATTTTCCGTGCCTGAGTTGTGCATGCTGTAGCAATATGTTGAAGGGTGACAGTTTTAACCATCCCCGCACAGGGAAGAGATTCTTTATCAGAAATCGGTATACATGTACTTCTAGTTTTGTTGTATATGTCCTCACCTGCCCTTGTGGTCTGATGTATGTAGGTGAGACCACAATGGAGGTGAGGGCACGTATTAGCAAACACAAGAGCACTATCAGGACTAAACTTTTAGAACTTCCGGTCTCAAAACACTTTGTCGATTGTAGACATTCAGTGAATCAACTTAGGTTTAGGGTAATTGATGGGGTTCCGATTCTGAGACGTGGTGGTGATAGGACCAAACTATTGAAGCAAAAAGAGCTTCGCTGGATTTCTATCCTTGATACGCTACAGCCGAGGGGCCTTAATTTGGAATATAATTTACAATTGTGCCTCTAACCACACTTCTCAGTTTTACTTTACTGTACTGTTCTCTGTATTTTGCTTTTAGATGTGTTTTTACATTACATATTTTCCTAATTTCCTTTCTTTCTCTTTTTACACAGGTTTGGTGGTTTGGAAAGACTGGTGGACATGGTGTTTCAATTATTTTTCTTTATTATTAATTTTTTATATTTTTTTATATATTTTTTTCTCCCTTTTTTCTATTACCTCTAGGTGCATGACTCCCCGTGCCTCCCGTTTTTCTACCCACCAAAATATATTGGAAATCGTGCATATATGGATGTGTCCTTTATTAATGTGATTTGGTTATTCTATACCTGTGTATTAGAAAGATCGACATCTGAAGATATCGCGATATTTGGGCCATTGATGTTATGTTTGATTGCAGCAGGGACATCAGCAGCGCGAGATCTCATCGACTCATATGATCTGCGCATGCGCGGCCCATATGACGTTGGTGGTCATATGACTACAGAGCTGTAGTTACTCTGATTGGATGTTGTCCTCCCTGTTTGGCGCAGGATGTAAACGTCACAATCTGGCGCTGCCCCCATGTGAGGAGGAAGTGTTCGGAGTGGCTGCTTGTAAAAACTCCACAGATGGGATAATGATTTAGGCGCCACGGGAGACAACCATGATGATTGGTGGGTTTCGGGTGAGTGTATAATGGCGTTTGATACGCCTATGATCTCCATGGCTAAGGAATAGCTGGACATCGATTGGTGGAAGTATTTTTATATGTTTGTTTACATTTGTGCTTTATTTGATTTTGTGATTTGTTATGTTATTTGATGAGTTGTATGATTTAAGCATCTATGTCTGTAGTGTCTGATCGCTGTTTTATTGTATGTATTTAGATGTCTAATAGCGACGAGGTGTAACCCTTGATGGTGATTGGCTCCTCCACACCATATAAGGGACACCCTTACACTTATTCACTTGTACTTGAAAAAGGCCACAAGGATGGCCGAAACGTTGCTACCTTTTATGGCAGAATAAAGATTTTGTATTTTCTTCACCTGGATGGATGCTGCTCTTTTTCTTGATTTTGGACATTGTGGTTCATTGTGATCCATGAACCGGAGCGTGCATCCAGCAACTCCTTGTGTGCTGTTCGCTAATCTTGCACTGAAGGCATACGCATCTAACTCTGTTGGAAGCTTGAAGTGTTCTCTCATAATTGGCCAGAATGCATCACCTGCTTTTATTTCCATTACGGTCCAGAGATCAGTCCAGGCTGCTGCATACGTTCGCTGGATCTGCTGCATTTTTTGGCAAAATGGCATGGGGTGTATCCCTGGGTCTGGCAGCATACTGATCACCTGGCTTGGGATGAAGGGCTCATAGGATGGTGCCTCTACCTGTCCCTGCTCTATTGGTGCTTGTGTGTTTTCTTCCCTAGTATTGGGCAGCATGTGTGACGTTGCATCTTCATCTTCATCAGATAAGAAGTGACATGGTGTACTTGGTGCATACACTGGGTGAGATTTGGGCTTTAAAGTTGTCTTGCTGCATGGGGATTTCCCACTTCCTTGCTGAGGCTGGATCAGTGTCATGGTTCCATGCTAGCAGCCCTGTAGCTATACCACCCCCTGTGAAGAACTAGCTGTGGACTGTTGTGTCTGGGGGCTACATGTAGCGTTTTGTGTAGGGAGATTTGCACTTTCTTCTCCTGATATAATGACTGGCAATGTTTGTACTGTGCTTGGGATAGACAAAGTGCCCTGTTCTGGAAACACTGAATACAGGGACACCACATTGCTTGGATTGGGCGTTGACACAGTTGATGACGAAGTAGAAAAAAGAGGAAGAGAAGGGAGGTGTGAGGGAGGAGCGAGAGAAAGAGGAGGGGAGGGAGAGAAGAAAGATTGAGGGGGAGTCCCCCCTGTGACTCTTGAGAGGGGATGGTTGAAACAAAAATGCCTTCTCCCTGTGGAGAGAGGCGGGGAGCGTTTTTCCCTGTACAAGGCTCCTTACTCAATGAGAGCAGCCTACACCTGTCCCGTGTCTCCACATGATGGACATGTGATGTGTGTGACTCTGAATTCTGCTCTTGTGACATGTCAGTGATCTTTTTCTCACAGATGATTTAACACCTTTTCAAACTTATTCACATTAAAAAAAAAAAAAATTTCCTGGTCCGTTCAAATTAACTTGCTGTATCTTTTACACGATGCACCGCTGCTCTTTTATAGCAGATGGTAATCTATTAAACTTTCCCGTTACCTTTCAAATAACAAAAAACAAGAAAAAACATTTCATTATGCAGCGTAAAGGCTGCCTGTCTATTTGCTTCTCACGTACTCTGACATTCTATTCACATGCCTAGCCCTTCGATTCTTACGTACTGTGTCTATTCCAAAAACATATTCAACAAATTTCCTCGCCGAATGCCCGACGGGTAGGGCTACTCAGACCACTGCGTAGTTTGTGTCTGCTCTCTCCCTCAGCCTGTAATTCTCCTTATCTATGTGACCTTGTTCTAAGGCAAGCTTGTAGAAAAAAAAAATGGCTGGAGAAATAAAGCTCTAAAATAAATTGCTTAGAGAAAAAATCTCTCCAAAATCATTTAAAAATGTACTTAAAAGAAAAATTTTAAAAACAAAAGTTAGATTTAGTAAAAAACTCTAGAAAAAGTAAACATAAAAAAAAATAAATTCACCAAAAAGGGGAGAAAAGAAAAACCGTATTAATCATAAAACTCTGAAAAACAACCCTTGTTACTAAAACAGCTAATTAAAAATCTCTGGAATGTCAGCTGGCTGCTTCCCCCCTCCCTTCCTTATATCTCTGCTTGCTGTCTCTATAGGCACTGAAATCACGTAACAAAAAAAAAAAAAAAAATTTATTATTCCTCAGAATAGCAAAAAATTAATATAGTTCAGTCTGAATGCCTGAGAATTTTCACATTAAAACCTGTAGCCAAAAAACTAGCTTAAAAAAATAAAAATCAAAGCCAAGAAACAGAATGCCTGATAACGTGATTAGCAGAGGAGGGGGGGTCAAAGGGGTTTTCTCGCTGCTGCAGCCAGCACACTGCTCTGAATGAGTTACTGACAGAGCGCACGGAGATGTGATTTAAAGCGACAGTACCTGATACAGACAATGAGACAGACATCCGGGAGAATACGAATCCCTCTTTTGATGATCTGTGACACATACAAGCTGATCTGGTAACTGATAACTCACCAATTGCACTGAGCGCGGCAAAGCTCAAGGTTCTATCGCTCTGTACCGTAGCCCTGGCCGGTGCGCCGGTCACAGTAATCTGCAATAGCCTTCATCAAAATTCTCACTATCCACGTCTGATTTGACTGGGATGGCCTCCCGGTGCGTGGACAATTATTGTGAGAACTTATCCAAAACAAAGCTTCTGCCCTTCACGTCTGATTTGACTGGGATGGCCTCCCAGTGCGTGAAAGTTTACTGCAGAAACTTAACCGAACAAAGCCCTCGCTTCCACAACTGGATTTTTTGGGATAACCTCCCTCCAATGTGTGAAGAATATCTGCGTGGACTTATCCAAAACAAAGCTCCCGCCCTCCACGTCTGATTTGACTGGATGGCCTCCCGGTGCGTGAAAGTTTACTGCGGGAACTTATGCAGCAATTGTCTTTTGCTATACAGCCCCAGAGATCAGCAAGCAAAAACACAGTCACCGTTCCAACTTTCTCCCGGTTCACATAAAACATGAAACATATACAGCACAGCAGCAACCAACTCGGCTTATATCCCAGGGCTTTTGGATAAGGGTATGGACTTTTTACACAACCTGGGAATGCGGTGATGACCACGTCCGACCGGCTGGAAGTGTAGGCTAGGACTAGGCACAGGGAACATTCAGGTAAGATGACAAAGTTTTCTTACCTTACTTATGGAGCTGCAGTCTCCGTCCCGTGTGCCAAGGCCAGGGCCAACGCCCCCGTCTCTCCGGTCGGCCGAGTCCTCGTGCGTTTCGTCCAATGCCCCACGTTGGGCGCCAACTGATATGGAAATTTAATTAGGATAAAAATATCCTGTGTTTGCTGCTTGCCATGTCCAAATCTCTATATAATGTCTTTTTGAGCGCTCAGAACGAAATGAGGACTGTCCACACGAAAGTGTCAGTATAACAGTTCGTCAAAGACATACATTTATTATTCATTCAAGGTTTTATACGTTTTCAAAAAGGGGCTGGTTAGTCAATTAACATACAATTAAAAGCTGCTAGATTATTGGCTGTTCTAGTGTAAATATGATAATTATGATTAAAAGAGCTGAAGTTGCAGAATTATTGTTTATATTCTTGTAACCTAGTTGCCTTGCATAACTATAATGTAAACAACAGATATCTAATAGGACATTTTGTACTTCATGCATTTGTTCCTTTACGAAGGTCTTATGGAGGCCAGATTTCTTTAAAACGACTGATTATATCTGGCCTAGAAATATGTGAGCACAAGGTTTTTTTAGCAAGTGAGATCTATCTAACTGTGAACTGTGAATACATATATGTGAATATACTTTGAATATATATGGAAGACATATATATTTCCATGACACTCTTATTCTATATAGAAGCCAAAGTGCATTGGGTGAATTACATAGATTCAAAAATGTTAAGCTGAATGAAGAGTAGCCCTAAATTTGGGGAGCTGCACAGACTTTTTAGTCTAAGGGCGATAATATTAGTTTGCAAGAACAAGGGAACAGGCGAGTGATTCACATGTTATATAAACCACAATAAAGAAAGCAACACTCCTCTACAGTGACAAAAAGGGATTAGGGAATCCCTACTGTTCCCATATATGAGAGTCTAATAATTTATCTCTGATGGGGATACCCATATCTCCCAACCATCCCAGATGATTCCAAACATGGGAGCTGTCCCTGACTAAGGAGGTCCTACTTCAAACGTATCTGTGTCTTCACACATCCTGTGATCGTGTGTGTGTATTTATATAGATAGATAGTTACAGAAAGTCTACACACTCGTTAAAATGCAAGGTAAAAAAATTCATATCAAGAAGAGTAATTTCAGAACTTTTTAGCTCCTTCATGATCTTACAATTTTCCCTTTTTGTGCTTTCTGGTTTTCTTTGCGGGACGAGTTGTACTTTTGAATGACTCCATTCATTTTACCATACAGTGTACTGGAAAGTAGAAAAAAAAAATTCCAAGTGTGTTGAAATTCCAAAAAAGTGCAATTACACAATTGTTTTTTGAGTTTTTTATTTACCATGTTCACTATATGGTAAAACTGACCTGGTAATATGATTCTCCAGGTCAGTATGAGCACGCAGATATCAAACATGTATAGTTTTTTTTTAATTATTATTTAAGGGCTTATTTTTTGTGCCTTGAGCTGACATTTTTATTGGTATCATTTTGGGGAAGATAAGATGTTTTTATCGCCTCTTATTGCACTTTATTGCAATGTTGCGGCAGCCCAAAAAATGTAATTCTGGCATTTAAATTTTTTTTCTCGTTACGGATTCATTTATTTTATACTTTGGTAGATTGTACTCTTAAGAATGCAGCAATACCAAATATGTGTTTTGTTTTTTTAAATTGTTTAATTTTTAATGGGGCAAAAAGGGAGCGATTTGATCTTTTTTGTTTTTTTATTTTTTCTATATTTTTAAACTCTTTTTTTCTCACTTTTTACTGCATTGAATAGTCCTCTTAGGGGACTTGAAACTGTGATATTCTGATTCCCTGTGTTATATATAGCAGTACATCAGCACTACAGCAGAAACCATGATCTCCCGTGAATGCCAGCCACGGACAGACATTCACAGGAGGATCGTAATGACAGGTACAAGGTCATCAGCAGATCTCAGCTGTCATGATAACCCATCCACGCCCCACGATCACGTGACAGGGGTGACGATGCGTGGAATGAATGACGAGCTTCCAGCCCGCGCATTTTAAATCCCGCACTAAGTGATTGACAGACGAATTCAACTAGTTAACAGCCTCGAGCGGAGCACCACCATCTATTAAAGGCACATGATGACATCAGTTGTGTTATGCGGGGAAAGATGTGGGCTCGGTGTGGGAACCCGCATCAAAGGCACAACCTTATTAAATATACTTCATAAATATATGTCAAAGGTCATGAAGGGGTTAATGTTACCTATAATCTGTACTATTCAATTGAAATGCAAACTAAAATCTTTTCTGATGGAAAAGGAAAATAATTAAAATAATACGATTGCATAAAGTATTTTGGGTAGAAGTCTATCAGCATGGAACATCTAAAATTAGCAAAATTAGCAATTCTTGCTAATCTGTCAGATTGTGAGGGCAACTCCTGTGTACAACCTTCTTCAGGCTGACATATTTTCAATTGTATTAAGGTCTGGGCTCTGGTTGGGCCATTCCAACCTCGATCTTCCTCTGGCGAAGCCATTCTTCTGTTGATTCGTAGGAATGCTTAGGATTGTTGCTGTGCTGAAAGGTGAAATTCATCTTCAGCTTTAAAGCAGAAGGCATGAAGATTTTAATGCAAAAATTGACATATATTTTGATCTGTTCATAATTCCCTCCATGTTGACTAATGCCCAGATTCAGTTGCCAAAACCAGCTTCAAAGCATAATACTGGCTCCACCATGCTTCACTATGGGTATGGTGTTCTTTTAGTGATACGTAGTGTTGGCTTTACACCAAACATACCTTTTGGAATTATGGACAAAAAGTTGAACCTTGGCCTTATCAGATCATAACACATTTCTCTTCATGCTTTTTGCCAGACTTTGATGAAGGTTTTGGAAAAATATTACTGGGCTTGAATGTTTTTCTTTTTTTAAAAAAAAAAAAAAAGGTTTCCATCTTGCCAACATATCCTACAGGCCAGGGTAATAAGTTTGGGGTTGAAATCAACTTTGTATTGGCAGCTGACATCATACCCAGGGGTTAGTAGTGGAGAGGCATCTATATTTGAAATAATGCCACTAAGACCTTTTTTTAATTAAAAATAAAAAAGCAAAGTTATACTCACCTTGAAAGCCTAATCCACTGAAGCCCATATCTCCTGTAAAATATCCATTTGCATCTTCACAGGTCTAGCTTTGCTACATCTATTTGCCAGGCTGAACGTTGGCATAATGTGAGCTTTCAGCCTGACAGCCAGCAGAGAGTTGCGCGTCATAGCGCATTCTGAATGCCTACAGGTGTCGTGATAAAGCAGAGCTAGAATCATCAAGGGACAAATGGATTATCTACTCTTCGGAGATGTGAGCGATTTGGTTGTTTATTATTTTAATTCTTTTACTGGGGACATGGGCTTCAGCACATTAGGCACCAAGGTGAGCATAACTTGTTTTTAATTTTTAATTTAAAAAAATGTGTCAGTGTCTTTATTTCAAATAAAGGACTTTATTCAGGGTGCTTTTATTTATAATATGACTATTCGGTTAGTAATTGGGGTGTCTTATAGATGCCTCTCCATTACTAATCCCTGGGCTTGATGTGAGCTGCCAATATAAAGCTGACATCAACTCCAACCATATTACCCCACTTGCCAATGCACAAGGGCAAGTGGGAAGAGCGGAGGCTAAGCACCAGAATTGGCGCATCTTATGGATGCGCCATTTCAGGGGCAGCTGAGAGATGATGTTTTTAATCTGGGAAAGGGGCCCTTCCTAACTTATTTATATCAGCCTGCAGATGTCTGCCAAGGCTTTTGCTGGTTATGAATTATAAGGGGGCTCCACGTCATTTTTTGGGGGGATCCACCATTTTAATAACCAGTAAAGGCTAAATATACAGCTGTGAGCTGATATTAATAGTCTGGGAAGATCCATGTTTATTACCACCTTCCCAAGCTGTAAAAATCAGCCCCAGCTGTTTGCGTTTCCTCTGCTGGTTAAATTTTTTTTAGAGGATTCCACATTTTTTTTTGTAATGTAATAATAATAATAATAATCTTTATTTATATAGCGCCATCATATTCCGCAGCGCTTTACAGTTTAACAGTTTCAAAACACAAGTCATAAGTAACAACGTTAACAATACAGTAATTAAAGCAAAATAAGACGGCCCTGCTCGTGAGAGCTTACAATCTACAATGAGGTGGGGGAGGTACAAAGTACAGGTGTGTATATACAATGGTGCATTTAAAATGATGGTCCAGCCATCTTAAGGGAGTGAGGGATGGATGGAGATAGTGAATGGGCTACACACACACACACTTACACATAGAATGACTTTGATTAGTGAATGTGATAGGCCGCTCTGAACAGATGTGTTTTGAGGGAGCGCCTGAAACCATGCAAATTGTGGATAGTCCTAATTTCTTGGGGTAGAGCATTCCAGAGGATTGGCGCAGCGCGGGAGAAGTCTTGGAGTCGGGAGTGGGAGGTACGGATTAGTGCAGAGGTTAGTCGAAAGTCGTTTGCAGAGCGCAGCAGTCGGTTAGGCCGATAGATAGAAATGAGGGAGGAGATGTAGGGGGGTGCTACAGTGTGGAGAGCTTTGTGGGTGAGAACAAGTACTTTGAATTGGATCCTATAATGAATGGGCAGCCAGTGTAAGGACTGGCGAAGAGCGGACGCGTCCGAGTACCGATTAGCCAGATGGATGACCCTGGCTGCTGCATTAAGGATGGACTGGAGAGGGGATAGTCGAGTAATGGGGAGGCCAAGTAATAGAGCGTTACAGTAGTCCAGGCGGGAGTGGATCAATGCTACAGTGAGGGTTTTTGTTGTTTCCATGGTGAGAAAAGGGCGGATTCTAGAGATGTTCTTTAGGTGTAGGCGGCAAGAGCGGGCAAGAGATTGTATATGGGAGGTGAAGGAGAGATTGGTGTCAAACATAACACCCAGACAGCGAGCCTGCTGCCGGGGTGTTATTATGGTGCCGCCCACTGAGAGGGAAATGTCAGATTTAGGGAGGTTAGTAGACGGCGGGAGCAGAAGAAGTTCAGTTTTGGAGAGGTTAAGTTTCAGATAGAGAGCAGACATGATGTTGGAGACTGCGGACAGACAGTCGGTGGCGTTCTGTAGTACAGCGGGGGTAAGGTCGGGGGATGACGTGTATAATTGTGTGTCATTAGCATAAAGATGGTACTGAAAGCCAAATCTGCTGATGGTCTGTCCAATTGGGGCGGTGTAGAGAGAGAAGAGAAGGGGGCCAAGGACTGAGCCCTGGGGTACACCGACAGTGAGAGGAAGAGGAGATGAAGTGGAGCCAGAGAACGAAACACTGAAGGAGCGGTCAGAAAGATAGGAGGAGAACCAGGAGAGAACAGTGTCCTTAATACCTAGTGAGTGGAGCTAGACAGTAGGAGACGGTGGTCAACCGTGTCGAAAGCTGCAGAAAGGTCGAGTAGAATGAGCAGAGAGTGGTCGCCGTTACGTTTTGCTGTCAGAAGGTCATTGGTCACTTTGATGAGTGCAGTTTCAGTCGAATGTAGGGGTCGGAAGCCGGACTGTGAAGGGTCTAGGAGGGAGTGAGTGGAGAGGTAACGGGTGAGGCGGGAGTAGACTAGGCGCTCCAAAAGTTTGGAGATGAAGGGAGATTGGAGATCGGTCTGTAGTTGTTTGTGCAGGAAGGGTCAAGAGCGGGTTTCTTTAGTAGTGGAGTAATGATGGAGTGTTTGAAGGAGGATGGGAAAATGCCAGAGGAGAGTGAGAGATTGAAGATTGTAGTTAGGTGAGTTGTGACAACAGGAGAGAGAGACTGGAGGAGATGTGAGGGGATGGGGTCGGTAGTGCATGTAGTCGGACGAGAGGAAGAGAGGAGTCTGGAGACTTCTTCTTCTGTGATGGGATCAAATGTGGAAATTGAGCCAGGGGAAATGCAGGGAGGGATGGGAGTCACAGCACTTGGTGGTTGAGAGCAGATTTCCTGACGGATAGTATCTATTTTTTCTATAAAGTGGGAGGCCAGGTCGTTAGCACAAATTTCAGTGATAGGGGCTTGTGCTTTTGGCCTGAGGAGGGAGTGAAAAGTGTCAAAAAGTTTCTTGGGGTTGTTGGCTAGTGAGGAGATCAGGGTGGTGAAGTAGGTCTGTTTAGCGAGGTGAAGGGCTGCATTTAAGTTCTTAACATGAATTTAAAGTGGATGAAGTCTTCTGGTGTGCGGGTTTTTCTCCAGAGGCGTTCAGCACTCCTAGAGCATCGCTGGAGAAGGTGAGTTTGCGATGTGAGCCAGGGCTGTTTTACTGTGTGTTTGGAAGTTCTGAGGGTGAGCGGTGCTACTTGGTCAAGGGTGCTTCTAAGAGTGTCATTGTAGTGATGAACAGCCAGATCAGGACAAGAAAAAGAGGAGATTGGGGACAGCGAAGAGTGTAGGGAGTCTGAAAGTGTCTGAGGGTTAATGGCTTGTAGATTTCTGAATGTGTGGTAGGTAGGAGTTCGCTGGGGTGGTGGAGGATTTGTGAGCGTGAAGGAGAGAATGTTGTGGTCAGAGAGTGGAAGCGGTGAGTTATTTAGGTGGGAGATTGAACAGAGGCGGACAAAGACCAGGTCAAGGGTGTTGCCATCCTTGTGTGTCTCAGAGGTTGAAAGCTGTGAGAGGCCTAGAGAAGTGGTTAGTGATAGAAGCTGAGATGCAGATGTGGAAGTAGGACTGTTAATGGGGATGTTGAAGTCTCCAAGGATAAGGGTTGGTAGTTCTGAGGACATGAAGTGCGGCAGCCAGGCTGAGAAGTGCTCAAGGAACTGGGTGGATGAGCCTGGGGGCCGATATATGACCGCTACTCTGAGGGAGAGGGGATGGAAGAGCCTGATGGTGTGGACCTCAAAAGAAGGGAATGAGAGTGATGGAATTGGGGGGATGACCTGGAAAGTGCATTGTGGGGACAGGAGTATGCCAACTCCACCACCATGTCTGTTTGTGGGTCTCGGGGAATGGGAGAACTGTAAGCCACCATGGGAAATGGCAGCAGGGGAGACCGTGTCAGAATCCTGAATCCAGGTTTCAGTGAGGGCCAACAGATGAAGAGAGTTGTTCAGAAAGTAGTTGTGCAGGAAAGATAGTTTGTTGCATGCAGACCGTGGATTCCAGAGGGCACAATTGAAAGAAGGAGATGAGGGAGTGCAAGTAATATTAACAAGATTATTATGGTTTCGACATGAGGTAGGGTAGGGATTGAGGTTGGGGGATGGACCAGGGTTGGGGAGATGTCCCCTGAAATCAGTAGGAGTAGGAAGATAAAGAGCAGGTAGTTGTTGGAGTTGTAAGTAGGTTTTTTCTGTGATATGTTTGGGCAAGATGGGCTGAGGTTTCTCAGGAAGGTGAGGAGTGCATGGGAACTGTACATGGGAGAGGGAAGTATGGAGGGGCTGATGTATATGAGTCGTGATGGAGGGGGGATGGGGCAGTGAATGTGGATGGCAAGGGAACACAGGAGGATAGAGATAAAGAACATAATTTAAAAGAAAGCAAAGTGTGGGCTACCTGATTCCTGCCCTGATTAACTGCCATGGATAACTGCCTTTTACTCGATGCTTGTCTTTCGTGACTGCCATGGATAACTGCCTTTTACTCGATGCTTGTCTTTCGTGACTGCCATGGATAACTGCCTTTTACTCGATGCTTGTCTTTCGTGACTGCCATGTATAACTGCCTTTTACTCGATGCTTGTCTTTCGTGATACTTTGCTTTCTGTGATGCGTGCGCCCCCTTACTGCGTGCACCCCTTAGACTACTCCTAAATATATAGCCCACACTACAGGGTCAGGAAAGTGGGATTGTGGGAGCTGTTTTGGATAATTTGCCAGCTGGGGCCAGCACACCAGGGGTGGTTAGATCATCAAAGGCAACCTGGCAACATCTATATGCTTTACCACCTTCCACCTGATAGGATCTAGAGAGGCCCCAGTCACCGGGATATAAAGCAGTAAGTATTTTAAACACAGTGCAAAAATGAATTGTTCCAAAGCATTATTACCAGGCACATTAAACTATGTTGCAAGATGGTAAAGCAGTGCTTGGCAGCAAGCAGAAGTATGGAGTGCACACCATTAATATATAGTGCAGCATACAACACAGATAGCAGAGGTGGGGATTCTATCATTCAGCTGCTTGCTTCCACTGAATGCAGTTCATACCATTAATATATAGTGCAGCATACAACACAGATAGCAGAGGTGGGGATTCTATTCAGCTGTTTGCTTCCACTGAATGCAGTTCATACCATTAATATATAGTGCAGCATACAACACAGATAGCAGAGGTGGGGATTCTATTCAGCTGTTTGCTTCCACTGAATGCAGTTCATACCATTAATATATAGTGCAGCATACAACACAGATAGCAGAGGTGGGGATTCTATTCAGCTGTTTGCTTCCACTGAATGCAGTTCATACCATTTATAGTGCAGCATACAACACAGATAGCAGAGGTGGGGATTCTATTCAGCTGTTTGCTTCCACTGAATGCAGTTCATACCATTAATATATAGTGCAGCATACAACACAGATAGCAGAGGTGGGGATTCTATTCAGCTGTTTGCTTCCACTGAATGCAGTTCATACCATTAATATATAGTGCAGCATACAACACAGATAGCAGAGGTGGGGATTCTATTCAGCTGTTTGCTTCCACTGAATGCAGTTCATACCATTGATATATAGTGCAGCATACAACACAGATAGCAGAGGTGGGGATTCTATTCAGCTGTTTGCTTCCACTGAATGCAGTTCATACCATTAATATATAGTGCAGCATTCAACACAGATAGCAGAGGTGGGGATTCTATTCAGCTGTTTGCTTCCACTGAATGCAGTTCATACCATTAATATATAGTGCAGCATACAACACAGATAGCAGAGGTGGGGATTCTATTCAGCTGTTTGCTTCCACTGAATGCAGTTCATACCATTAATATATAGTGCAGCATTCAACACAGATAGCAGAGGTGGGGATTCTATTCAGCTGTTTGCTTCCACTGAATGCAGTTCATACCATTAATATATAGTGCAGCATACAACACAGATAGCA
This sequence comes from Oophaga sylvatica, assembly GCA_033576555.1. Lineage (NCBI taxonomy): Eukaryota > Metazoa > Chordata > Amphibia > Anura > Dendrobatidae > Oophaga > Oophaga sylvatica. Next base: position 48,928,006 of record JARQOD010000006.1, read on the forward strand.
GAGGTGGGGATTCTATTCAGCTGTTTGCTTCCACTGAATGCAGTTCATACCATTAATATATAGTGCAGCATACAACACAGATAGCAGAGTAATGTATTAATTTATTAATTAAATACATGAACATTAAACTATATATATATATATATATATATATATTATTCTTTACTATTCTACTCTGATGGGTCACACTGTGAATTTGCTGTACTCGGCTGATAAATTGTTGGGTTTCCTATAAGATGGGTGCGTAAAAATTGGACGGCATATGCATGGTCCCTGCAATTTTTTTCTTGCACCCCTTGACTTGTATTAGGAATTACAATGCAAAAATTTGCATCCACTCACAGCATGCTGCGATATTTTATCAGTCTGATCACAATCCGATTTGAGCTGATAAAATTTTTTTAGATGAGCACTGGATCATTGAATAACATTGATCCGAATACAATCCGATTTTTTATCGGTTTGCATTCGTCCGATTTTATCGCAAGTGTGAGCGAGCCCTTACTCTCCAAGCAATGTGGAAGTGATTTCAAAAACTCCCACCCACTATGCATCTAAGGCTGGAGTCACACTGGCGACTAAATCGTACCACTAGAATGCGATGAAATATCGCATTGCAGTCTGCCCTATGTTAATCTATGGAGCAGCTCCCATCATCCGATTTTTTGTGGTCCGATTTAAACGTCCGAGTGCAATCGCAGCATGCTGCGATTGCACCGATTGTGGGTCGACTATCGCCAATGCAAGTCTATGGGAGCGATGAAAAGTGGGATTACAAACGGACCGCACGTGTGAGTTGCGATTAAATCGCACAACTTTTCCAGGTGACAGGAAACTGGCTTTGAATTTCTCAGGAAGCCTTTACATGCTAATTAGCTAAGCACATCTTAAAAAAAAACAGGAAGAACGCCTACACGGAGTCCAGAAACATGGCATCTAGCCACATCAATGTGGAACTCCTCATTGTATTGGTGCAGGAGAGGCCTGAATTGTGGGACCAGCGCGATCCCAATTACAGCAATCGGACGCGGAAAGAGGCGGCATGGAAAACAATATGTGTGCACATTTTTCCGGACTATCACCAGAGATCCAGGGAGGACCAAGAGCGACTTAGTAAGTACCGCATGTAACGGTTTTTCAAAATATTTTTAAAAATTTTTGAAGCAAATAATAATGTAGCCTTATGTGTTTAAATGCTATTTAAAAGCCAGCATTATCGACCTCTTACTATTTACAAGTACACATTGATGTGTGTGTACGCAAACAATATCCATGTATATTTAAATATCATCGATGCTTCGGCATCTATTGACTCCAACATTTGTATTTATCTTCACCTCAGATGTAGTGTTTTGGTCATAAAATGAAAAATGATTGAGGCGTTTTGTAAAGGGCCAAGCATTTTTGTAAATGTATGTTAGTGCTTATAACATGGATACTTCTGGTTGTATGTTGATGTCTTTTAATATTGTAAATCACATCACACATGACCAGTATTTAAATGTTCAGTGTTGCATATTTTTTTTTGTTTGGCTTAATAAATAGATATCAGTCCTAATAACCGTTATGCTCTTCTTAAATTTGTAGTGACTGATGTGACAAGGCGATGGCGCAGTTGTCGGGACTGCTACCGGAGGGAGAGGCAGATTGGGGATCGGAGTGAGGCTTCAGCATCTAAGAAGAGGAAGTACGTCTATTTTGATAGACTGAACTTCCTTGAGCCAGTGTTGAATCTGCGACCGTAAGTGCATGTGTGTTGAAGCACTTTCATGGCAAAATTTCAATTTGTATTGATTTTAATTTGTATCATTTTTTTTATTCCTAGAACTGAGTCAAACCTAACTGAGAGGGAGACGGGGTCTGACTCAGAAGTGCTTATTGACCCCGTTGGTGATGGAGCACAGGAGGCAGGCCCTTCCTCAGCAGCATGTGGGTCCACCCAAGCAGCACCAACAACAGCTGCAGGAGCTGAGGATTCCCAATCACAGCATCATGAAAATGAGGACCTACCTCTGAGCAGCAGCCCTAATAGGGCTCAAGAAATATCTCCTCCTCCTTCCCAACTCACAAGGCGAGGTAGGCGGCGACGAGAAGGAGTGGGTTCTGTGTCAAGGAGGCAGGTGGACCGAGGAGTTCTGGACTATTTGTCCAGTGTAGCTAAAGATGATGGTGAGGAGGGATTTTGCCGCAGTCTGGCCCCTTACCTCCGGGCTACTCAAATACAGCACAGACTGAGGATCAGAAGTGGACTGCAGATTGTGTTGGAAGCTGGAACAGCTCCTAATGATCCCACCCACCTACTAGATTATCTTCATAGATGGGTGGTTGGTCCTGAAAATTTAGTGAGGTTGTTAGCACCAAATCCAGCACAATCTGCTTCAGCCTCTGATCCTCATCCTCCTCCTCATCATCATCCTCCTCCTCCACCTCCTCCTTGTGTCCAACAAAACCCAACTCCTCCTCCTCATCCTACTGCAACTCATTCTTTCTATGGAGCTTCCCAGCTCCAAACCATGGGACAGAGTGGCCATGCACAATATGCCCACTCTAACATACCCAATGTTGTTGGCTGGCCACAACATGGATATGTTAGACATGGGCATATTGGGGGTCACTCTGCTAGTGCTCCGTCATATCACTATGACTATGAGCATCAATTCCCTATGTACCCCTACCCACAAGGCATTCATGATGCAGCCAGTAACCCAGCTGCTAATGTAGGATCTGCAGCAGCTGTTTCTCAAACACAGGTTGCAGATTGTGGAAGGGCAAATACACAACCTGCCCCTCCATCCTCACCAACACCACCACCAAGCTACCATCAATTGTAGCTGTAAGAATTGTTTTTTATTTTGTAAGTTATATATTTTTGTATTTTCACATTAATAATGTTATACATATTATTTTATTCTGTTTGGACATGTTGGTCCTGTTTACGAAAAAATATATCAGCCTTTAAAAGGCTTCAAAAGAAAACACTAATGAGTAAAATTAGTGAAGTTACATTGGTTGTCTGTGTTTATTGTTATATGTTATGTAGTGTCTTAAGTATGGGAAAGTATTATCCAAAAAAAGAGAGTCAACCATGAATTGAATAATCAAAAGGAACTTTATGTTATGATATCACATAAAACACACTACATACCTATGGCCTCATCTTGCCAAGGAATAGAACCACCAGGGGAAACAAAATAATTTGTCAATAATTCACGCACTTTCAGACCAGAAGGGGGACGACGAGGATGGATGACTGGTCTCATAGGCCTCATCATATTATAAGACTGAAGGTCAGCCATATCAGATGATGAGCATTCATGCATTCTTGTAAAATTATGTAGTACCACACATGCTTGCACTACAAGATTTACATTTGATTCACTTAGCTGAATGGCTGATTGTAGGACTCGCCATTTGGCTGTAAGAATACCAAATGTGCACTCCACCAGGCGTCGTGCACGAGAAAGGCGATAATTAAAGATGCGTCTCTGATGGTTGAGATTGCGCCGAGGATATGGCCTCATAACATTACAACTTAATTGGAAGGCCTCATCCGCTACTACAACATATGGCACTGCATCCATATTGGAGTGTGGAAGTTGACATGGTGGTGGTAAGTCCAATTGGTTATTGCGTAGCCGCCGACCCATAATGGAAGAATTGAAGACTCTGGAGTCTCCAGTCCTTCCATAGGCCCCAATGTCTACAATTATGAAGCGGTAGTTACTGTCGACCAAGCCCAACAAAACTATAGAAAAATATTGCTTATAATTGTAGAATTGGGTACCTGAGTTCGGCAGGTTACGCACACGTATGTGCTTCCCGTCCAGGGCTCCAATACAGTGTGGAAAATGACTGTTTTGTTGAAATCCATGTGAAATCCTCAACCAATCTTCCATTTTGGGCTCTGGCATCACTTCTTTATTTAGTCTGGACCAAATTTGTCCACAAGTAGAGCTGACTATTCCGGAAATGGTGGATTTTCCAATTAAAAACTCTAAATGCAGAGCAGCGTATGAGAGCCCAGTGGAAAGGAACCTGCAATACAGAAACAACAACAAACATGTACACATCAGACAAACAAAATATTCAAAAAACATTAAACAAATGTAAATAGTGGACATTTGTATACTCACACATTCTCTTAATGTTAGGAGTTCATAACCATTAAGACTGCTACACACAAGCATATAGGGAAAATAATACAATTTGATAATGCCATGATCTTCATTATGTTAAGATGAACAAAGTAAGAAGAATGTGAAAGATGGTAAATTATGCAAAACATCATCAACATATCATTGACACACATACCTTAATGTTAGAAGAAGCCTTTCCTCAGCACAAATTGAAGGACGCATGCTGGTGTTCTGCAAGGTGATTCCAGGGCGCAATATGTCCAGCAAAATATCAAAGGTGCCAACACTCATGCGACAGTAGGCAAAAAACTTGTCAGGATTCCTACGCAGTGTCCAATACAGTTGAATGAGCAAGGCTGATATATCAAATCAAGTTATGTATATTGAAAGAGCTGCTTGATAAAAATTAACTTTTATTCTATGTATTTAAAAACGATAAAGAAAAGCAGAAGTGATCGTGCTGAAAAAACCCCACACAGTGTAAAATAAAAGAGGACATAGACAAACAAAGACCTCTGATAAATATATGAGGACTAATCTCTGGTGTTCATTCCTCTGGATTGTAACAAATGTTTCGGCTTATTGCTCAAAACGTGAACGTATAGAGGTGTACACTATTATGTATAATAAAGTCACTATATATGGGTATATATAGTGAATAGAGATCTGTGTCGTTGGAAATATATTCTGTACTCAATTATTAGTCCTTTTGTGTGTATCTATATTACTCCTATTTTTTATATGAAGGTATGCAAACATACGGCTTAACATGGAGCAAGATATACCTTTTTACCCATATATATTCTTGATCAGAGAATCTACAAATGCTCCTTATATGTACTGGAGCTAAATAATCATTAAACACCTGTCGTACCTGCCCTATGTATAGCCTATTAACACACCCAACCTTGGAGCCTAAGAAACATATGCTGCTCCATAATCCGTCGGTCTCACTGTGGGTATTCAGTTAATGTGATACTTATCTGTATCATCATGCTGCGGGCCTAGGTACTCATTTATTCTGGGGGAGACCTGCATAGATCATTTGTGTTATGGTCTGCGATCTCTACCCCTCCGGTTCTCCCAACGCGTTTCATCAGCAGAGATTCATCAGGGGAGGTAACGCTCCTATATGTGAGACAGGGCCCTGGCAGTCGCATCAATGTTCATGAAATTTTTATCCGATTATTGACCGACTAAAACGGACCGATTTTTTAGACGTTGTGTGTGACTCCAGCCTAAAAACGTTGTTCAACAGTGCAGTTTGTGTGCTTTTTTTTATCTATAAGCTTCTAATGGGAAAACTTAAAACATTGGCAAGCGCTCGTTAGTATGTGTAATATGGAGGTGAACGTTTACACTGTGGTCATTAGCAAACAAATATAACTTAGAATAAAAAAAATAACGTGTAGCCACACTGCAGAGAGCAAATAAATGGTAACACATGTAAAAACATAGGATACTAAGTTGAATTTTTTTGACAAAAAAAAGCGTAAAAACTATCCCGCCATGACAGGGTTTACTCAATCAACACGGTCCACAACTCTAGTGACTCGCCTCACTATATGCCATTCAGGCCTCAAAATAGATGGGGTGGGGCCTGTAAAAACCGCATGGAAAATAAAAGTGCCGTGACATTTTTAAGTGCAGAATCAAAGCTTTTCTGTACTACAAAAAAGTGCTAAAACCCCTTGATAAAGCTATGAGGGTTTTTTCAAGGGTTGACTAAAGCCTGGGACTCACAGCGATACACCAGCGATCCCGACAACGATCAGGATCGCTGGTGTATCGCTACATTATCGCTGCTGAGCTGCCAAACAGGCAGCTCAGGCAGCGATCAGTACAAGCGACACTGCGGGTAACATCGCTTAGTTACCCGCAGTGTACCTTGGATACCAGCGCCCTGATGCAGGGAGCTGGTAACCAAGGTACACATCGGGTTTCCAGGCGCTGCGCCTGGAAACCCACTGTGTACCTTGGTTACCAGCTCCCTGCTTCAGGGAGCTGGTATCCAAGGTACACAGCGGGTTTCTAGACACAGCCCCGCGCCTGGAAACCCGCTGTGTACCTTGGTTACCAGCGGATCGCTGGTCTCCCGCCTGTCACACGCAGCGATGCGTGCCTGTCAGCGGGAGACCAGCGATCAAAAAAATGTCCTGGCCTTTCAGCGACGATCAGCGATACCCGGCTGGGGGGCTGATCGTCGCTGAATGTCACACACAGCGATATCGCTGGGGAGATCGCTGCTGCATCACAAAACTAGTGACTCAGCACCGATCTCGCTAGTGATATCGCTATGTGAGACGGGGGCTTTAGACCTCTCCAATGAATAGAAATGTTAATGCCTCAGCAGACAAGACATTCTAGAGAATGATGGCTTCCTTGACTGGCTGCACAAAGTCCTGACCACATCCCAACCGGGCACATTTGGAATGAACTAAAATGGAGACTGTGAATCCGGTTCTCTTATCCAACAGGATCTGACCTCACACTGGGCCACCTGTAGACCCATCCTAGTGCTTCCTTCATTCCAGCACTTTCTCCCTCTGTCTTAGTACTAAGAACGGTTACAATTGGGTTTACTATAGTGGAGGGCACTGTCATTTAGGAAGTAAGATAAGTTTGGGACAGAAATAGTTAACGCTATAGGGAATTTTCCAGTTGGGAGGGGTATGAGTAGTTATAGTAGGAACCCTTCCTGTTTTAGAGTAGTTAGTGATTTCGATGCAGATCAGTGAGGTTGATCCAGAAACGAGTTCAAAGAGAGAGCAACAGTTCAGGGCCATAGGGCGGAAAATCACAAGGATATGAGGAAACGGGAGCAGCATGAGAACGGCAGCGACTAGATTCAGTGGGATATCCCAAAACGTCCGAGACCTGGAAAAGGTATGGAAGAACCATCCTTGATTACACCATCAGAGGGGAAAACGGGCAGGGATCCCCAAGCAAGAACTAGCTCGGAAAGTTGGGAAGCTGCAGTACCAGATGGTACGTTTCAAGGACAAGGATGAAGGAGCACTCAACAAATTCAAGGAACTGTGACTGATGAGAATTACTGTGCGGTATCTGTGACTGAACTGAAGTTGTTGAGTAAAGTAAATATGTTGAAAATGGACTCAGAGTCTGTCAGTCAATGTGTGGTGGTGTCTGGAATCGGGACCGTGTAACGTGTAGAGACCTCCAATCCAAAAGTGAGTGTTGTGTACTATACACGAACCACACGATAGGACATTATCTTTTCTTTGTGGGGTGCCAGGGATTGCTGGAACAGTAACCTCTCGCCATGACTACCACCCACTACCTCACATCTATATTGCTGAAGTTCCCTCTTAGTGGTCCTAACTAATAGTCCAGACACTAGGTCTTTTCGGCAACTACATGGGTCACATGGTTCTTACTTTGCAACGTCCACTGTTAGGGCAGCACAAGGCAATGTAGCAATGGTTCCCAGCTGACAGACACCACTTCACCATACAGGATGGTAGCTTGGAGCCCCATTTATTGTGCCATCAACTAGCACAGGAAGCGACAGTGTAGGGAGACAAGGGCTCACTTAGATCTTACTCTGTGCAAGAGGTACCCGGACTCTGCGGAGTATAACTACACCTTACAGTGCCATACAGCAATATACAGTGCACAATAATATGTGTGTACATGTGTTATGAATGTGTTAGAAATGAATTCTGAGCAGAAGCTCCCTCTGGTGGTTGCAGACAGTGCTGAACCATTCAATGAGGATTGGAAATCAGGAATTACAGACTGGCTAGATATAAGGGAGGTTCCCTCCCATCATGGTGGCCGGTGATCAATTGTTCTTGTCTCAACGTTATTTCCTGGTTCACTTGGAAGCTTGCTGAGTCTTGCCTCTTCTCCTGCTCTCAGATAAGATATTTTCAGTTTTTTGTTTTTGTGCTTGCCATTTGCATATTTCTCTGCATTTCTGTGAGGTTAGCCAGGTTTCCCCCCCCCCCCCCCGGGGGCTTGGGCTCCTCTCAGTTCCTCTGGAGCCACTGTTATTTGTTCATTTGCCTTTTTCAGTTTTTCAGTGGCTGCTGCTTTGTTTTGTTACACCAGAGAACTAATTTAGGTGGTAGAGGTAAACTACACCTAAAGATAGAAAGAGGAAAGCTATCTGCCCCGGAGCAGATCCCCAAAGAACATAGGAAGCCCCAA